>OX336373.1:51702124-52440263 GCA_946902895.1 Fragum fragum | reverse complement strand
ACTCACGTTTTATCTATTTTTCGATTGTCATAGGTGTGTATGAAAATATTCCTCAATTTTGTGAAACTTCCTGAATCCCATGACCAAAACAAGCTTCCATTTTGACATCTTGTAAGTAATCATATGACATGGATTGTAAAGGAAATCCTAGTACTTACCAAGAATGCTTGTCATCTGCATTATGTTTGCTATTTCTGTAATTTGGGGTAGAATGGAATTCTCTAACTTTATTTTAGATGTATACATGAAGTCTATAACACGCTGTACAGCCGTTCCATAACCTGTTTCATTTTCACCATCAATGTGAATATCAATAATTTGTGGAGTTTTTTGTGAAAAGGACCTTGGTAAGTCTGGGCCACTAAACAAAGTGTCAAAATAAGGACTTGCAGCAGCTAACACATTAGAGTGGGCAAACATTTCGGTGTCTGAAACGCGCAAAACTACATCACAAAGTTTTGAAGTTGACCTTTGATCAGCTAAAGATAAAATAAGTGATGATAAGTGACTTTCGTCAACAAATCTGATTTCATTTCTATCGTTTGCATCCATTTTTAAAGGGGGATAATTCTATCCGAGATTTCGGTTACACTGGAGACCTTCACTAGATTGCTTAACCTACTTCGATAGGACAGGCACTTGTACTAGAGTTTTATGACCTGTTTAACACATTACCAATCTCATTAAAATCATCTCTACGAAACCACTACGCTTTCTCTCCGTTACGTAGGGACGTAGCAATAGGCTATCATGGTGGATCTGATTTTAATCAGATTGACACATTACCAGACGGATTTAAGACAGGTGACAGAAGTTGCAGACGACAGTTTAAGTTGATGAAATCTCGTATTTTGCAACTTTCTGGGTAGAAAACATTGTGGAAAATGAAGAATTGCTTGATGTCACAATAAATTTCTTCTTTTTCCACAATTTTTTCCAAAGCTTTTTCCTTGTGGGAGTCTAAAGGCGTCACTGAGTGGGAATGGGTTAAAATCTTCACCAGTGACACAAGAAGACCACGGCGTAAAATTCAAAGGCCACATAGTTTGGTAAACACGGCCTAACCGAAAGATACTTAGAAAATTGTAAAACCGCCCTATGGAATTTTCAATAAAAAACATATCTTCTGAAAAGATTTAACCTCATTGAAGAAATTCTTGTCGAATTTCAAAGTTTGACATTTTCACCCCTTATGAGTCTATCGACAATCAAATTCAATATCTCTTCAAAATTATTAATGTTATTACCAACATCATCATTGTTTTCATCTCTAACAAACAAATCATTTGGTGGACTTTTATGTTTTTGTGCTCTTTGGACTCAGGTGACCGAAAAGGCCTCTTGTTAAACTTCAAGGTATTTTTCCTTATTGTACATGTACTAGTATCAACAAATAATTCTAGACCGGTACCGCCGTCGATTTTAACAAAGTCGACAGTGGTACCAGTCTACAAATAATTCTTGACTTGAATACAATTTCCCAATCCAGCGTAATAGTGGGGTCCCAGGTTCCATCCCCGGCCGCTAGTTTCCTTTCCGACATGTGTGACCCACTAGAGGGTGAATAATTATAAACCTAAGTGGAATGAGCTGCTGGGTAATAGTGGTAGTACTTGTGTATGAATTATGAGGGATCCATGGGAAGATGCTCCAGCTGTCGCGATATGACCAAAATTCATGTACTATTAAACCCAGCTCAATCAATCATTCAATCCTATTCTAAAGCAAATATTGAAGAGATTTCAGGATCTTCTACATGGTTTGATGACTTAACCAAAATGAAAGTTATTAACAGATAAAGGGTTTGTTGATTGAATGGGGTTTAACGCCGCTTTTAACAGTATTTCAGTCATATCGCGGCGGCTGGAGCACCTAACAATGGATTCCTGGTATTTCTCACACCAGTACTACCACTACATCCTTTCCTAGCCTCCAGCTGCTATCTCACTTAGGTTTACGATTATCCAACCATTGGTGAGAGACAATTGTCGGAAAGAATATTTGCCGCCGCCGGGGATCGAACCCATGACACCCATGATTGAAGATTAGGAGTCTGGCGCGCTACCGACTGCGCTATGGCGGCGGCCTTAAAGGGTTTGTTAGACAAAAGTACTATATACTCTTGCCAAAGTCAATAGAATAAACTCGGATGAAATGTTATCTACAAGCACTCTGCGGATTACCGAAATATCTTCATGAAGACCTATGTCGATGAACAATTTACATTGAGTGAACTTGATTGTAGTCAGCCATGGCTCGGTTGTGAACGGACAGATCTTAATCAGTTTCTCACCCAAAGTCACTCGATTTAGAATGAATCTGGTCATAATTCAATAGGACAGTGGAGATTGGACTAGACTTGCCAAATATCGGTGTTCAGCCGATATTTGGGCGAGCATTCATTCATCTGAAATGTGTAGTCCATAATTTGTGACTGGTTTAGAACAGAGCCGCCAATCTAAAGCATTGACTGAAGCATTCACTTTGGGGATATATTAATTATGATGATATTCTACTCCAGGAACTGTTTGCGAGTGTGAAGTATCTTTGGTTGGTGGTGATACTAGCAAAATTCAGTACTCAGACTCTAATCAACATAGCTTATGGTTTTTAGACTGAAAAAGAAATGTCTTATTCAACCACCAAAAGTGATATGCGATGTTTCATGGGTGGGCGTTTCTTCCCAATTAACCCTACCGTTGGTTAGGCAGCATTTCAAATATTGTTTTCCTCATCCTGATGCACTTCGAAATTTTCAAAGTCGAACAAAACTGCTGACCTTATTTATTCACGAACTTTTGAAAGATTATAGACATAGACCAAAGATATATATCTCATTTGTCAATATTCACTGCGTTTGTTTTTCGTCAGTACGAGATGCTGTCGTCCTCTTTACCAGAACATGATATCATTATTTCTGTTTTCAATCCCCCATACCGCACAACAATATGTGAGTATGTTGCGGGGGTAAAAGGTTATGGCGTCTACACTTCTTTCTTCATAGTTTAGCCCACTTTATTCATATCTTCACTCGCTTCTTCAGAGCATACTCCACTTCTTAAGAGCATACTCATTTTCATATAGACAATTATAGTCATTCAAACTGTTCATACGAACATCTAAAACGAAGCATTGAATAGTAAATAAAACGTGTCTAAATCGATAAAGGTGTATGGTGGCACTGTAAGAGTCGTTTATATACAGTTTGGTTTGAAAACATACGTGTGTGCACTCACGACGAATGTAATTGCAAGTCTAC
This sequence comes from Fragum fragum, assembly GCA_946902895.1. Taxonomy (NCBI): domain Eukaryota; kingdom Metazoa; phylum Mollusca; class Bivalvia; order Cardiida; family Cardiidae; genus Fragum; species Fragum fragum. The sequence continues at coordinate 52,437,004 of OX336373.1, read as the reverse complement.
TCAGTAAGCTAGAACTAGGGGCTGGGTGGCGATATAAAGCATTGTTCATTTATTACCCTCGATTTTAGAAATTCATCTCATGATTTAATAAATAAACGATAAAACATAACGTGTGCTTACTAACGCTAACTCGGTGCTATCTATGCATTGTCGGAAGTCCATATCCCGAGATTTAATTCATAGCATTTTGCGATGAATGGGATGGATTGATGGCCGTGGTTGTGGTAAATGTTGAAAGGCATTCCTATTAGGAACGCATGATGGGTGACTCTTTGATATAGAATGTTAAACTACTCCACACCTTAGCACACAGAGGCCTACATCGATAAATGAAACAACAGACTCATATGTAATCTGATGCAAGGAAGAAGGCCTACCTACACTTTACAGACATGATGAGAACAGACCAAACCAAGTCATTACATGTAATAAAGGCTTTTATGTTGTATGTTTTGAAGTAGTGATATCTATCAAGAAATGTAGTATCAAAATGGAGTTGTTTCAAAAGAAGATATTTAAAAATTCTCTTTCGTGCGACAAATAGCCTTACAGATAGTTAAAGTTTAGTGTCAGCTAAGCTGACTACTTTTTTGTTTTTTGGTTTTTTTTTATTCTTAATCTACTTGCACAATTGTCTATTATGCTTCTTTCTTATCTTATTGGCATAGACTTCAGAACTACCTCTCTAGAGCTTCTTAAGGGTGCATTTACATGTTCCAAGACACAACATAATAAAGCATTTAATAGTTGGTTTACTTCTATCAGTAATCTGTATGGGTATTTTTAATGGCTTATTAAAAATCTTGTATAGACAAGTATGAATTTTTTTGGCAGAATTTAGAGTATTGATGGGAAATTAAAGATACACTTTTTGAAAATATTTTGATTTGAACAGTATTTAGCTATTATTAAAAATTTTGACAAAAGGAGATCGGACAATTTGACAAAAACTTCGGATAAGCTCTCATAGACTGAAAATAGAAAGAGGAAGATTTTCAAAACAACCTATCCCTATTCAAAATTGAGTATGCGATAATATTGTCCTTTAGAAATTGTAGATGAATTTCATCGTTGAATTCGATTTCCTATATACACTTCCAGTGATTACTCTAGGATTTCAAAATTGTTGGGGATCTCAGAGTAAAATCTACAAAGTTAAAAAATGTTTGGTATTCAATGCTCTTTGTTTATAGAAAAAAAAATCCCCCACCAATGAGGAAATATGGATGTTCTTTGAAAAAAAAGGAAAAATCCGTCAATCCCCCTGCCTAGAATAAAGTAAACACTGTATTTCTGCTCGCGAAGGCTTGTTTGATGTTCTGCAGAAACATTGTAACGGCTTTTATTCTTTAAACGATAGGTCAAATTTAATTGGTTGTTGGTGGAGACTGATTTATAATAATGTTTAAATTGAACTATCAAAGTTTGAGTCTGAGTCATCTTCTCTACATGCACCATAGTAATTGGTTTTAACTGGATGCTCGAATTATCATGATTCTCTTGCTATCATTTGAGTATAGTATAAAATCAGTATTTATTGAGGGTGTATGTCTTTCTTTGTAATCATATGTAATCGTTGTATGGAGGTTATCTCCTTTGGTTTTCTGTCCTTCTTGGATCCTTAATTGGAATTAAAGTCTTGTCATTGTCATCGTATAGTCAGAATCCCGACTATTGAAAGTAAGCTTTCATAAACAACTTTATGGGCTGTCTTAGGTCTAGGTTTAGCTGCGATGACGTAGCCCATTTACGATGATCTGTTTGCGAGGTTATCAGAAAGAGAGCTTTACTGTCAAACCGGCCCCCGGTCAAACCGGCCCTATTATCAATTTTTTGTCGGACAAACCGGCCCCTGAAACCGACACCAAAGGTTTCAATTAAAATTTTGTTTCTCTTTTTGTTTCTTTTATTTTCAATATTATATTTGTAAGAATTTTTTTATCCTTGTGTAATTTCATCAATTATTCAAAGCAAAGGAGATTATACAGATAATAACATATACGTAACTCATCACCCGTGGAGAATATATACTGTGAAAATATCTAAAGTAAGTAAGCATTTTCCCAATTCTGCTTTTATAACGATCTTCAGCCTTACTATACATTAATTTTGAAGCAACAATACCCTGTTTACGTTGTAATGTTTTGTTTGTTTGTTTGTTGTTGTTGTTGTTATTTTAATTTAATTATAGAATAACGAAATATTGGACGTTTCCTCTATATTTATACACTTATAACATACTAATAGATTTCAGAAGAGACACATGCTTATCTAAACATTTAATTAAAATGAATAATTCACCACCAAACAATGCCATATTTGTAAAAATGAAAATATTATGACATAGTGTGGGAAAGGATAATTCGGAAAATGTTTAGCGACGTCGGCTCGACGGACGACTATGTATACTGACGGCACAACTTGAATTGGTCTCCCTTAAAGTTTAAAAAAATATAATCCAATTCATCAAACAATATTCCAACAACAAGTTTATCAATATAGATTGTTCTTGGCCAATGGCTTACATAAGTGATGAGATGTACCTTCATGCTTAGTATGAACATTGTACCTTGCAAAGTTTAGGCGTTGTCTGCGCATGTCATATTCTCCGAAGATTGACCTGTCTTCGGGACCGTATCACTTATCCAGATTGGGATAAATATTACTACGTCGTACGCATAACTCCATATTACATCGCCAAAAAGTAGCAAGTGGATAATTGCAATAAAACCTACAATTGTGGAGAAATTAAACTTAACTGTCGCCCAAAATTAATTAGAAAAAATAATTATCTTAAATTGCTAAAGCATTCACGTCTTACATGTGCTCCAAGAAGAGGCATAAAAAATTCGAAGTGTGCCTTTCATGGGCGCTGACATTTTGAATGTAGTTTGACGGAATCGGCCGAGTTGTCACGAATGACACTACCCAGAATGCTCAAATTAGATAGGTCAGTATTTGAAAAATGCCACCTATCGGAAGATAACGTAGTTTATGAGCTTAGTTGAGCTAAGTAAGTGAAATTCACATGTTAAGCTTTTGGCAGATAGATAAACGGACAGACAGACGTACACCGATAAAATAATATGCCCCAATATACATTACTTTTACACTGCTTAAAGTTTATTCTCGTTTATTCTCGTCGCTACCGCTTTGAAGCATCGTCCCAAGGAGCCTCGGTTAAACACTCATCCAAATGACATTTAATTTGTTAAGTTGGTTAGCCCATAGTTAGAACCCGTCAGTTTGAGAATCGATATCTACCCAATAAGCTAATAGGCTGACAAACTCTACTTAAAGAATTAATAAAGCATCTTTGAATAATGATTTCAACTAATTGATGTTTCCACAAGTTGGAAAGTTCAATGTCTAGCTACTGAAAATCAATAGGATTAAAGGCCATAATCGTCATGTTCAGAGTAAAACACAGTTTATTAAAAATGCTAGATTAGCAATTGCCTTAAATTGCGTTATCGGAATTAATCAAAAACCACCATTGGCTAATTAATTATTTTCATCAAATACAGTAAAGGTAAAATGTTCAATACAAGTATTAGGGTCAAAAAGGCCCATTTACAAAAAGGCTCATTGTACAAAAAGGACCAGTGTAAAAAAGGCCCTTGTCAAAAAGGCCCAATCCAAAAAGGCCCACTTTCATAACTGACCAGAAAGGCCCAGTCCAAAAAGGCCCACTTATAAATGTAAGAAAATAGCAAGTCAGTTTGATTATACATGTATTTAAGTCAACTGTTAGAAGAAATATATATATTTAGCATTATTTTTATTTTATCATCTTATCCTACCAGTCATGAGCATGATATTTTATGGACTTGCTCAAATGATCAATCATTAGACAACAATAATATATACTGTGCAGCAAAGAAAAGAATTAGCAATTTTTAATAACACCTTGGTTTCCAGAAACATTGATATGATGACAGAAAACCATTAGGAAAAAGAATAAACTGCATTTCAGAAGCAACCATACTTTATCGATATACTTATTATAATTGGTTCTTTATGCCAAGACCTTTCAATACAGGTAATAAACATAAAAGTGTCATTCTTTAATTCATACTGAAAAGTGATTTATTTTACACTGATCAATTTTAAGTCAGTTTAAAATTAAACAAAAGAAATACATATTTTGATAGTCAAAATAATGTCAAATGTTTAAGATAGGTAAGTGAACTTTTTTTGTCAAATTTTATAGTGGGCCGTTCTGGTCTGGGCCTTTTTGGACCGGGCCTATTTGGTCAGTTTTAAAAGTGGGCCTTTTTGGACCGAGTCTTTCTGACACTGGGCCTTTTTGACCCGACACCCATTAGAAGACAAACATATTTTATTTTGATTTATTTATATTTTGTTAATGATTTTAGCGTTATAAGCATTCTTTATATCAAGAATAAACATTTTTTTTCATACATAAGTTTCAGTTTTTACAACAAAAGTAAATTACAAATAAAATGTATGAATAAAAGTTTTTGAAACTTTGAAAGTTTATAGTTAAATACATTTATCATTTTACATAATCTGACTATGAGTTGGGCCTATTTGACGATTTTCGGGTCGGTCTGACGATTTAGGGACCGGTTTAACTATTTTTTGAATGCAGGGGCCGGTTTGACTTTTTTGTGGGGCCGGTTTGACCGTTTTTTGTTTTTGTCAGGTTTGACCGAGGGCCGGTTTCACAAGGGGCCAGTTTGACTGGTTCCCATAATAGAACCCCTTCGTAATCACAGCCTTCCTAAAATAACAACAAACTTCATTTTTTCTACATTATTTTTTTTCTTTAGATGCCCAATTACTTTGGCATAACATTCATATACCTTAATTTTGATATCCTAACTAAATAAAGTAATATTACTACTAACTTTGGCACTAGTTGATCGGATATAATTCCAGTCTACCTCTCTTGTCTACTTAGGTTTATTTCGAAGTCGGCCTTTTCATTGCAGCCGACCCGCTGGATTTATTTTTACTGTCTACCTAGAAATTCGCCTAGAAACCTTTTGAAACAACCATGGAGCGGTTAAAACAGAGATTTAGTAAACATTCTTCAGTGTTAGAGGAAATCGTTCATGAACCTAGTGTTCAAGATGATCAGGAGGCGATTCTAGCCGACGATTCAGATGCCTTCCGTCAAAGTAAAGAGTTATCGGACACACCTAGTGATATGGCTCTTCGACTTAAACTGTCCGAATCTGACAACAATATTTGTGATGATGTAGATGACACTTTGGTTAAGGATAATTTTGGTATGATTTTGGTATTAATTATTTAACTTAAAGATATAATCTTGCCCTCTATCTAAATTATAACCCTGCTTGTACCAGGGTTAGGCTGGTATTGCAGTCTACTTGAGCAAAGACAACATACGATTACCAGTAAATACACAAGAAACCTGTGATGTAAAGAAATTAAGCTACTGAAATCGAAAACAAGTCTTACATATACCCAGTTATTTTTATTGAAAAATATGGATATATTGTGAAAACTGAATTATCTAGCATACCTATGTTATTGTGCATGTTTCCCTAAGGAGCCTCAGTTAACTTTGGCGACCTTATTGTTTCACATTATTTTATAACTTTTGGCGCCCAAATCCAGTTCTGAGAGAAACATCTATACCATATAGCATACTTAACTTAAACCCAACCAAAACCCAACCAGATGCAAAATAGACCCCAATATAAAACATTTCAGAAAATTGGGGCAGGGGATAGATTTAGCTTGAGTAATCATAACTTTGAATTTGAATCTATATCAAATAAATTTACAAGGTTAATTTTCTTAAACAAAGATGGATGACAGAAATTGAAATTTTAACTTTGCTTCTTTTCCGTCTTCATGGACACTCTCTTTATTAAGATGCATGATAACTGCAGTAATCCAAAATTTCTCAAGGGTCAATAATGCAGCTTTTAAGATTAATTTCATGTAGAATTCTGAAAAGAAATGGACACAATTTTACTGAAAGAATATAAATCAAATGTCTTAATGATATATAAAAACTATGTGAACAGATGAAAGACATTTTTGGGTTTGTACTGAACCTCAGCTTCTTTACATGCATGAAAATTTAGATGAAGAGTATACTGTCAAATCTAAATTAATGTGCTTACCTATGTTATTGGGCATGACGTGCCAAGGAGCCTCGGTGAACTTTGGTGACCTAATCTTTTTCACAGGATGTTTGCTTTCAGTGCCCCTTTTCCATGCTTTGAGAACCACCTATACCATATAATAAACATAAGCCATTCTCCACACAGTGACACTTTTAAACACCACTCAATATAAAAGATTTGGCAAACATGGTGGAAAATGAAGAAATTGCTTGTTACAAGCAATTTCTTCATTATCCACCATGTTTTCTGCCCCAAACGACAAAATTCTAAAGATTTCACAAACTTAGAATTGTCGTCTGCAACTTCTCTCAATATGGACCAAACTAAAATTTTGTCATCTGGAAATAGTTAAATAAAACCCAAGGAGATGCAAAATTGACCCATAAAGAAAGCATTTCACAAAATTGGAAGCCAAAATATATTAAGCTTAAAATTAAAAAACTCTGAACTGGACTTTACATCAAATAAATAAATAAATAAGATAGTTGTTTTAAGCAAAGATAGATGCCAAAAATTGTAATGACAATTTTGGTGTTTTTTTTTTTTTTGTTGTTGTTGTCATGGACACTCTTCTTTGTAGGTTTGATAACTGCAGTAGCAGTCCAAATTTCTGCCAACAACGCAGCTTTCAAGATAAATTTCGTGTAGAAGTTAAGAATAGAACTGTATGAAACCTGTATAAGATCATTCAAATGTCCATCAGAAAAATAAAACAAATATGGTTAGTTAAAAAACATTTTTTGATCAAAAATTGTACTGAACTCCAGCTTCTTTACATGCACAATAATTGAGGTGAAGAGGATACTGTAGGTTGTCTATTCAGTATAATAAGAAATCTTAGTAAGGTTGTCTTGAAGTTGTCAAGGTTTTGGTATGCATCATTAAATGCCCACCAGCCAATCTCATGATACATGAATAGGCCAAAATAACTTTCTGCTCAAAAACCAAAATTTAATGGTTAACCATAATTTTTGTTTGTAAATATAAATTCTCGGTACTAAAAGCACTGGACCACTAATAAATTAATCTTTGACTAAAAGATCCAGCTTGCAAAACCTATCCAAAAAACATTAATCTGAATAAATAAGGACAATTAAACATACACTTAAAATAATGGCATATTACTTGAACCCTTTCCTGTTTGGCAAATTGTCAGACCTGTCCAAATTTAAAGGTTTTGCAGAAGACAATTTAAAGTGGATTTAATTTGAAAAATAACCATTTAGTAGGGTAGAAAAAAATGTGGAAAACAAAGAAATTGCTTGTTACAAGCAATTGCTTCTTTTCTACAATGTTTTCAGAATTATAATTGCAATACTTCAAAATAGAGTATTTTCATTGGCCCAAATCGTATCACGTGATCAAATCAATGGCACTTTATACCTCGATAAAAGACAGAACTATTTTCGACAAAAATAGAAACAAACAAGGTCAGGGATTTCCGATATTGGGAATTCACTTCCAAGAAATACCAAACTTGTTTTGTTACTATTTATAGTCATCACCTTTTGAATTTCGATTTCCTCGAATTCCTTTATACTTCCATGGATTTTCAATAAATAGATAAACAAATAGTGTCCTTATAACAATTATAATGTTCGTTTTAAACATGAAGATTTCGAAAAACTCACATTTATTAGCCGTAAATCCGAGATGTCGAATCGGCTTCGTCACATCAGCATGCATCGTGTCCATGTGGTAGGTTTATATTTCTTGTCTATTACAAAGCATCTATTCATAATTCTAACTGTTATCGACCCAGATATCATAATTTACAGAGTTTAAAGTTAGTATTTCCTCATAATAATTCCAAATAAATCCAACGAATGTTCGAATTTCCATTTCAAAAAACCCAAGCGACGAAACAAAATGTCCGCCGTTACAACGACTCGAGCGATAAACTGTGTCAATGTATCCATACGCCTGTCAAATAAAAGTAACTCCGCCCACAGTTCGTTTATTTGTTTTTATTTTCATCTCTCTATCCGTTTCGGATTTGAAAATAGACGTATTGCAATTATATGGGCCGAGTGTATTTTTCACTGCGTTTATTGGAGTAAAAAGTGCAATTACCTTAGCACATGGCTTAAACATAACGCCCTACGGGCGTTATTTGCCATGTGCTAAGGTAATTGCACTTTATACTCCAATAAACGCAGTGAAAAATACACTCATCCCTATAATAAATTTCCAGGGATATAAAGACCAGGGATTGAACTGGAAAGGATTAAATAGCAGTTATTCGTCGTATGTAGCTAATGGTCACTTGTAATTATCCAATTTGCACTTTAGGTTTTAAACTGTGACATGACCAGACTAAGTCCCATTTGGTCTACTCCTGTTTTGCGCAGGAGTCCCATTTCGTCTACATTTTAGATTTTATTTTTTTCATTGATTTGAAATACTATTATGCTTTTTCCTTACCTAAAAATTTAGATTCTACATTTTTTACCAATATTTGTATCAAATATTGGTATTTGTTGCCGATATATTTCACACAATTTCAGACTATATAGTAGACAAAATGTTAGGTGTTGAGAAGATTGATTACCTGTATGGCATTTGTTTATTTGCCTTTTCACACCTGTACCTACTGGATTTAAATCTTATTTATAATGGCATTATTCTTAAAAAGATAAAAATATCATGACAAATGGAGGTTTACAATCATCAGAATAATATTTACATTGAAAGCTATTATGTAAACGTTAAGAAATTTGGCAATGCAGTAAATTTCTTTTCTTTTTATAATACTTCAATATTATTGAAATAATTTCTAGTTGTAGACACCGAAATCATAGACTTAGATTTTGAGGGAAAAAAAAAAGAAATCCTGTATTTAAATGAAATGAAATCACAAGGAAGACTACTTTTACAATAATTTAATCAAATCTTAATCATTAAACAATTTAAGTTTATAGTTGATAATATTATATATTAAAACAAAAATAAGTCTTTTTGTCAGAATAAATTATTTATATTTTTTTCATTAACACAGATTTTATTCTATAATTTCAATATTACATGTAAAAATTTATAAAACATTTTGTAATTCTGCGTAATATAAGAAACCAAATGTAGACAAATTGGAACAGTAGACGAAATGGGACAGTAGACGAAATGGGACAGTAGACGAAATGGGACTCCTGGCAAAAAAAATACAGTAGACGAAATGGGAGTAGACCAAATGGGATGTTACCCAGACTAATTGCTTGCACTTGCAGACGATAAGTAAAAAACCAGAAAGCATAGACATTGATATTTTGTATGCAGAATTTCTCAGTGGACCTCTCAAAGATTGTTCATATGACGGATGCCCTTTGGGCCATTTTAAGGCTCTGCCCAGGTGCCCATATTTTTATATCATGGAGATAAAAAAAGAACACTCTAGAAATCTTCTCAGAAATCAGAATGCAAAGAGCATTGGTATTTGTATGTAGATTATCCTAGTGAACCTCTATTAAGTAAGTTCATGTGATGCCCTTTGCTCACATTATGGCTTCACTCAGCAAAGAAATAAAGACAAAATTATTCCCTTAAATCAGAAAGCCTTGAGCATTTGTTTTTGATATGTTACTACCTCCAAATGTATCCTTTTCCAAGTTTTTTTCATGTGATGCCCTTTGCTCACCTAAGAAATAAAGACAAAATTATTCTCTTAAATCAGAAAGCCTTGAGCATTTGTTTTTGATATGTTACTACCTCCAAATGTATCCTTTTCCAAGTTTTTTTCATGTGATGCCCTTTTGGTCAAATTTGGGCTCCCCCATGCATGCCCTACTTTACATTGAAAAACAATCAGAAAGAAATATTTAAATGTTCCCCTTCAAAGCCAGAAACTTTAAAATATTAACATTTGGTTTGCAGAATTTCCAAATGAACTTCTACAAAATTTGTTCATGCGATTACCCTATGGTCATATTTGGACTCAGCTATGGCTATAGCGCAGTCGGTGGTGTGGCAATCATGGTTCAATCCCTGGTCGCAGCAAATATCCTTTCCAACATTTGTCTCCCACCAATGGATGGATAATAGACCTTTTCATGCAAAGCGTCAGAGGACTTAAAAGTCTGTATCCTTTTGACGCTTTCAAAGTAAAACAACAACAACAAATTTCCACTGCAGAGAGGACCTACTTCTGGTTTTGCTTTTCGAAAGCCATACGATTACGTCCAGTCATTTTAACTTCTTTTTCAAGTTTTTACAATTAAATTTATTGGTCGAAATGATGTAGATAATATTGTTGGAAATGTAGCATCCGTTATTTACAATATATTTTTCTCCGTTGTCCCATTTATGTTCTTCAGAAGCATTAAAAGTACCCTATTTTATTGGCCTTAACCAATGAATGAAGGGTGTTTTGTTTCATGATCTATTTTCACCATATACAATAAATTGTATGATAACCCGATATATTGTATAAGTTGAAACAATTACCTCTAATGCATGAAGGTGAATGCACCATGGAAAGGCCATTTAGGCGTTTTGTATCCGGCAACCCCGGAATTGCCAAAACTCATGTTCTCCGCCCCCGGAAATATTGAAGTTATGATAGTTTGTGTGAGGAAAGATGAAATTAAAGATCAATTCAGACATTATATCGTCGTTGGGTGATCAAAATGTCTTACTACATATATTATCTCAAATTGTATTTACGACCTTTTGTTAGCCTATCTTTGATATTCTGGTTATAATATGCATATTGGCCCCTTGATCTGCTAGAAAGGCTAGATTTTTCAAATATTAAAGCTACATATTTTAAAATGAAAGGCTACCTTGCAATATATCCTCCAGCGAAAAAACAATTTTAAATCAATTCAATGAACAATAGGTGTAATGACTTTTTTTTTTGTAGAAAAAATGCTTAAAAGATGAGCACAGTGGTCATTGAGAGTTTAACTGTAACTCTATGTTGTTTTCCTTTCTTCTATGTTTGTGTGGGGGGGTGGGTAAAAATATTTTCAAAAAATCTTAATACATTGGAAAAAATATTATTACCGCCAAATTCGAGGTACGTTATATTTTAAATGGCCTAGATACCATGCTGTTTTAAACTCAATTTGGTTACTAGTACACGATAATATCATCGATTGTACTCGCTATAACTAGTCTGCATATATCTGCTCACAGGTTGGAACTATTTTTCAACAAAATTTTTATTCTTAATTTTTGATTTCACTTGTTCAAAATTGCCATTTTATATAGGATTATATAGGGGTAATTTATCGACTCCCCTCAATCGACCAAGTGACTTAGTCTCAGGTAAATATCGCATTAAACGAGGTTTAATTTGACGCATGCGCTGTTGGATTGTGAAAAGGTCTATTGTTAACCAAAGTAAGAAGCAGGATGTTCTGAAAGGATGTAGTGGTAGTACAGGAGTGAGAACTACCAATGTAGGTCAAAGGTCAGCTATGGATACCTCAGTAACAATTGGGTTTTTACCAGACTCATGCTTAATTTTACAAAGAAGGAAGTCTTTAAAAATCTTCTCTCTGGGAACCATAAAGCGTAGAGGATTCATATTATTAACCAGTAAGTTATTACCTGGTTGCTCTATTATAAAGACTAATGATTCTCTACCAAATTACTTCAAAGAAAAACTCTACTCCTAAAAGATAAGCCACTTGTTGTGGGAACATGGATTTACACAGGAATAAAGAAGGTCTTCTTCAAAGATGATGGGCCTTTGAAATTTTGCTTGTAGCATTTACATTATGCATCTCTACCAAGTTCTCCAAATTATGTCTCTTAAATGAAAAAAAGCTCCTATGTTATGGGGTTCTTTATCTATCTCAGAAAATAAGTAGAGAAATCTTTAAAAAAATCTTAACTCATTCTCGCATGATGATGCTTTTGGATGCTCCTCAAGAGAAACAACTGAGTTTAATTTGAATGGGGTTTTACGCCGCTTTCAACAATCTTTCAGATATATCGCGGCGGCTGGAGCACCTAACAATGGAATCCTAGTATTTCTCACACCAGTACTACCATTACATCCTTTTCTAGCCTCCAGCTGCTATCCCACGTAGGTCTACGATTATTGACCCATTGGTGAGAGACAAATAGTCAGAAAGGATGAGTGTCGCCGTCGGGAATCGAACCCGGGACCTCTAGATTGATAGTCCGACGCGCTACCAACTGCGCTATGACGGCGGCCGAGAAAAACAACTGAGAAAACATTGTGTAAATGAAGAGATTGCTTTCTACCCAGAAACTTAGAAAAAAAATAAAATTTCATAAACTTTAAAATTTCGTCTCCAACTCCTGTATATTTGGACCAGTCTATTTTTTTTCTCGTGTGGTAATGGGTTAAAGTTTGTGAAGCCTACAAGTTTCAGAATTCACAGGTAGCACAACTCTTTGGTCTTCCACCAAAATACTTCAAGACATTGAAGTTAAATGAAGCTTAATGTTTTCTGAAGAATAAAAAAATAGGCTGTAAAAAACCAGGGAATGAAGGGGAAAGAGTAAACACTCCTTAGAATCTTAGCTATCAAATACTTGGTCTATCTTTTATCCAAGACCTTTGAATTTATAATGTATAGTGTTGTTAGTCTGATATTTTTAAAGATAGGTATCAGTGTTTTTTTCATGTCACAGATTTTCATTATTTTTATAACCCCTCATTTCCTAATTGAAAACAAAATTCTGAAAAATAGTTTTGTCAAAATCAGAGCTCGCTGATCAAAGAAAAACAGGATATTCCCCTAAAAAGCATACGTAGGCCATTAATCTATTTTTAGATTAAGCTGAGACAGTTGCATACCATATAGGGTTATTCATGAGGTGTAGATAACAGTTGGAATCTTGCATTTAGTTTGACTTGGATTGATTGATTGAATGGGGTTTAATGCCACTTTAACATTTAACCAACATCATCATTATGTCATCAGAAGTTATGTTTGCTAGCCGATCTTTGATTCTGTAAAAATTAGTCAAAAGCCGTTGTAAGAGTTATTACACATATAAACACTTAATGTAATTTTACGCTAACCATTTGATGTGTCATGATTAAGGACGTTGGTTGTTTTGCTTGTCAATTTGTCACCTTTTGTTAACTTTGGTCATATGCAAATGAGGTCATGTGATGTCGACTCAAATTTAAGCATTAAATGTTCGTTTGAGCGTATTTTCCGCACTATCCAAGTTTCAGAAACATTGATATCTCCCTTTAACATATGATCTAAACACTTGCTATATCAGTCTAGTATCTGATGTCTGACTGTCACCATACATCATTGCAAGTTTAATTATACCCCCTACCTATGAAGTAGAGGGGGTTTACTGATTTCAACATGTCTATCTGTCTCTCCCTCACTCCTTTGACTTTTTCATTTCCGTGTTCTAACACAAGAACCAATTGACCTACAACCTTGAAACTTCAAACAATTGTTGCTGATGACCCAAGGAGGTAACCTTTAATTTTTTAGTGATGTAGGTCAAAGGTCAAGGTCACAATTGAACTTCTTGGTTAACATAGGCCAAAGGTCAACTATGGATATGTGGATGACAAAGCATTGGGTGGGGGGTGTTAGTTCACTTTGCGACAATTCTAGTTTTCTTCATGATGCTTGACAATCACTATCTGGGAAAACATTATACAAAATGAAGAAATAACTAGCAACAAGCAACTTCTTCATTTTCCACAAAGCTTTCTACCTGTTGAGTAGAATGAATCTAAAATTTCATAAAGTTCAAATTGTTTTCTGCAACTTCTTTTAATTTGGACTAATTTGAAATTTTCTAGTCTGGTAATAGGTTGAAATAGGTAAATGAAGGATATATCAAAAATTATAATCAAGGGTGTTTTGACTTTTAGGTGCTGCACAAGAGAAAATTCCAAGAACATTAGAGTGGGAGTCTGCTGCTGGAGGACACACTGTTTTTGAGATCATTTCAGCCGAGACAGTGAAAGAGGAAGGTGCAAAGGATTATGTGGTAACTGTTATTGTTTACTTTCATTATTTTGATTTTCAAATTTTAGCTCACCAGTGAAAACATGGCCTATGCTACCAATAGTAGTTTTGTCTGTGGATGAAATTTGAGGAAAGAACTTCAAAAAACTTTAATCCTTTCCTGTAAAATTCCTGATTTTCACATCCCGATATTTTTTGTAAAATTCCAGATTTTCACTTCCAAATATCTTTATACTTGAGGAAACATTGTGGCAAAAGAAGAAATTGCTTGTAACAAGCAGTTGCATCTTTTTCCTATGTTTTCTGCCTTATTTTGCTACTTTGAATTTTTGTCTGCAAAATCTGCATTTGGACAGGTCTAAAATTTTGATCTACAGTAAAGGTTTTAGTGGACATATAATGGCAAAAAGTTTATCATGGTTATCTAGTCTATTCAAGAAGTGTAAGAGATGAATGATAGTGCAAGGACAGACAGATAGAATTTACTTCCAGTCTATTGTCTGAAGTGTCTTGTGTTCCACTGAAATGAAACCGCGTTGTTGAAATTGTTGCATTATAAGGAGTGAAGTGCGCAAGAACAATAACTCTTCCTTACTTAGTGTTTGAGAAATTGTCCCATTCATTTTCCATGGAAGATATTTGAAAAAAGTAAACTAGCTTCTCATATGGAACTCCATCGGTTTATAAATTTTATCAGGGAGAAGTACAGTAAATAAGACACATAACTTTACCTGTCTTAGTTTGTACCCTAATTGTTTCACCATGTCGGTCCTTCTCTCTGTCTGCAGACTATATTGTTTCTTTACTCTAACTCTAGAACCAATTGACCTAAAGCTTTGAAACTTCGTACTACTGGTCTCAATGATCTAATGATCAATTATAAGTGCCCTATAGTTTTTGGGTCAGAGGACAAGGTCATAATGGAGCTTTGGTTGAAAACAGTGCTCTAGCTCATAAGCTGTTTGACCCAGGACTTTGAAACTTAATTGCAATGTTATCTGTTTTGGGTAACATAGGTCAAAGGTCAACTGCTATACATGTATTGAGTGACAAAATGAATGGAATTTTTGATTCATTCAACTTTCTGGGTAGAAAACATTATGGAAAATGAAGCAATATCTTCATTTTTCACAATGTTTTCAAAAGGTTTTTTTCTGGGGGGGGTCTAAAAGTGCCACTGAGTAGGAATGGGGTAACTAGATTTCTTTCCATTCGCTTCCCTTACAACTTCTCTTGCCAGAAGAATTTTTGCATATGAGTTGCAAACCTTATCATTTTCATATAACTCATTACCAGATGACAAAATTTTATTCTTGTCCTTATTCAAAGAAGTTGTAGACAACTTTTCCATTGTTAAGTGAAATTTTAGTCAAGTCCCAATTCAAAGATGAAGATTTGAAGTTGAGAGAATTTTAAAATGGCTGTTCATTTGGTTTAGAGCTCACCTGAGCACAAAGTGCAAGGTGAGCTATTATGATTGGTCGTTGTCAGTCCGTCCGCCCGTCCACAATTTCTCTAAAAATCTTCTCCTTCTTAACCAGTTGGCCAATCAAGCTGAAACCTTGCAGGGATGTTCCTTGGGTGAAGTTCTACAAAAGTTGTTTAGGCCGAGGGCATCTATATTTGCCTGTCACAAGCAATTTCTTCTTAGGAGTAAAAAACCAGGGATTGAACAGAAAAGGGTGAAATGATAGTTATTTACTGGTACTGTTTTGCAAGTACTGCTCTTAGAATTACTTATAATGTTTGTGTGTATGAAGTTATGCATGTGCACTACTATAATTGGGTTCCAATTTATCCTCCTTCAACTTGTGAGTTAGACTGAATTATTGTTGGCTTGAGCAATACACCTACAGTATTGCATATATTGAACTCAAATTAACACACAATAATGGTGTTGTTAGAAAGTTGTGCATGACAATACAGTGTCACTGGGTTGATGAACTACATTTTAATGGTCGGATTTGAGCCAGGATTGACAGTGATATTCCATAGGTGTTCATCTTCAAGTATTACCCATTTGTAACAAGCATTTTCTTCTTTTTCCACAATTACCCAGAAAGTTGAAAATTAGGATCAAGCTGAAATTTGCAATCTGGTAATGGGTTAAAGTAGGCGATGGAATCTTTTTTCAGAGGTTATTTCACTGTAGTCATGATGTTTTCTTACAAATGAGATTAGATATGTCATTAAGCACTCCCTTTGAATTGCTTGTAGCCTCTCTCAGCTCAAATGGTCGTAATTTGGTAATGGGTTAAGAAAATTCGAAAATTACGAAAATTTGACTTACAATGGTACCTCTATTTTGTTGTAGATCTACAGAATTCTGTTGACACGCCCCTCTCAAGTGGACAATAACCCATGTATTATAGAGAAAAGATATTCAGATTTTGAGAAACTACACTCTGACTTGAAGAAGGCTTTTGGCAAGAAGATGAATGAGATTGCCTTTCCCAAAAAGAAACTCATTGGTAACTTTACACCGAAGACTATTGGAAACAGAAGTAGGGCTTTTGAACAGTATCTTACCCACCTTTATTCTTTGGATGAATTAAGATTCTCACAACCATTCCTTCAGTTCTTTTATCTCGCTGACTTACAAAGTGCATACAATCATTTATTGGCAGACAATTTTATGGATGCTGTGCCTTTGTTTCAAAAAGTTCTTCAAGTTCAAGAGAGAATAATTGGATTTAACTCAGTAGATATTGGAATAACTCTTTGTGCTTTAGTTGTTAGCTGTCAGTCATCTGAAAAAGAAGACCTTGCTCTAGGATATGGTCTCTCTGCTCTTAAATGTTTCAACAAGAAAGAAGACAGTGTTTATTACCTCCCTTTATTACAGACTTGTATTCATTTATCATGGAAATTTGGCAAGGATAAATCTGACCTTGAAGAGATTTTTCAGGCAAGAAAAAGAGAATCAAGAGAGCTTCCATCATTATTATCTTTATTACAAGGATCAGTGAATGTATAAGTGTTACGATAATATTAGACCTGATAGTTATTTTACTTGTTTTTATTTGAATAATTTACAAAGTTTTGTGGAAACTATTTATATGAGGTAGGGCCTATCTGTACAACACGTGTTTAGTCGAACTTGTGTTTTTTTCATTTTAATTTTTTGTTTTGAGTTATTTTTTAATGCATCAGATGTTTGTACAGAGTTTCACAAATCAAAAGAATTCAATTTATATTCAGAATCTAAGTACTACTATTAAAGAATCTCATACTTGTACTCTTGATATAGGTTGTTGAATTGATTCATTCGAGAAAACCTATTACAGATTCCATGTATATGATCTATTGTCCACTTGTATTTTTCTTAATACATTTGTAAGCATTTACAATTGTTTTACATCACGGAACTATTTCTATGTGCTGTGCCACATTATATTGTATGATTAAACCCATTATCATTATGGCAAATTTGTAGACTTTTCCAAATTGAAAGATGTTGCAGATGGCAATTTCTGGTTGGTGAAATATGAAAATCTTTGCTTTTTTGGGTAGCAACATTGTGGATAATGAAGAAATAGTTAAGAACAAGCCATTTATTATTTGTTCAAATTGTTTTTCTTAACTAAGGAGCGTAAAAAGTGGGATTGTATGGGTATGGGTCAAAGAGAGTTTGTTAACAAAGATACAGAATAATACCATGGAAAGAATACAAAAGAACCAATGGATACAAAAGAAACCATGGATAGAAAAGAACCCATGTATAGGAAAGAACTCATGGATCCAAAGAACCCATGGATAGGAAAGAACCCATGGATGCAAAAGAACCCAAGGATACAAAAGACCCATGGATACAAAGGACCACTGGATTCAAACCACAAATGTGTAAAACAAAATTCAAATGTATTGCGATTAACCCATTCTCACACAATGATGCTTTCAGACAACTCGCAAGAAAAATAATTGGGAAACTTTGTGTAAAATGAAGAAATTGCTTGTAACAAGCAATTTCTTCATTTTACAAATTGTTAGCTACCCATAAAGTTAAAGGAAATAAAAATTTCATAAACGTAAAATTTCTGTTTGCAACTCCTTTCAATTTGGACCAGTCCAAATATTGCTGTCTGGTAATTGGTAAATGAAAAGTAAGATGTGCTGTGTTTAAAGAAAAACATTATAATTTGGAGTATTGATCTGGTATTTATTAATTGAACAACATAATTATATGGTTTAATATATTTGTCCTTTTTTAGGATTTTTTTTATGATTTTTAGATCTGAAATAAAGTTCATGTAAATCAGAAAATGCATCAAGATCTATTCTGTTTGTTGATCTTAATATAATTCTATTTAAGTTTTGAACCTCATGAATCCTTTAAAAAATTATTCAATACCCCAAAGATAATTTTGCAGTGAATGTATTTTTAAAGCATGTTTAAAAAAGCATTACAAGAAAAGGTTTTGATCACTTTCTTCTTAAAACTCTGAAACTAACAAATGTATAATCTCTTGAAATTCATTTTAAAAAGTCATTTAAGATGGATGTATATTGGTATCATCTTCTCTGACTGTCCATCCTGATATTTGCCTGTGCATCTGTCTGCATATCCTAATCTTCTTAAGACATCCCAAACCTACACTTATAGTCGAATTTAAATGAAATTTTCACAAAATGTGTCAAGAAAAAGAGGTGATCATTCATAATTGCGATCCCCGGCGGCGGCACTCATCCTTTCCGACTATTTGTCTCTCACCAATGGGTTGATAATCGTAGACCTATTTGGGATAGCAGCTGGAGGCTAGGAAAGGATGTAATGGTGGTACTGGTGTGAGAAATACCAGGATTCAATTGTTAGGTGCTCCAGCCGCCGCGATATAACTGAAAGATTGTTGAAAGCGGCGTAAAACCCCAATCAAACAAACAAATCATTCAAAATTGCAACAAAAGTTGGGTTTAATTCAAAATTTCTTGTTAACACATATCCAACATCTTGGATGAATTTTGATGAAATTTTCATAGAATATTCCTAGTCCCCTGACTTTACAAAAATGAGGGACAGAATGGGGTGGGATAAGTTTTAGTTTGAGAAATGGTGTTTAACCCTTTCCTGCACAATCTCTGATTTTTAAGTCCTTGTGATTTGATACTTGAGAAAATATTGTGGGAAAAGAAGAAATTGCTTGTGACAAGCAATTTCTTCTTTTTCCACAATATTTTCTACCCTACTGAATGGTTATGTTTCAAATTAAATCGCCTATAAATTTTCGTCTGCAATACCTTTGAATTCGGTACAGGTCTAAAAATAATTAAAACAGGAATGGGTTAAAATCACTGGCAAAAAAATCATATACAAACTTAATTACTACTTGCAACAATTCTATGTATACCATAACCCATTCCCACAGTGACGCTTTTTGACACCCCTCAAGAAAAACGATTGGGAAAAATGAAGAAATAACTTGTAATAAGCCATTTCTTCATTTCCCACTATGTTTTCTCAACAAAGTGTTGAAAAATCCAAAATTCCATAAACTTAAAATTGTCGTCTTCAACTCCTTTCAATTTGGACCAGTATAAAGTTTTGAAAAAACAGGAAAGGGTTAAATTTTTAGCTATTCTTCCAAAATACTGCTTACACATTTTGAGATTAATTTGATGGTCTGACAGAAAATTAATCTTCAAGATTAAAATAAATTTGTGTAAAAAATTGATGGTTGACAATTTGAATTTAATTCAGTTTTGAATGAAATTTTCATTGCAACAGCAGAATAAATGAATGGAAAAATGCAGTTTTTAATAAAATCATTTTGTCAAAAATATATGTAGACTGAATGTCATGTGATCTCAAAATTTCATGATCTGTTTTAGGTGTTTTTAGCTCACCTGAGCACAAAGTGCGAGGTGAGCTATTGTGATCGGTCGTTGTCCGTCGTCCGTCCGTCCGTCTGTCCGTCTGTCCGTCCGTCCACAATTTCTTTAAAAATCTTCTCCTCCTAAACTAGTAGGCCAATCAAGCTGAAACTTTGCAGGGATGTTCCTTGGGTGAAGTTCTACAAAAGTTGTTAAAAGAATTTAATTCCGTCAAAAACTTTGGCTGCCGCGGCATGTGAAAATGGGAATCTTAAATAAATCTGTAAAAATCTTTAAAAATCTTCTCCTCCTAAACCAGTAGGCCAATCAAGCTGAAACTTTGCAGAGATGTTCCTTGGGTGAAGTTCTACAAAAGTTGTTAAAAGAATTTAATTCCGTCAAAAACTTTGGTTGCCGCGGCATGTGAAAATGGGAATCTTAAGTAAATCTGTAAAAATCTTTAAAAATTTTCTCCTCCTAAATTAGTAGGCCAATCAAGCTGAAACTTAGCAGGGATGTTCCTTGGGTGAAGTTCTACTTAAGTTGTTAAAAGAATTTAATTCCGTTAAAAACTCTGGTTGCCGCGGCATGTGAAAATGGGAATCTTTAGTAAATCTGTAAAAATCTTTAAAAATTTTCTCCCCCTAAACCAGTAGGCCAATCAAGCTGAAACATTGCAGGGATGTTTTTTAGGTGAAGCTCTTCAAAAGTTGTTGAAAGAATTTAATTCCGTGAACTCTTGTAACTGCGGCATATGAAAATGGGAAATTTTAGAAAATCTTTGTTGTCTTTTTTTAAACAGACTACAAGGCCAAAGCCATTTATATTTTATATAGAGCTTAATCATATTGTTCTCAACCAAGTTTTTTTAAATATTTAATCTCTGGGGTCAAAAATTTCCCCGCCCCTGAGGTATGAAGTTTGGAAAAATGCTTAATTAGAGCAATTTCAAAAGACTTCTCCTCTTTAACTATAAGGTCTAGGATATTCATATTTGGTATAGGGCATAACTAGATGGTTTTGTACCATATCACTAAAAGTTGTCTTCTTCAGGTCAAAAAAAGCTCTGCACTAGGGGTCCAAAATTTGGAAAAACGCAAAATTTGAATATGTTAAAAAAAAATTCTTCATTTTAAGGAGGAGGGCATTTATATTTTGAGTGTAGCATAGCCTGGCTGTTATCTATCTGTTTTGATCAAATAATTATGCTTGTAGGTTAATAAACACACCTTCCCTGGGTGTCCAAAGTTAGTAAAAATGCTCAATTAGACCATGTTCAATAGTCTTTTCCTCCCAATCTAAAAAGTCTAAGGCATTCATATTTTGTATATAGCATATCCAGATGGTTCCCTACCATGTTAGCTAAAATTTTAGCACTGGGATCAAACATGGCACTGCCCCAGAGGTCAAAAATTTTTGAAAACGCCCAATTAGAGCAACATCAAAAGTCTTCTCCTTCTAAAAAATAAGGTGAAGGGCATACATATTTGGTATGTAGCATGACTAAATAATTTTGTACTACGTAACAGGAAAATATGCTCTTAGGATAAAAAATGTCTTTGTTCCTGGGGTTGAAAATTGCGTAAATAGCATTGAAAGAATTCTTCTTCTTAAAAATAGGTTCCAGAGCATTTACATTAAAAACAAAGGATAACATTATTGTTATCTACCATGTTAATATCCTTTTGACAAACATGGCCCTTCCCAAGGCATCCAAGGATATGAAAAACGCTCAATAAGAGCATGTTCAAATATTTTCCACTCCTCATGTATAAGTTGTAATGCATTCATATTTTGATTTATAGTACATCCAGATTGTTCTCTACCAAGGTTGCTAAAATTACATCCATTGAAGTTGCAGACAGTAATTAGAGTTTGATTGAAATCTAAATACAAAGAATTCCAGGTAGAAAATACTGTTAGAAATGGATAAATTGCTTGTCACTCCCTTTCTCACTATGTATTTTTCAAACCTGTTTTCCCTGAGGGTGACAAATTCTGGGTTAGTTTGGTAATGGATTAAACTATAAAGCCAAAGGCATTCATTATTATTGTAAAGCATTACTGGATTGTTTTGTACAAAGCCCAAAATCTTATATATCTTTTATTTATTTTGCTCAAGTTGTGTCTTTTTTATACTAAAAAGTACTGTAATTTGGAGATGCCTCAGGTGAGCGATTTAGGACCATCATGGTCCTCTTGTTTTTCCAATTCTCTCGGCAAAATAATTTCTAGACAAGTTGTTCTATGACATAAGGTTGACAATGATAATGACAATTGTTGTCTAGTTGACAAAGTAACTTTTACCGAAATGTTGTACATCTATCTGTGTCTGAAAGAAAAAATTGATTGTTTATATCTATTTCAAACAAATTTGTGTTGTTAATTGAAAATTGTGGTATATTGGATTTTGTTTTTAATGGGAGTTACTTATGCATCAGATACAAAGAAGGTCATTCCGTGTTTTAGCCCGTTCCCACACTATGATGCTTTTAAACGCCTATCAATACAAAATCTTTGGAATACTTTGTGGAATATTAACCCTTGTCATGCTGAGCCCGGAATATTCCGGTTTTGGCAGGAGATGTAGACAAAGATCAGCCTGCACATAAGTGCAGTCTGATCTTGGTCTACACCTCCTGCTTGTACTTTTCTTGCCAGAGCTGTTTATGAAATTGATTTCTAAAAGAAATGTTGATTTTTGAACAACAAGTTCTATTGGTGCTTTCAGTGCTATGATTTTACAGCAGTTCAGGACTGTGATTTAAACAGCATTACAAGGGTTAAGAATTTACTTGTCACAAGCATGTCTGCATTATCCTCAATGTATTCTTTCCCAAAAGACGAAGATTTTAAAGATTTCATAAACTTAGAAGAATTATCTGCAATTCTCTTTGAAGTTGGACCAGTTTGAAATTTCCCAAGCGAGAATGGTTTGAAACAGAAATCACTTTCATTGATTTTTCTTTGACTTCTTTTGCAGTTTTATTGCTATCAAAGTTGATATGATGTGTGTGTGCCTGTGTGGTGAGAAAAATTACTTCTCTTATTAATTATATTCTTTCTAGTCATGTTTTATTTGTATTATAATTTATATTGTTAAGCCTTTTTAGCTCGGCTGTTTTCGGAGGTATGCTATAGCCTTGGCATCGTCATCATTGCTGTCGTCATTGTCGTGCAAAACTTTGAAATTTTGTGATATCTCAGGTTCTACTAAAGGCATTCACTTGAAACTTGGCACACTTGTTCACTATCAAAAGAGCAACCTGTACTGTCACGGGGGATAACTCTAGATGTATTTTGTCCACTATCCAGCACCCAATAGCCGAGCGTAGGCACCCCTAGGCAATGTTCTTGTTTTACAATTAGTTTTTAAGCTATTTGAATTTCAACCTAACCGCCTTTGTTATCCATGTATTGTGATTAACCAATTTCCACACAATGATGGTTTTAGACATCCCCAAGAAAAAAAGCTTTGGAAAACATTGTGGAAAATGAAGAAATTGCTTTTTACACAAAATTTCTTCATTATATACAATGTTTTCTACCCCAAAAGTAAGAATAGCACAAAATTTCATATGATTTATATTGATAGATGTTATCCAGGTCTGAGGATTTACAAGTATTGTCGGTCAAAGTATGGCGATTTTCAGGACCTTCAGTAATTTGATTTCTTTTTGTTTGTTTCTTTTACTTTCTTCAAAAACAATGGATTATAATAGTGCTATAAATTGTCTGAATTTTGAAATATTTCCCCATATTCCTTTATCCCATTCCCACATGAGAAAATTTTAGACTGGTCCAAATTGAAAATAGATGCAGACGACAATTTCAGGTTGATGAAATTCTAACACTCTTTTTTCTTTTGGGGTAGAAAACATTGTGGACATTGAAGAAATCACTTGAAACAAGCAATTTCTTCTATGTCCACAATGTTTTCCAAGGCTTTTTCTTAAGAGGCGCAAAAAGGAGGGCTTGTGTGGGAATGGGTTAAATGTACATGCAAAGAGAAATCCAATAAAACTGCTTTTTGTCCTAAAAACAAATATTCAAATTTGAAAATCGAATTCACTATGAAACTATGCCAGAATACTTGTTAGATCATGAGGATGAACCCTATTGATTATGGTAAGGTTCCATTTGAAAATAGGAATAGGGGCCTTGATGGTAACTTCTTTGTTTACACTCTAGAGACCACAATTTTGACCCTATCTTCATGAAACTTGACCAGAAAAAATTCAGGTCATGAGGTTGAACCCTGTTGATTATGGTTCCATTGGAAAACACCAGAATTTGGGGCCTTAATGACAATTTCTTGGTTTACACTCTAGAGGCCACAATTTTCAGTTCATCAATATAAAGCTTGGCCGGAATAAATATTAGATCCTAAATATTATCCTTTGCTGACTTTTTATCAGATTATTTAATCCTTTCCTGTTTTACAAAATTTAAGACTGATCCAATTTAAAGGCTACATAGACTACAATCTAAAATTGATATTGTTTGAAAAATAATCATTCAGTAGGGTAGAAAACATTGTGGAAAAAGTAGAAATTGCTTGTAACAAGCAATTTCTACTTTTCCACAATTTTTTCCAAGATATAAAAACACAGGGATGTAAAAACCAGTGATTGAACAGGAAAGGGTTAGAATAATGATGAGATGAGAAAAATGCCTAAACTAGGAGGGGCTTATTTCCGTATGGTGAATTTTTAAAAATATTTTTTCTCGGAAAGCAGTTGAGTGATTTCAACCAATTTTCACAGGAATTATCCTTTGGAGACCCTTTATCAGATTTCTTCAATGAATTTGATTTGATAAAAAACTTGGATTTTAATCTTATACTTATGTTTTGGATACATTAATGAGTAATTATAAATAATTGAACAAATTTTATCCATCATCAATCAGTTGTTAAAAAACCTATCTAGATCGTTGTCAATTAAAATGTACATTGAAAAAACACGACCATTTAAATCGATGCAATTCAAAAAAAAAAAAAAATACTTTTCTATATTACAACAATAGAATAATAATGAAAAATAGTTTTATGATATTAACCCTTGTCATGCTGTATAAATTACCTTACTAAAGTGTGTCAAATCAAAGGGCTGAAAGCACTGATAGAACTATTTATTAAAAAATCAATATTTCTTTTAGAAATCAACTTCATAAACAATTCTGGCAGGGAAAGTACAAGCAGGAGGTGTAGACTAAGATCAGCCTGCACATAAGTGCAGTCTGATCTTAGTCTACACCTCCTGCCAAAACCGGAATATTCCGGGTTCAGCATGACAAGGGTTAATTGCACAATAGTTTCAAATATATTACGCAATATACTTGTATTACTATATACTATATGTTGGGGCCGAGTTGACCAGACTGAGTTGACCGTGCCAAGTTATTCAATGGGCCGAGTTGACTGGTAACCCTTTCAAATATGGTGACCTAAATTTTCATTTGTTATCATTTTGGCAGGAAGTGTGAGATCTCAAGAGATCTCACTGTCAAACATCAGATTCAAAATGGTGGAAAAATTTAGATTTTCTGACGGTGTAGTAAATCGAGACTTAAATGCATGAAATATCTGACTTCTGTAGGATAAATATTTCTGTTTGTGGATAGATAAATGGTTAAGTTACATTCTGGTATTAAAATTGGATTTGCACTATTTACACAAATTGCAATAATTGACATCAAAGTGCCTGGTGTGAATCACTCCGGGCACTGCAACCAGGAGCAAAGAAGGTGGGTGTCGTAGCCCTTGCCAGCTGATTATCAGAAAGAGGGCTATGTTATCGCAGCTATGTGGAGCCATACAGGCGCTTAAGCACCTCTAGTTTTTTAGAAGCGTCACTGTGTGGGAATGGTTAGAATACCTTGGGCATGATTACATGTCCTTTATATTGATTTTAAGATAGATTTATCATTTTACCGCCATGATATATAATCAAGTTATACTAATGCATAGTCATTATGTTATTAAAACCTTTTGCAAACACATTAATATAGTTCAAGTTGTTTTCTATTACAGTCTGTACATTTGAAAGAGAACTTAATCATTATTAAGCACCCCTCCCCCTAAAACTATGTTTAGTGTGTATGTAGGAGTCAACTTGTCAGTTGGTTTGTTGATTGAATGGTCGAATTGTAGATTTTTCTTGTCAACCCATGTTCGCCTTTACTAGTTACATTGGATGAATATTTCACACTAACACTTGGTATCTTACAAATATATGCACCAGCTATTTTGGTTGCATTCCGTTCATTATACCCAGTGTCAAAGAAGAGGGGGTAAACAGGTATACCTCTATCCTATTGTCAATTCGTTCTTCTGTAACCAGTATATTTGTCACATGTTTCTTGGCAGCTTTTCACACCATTGACTTCAAAATCTGCTGTTGAGATTCAGCTAGTGGTCCTGCATGGTATTTATCAAATTTAGCCTGACAATTTAACTACGTCCTGTTTTATTACTTGGTTTACTTTCGAACACTGCCTCCTCAAGTGGTCTTTTTCAGCTCACACGGTGAGGTATTTTGATCCTCCTCTGTCTGGCGTCGTCCGTCGTGTGTCAACAATTTTAAAACGACATCTCCTCCAAAACCGCTCGGCAGATTTCAACCAAATTTCGCAGGAATGTTCCTTGGGTGGTGCCCCAAAATTGAAATTTAGATAAAATCTTTTAAGATTATCTCCTCCTAATCCAGAGGGCCTAGTTTCTTGATACTTTGTACGAAGCATCAGTATATTGACCTCTTTTAGAATTGGTAAAATCATCACCCTCGGACTCCCAGGGGTGGAGCCCTGGGGGGGGGGGGGTAGGGTGACGAGGCTCAGATGGAAATAAAGAAGGATTTTAAAAACGACATCTCCTTCCAAACCACTTGGACGATTTCAACCAAAGAATTTAAATCAGTTGAAAAATCTGGTTGCTATGACAACAAGAGTGAAATTGAAAAAAAAAAACCATAAAAAGAACTTCTCCTGCTCAAGAAGTCGAAGAATCTTGAATTTTGCATGAAGCACCAGTACATTGACCTCTTTCAAAATTGATAAAATTTCAGAGCCACGCTTAATAGGGCTTAAACAGAATTGAAGAAGGTAACCCTTTCAAAACTATTTGACCAATTTAAACCAAATTGGGCAGAAAATTACGTAGTTTGCTCCCTTTTTATAATTATTACTGAAAGATTTGAAATTTGTTGAAAACATTCGTTGGCATGGCAACATAAGTTTGTATTTGTTAAATTTTAAAGGAGGTCTTCTCCCGACCCAGTTAGTATTTGGCCTTATAAAAAGAGCCTTATCTCAGGTAAGCGCCATGGCCACTGGTCCTCTTGTTTGTCAGCAACTATTGCTAGCATCAACTTAAAGCTTGGTGCGGAGTTTAATCTGAAGGTCTTACATGGCCCGCAAGTTATCTGCTTTATGATTTAAAATTAATGTTAGTTTATTACCAGACATTGTCTGAAATATTTGAATATTTTGTTGCAAGTTTATTTCAGACGCTGCCTGGTATATTTGAATATTTTGTTGCATTTTTTCAGCAACTATCAATAGCAGTGACTTGAAACATAATGCTTGCATTCAGCTTGAGGTCCTTCATGGCGCTTACCAATTTTAGGCCCGCAAATTACTTAGTTCCTATTTTAAAACTTGGTTCATCTTCAGACACTGTCTGGTGGTATATTTTTTCTCAGCAAATATTCATAGCCAGGTATCCAACATATCTCTTTCCGAGCGATTATTTTCTCAGCTACTACTGATAGCATTTTTCTCAGCAACTATTTATATCAGAAACTTAAAACTTGATGTGTATGCTCAGCTACGGGTCCCGCATTGCGCTAAGCTAGGGATCCTACATGGCGCTTACAACATTTAGGCCAGTAAATTATTTAGTTCCTATTTTATAACTTACCAGTGGTTTATTTTCAGATATTGCCAGGTAATATGTTTTTAGAATGAGATTGCGTAGCAATCTGGGGATAAAGTTACCACGGTGAAATTTCAACCCATGCAGTGTACAAAGTTAAATGTAAAAACATCTAACGCAATAAATATAATATTCTGCCACACGAAAAGTGTTGAGGCGAATTACATGACTGCGAGTATAAGTTAATACGCCCGATTGGGGAAAGCGAGATACGACTCATTCAAAGCTGGCACTTGATGTACAGTACTTTCGTGTGAGTGTTCTGAAGTTGGCAAAATTATCAAAATTTATGAGTAAATGGACAGAAAGAAAGCAGAAATATAAACATAAAATATATAACAATATATTGGACAACTATTAATCATTCATAATCATACCATAAGAAAAAAATAAGGTCTTTATTTTATACCAAAATGATATTACTTATTCTAGAGTTACAATGTTAAAACGGTCCGGTAAGACGAAGTTACTGTATAAAGCTGACAAGCGAAGCTGTCGGTCTTACGCACGATTGGAATGTGTGTTGTTTTTTTTTTAAACAAAATAATTGGTCATTCATAGGATAATATTCGCATTGACTGCAAACAGATTGGTCGTGCTCGGACTTTGTGTCTACATATCTTTACCCCCGATTTATGCACAAAGGATGCAACGTCTACATACCGCTTTTGAGAGGTGTACATAAACATGTATACCTGGTAAACAACCGCCCTGACTCTTACGCTTTCTTTACCTGGAGATTATAAAGCGCATATTTACATAACGAAATTGGTCTGTGAAGTAAAAAACTCGCATCGCACGCGAGAGACTCCTAGTTCGAACCTGGCTACACGCTCCATTTAACCCCCCCCCCCCACTCTCTCTCCTTCTATGTCTCTCTAGCTCTACTGGCTGAAAGCCAACGGGCTTTTGTCATGATGTGGTGTCCGTCGTCCGGCCGTCCGTCAATTTACTTTAAAAACCTTCTTATTAGAAAGTACTGAACATAAGTCAACCAAAATTCAAAGGAAGGATCCTTTGGTGCCCTTGATCAGATTCCTTCAAAGCATTTTGATCGGGTGAAAATATGTAACGATATATACATGTAAATATAAAGTTACAATACCTCAAAAGCGGGAAGAAAATTGTTGTTGGCAGGTTGTGTCCCCTAGCGCACAAATTGGCAGATCTGGGCATAAGTGAGAGTTGATTTGGGTAGAAAGTGACACCTCTGATAATCTGAACATTAAACTTTTTTCTGTCCAGGTTAAACATATCTCGGGCTTTCAGCGCTTTAATTTTAGCAAATAATCATAGCATCAGCTTGAAACTTCATGTGGTCTGAAGGTTCACCCAGATATCGAAAATGGCTCTTACCAAATTTGGGTATTCAAGTTACCTACTTCCTACTTTGGCCCTTTTCGCAGAAACTACTGATAGAATTGATTTGATGTGAAGGTCCAGCTAGGGATCCTTCATGGTACTTAACAAATTTAAGCCCACAATATCTAATTATCTACTTCCTGTTTTATGACTTAGTCTGATTTCAAACATTGCTTGGTATTGTGGCATTTTTCTCCGCTACTGATAGACGCATAGACTTGATGTGGAGGTTAAGCTTCGTTTGCAACACAGCACTTACCAAATGAACCCTTTCCTGTTCAATCCCTGGTTTTTAATCGCGACCTTCTGGGAGCGATTAGTGTTCGCGTTTTCGAAATTCAGTTGGTGACGCTATTTCCAAAAGCTCAACTGGACGCATACAATACTGAACTTGGTTATAAGCATTTCGAAATAGTTGTCAATAAAGGAGCATCTGAGTTATTTTGAATGTTGAGTCCAAAATATCTTATTCAGAACATTTTACAATGCTTAAACACAAGATTCCTTCAAAGTTACGTTGAATAATTATAATTACACGTTTAGAAATTTCCAACGTAGAGTAAAAGGAAAATGGATGATCCGAGTTTGGAAAAATCGTTATAAGCTAAATATAAAGACGCTTTGATTAGATTATTTAATTTAAAGCGCGTGGTTTTACAGTAAGTGTCCGTGAACTTTGAACATCTTAGACGGATGATTTATGTAACAAACCGATTCAAATTTACCATAGCGTCTCCCTCTCTCCCTCTCATTCTCTCTCTCTCCCTGTCGCTCTTGCTTTCTCTCTTTCACCCTTTCTCGCCCCTTTTCCGTATTTTCCACTTTCTCTCTCTTTTATTTATTTTTTCGCACAAATATGTACAATAAAATCAGTAAACTATCAGCTAGATGGTAAAGGTAAAATATAATGTTTTGTCCCAGAGCAACCAATACGATGCAGTACGATTTTAGCACAACAGATATGTTATCGTTTATCATAACAAGGAAGAATCAATAACTTTCGTATTTATCAATGAACAATTTTAGCTGTGGGTATTTCAGACTGAAGAAGGCCCTCATAATGTCTGTATTAATTTGCAGATGATAAAGCAAAGAGCTATTTAACAAGAGATTTAACAATAAAAAACTTTTCAGTCTGATAAAGAATGCCACGCAAGACGCAACCGGAGTAGCCCCCATTCTCGATAAAATTTCAGGTTCCCCCAAATCGGACAACACAGAAAAGGCGAATATTCTAAATCAACAGTTCCAGTCAGTCTTCACTCCAATGACACCAATTTCTTTGGCTCAGTCCTGCCTTTCATCTATAAGACATATTGTATTTTCTTCCTCTTTCAGCAAATACCCAGTTATGCCGAACATTACTATTTGCACCAGTGGAGTACAAAAACTTATTTCCAACCTGAAACCAGACAAAGCAGCAGGACCAGACAACATCAAACCTCTTGTACTAAAAAACTTATGTTATCAAATTCCCCCGATCTTACAAATTCTCTTTCAGAAATCCCTAGACACAGGCACTCTTCCCCAGGTTTGGACAAAAGCAAACGTGACTCCACTCTTCAAGAAAGGAAACAAAGAAGATCCTGCAAATTACAGACCTATATCTTTAACATGTATATTGTGTAAAGTTCTAGAACATATTGTAGCCTCAAATCTAACTGACCATTTTGACAACAATAATATCCTTTATGGCTTGCAGCATGGTTTTAGAGAAAGGCGTTCTTGCGAAACCCAGCTACTTCAACTGACCGATCATCTTGCCATAAACCTGACTGAAGGAAAACAAACTGATCTAGTTTTATTAGACTTCAGCAAGGCTTTTGACAAAGTTAGCCACTTAAAACTTTTGTATAAGGAACATGGTGCTAACAATGCTACCCTTTTGTGAATTAAATCTTTTCTAATAGGCAGAACACAAAAAGTAGTCTTAGAAGGTGGATGCATGGTGTTAACAATGCTACCCTTTTGTGGATTAAATCTTTTCTAATATGCAGAACACGAAAAGTAGTCTTAGAAGGTGGATGCTCATCAGAAGTACCAGTCACGTCTGGAGTACCTCAGGGATCTGTACTTGGCCCTCTTTTGTTTCTTTTTACATAAATGACCTTCCAAATAACATCACATCCCAAATTCGTTTGTTTGCAGATGACACTGCCGTTTACTTAGCTATAAACAACAGGCAAGACTGACCCTACAAGAAGATCTAGACAGGTTAATGCAGTGGGAGAAAAAGTGGGAAATGGAGTTAACCCCAGCAAATGCATTGTCCCAAATATTACTAAAAAGAAGAAAAAGATTTCCTTTGATTACAGGTTACATGGACAAGTACTAGAGACTATGGACAATGCCAACCTAGGAGTTACAATATCTGGAGATCTTTCCTGGAACAAACACATTGACAATATAACATCAAATGCTAATAAAACTTTAGGTTTTCTCCGCAGAAACATCCAGACCAAAAATAAGAAGATCAGAGAAATAGCGTATAAAACTTTAGTGAGACCCCAGGTAGATTACGCATCAACAGTTTGGAGCCCCTACACAAAAATCTATATCAACAAAGTGGAAAAAGTACAACGTAGAGCGGCAAGATAGGGTCAAAATATGTTTTCTTATTATGACAGTGTTACCTGCATGCAGAAGGAGCTTGGTTGGGAAACTCTTTAATACAGACGAGACATTTCCAGAGTCTATAAAATCGTTAATAATTTTGTTGCAGTGACAGTATCAGCTTATCTTGAAAGACCAGTGAGGACCACCCGACATATGTACACAGCATCTTTCAGACAGATCCACACAAATGCAGCCTACTTTAAATATTCTTTTTTCCCTACACAGTGATACTATGGAACAGCCTACCAGAAACAATTGTACAGCAACCTGATATTGCAGCGTTCAAAAAGAGTCTTGATTCTTTTCAGATAGTGAGCCGTTCCTGAATTACCAAAACATGTTTTATCAGCTCTTTTAATCTAACACTCACAATACTTTAAAAATTTTGCACCCTAACAAATGTCTAACAGTTTTTATTCCAGCACAGACGCGCACCTGCCAGTAATACCCGAAAGGGGAGTTGGCAGTATATATAGACACTTTTAATTGTTGAAATTTAAAGAATCTTTGTCTTTTTGTGTAGAAACATGGTGGATAATAAGAAATTGCTTGTTACAGGCAATGTCTTCATTTTCCAAAATGTTTTCCAAATCCTTTTTCTTGAGGGGCATCAAAAGGCGTGACTGTATGGGAATGGGTTAAAGTATGCAAGTTATCTACTTCCTGTTTTAAAACTTACTTTATTTTCATGCAATGCCTGACATAGTTATATATTTTTGTGGCAGTTTTTCCTCGACAATCACTGAGAGCATTGACTTGAAAGTTTATGTGAATGTTCAGCTAAGGTCCTACATGGCGCTTACAGACTTAGGTCAGCAAATTATATACTTCCTTTTCTAAGCTTTTTCAACTTTGCCTGGTGTAGAGGTATATTTTTGTGGTATTTCTATATGCTCAAAGAACTGTATTATGTTATGACCCCGGCCATCCATCCGTCTGTCTGTCCATCAGCAATTTTTTGTATGCAATCAATAGGAATGAATTGAAATGTGCCACAATGATTCTCTATGATGTCTAGTTGTGCATAAGATCTCTGAAAAGTTTTTCTACAATTATCTTCAATTATCTATCCTTGAATTGAAAAAAAAAATCTCTATATTTCATGTGTGGGAATCTCCTCCTACAGTTTCAATTGGGACAAACTGAAACTTGCTACAATGTATCTCTATGGTGTCTAGTTGTGCATAAGACCTTTGAAATTTGAATCACTCCAGTCCCTCTTGAATTGTCTGCCCTTGAATTGAAATAAATTACCGTATTTCTTGTGAGCCCAGCTCCTCCTACAGTTTCAATCAAAGAGCGTGTAACTTTGCGTAATGAATCTGCAGTCTCTAGTGGTGCATTAAACCTTTCAAATTAAGATAACTCTTCATCAATTATCTGCCCTTGAATTGAAAAAATGCAGAATTTCAAGTGTAAACAACTTTTCAGAATGTTTATAATTTGTGCCTAGTGTTGATTGAAGTGATTAAAATTAACTACAATGATTCTCCATGATGTGTACTTGTGCTTGAGATCTTTAACATATTGTCTTTCCAGTGATTAATGAATTGTCTCCCCTTTGTTATATTGTAAGGTAGGATAATCATTTTAGATACAAAAGATATTCCGAAAGTGGAAGTTCCAACCCTGCTCAGCCTGTACAATTTGGGAAGTCTCACAAGGTTGAAACTTTTATACTTTCCAGATTTTCCCAAAGTCACAATTGTATTATTTGAGGTACTGCCATTTTGTTGATATCAAGTTAAATTTTATGTTAAGGTCAGCTTTCAAGGTCATTTTATATTGATTGATTGATGGGGGTTTAACGCCTCTTTTAACAGTATTTCAGTCATATCGCGGCGGCTGGACTACCTAACAATGGATTCCTAGTATTTCTCTCACCATTACTACCACTACATCCTTTCCTAGCCTCCAGCTGCTATTCCACTAAGGTTTACGTATATCCACCCATTGGTGAGAGACAAATGTTGGAAAGGATATGTGCCGCTCTGGGGATCCAACCCATGACATCCCATGATTGAAAATTAGGAGTCTGGTGCGCTACCGACTGCGCTATGACGGCGGCATAAAAAACTTATGGTAAATAAAAACTTATGTTAAAATATTTTTTCCCACTGTCAAGCCCCTTTGGATGTATATGCACCGCTCTGAGAAGATCTTATACTCAGCAATTACTGGTAGCATTGACCTGAAACATGATGAGGAGATTAAGCTTGGTCTTCTACATGGCACTTATCAAATTTAGGTGCACAAGTTAACTACTTCCTGTATTTCAACATTGCCTGGTAAAATTGTTGATATTCGTCATATTTTTGTTAGCAACTAGTATTGGGTGCATCGACCAATACTTGTATGAATGCTCAACTAAGGTCTTCATGGCGCTCACAAAACTTAGATTGGCATTTGATCTACTTCCTGTTTTCAGACTTGGTTTATTTTTGGGAAAATAGTTTATTATTAGACTCTGACTGGTTTAGCGTATTTTTCGTTGCTTTTTTCTCAGCAACTATTGATAGCATTGACTTGATACTTGTTGTGGAGGTGCAGCTGGGTGTACTTCATATTCCTTACTGAATATGTTCCTTTAAGGGAGATTTTCTGTGTAGTTTACTAGTGGGGATATACTAGTGCAAGTGGGGGTGTACTTTTTGAGTTTTGACTCATAGATTTCTTAATTGTTTTGTTTCAGTTATGGCCCTTTGTTTGAAATCTTGTCTGCTTATTTTCTCCGGCTTCACCTACTACATGGGTTTGATTCAAATTTCACATGTGCACTCAGCATCAAACCATTTTAATGGTTTACTTTCCTTAGTTATGGCTCTTTGTTGAGTATAGGCTTTATTCGGGTAACAAAATTCTTTTTCTGTGACACGGAGCTGTTTGGGGATCATGAATTACATTCAGTATAGTCTAGCATTGTTTAAGAAAGTAATTTCATAATTTTACAAACATCAATACATTCTTTTCAGTAAACCTGAAGAAAAAATAGCCTGAATAGGACAAGCTTTAAACTGGCTCACCCTATTCGTGTGTGCCCTATTCTTGTCAAGAATAACCCATTGTAAGTTGACACAATATACACTAGGTTAAATTCAACAAGGTTGCAGAATATAATTCATATGTTTTTAACCTGATTCATGCTGAACCTGGGATAATCCTGCTTTGGCAGGAGGTAAAGACATAAATCAACCTGCCCCCTTTACTTCTTTGAATTTTGACCAGTCTAATATCTTGTTGCGTGGTAATAGGCCAAGACAGAAAATATAAGGGAGGTAATCCTGTCCAAATGATGATGGGGTATTGTTGAGTGTTTTCCCTTTAGCTATATGTAAAAATGAAAAAGCTTGGTTGGCGACCTAATCGTCGTGACTACAGCTTGAATACCAACAGAGTGTTTCACAAAAATGGCGGCCAATGTCGAAGTTCAGAACTTTTTATCCTCTTGTATATATTTGTTGCAGTTATGACGATTAAGTCGGCATGAATAATTCACATAACGTTTTTCTTCGCCAAAATGCCTCCGACCTCGTACTGCAATCTAATGTTGTCTAGTATCTCAGACAGTTTATACTGCCGAAAATTGTGATCTCCGTTTTAAGATGACCCAATGTTCTGTCAATGAGAAGATTTGACTAGAGATATGGTACCCAGTACAGACTGTAGAACAGTAACGGTCACAGTTTTACAAGCTACCGCTGAAAATAAAATCTTGTCGCCTATTCATACAGTGTGGTTAAGTGATTTATATTCCGCCGAAGGTGGGTGTATAGTCCACCCGTCCCGAAACTCATCCTCATTTATAGATGATTTGAACATTTTCACAGAAATTTTGCCATTTCAGGCTGTGTCACAGAAAAGGGGTGCTTTATGCAAAATTCTTATTCTGGCTAGGTAGTGGCGTTTCAGAAGGCGTTACGGAAAAGGGGCTTCAGGCAAAATTTCTTAAAACGCTACTTTTAACAGTATTTCATTCATATCGCGGCGGCTGGAGCAACTTATCATGAATTCATGGTATTTATCCTTTCCAAAGATAGATCTGCGTCTACAATCACATATTGCAGGTCTTTTGAAGTAGAAGAAATTGTGGATTATGAAGAAATTGCTTGTAACAAGAAATTTCTTCAATTTCCTCAATGTTTTCCAAAAGCGTGTTTTCTAGAGGGCGTCCAAAAGCGTCATTGTGTGGGAAAAGCACCAACAAACAATAAGGTTTCTGATTGGTGTTAATTGGTTGTAACAACACAGACGCAAACGGGGGGATTTTACAGGTATTTGTTTGTAAACAAGAGACAATATTTATCCCCGGTGAAGTATATAAAACCACGGCATACATGTAGGTAAGCATTTTTATTATAATCCTAGCTCTCTTTGGACTTCCCAGTGTAATAAATTTTGATATCATTGCGACTCGAATACGTTGTTATGCATCTCAATTTCTAACAACGCGTTCTCGTGAGAGATTTTTCATAAAAAATATCCAGTTGATTATCCTCTATGTTTGGAAACGGGTTAAACATTAACAGCGCTAGCGTGAAAACTTAATGTTAGTAGTTTCGTTCAAAAAAGGAGAAAAAAAACTGTAACGTAGTCTCTCTCTCTCTCACACACACACTCTCCCCCCCTCTCTCTCTCTCTCTCTCTCTCTCTCCCTCTGTATTTCCAGTTATTTATCGTCGCTATCGAAGCACATGTCAAAATGAGCGATACTCCCGAGGAGACAGTTAGTTGTTACGCGAGATAGTGCAAGGATACATACTCCGTCTGCTCGGTGTAAAGCACCGTCACACGGGGCCTCGGCTTAACGTGTCATCCGAAAGACAATTATTGTATTAATTAGGTCAACCTAGGGCTAAAACTCGAGTAGTCAAGTGCATCAACGTACAATTGTCGTCTGCTACTTCTTTGAATTTGGACTGGTCTAAAATTTTATCGTGTTGGAATGGGTTATAATCTCGTGTCACGCACAGCAAAATTAGAATTTTCAAGCATAACATTCTCCTTTTGATCAACTGCAATATATGAACTCCTTTGAAAACAGAGAATAACAGCTTCTACAGTAAGAAATCAATTACCTCGATGATTATTTGACCCTCAACTCAGTCAATTTTGTAACGATCATACTAAACTCACGTAGATTTTCACTTCAAGTTTATGAGTGTACGTGGAAATTTGCGGAAATGCGCGGAAACTTGTTTCAGGGTGATCGATTTGAAATACCGGTTAAGACTTAGGAAAAAAGAATATTTAAAGCATTGTGAGTAAAATTAAGAAAAAAAAAAAAAAAAAAGACGTTAACGTTATTGTAACGTTATTGTTTGCAAATGGTAGTTTTGCCCTTTTCCTAAAATTCCTATAATATGATGAAGATAGTATCAAATTATCTTTGGCGCCCTGTAGTCGCGCGATTTCCTTATTCGTTATTCGGCTTTAGAACCATAAAAAATCTTAAGTAAAAATGACCAAGCTGAAAGCTAAATGGCACCTGTTAAAGGTTTGATGTGTTATTATTGATTAAACCTTGTAAATAACGACATAATAAAGCGTAATTATTTAGTAAATAAGTAGAAACCGGAAGTTGATATGTGTACATTCTAATTTCAAAATCTTCTACTTTCGTTTTGCATCTATTTGATTTTTATTGAGTGAAAGCTGAAAATCCCTCAAAAATCGCGTTTGCTTGATGCCTACGACCCCCTTAATCTTAAAGCACTGGGCGGCGTGATTATTGTAAAAAATGCATTTGCGACCAGAGCCATAATTATAAACATTGCCTATCTATGGTCACATGACTACCACATGTTACTTGAGATCACGTGATTACCAAACACGGGACGGCGAATCACAAAAAACAAATTACTGCGCTGATTATTACCTTCTTTTTTCAATACTTTAAAGCAAACTAAAGCATGTTTAGAAGTCTCTAAACGAATTTTTATATCATTTACATGTGCCATATTATTGTCTTCGGCTACAAGTAACTGATTGTCCGTGGCACGTTGAGATTAGAAGTAACCCGAGGTGTATTCATATCTACGAGATCACGTGATATGTGTTATCAAAAAAACCGAAATGAATTTTTTGCGGTTTTGTTAAACCTAAATTGGAATTGCTCCGACTTAAGCGACTGGAGAGATTACGGTAACTAGAAATTATTGAGAAAGGAAAGAAACAGTGCTGTCCTTATCATTGGTTGATTGATTGAATGGGGTTTAACGCCACTTTTAACAGTATTTCAGTCATATTGCGGCAGCTGGAGTACCTAACCATGGGTTCCTGGTATTTCTCACACCAGTGCTACCACTTCACCCTTTTCAAGCCTCTAGCTGCTCATCCCACTTAGGTTGACTATTATACACCCATTGGTGAAATGTTGGAAAGAATATTTGCCGCGACCGCTGATCGAACCCTGGTACCCATGATTCAGGAACATCTTTAGAATGTTTCACCCTAACCTGTTTATGTAAGAATAGTTGCGCTTACGATAAACGGACGGACAGATGTACGGATAGAAAGAGATGATACCAAAATATACATACCGTAGGTGGTGTGTAAACATTCAATATTTTATGGGGGTGTAAGCCATCACAATAACTTTCTGATTGGAGTGATCTCTTTCGGCACTCTCAGTGCTTTGATTTTTCCTACTTTTCTTTTTAGAATTATATAGTAAAAAGAGATCAGATGCAAGGAAGTTTTATGATATGAGCTATACATCACCCAACAGAAAAATCAATATCTTATTCACATGATATCACATGTAACGTTACTAGGCTGGACCTTGAAATACACTGCCCAAGGACAAACCCGCGTGACCAGCGACATCGCCGGGACTCGAACCCGCAACCCTTGACTTCTGTCAGGGTACGAGGCCGCCGTCCTAACCACAGAGTCACGCAGGACCGCACTTGGATAAATGAAAATAATTGAGCCTGTGCGTGACATTTCCAACCATTTTGCATGTGCGCGACTCGCACATATTGAGCACCCTGGACAAACATTCGGGGCAATTAGAATATTCGCTGATTGTTTAAAGAAGCTTTGGGTCAGTATCTATATCTACAGAGCACAGAGTGAAGATTCTGACCAGACTGTGCGGATTTACTTTGCGCACATGTGTAATGGTTGGAAATGTCACGCATGCGCTCATTTATAAGTATTACTTTATTTTTTGCAGCACCAAGTTAGATTGCACAAGATGGAAAAAGGCATCCCATATTTACCCCGTGATGATGAATAACCCATTACCAAACAATCCCGTATTTTGACAATCTAAAGAAATACTGTCATACTATGCAAATACACTGGGAGAAAATGAAGAAACCGCTTAAGAAAGCAGAGTAATTTTCTCCCGTTTTCTCTGGTTGTTTTGTTTTCCATATCTCTTATAATGCAGTTTAATCCATTCCCACACAATCCCTCCTTTTCAATCCCCCACCAAGCGGAAAATAAGCTTTGGAAAATCTTGTTGAAATGATGAAAATAAAGAAATTTTTTGTATCGAGGAAAAAAGACAAAAATAAGTAAATAAATAAATAAAAATAAAAAAAAATAATAATAAATAAAAAATAAATAAATAGATAAAAAAAAAATCCACAACGTCATCTTGGAATTTGCACCAGTCTAAAATTCTGTCATCCGGGAATCGATTGAATAAACTTGAGTGGTACGACAAGCCCTAATCGTTGTCCCCTCGTAATGGATATAACACGGCCGTCTTACCCTGGTAATTGGGCCTATGTATATTATAAATAGAACCGACGCGCTACCTCATAGTTTTAATATTGCACAATGGGAGCGGGTGTAACAAAGCTGGG
This sequence comes from Fragum fragum, assembly GCA_946902895.1. NCBI lineage: Eukaryota > Metazoa > Mollusca > Bivalvia > Cardiida > Cardiidae > Fragum > Fragum fragum. Next base: position 52,397,418 of record OX336373.1, on the reverse strand, counting down.
TGATTCCATGAATTGAGTTTTACTTTCAACTTCGTATTTTTGTTTAATCGCTTTTCTAGAAGATAGTGAAAGGGGCAAACATTGTGCTACTGTCACGCCCGTAATGGTCGACTAAAAAAAAAACGAGCGAAACACTTACATTCCTTTCAAGAATAATCGAGTTATTCCTCATTTTCAAATACCTTAAGAGATTTTCCGAAAACGCACCAGGCGTAGATTATATTTTTAGACTGAAAATGGATCACTAGCCCTTTTTAAAGTTGTTATGCGTGCTGGGTATAAATTCGCAAATAAAGTACTTCAACTTTCAGTTTATTTTCTTAAGACATATAGCCAGTGAAAAGGTACGGATTGATTTTCAGAATTAAGTTTACAGATGTTTTATTGTTGTGATTTTATTTGTTACTCGATCATTTTAGGCCTACGTATTTTGGAGAGGGGCGACGTCTAGGTATCGAGCCAATGTGCATTCGCGTGTTTTCTGTGACGACACAAAAAATAAATTCCACTTTCTTCTTGTTTGCCCGTATTACCAAGATATACGCAAAGAAAAGCTACCAAAGTAATTCTAGGAGAGAAGGTGTTTGTTTAATTTCCAATTATTATTGATATCTGAGAAGACAAGTCTTAAAAGATCTCTTGGCTATTTTTATAATTGAAGGATCGCGACTGTCAATCACAAAATCGATACCCTAATCATATCATAAATTAAGACCGGGTCAGTGAACTTTGACCTCCGACTTAAGAGGGTATAAGTTTTAAGCATATTTGTTAGTCTGAAAACTAAAACGTCTTAACTGTAGCTAATTTAAGATTTAGTTACGGCGTTTAGGTTAGTCACCAACCATTCTTTTCGTTATATATGTTCTTGGTCATTGATTTTGAAATGTAACGCCGTTAAATATCTTAGTCAAACTTCCTGTTGGAGCTCAGTGGGCGGGGCTAGCGATCCTCCAGTTCTAGAAGAGATTCACAACAGCATACTGTGATGTTCGTCGTAAATGGCTTAAACGAATCTCATTTGGCCAATCGCAGGCCCCCATCACATATTCCGTTGGCCTAGTCCGACAACTCCGAAAGGAAGTTCTGCTTTGATAAATGCATGGCCAGTAGCATGTTACAAACGGTAGAATGATTGGTTGGCGACCTTTTCGTCGTAACTACAGTTCATGTTAGCTGTAGTTACGACGTTTAAGTCGCCAAACCAACAACAACAACAAAAAAAGCTTAGCAAAGATTGGGGCCAATGTCGGAGTTCAAAACTCACTTCTACTCAAAATGAACGATACTATTTGATGAATGACTATTTGATTGACAGCAGCGATCGATCAATCGATATAGTAGAATATATTGTATCCGTTACTCTCGAAAACCTGCCTATATGAAGTTATTCTATGGTTGAAGTTCCAATGATGACCAATTATAACCTTTTGATTGATATTAGGCACTCAAGAAAAAAGCTGGTTACAAGCAATTCGATCATTATCCATAATGTTTATTATACCCCAAAATACACCTTAAAAAAATCAGCCAAAGATTGTCGTCTGCTACTCCATTAAATTTCAAGTGGACATTTCTAATATCGTGTCGTCTGATAATGGGTTAATATGCAAAAGCTCTTAAGATATGTAGACATGATTTTTTTCATTTACATAAATCAGAAAGATAGTACCAGTACATTCTAAAATTTGGTTTTCTTAGATAACGTATCATTTATAAAGTTATTTTTAATTTTCGTAAAAATAGCGCTGAAGTCATTTTGGCATTGTTCAATTGTTCAAGTAGTTTGACACTCTGAACAGTGTCGGATTTAGGGGTGGGTGGGGGGTGGGGCGGTTATTCGTTTGACCCCCACTCTCTAGCCTAATTATTTCATAGAGCTATTGATGGGGAATTTCAAAATAAAATTTGATAATTCAGTCGATCTTGCTGGAGCGACCGCTTCTATTAATCGACCACGTCCACTAAGCGACCGTAACCGAATTCCCCCTTTTAAGAGCAAAGCATTTGTTAAATAGTAAAATCACGACTGAATCTTATGTTGTTGGAATTCTTTACAATCGTCTCGATCATACGATTCTAATAGGTTCCAACAACATAGGATTAAGCGAGTTTTCAGTAATAATGTATGCAATTGAATCAATCCTTCATATCTTTGGTAATAAAAGTGCACTAAGCGACCATTCTCTTAACTCTTGCCCACTTGATGAAGCTTTTTGACCCCCACCCCCTAAAAAAAAAGAGAAAAAAAGGTAAAAAAAGGCGGTCGGAAAACACTGTGATTAACTTGTAACAAGCAATTTCTTCAGTATCTTCAATGTTTTCTCTTCAAAAGTCATAGAAAATTAGATTAAAATTTCATCAACTAAATACATGTATTGTCGTCTGCAACGTCTTTGAATTTGAACCAGTCTAAAATTTTGTCGTCTGGTAAAGTGTTAAGCGACCACTTCTCAGGTGGTGCCTTGATTTGTCGTTTAATACAAGAATTACTGTAATAGGAAAACGACTCCCCTCCATTAGTTAATTCGAACAACACTTTACAGAAACCTTCGATTGGTCATTGCTGAACTTAGACTTTTTTCAATCTTGCTTAATGCCGCTTTTAACACTTTTCGGCCATATCGCGGCGACCGGAGCACCTAACAATGGATTCCTGGTATATCTCGCATCAGTACTACCATCACTGACTCCTTTCCTTGCCTCCAGCTGCTATCCCATTTAGGTTTACGATTATCCACCCATTGGTGAGAGACAAATGTCGGAAAGTATATGTGCCGCCGCCATTATTGAAGATTGGGAGTCTGATGCGCTATCAACTGCGCGCTATGACGGTGGCCTACTATACTTAGATCTCATTTTAATGAAATATGGCTATGCCAAAGTTCTCCGTCAATATAAAACAACTTATTCTATCTTTGCGTAATAGAGTTATTGATATATTTGTTAATGAATGGTATATGGAAAACAGCCTGCCGTCTCGAACGCATTTCCATATTCAAAAAACGTCTTTCAAGCGTTCAGAATATGCACACTGATTTAATATAGTCATAAAAAAGCTCTATAATATTTTGGCAAGGCTGTGACTGTCATCACATGATCTTGATATTGAACAAGGTAGATAGATATAGAAATATCGCAAGAGGTGACAGGAAATGCCAAATGTGTACATGAAACGAAATTGAGGACGAATTCCATTTCATTCAGTCTTGTCCTTATTCTAACTCATTCAGGAAAAATATCCAAAAAACGTACTTTTATATAAATTCAAGGGTATATAAATTCACTGTACTGATCAATAATACAAATAAATCTGTTCTAACCTATTTAGCTATAGTTTATTTAAAATCTTTAGATGCCAGGAAACATCGTTCAGGCAAATGCTATTTAACCCGTTACCATACCTGAACAACTTGAAATTCTAGACTGGTCCAAATTCAAAGAAGTTTGTAGACGACATTAGTCTTAAATAGGTTAGAAAACATTGTTAACAATCAAGAAATTTCCTAAACCTTTTTCAGGAGGGGCGTACAAAGGTGGGATTTTATTGGAAAGGGTTAAACACAGGCTGGTTAAGAAGGTAATGTGTGCATATAGAGATCAAAGTACGATTTTAGCTAGTCTGGTCAGTATGCAGACACTGACTCCTTATTGAACACACTTTTATCGTATTTCTTATTTTGGACAGTATTCCCGCTTATTTTCCGCTAAGTTGGTCGTAGTATGACATCACATTACATATATCGCTGTGGAATATGTTTTCGTCCGTCATATGTTTTCACACCAATTCGCATTTTCCTTATTTTGTGAGCAAAAGTTGATGTACAATGCATTTTTTTCCTGGTCTAAAATTAGTTTAGAAACATAGCTATCACAATAAGTATTTCAAACATGTTCCCTGTCAATTCAATCCACAGAGGAATTATTTGAGCGTGAGCTTCTATTTTTTATGTGCTTTGCTAAGTCTATTTTTAGACCGGGCCTTTGTATATCTCCAATTAAAAAAAATCTAGAAAATATTATAAAATCTACTTATGTTGATTGGTGATTTGACATAAAAATTTGATGTCACGGTCACTTGACTGTCGAGTGGTTTTCTCTAGATGTCTCCTATATATACCAGTACTTACAGTATTTAGAATAAATACATTACTGCAAATATTCTTAAAAATATTTCACTTTATAAGTCTATAAATACTTTGCGGGCCATATAAAATGAATAAGTAAATTCTCATCAAACCTTGTGTAAAAGGATGGGGAAGTGTATTATTATTATTATTATTATTTATTTTTTTTTTTTTTTTCAAAATTAAGTGCCTTTTTGTATATGTATGTTAGGATTAGCATGGACTTACAGGTTCAGTACTGAAAATTGTTTTACCATTTGCAAATTGGTTAGTCTCTAATTATTTTGTAGCAGTACCTTAAAAATATAAATATGAAGTAAGATAAACCATTGTATTTTGAATTTGTTCAAATCCGCAAACAATAACAATTCCGTTTCACTAAAGCTTAAAAGGAAGAAATAAACTAAAGAGACTTTAATTTAATACTTTATGCAGGAATTCTTAAAAGATATAGATTTTAGTAAACACAATTTAATTTTAGATGATAGAATTGAAAAACACAAACAAAACAAAAAAAAAAAAAAAAAAAATTGTCAGTTACCCTAGAAAACATTGTGGACTCGGAATAAACGGCTTGGAACGAGCATTATTATTTTTTTTTTTTAAATTGCAATACTGTTTTCCAACCATTTTCCAAAAGGGATGTTCTTTGATTCAACAAAGCCTAGATCTGTCCCCCAGGCTGTCAACCATTTTTCCAAAAGGGATGTTCTTTGATTCAACAAAGCATAGATCTGTCCCCCAGGCTACAGAGTAGAAATTTGAAAATCTCAATTGTGTCTGATTAGGCGCACCGCACTACGTCACTTGATTTTCAGCTACTTGTGGTCAGTAAGGCGAAAAGGGTAATTCTGAGAATATCAAGGCTTTTTGACCATGACCAGACTTGAATGGTCATTCTACCTTACTATCCGTGTTTTTTTTTTTTTGTTTTTTGTTTTTGTTTTTTTGTTTTCTCTATTAGGCCTCTGTTGGACCCAATCCATTTATCAGACGGGCTACTCTGTCAGTTCTATATCAACTAGTAGATCATGTTATTTCTTTGCCTCTTTTAATCTCTCTGCAGTCCTGATATTACTAAGTGAGTATGTTTCGAATTCAAGGAATTGGGTCAAATTCAGAGCTAAGTGTAAGTAGGCCAGACGCTCCCACGCACATAGTAAACTATTTTGGTAACCTAGTCAAATCATCTCTTTTAGAACATTTAATTTTATTTATTGTATAAATCCGATGATAAGAGTCAAATCAAATCGAATTTGAAATAACTTTCTGTCTGAAGACGGAAATTTCCAGAAAATGTGATTTTTTTTCGTCCAATCGCCTGTCCATGATTTTTATATCATTTCTTACACGCATGCGCAGACAAACGTCAAATTGTGAAATTCGAACATGCTGAGCAGCAATTTTTGACAAGTTGGATTTTATTTTTACTCGCTGAAGAAATTCATAACGGAGTCTTAAAGTGTTTTTATTTTTAAAGATAACGTGTATGGATCCAAGAACTGCTTGGTATCCGCCGGAACAATTAGGATTGGCGCATGACTTATGGACGAGTATCTGGGAGGCAGAAATAGGCGTGGACAACATGTCCCTGAACAATTCGAATCCAAATTTGGACCAAAAATCAAGCGATTACATTCCGTTAGATTACACAAACAATTTGGATCAAAAGCAAGGTGTAACAAATAAACAGTATAACATACAAAATCAACAGAATCAATTCAAAAGAAAGAGAGACAATCGGGCAAGCACCTACGGTTTGAATCATTCATCAAATAAACATTTCCTGAGAGAAAATGGTGGACTGACGCCGTGGAAGCCATTGAAAAGGAAATACAGCTTTCCCGGACATGTTGGGTATAACAAATATTTTTTGTTCTTATATTTATTTATGTAATTTTCTGAAAAATATTTTAGTGAATTATTTCTAAAGGTCAAGGTCATTAAAGCGGTAGGCCATTTGGCTGGTCCCCGTCATTAGCCACATAAAATTTGGAGAAGCAGGGAACAAGCGAGGATTGATCTATTTTGAAATTACCAGACACTGTCCCAAAATTTTCCTATAAAGGTGTCTAATGAACTGAATGCTGTTTTACTTTTTGAATGAAAAGCAGCAACAGAATCAGATATTTCATACTTTTGCATGAAATGTTCATAATATCAGTGGAAGTAAATTGTACAATTAATACAAACCAAAGACAACATTCTGGTCTGGTCTGACTCACTACCCTGGAAGAAATGTATTAGAATTGTTGTTTTAATCTCTGAATGTCAGGAGACAGAAATTGCTGAGCTAGAACTTGAGCAGGTTCCTGAGCCTGAAATTTTGCCATGACGGTCAGAAAATCATATTGACCAGGGAAATAATTGTCTGCCAAAAGGACGTAAGAAAATTGTTCTTGATTACTTGAAAATGTTTCCTAAGTTTAAACTTTCAATTGCACTTTTGTTCCTTACTTTTCCTATCTTACCCCATTCCCACCCAGTGACGCTTTTAAATGCCTCTCAAAGCTTTGGAAAACATTGTGGAAGATCGAGAAATTACTTTTCACAAGCAATTTCTTCATTATCTTCAATGTTTTCTACCCCATAAGACAAATATTTTAAAGATTTCAACAAATTTAAATTGTCATCTGCATTTTTCTTTGAATTTGGACTGGTCTAAAATTTTATCATGTGGCTACAGGGTTCTCCCCAGGCCATTATGGCGTATCGGCCCCGATACGTCTTCATTAATTAAGAGAGTTTGCCGATACGCCTTCAGATCGCCGATACGCTTAAATTTGGTCACCGATACGGCTTAATTTCCAGCAGAAGAAAGGGTAAAGCAAACCATTAAAATTGGCTGCAGAAGCGCGGACTCGACAGGCTCTTTATCTATAGTGTTGTATACCACGTATTACATAACATCTCTATTGATAAGACCCTTACACTCTTACTAATTGGTGATTATCGATTTTTCTCGCGTTTCCCACTGGTACCTCGCTATCAGTCACCAAGCATGATAGGGTACCAATATGTAAACAATGAATTCAAAATGGCGACCCGGTTCCGGAAAATTGTAACTTCGGCTGAGATTGGTCTAGTTAAAAGTAAAAGATGTGGTTATTTGATGTGACAACTATCAAACTAAAGCCACAGTGGTTTAAGATTTAATTTTTTGATGGAAAGATTTATTTGGTCAGTTTATTTCATACATTGATCGCTGAAAACATACCCTTTTCGCGATCTTTTTTCCTTACGAGAATTTGCCAAAATAATAGACAGATTTGTATAGAAGCCATCCTAGTTATACTAAGCTCTTGTTTTAAACTCAGTTTAATAATTACACACATGTATCTTATGGAATAAGTCCATTTATTTTTTATCCAACATGGAGGGCATTATCTCAAACATTCGTACCCTGGTTTATTCAACCCATTTTTTCAATAAATTTGTTTTAAAAGTTTGATGAAAAAAATTATTATACTTTTAGTAATAATCTAATAATATCTCATCCTCTCATGTTTTTTACCCAAAAAGAAATAATACCCCCATAAAATCAAAGTGCTGAAAGCACTTCAAGAAAAGAATGCCTTAGACCATTTAGGGATTTCTTTTTTAAAAAGTAATGGTTTAATAATTATTTAGAATCAGGAAAAGATCATTCAAGCTATAATATTTGGAAAACAAAATCCTCTTTTGAAAATCAAAGTGCTGAAATCACTTAAAGAAGAGAAGAGTAAAGACACTTGTTTAATAAATTTGATCAAGTTTCATGTTATAATTTGAGAATTAAGGTTGGACACTGCTGATATATTATACATTTTTTATTAACTTATTGAAATCAAATAGCTGAAAGTACTGTTAGAAGAATAGTTATAGTGTCAGACAGTCGAAGGCTTCTGAATGGGCAAATAATGAGCATTTCAAATTTTACACAGAGAAACTAATGGAGCTCTTTAAGATGCAAAATTTGAAAATGAAACCAGGTATTTCACACTGAACCCTATAAACTTTTTGAAATTACTGATAATAATTTCAATTTTTTTTCTGATGAAGGACATTTTTCGTCAATTCAACACTCCATGCTTTTTTAAAGAATCTTCAAGGATATGATTTTTGGACAGACTTGATAAAATGGCCAAGCATGAAAAGCTAATCCTATCTAATAGACAAGCAGTTGACACTTTTTTTTACTAATGAGACTTTTGGGTATATTCTTTCATTATCTTTCCATTTCACATCCTTTTTATGAGACAATTTAGTGCCCTTTCCAACAAATAGGATAGAGAGTTGAAGTAAGCTGAGTAATGATACAATTGGTTGGTATCAAATAAGCCTCAGAATAGATAAATCAACTTATAATAATTGAAAAGTTGAAGAATATAATTCAAGAATAACTCTCAATAAAACAAGAAGATGTCAATAATCAAGCTAAAAAGCACTTTTAATGACCTTTATTATGTATAGTCATACCAAGATGTTAACAGACAACAGCCGTGCATTTGCCACTACGCCTTCAAAAATTTCTGGGGAGAACCCTGGGCTATAGACTAACACAGTACTGCCTGTTTAATAATCAGCCAAAAAGTACATTACTTAAAAAATGCTTATTCACCTGAATATTTGCTGTTTTCCCTTATCCTCAGTATGTTAATGATCTGATAATTCATGTTTATTACAACATTTTTAGGTTACATGAAGAGATTAAAGACTTCTATGAGTACATGTCCCCGACTCCAGAGGAGGCTGGCATGAGAAGTGATGTGGTAGAGAGAATCACTGGAGTCATTCATGACCTGTGGCCTAAGGCAGAGGTATGCATGAGTGAAAGGTGTTCAGGCATCTGTTTTGATTCATTAGTTTGAGTCTCCTAAAATGCTACATTTTCTTATTTTCACTGAAAAAAAAAAGCAAAAGATTGGATTTAAGGTCAAGACTTTGGCAATTATTTTTTTTCACCCCTTGGTATGTTACCATTACCACTCAGCAAAATTTTAGACTGGTCCAAATCAAAAGAAGTTGCAGAAGATAATTTAAAGTTCACTAAATTTTAGATTTTTCCATCTTCCTGGGTAGAAAACTGTGTATAATGATGAAATTGCTTGTAACAAGCAATTTCTTCATTTTACACAATGTTTTCTCAGTTGTTTTTCTTCAGGGGTGTCCAAAAGTGTCATTGTGTGGGAATGGGTTAAGACAAAAAAGGACTATCCAGCTATGGTTTTCCATGAGAAAAAAATTGTGCTTCATTGTTGCAATTTAAAACAAATAAACCATACATATAATTAATCTCTAGATCATTTATGGTGCAAGTTTTAAAAACATCCACCGTTAATAGTGAAAATGCATAAACCAGCCACATTTTTCATTAGTCATTGATTAGGGACACAGTCTGAGGTACAATATTTTTGTTTCTGATCTTGATAGTCAGGGTTTCAAAAATTGATTATTTATAGGGCATGACTCAGGGTTTTCGTTTGACCCGAGACCTCGGGTTTTGACGCACAGAAATTAAAAAAATTGCAATTTTGACGCTTGAAAATTTGCCACTGTGCGTCATTTTGTCTCTCGAAGATAAGCAGCCATGCATCAAGGGTCACAAGTGTACCAAATTATTGGAGAATGGTTAATTTATTATGAAAATATACACCCCTATCAAGGATAACACCAAACTTGATTGGTAATTAACACTCTCGAGAGAAGGACATGCATCGGTAATCGTAATTGAAAGGTACTTGACACCTGTGAAATTAATGATGAAACCAATTTTCAGAGTTCTAATCCTACTGAAATTTACTTATTTGCTATTACTTTTATAAAAAGGTAACAAAACATAATGAAGAAGTTAAATGGAAAAAAAAAATGCCCAAGAAATGTCATTGCTTTTCGTGCATAAAATCGGCACTTCTTTTTAAGAAAAATAAGAATACTTTGATCCTCTTAGCACTCTAAAAGATTTTCTAAACTGATTTAAACTAATAATATAAGTCTAAATACTAAACTTTCCCTAAAATTTATCTTATACTGAAAATAGAATACTGTCATATTGGAGAAATTATTCAATCTGAGATAGAGTATATTCTTAGGCACCATTACCAAACAAAAAAAAAAGGCATTTTTAAGGCACCATAACTGAAAAAGTTATAAACATTTTTTCCTGTATTGCTCTTGGAAGAGGGGGGGGGGGGCATGTTGTATTTTGACGCTTGGGATTTCAATTTTGACTCTATGAAATTTTGGCCCAAGGGTCAATGACTCTTGACTTTTGGGAACTAATGAAAACCCTGTAACTTGTTCTATATTTAGATAGCTAGGTAATATGCTGACTGGTTCTAGTGATTTAAACATCTATGGACACAGAATTTAGCAAATGTTGTGAGAATTTTGAAATTCCTGTCATCTGCATTGGGCATATGACAAAGAAGAGCTCTTCTATTAAATCTGACTGTGAAGTCCCATTTTGTATACTGTCCAGTGCAGCTCATAATCAGAGTAATAATTTTGTCTACGGGAAATTCAAGCATTAAATTCCACAAAAATAGTTATTCTCATAAAATAGCTGGCATTTAGTACACTGATTTTGACATATAACTTTCAACATTTTTGAAAAATCTGGCCGCCGTCATAGCGCAGTTGGTAGCGCGTCGGACTGTCAATCTAGAGGTCCCGGGTTCGATCCCCGACGGCGGCACTCATCCTTTCCAACTATTTGTCTCTCACCAATGGGTAGATAATTGTAGACCTATGTGGGATAGCAGCTGGAGGCTAGGAAAGGATGTAATGGTAGTACTGGTGCGAGAAATACCAGGATTCCATTGTTAGGTGCTCCAGCCTCCGCGATATAACTGAAAGATTGTTGAAAGCGGCGTAAAACCCCATTCAAACAAACAAACAAATTTTTGAAAAATCAAACACATTATTTGGTTTGGCTATGTAAATATTGGTTGTTTATCGTAGAGTACCCAAACTATTGCTTATGCCTAGCTGACGTCTGCGTCCGTGTCTTTTAGGGCTGAAAACTTTTAAATTTTTTAATATCTCCAGGGGTTGAAAAATCCACTTGCCCTCTCTCATTGGCGAGTAGAAAATGCCGTAGGGCGAGTAGATTTGGGGACGAACTAGTCCGACGGGGCAAGTGCAAATTTAGGACTTGAATCACGTTGATTGAGGATAAAAAAATAAAGGATGGAAAAAGAAAGTATTTATTTCAAACAACTTCATATCTGAAACAATAATATTGGCTGTAGAAACAGTTCTCTGTTTATGTTGATCAATCTTCATAGACGCTTGATTTGTAGACTGGAGACCATGTCGAAATACACGATAATGTATAGACAGGATCTCCAGTTTAGCCTGCATAGTATTCCGTATCTTTAAACGCTTGATTGATCACTGTAATGTGTATTGCAAAGCGAAAATACGTCGATCTAGATAATATTCGTCTGTTTTAAAACTCATGGCTGGAACATCGGACATCCGATACTTATTTGGGTAGTAATTTTCTTCATTTTTAAGGGCAAGTTGGGTTGCCTAAAGGGCGAGTAGAAATTCAGAGCTACTAGTCCTACAGGACTAGTAGGTTTGAAGAAATTTTTCAACCCCTGATCTCTGGTGTTAAAGAACACATTCAAATTATTGTTCACAAACTGAACAACTCTGAAGATTGTTTACATGCAGTTAACCCATTCCCACATAATTCCGCCTTTTTATGCCCCCTTAGAAAATAATTCAGTTTAAACAATATGGAATATGCAGAAATTTCTTGTTACAAGCATTTTGCATTTCCACATTGTTTTCTACCCAGAATGAATAAAGGTACTTGTAATTCTAAAAACTTGAAATTGTCTTCTGCAACTTTTTATCCCTGTTGTTTTGGCGAAGGGGATATAGTAATTGTCTCCGTCCGTCATTCCATCCTTCCGCCCTTCAGTCACTAAGCTTGTCCGGAGCATATTTCTGAAAGTATAATTGCTATCAACTTGAAACTTCATAGGTCGATAGATCTCATTGAGGAGAAGTGCAGTGCACAAGAACCACAACTCTTGCTTGCATAATTTTGGAGTTATTGCCCTTTGTTGTTTTAAAGACTAAGATTTTGTCCAGGGCATATCTCTGAGAGTATAATAGCTATTAACTTGAAACTGCATAAGTGGTTAGATCTCCTTTAGGAGAAGTGCAGTGCACAAGAATCACAACTCTTGCTTGCATAATTTTGGAGTTATTGCCCTTTGTTGTTTTAAAGACTTGGATTTTGTCCTGAGCATATCTCTGAAAGTATAATAGCTATTTGAGAAGAAATGCAGTGCAAAAGAAGCCAAATCTAACAGGATTCAGTTTACTATCAAACTTTTACGGCAGGGGATGGCCATGTCCGACATGGCTCTTGTTTGAATTTGGACCAGTCTAAAATTTATTTGTTTGGGAATGGGGTAAAACTTTTCATGAAAGTATCAAAAACAGAGATCATTACACTCAGTTGAATTTATCACCTGCATCAGGCACATTTCTTATTTGTTTTCAGGTGGAGATATTTGGAAGTTTTCGTACAGGGCTGTATCTTCCTACAAGGTTTGTAACTCATTCCTTGAATTTCTGATTTATTTATTTTGACAGACTACATACTTTTTATGCCTCTGTTGTTTAATGGCAATAATGTCGTCATTATTTTACCAAAAGCCTAGTATTTACAGCTCATTTCAATCTGCAGTTATGAGGTTTTGGTAGAATACTGACAATATAAATTTTACTTGTTCCATGTGTGAGCGAGTGTGGTGTTGTTGGGTTTCTGCATGCTTTCAACATTTGTCCGGAGCATTTGTCTACATTAACCCTTTCCTGGTTTTTGAAATTTTAGACTGGTCCAAATTCAAAGAGGTTGCAGAAGACAATGAAAAGTCAATGCAATTTGAAATAAAAAAATCCTGTGTGGTAGAAAATTTTGTGGGAAAAGGAGAAATTACTTGAAACAAGCATTTTCTCCTTTTTCTACAATATTTTCCCAACTATAAGATCACAGGGATGTAAGAACCGGGGTTTGTACTGGAAAGGGTTAAAATAATGAATTTCAATATTACTTGTCACAGATGTTATCCTTGAAGGGGTACTAGTGTCAGGGGTGTGGAATTACCATGCCCGACTTGTCCGACACGGGCTTTTCTACCTGCGGGCAAGTACATTTTTAGAGGCTACTTGTCCGTGGACAAGTATATATTGGTAAATCTTGGAATGGTACTAAATAGATGGAAGAGATTTATGAGCATATTGTTTGTATCTAAGGCTAGAAAATATTGTTTCTAATGAAAAAAATGCTTAGTTTCAGCATTTTCTTCTTAAAAAATAATGTTTTCTCAAAATTTATCTGTTCTTCATCTTTTCAAGGGCAAGTCCATTTTGATCCTGGACAAGTAGAAAATCACATTTTATTTGTCCATGGACAAGGAGAGAAAATCTGTATTTCAACATCCCTGAGTGTCATGTGTTAAGTTTTTTTGGGCACTCCCAAATTCAAGGTCACAACTGAAGGTCATTTGTCTAGTAACTATGTTGGGGCACTTTGATACATTTCTAGTTTTTTTTCATATTTTTGTTACACATCTGCATGCAATAGATTTAAATGACAGTATATTCAAAATTGTGATGCATCTTCAGATGCTCAGCCTGTCTGGAGATCTGCATCTTGTGAAAACAACTATTGTCAATTTATCAATTTGATTGTAAGATGTTTACCTTTGTCATGCTGTATCCGGAATATTCCTGCTTTGGCAGTAGTTATAGACAAATATCATCCTGCACATAATTGAAGTCTGATCTTGGTCTACAGCTCCTGTTTGTCCCCTTTAAGTCAGAGTTGTTTAAATAATTAATTTTCAAAAGAAATGATGACCCTCAATAAGATCTTCCGGTACTGCCAGTCATTTAATTTTAAGCAATTCTGCATTTTAATTTAGTATGATAAAGGTTAAAACTTGTTAAATTTTGTTATGAGGTTTCTGAAGGAGAGATTTATTTCAAGTTTACAACCTATGATAAACTGACATAGAAGAAGCTGTCATATCCTACCCACATAAAAAAGGGTGAAGTCTTCCATCCTCAACATTTAGTACAAATAATTACATGATAATACTCCTAAATTTTGTAGTAATATGTACTTGAAATCAGACAAAAAGCACATGCGAGAAAGTGAAAAATGATCAGGGATCCCTGTCCCCACTCACACACATGTGCCTAAATTTTGTGGTAAAAAATGGATGAAAAACTACAAAAACTATGTGAGCCAGACATAACATGTTTTGGTCTGTTTTTTTCTTGCCAGTTTTGAATATTCTATAGACAGTCTATATGTTTTTCCTTTAAGTTAGTTTTAGTAAGTGCAATTTGATACTAGTACCTCAGTTGGACTTTTTAGCTCACCTGAGCACAACATGCTCAAGGTGAGCTATTGTGATCGGTAATTGTCCGGCGTCCGTCTGTCTGCCCGTAAACAATTATTAAAAAATCTTCTCCTCCTAAACCATAAGGCCTAGAGCTTTGATATTTGGTACATATCATCACCTATTGACTCTCTACCAAAATACTTCAAAGAATTACTGTACATTAAAAATGAACCCTTTTCTGTGTGATCCCTAGTTTTTGATAGGAATAAAGAATGATATCTTTGAAAACCTTCTTCTCCTAAACCATTAGGCCTAGAGCTTTTGTATTTGGTATGTATTGATGTCTATACTTCGAAGCATTGCCTTATTCAGGAAATTAGGTTTATATGGTGGAATCATCAATATACCAAAGATTAAAAGAGAAAATCCTTAAACATCTTCTCCAAAATAATTAGACAGAGGGCTTTGCTATTTTGTTTTTATCATAAATCCATGAACCATCATACTCAGGGGAGTGATATAGGACCATCATGGTCTTCTTGTTTTACATTTAGCATGGTATGAGTCATTATGCAACATGTGTATTCTTTCAGTAAATCACTTGTTGAATGGCCCTAGTTACTTCAAACAGCCAATTAACAAGGGCATCTCTAAGACTGCATCTATGTCAATCAAGTTCAAGGCTGTCTGCAAAAAAATTGCCTTAGATTATAGTTTTGGGAATGCAAACAGAGCAAGGGAAAAGGATGGTTTGTCGTGCTCTCCAAAATTGCCATTTTTACTCCCAACTTTAAGATGAGACTTTTCATGCAATATGTACTTTATGTAATTAATGTGAGGTATTGTTAGAATATTCCTTTTTCTTTCCTTCTAATCTATTTGGTTCTTTTTTTCAGTGATATTGATTTGGTTGTGTTTGGAAAGTGGGAAGAGTTACCACTATTCACTCTTGAAGAAGCACTATTGAAAAAGAAGATAACAGACAGAGAAAACATTAAGGTGTTGGACAAGGCTTCAGTAAGTTTTAGAAAATAGATTTTTCTACCAGTTATTACGTATTTCAGAGAATTAACTGATCGTTCTGACAGAAATTCATCTCCTACCCATGCCAGGATTTTCTGTCTGCCAATGATTATTAACCCCTTTCTCACACAGTGACACTCTTTGATGCCCCTCAAGGAAAAAAATTTCGAAAACTTTGTGTAAAATGAAGTAATTGCTTGTTCCACAATGTTTTTTGACCAGAAAGTTAAAAAATTTAAAATTTCATTAACTTTGAATTATCATCTGCAACTGCTTTGAATTTGGACCGGTCTAAAATTTTGACATCTGGTAATGGGGCAATTCTTGGATGAGCATGAGACCAAAGGAATGATTCAGTAGGAATACAACTCCTCTATAACGCTACCGCTTGGCTCCGAAAATTTTTTTGGGGGGGGGGGCATTTCGGGTTGCAGATGCTGAGATACGATGTTAATGCTGATTTTACCGCGATTTTTTCATCCCTTCTTAGGCCTGCTCAAAGAAAAAGGGTTGCACATAAAAATCAATAATTACCTGAAGCCAGGTAAGTTTTAATACCTTACGTGGACGGTCATGGTCATAAATTGATGACACGCGATTCGTAAATGACTAGGTTCAGATAGGGTTCTTTGTCGGTTTATTGTTACGGTATTTTTAACAATGGTAAAGAAATAAGACCAATTCCATTACCGCAAAAGAGGTTGGAAGGTCAATCCACGCAACATTTTCTAAACGCTTCAGTAACCCCAGGTGTTCAACAACTCATCGGTCTCCAAGGAGAAGTCTCTTTGTGGAATATTTAGATTTTATCCCTTTTGTCTAAGGATTGAAATATTTACGTCCGTGTAAAACTAATTCAGTAAGATTAATGCCGATGACTATCATAATAATTAAACATGTCTCGGGTAAAAGTTCTAGCTTCTTAATATTGGGGGAAAGAGAACCACAATTTATAGACCTGTAGAAATTTACGGATTATTCAATCCTGATAGACCGGGAAGGTAAGGTTAGAAATTAATTCTCAGCACGCTGAATTTCGTCATTTTCTGCTAAAATCTCGTAACTTCAGTTGTTGTTTATCAAATCCAGACTAGTAACTTGTATAGTATTAAACTTGTTACAGCAATTTTATCACAAATTATTGGGTGTTTGGTTCCATTTCCGATGGTTGAAAATTTCAGTTATGGCGGGGGGGGAGGGGGGTTACAGTGTTATAGCATAATAACTCCACTTCTTCCGCTGTTTCATTTCTTGGACCCCACCATCAGCGTTATAGTGGAGCTGCAGTGTACCAAATTTTTCTATGCTGCAAGGATAAAATACATGGCTCCCAAGTGCTCTCAATAAGCTGACGTCGATGAATATTACTTCCAGAAAATCAAAAAAAGTCTGGAAATCAGACCCGAATGTAAATTAACATCTGAAATTCATCACTCAGATTTTCTGAAGGTATATGACAAAGGGTTTGATAAACAAAAGAATGCATATTATGGCTAAAAGTCGATAAATTTCCTCTGGTAAATTTGAATCAACAAGCATTTGGTCGAAACATCTCTATCACGACGGATTTGGATGGAAATTTTACATAGGACTACTCGATTATAGCCGGTTTGCTAACAGTGCTGTCGCAGCATCTAAGACCATTTAAAGTCACTTGATTGAAAACACGCCGGGTCAAAATCGAGTAGGCCCATTCAAATTGGACTAGATTTCGTCCGACATCCCTGTCCACTTGATTTTTAGCCGCCATCATAGCACAGTTGGTAGTCAGTTGTGCTGTCAATCTAGAGGTACTGGGTTCGATCCCCAACGGCGGCACTCATCATTTCCGACTATTTGTCTCTCACCAATGGGT
Organism: Fragum fragum; assembly: GCA_946902895.1. Lineage (NCBI taxonomy): Eukaryota > Metazoa > Mollusca > Bivalvia > Cardiida > Cardiidae > Fragum > Fragum fragum. The sequence goes on along the minus strand of OX336373.1, from coordinate 52,380,055 downwards.
CGATAATCGTAGACTTATGTGGAATAGCAGCTGGAGGCTAGGAAAGGATGTAATGGTAGTACTGGTGTGAGAAATACCAGGATTCCATTGTTAGTTATTTCATCTTTTTTTTTAAAGGGGGGGAGGTTAATGGGTGTGAACAAATATTCCTTGAAGTTCGGAGAACTTCCTGAAGTTGAAAGTTAGAATTTTTAAAGATTCCTAGAATTTGTCCTTATTGCAAACACTGGCTCCCTGTGTGAAGTTCTGGAAGGCAGGTTACAACTTGATCTTGTTAGAGATAAATCAGGGTTTTCGTTTGACCCGAGACCTTGGGTTTTGACGCGCAGAAATTCATAAAAATGCCGTTTTGACGCTCGAAAATTTGTCACTGTGCGTCATTTTGACTCTCGAAAATTAGCAGCTAAGCGTCAAGGGTCATCATAGGTGTGCCAAAATATTGGAAAATGGTTAATTGATTATGAATTTATACATCCCTATCAAGGATAACACAAAGCTTGATAGGTAATTAACACTCTCAAGTGATGGACATGCATCGGCGATCGTAATTGACAGGAACTTGACACCTGTGAAATTAATGATGAAACCCATTTTCAGAGTTCTAATCCTACTGAAAGTTACTTATTTGCTATTTCTTTTATAAAAAGCTCACAAAATATAACCAAGAAGTAAAATGAAACCAAAGAAAATGTTGCCCAAGAAATGTCATCAGTTTTCGTGCAAGAAATCGGCACTTCTTTTTATGAAAAATAAAAACAATTTGATCCTCTTAGTACTCTTGAGATTTTCTAAAACTGATTCAAACTAATAATATATGTATAAATACTAAACTTTTCCAAAAATTTATCTAATATTGAAAATAGAATACTGTCAGATTGGAGAAATGTTTCAATCTGAGACAGAGTTTATTCTAAGGCACCTTTGCCCCCCCCCAATGCCCCCCCCCCATTTTTAATCTACCATTGCTAAAAAGTTATAAACTTTTTTTCTAAATTGCTTCGGGGGGGGGGGGGGGACATATCACATTTTGACTCTTGGGATTTCAATTTTGACTCTTGGAAATTTTGGCCCAAGGGTCAATGACTCTTGGCTTTTGGGAACTAATGGAAACCCTGATAAATGGGAGACACTTGAAATATTACAAAAATATCAAACTGTAAAATGAATGTTACATTTATGATTAAATGATTATTCAGAAAAATTGGTCCTTTCATTAATAGCATTCTAGGTAATAAATGATTTTGACCCATTCTGTACAAACACTAATTTTTACACCCCTTGGATATTATACTTGAGAAAGTATTGTGCAAAAGAAGAAATTGCAACAAGCATTTTCTTTTTCACACAATATTTTCTATTGTACAGGGTGGTTACTTTTTGAATTGTGCTACTACCCCTTTGAATTTGGACAAGTCAAAAAATGAAAAACAGAAAAGGGTAAATGATGGTATGTTTTTTTTTTGAGAATTCTGTGATATTTTATGTTGTTCACTTTTAGGTACCAATTGTGAAACTGACGGACCTTCAAACAGAAGTGAAGGTGGACATAAGCTTCAATGTTTTAAACAGTGTCAAAAGTGCAAAACTCATCATGGTAAGTTTGAGGGTATATCCTTTACAATATGTTAACCCTTTGCCTGACTTTTATGTCCCTGTGATACTGTTCTTGAGAAAATATTGGATAGTTACTTTTGAATTGCACTTAATTGATATCTTGTCTGCTATCCCTTTGAATTTGGACAAGTCTGAAATTTTGAAAAACAGTAAGGGCTAGATTACTAGGAATAGATTACCAGGCAGACAGGCAACAACTTTTAGTTTGTTCCGAGTTTCAGAGAAGTTGCAGATATAAGTCCAAAGTTTGTCTAACTTAAAAGTACATAAAAGTAAAGCTTAGGAAAAGGTAACTAGTGATAAAAAGATGATTCAAATAAAGTTATCAGAAGTGGTCCAACCCATCTTCTCCTAAACTACTGGATGGATTTTATCCAAATTTTACATGCAGAGCCCAGTAAGCTTGGTTGGTAGTATGCTGTGCTACCAATCCAAGGGTCATGGGTTTGAATCAAAGCTTAGACAACATTCTTTCCAGTATTTGATAGAAGTCAAAATGATATAGACCATCTGTCTCTAACCTTTTGGTGAATGATAAGTACTAAATGGGACCAGCAGTTTGTGGATAAGAAAGAATGTTGTGGTTGTACTTGTGTGAGAAATGACTGGAAACCATGGTTAGGTGCACCAGCCTTTGTAATATAAATGAAATCCTTGCATTGTACTTTGCTGTCAAGACTACTAGAAATTACTACCAATTTCTCTTAAGTTACCACCTCAATTAAGAGATCACTTTTATAAAAGGTTTTAATTCCCCTTTCAAAAGCTTTATATTGGGTGAAGCAGGGCTCCCGCTGCCGATCGCCAATGGGGCCAAATGCGACAAAATAAAAATCCTGGCCCCAAAATCGGCGAATTGGCGATTTTACTGGCGACAACTTTCAAAATAAGGCAAAGGGATGTTGAGTCCATTTAAACGATTTCCGACGCGCAACTTTATCATTCACACATCCGCTAATTTGTTTGGGAGACACGCGACCATCAATATCCATTGCATATCCATGTCAATCAAGACAGATTAGTAACGCATCACTGACCTTATTGATTCTAACATCACTCGAGTTATTGGGATTTTCCGAAGCCCGCCGGGAACCATCATGTAAACCAAGATGGCGGAAATTCACATCGCTTGGGCTGAAAAATTGACGATATTTATTTCTCGATCACTTTTTGAGATTCATTAGAGTGCCGAATATAAACCAAAGACAACATTTTGATTATCTTTTGATGATTTTAGTATCAAAGTCAAGTCAATTTCCGAGAAATGAGAAATATCGGACATTAGTAATCAAAGTACTGCGGACATTAGTAATCAAAGTACTGTGGGTTACCAAAAATTTGACCTGTCGTCCAGCATAGCTCTAGGTGTTCTTGGAATTTTATTATCGAATGACAATCCTCTCATATTTTACCTATTAACCCTTTCCCAATTTATTCAATATAATATATTATAGATAACAGGTTATTTGTTTTCAATATAGTAGTTTTCTTTCATTCACTTATTCATACTGGCTCCACTTTTGTCCCCAATTGGCACCAAGTGGCCCCAAATTTTTGCAATTGGCGATTTCATTGGCGCAATAATAAAATTTCCCAGGGGGAGCCCTGTGAAGAATTTGCAAAAAAATGGGGTACTAAATCATGTTACTTGCATTCGTTAGAATTAGTGAGTTAATTTTCATAAATTGGAATAACATAGGATTTTTGAGAATTCTGCATTAAATTTTATGTATGTAATTGATTCATCAGCTTTTTTAGAACTTGCTTAACACATTACCAGATTGCAAAATTTCAGACTAGCCAAAATTGAAAGGAGTTGTGGGCAACAATTCAAAGTGTATGAAAATTTTGGACTTTTCTGTGTAGAAAACATTTTGGAAAAGGAAGAAATTTGTTTTTAACAAGCAATTTCTTCATTCTACATGTTTTCCCAATTGTTTTCTTGAGGGGCATTCAAAAGCTTCACTGTGTAGAAATGGGTTAATACAAGTTTTACTGTACTTCAATGGAGAAAAAGTATTAATTATTTGGTATGTTATAATTCAGGAGTTTATGAAGGAGTATCCGATACTGAAGTACCTTGTTCTGGTCTTGAAACAGTTCCTTCTTCAGCGAGATCTTAATGAGGTATTTACTGGTGGAATCTCGTCCTACAGTCTCATACTGCTTACCATTAGCTTTCTACAGGTAACTTGATATTCACATATTCAGATTATAACACTTTGTCACAAAACAGGGATGTGAGCTTCCCCTTAAAAGACCAGTCAAATATGGGCTTTTTTACTTGCAGACAAATAGATTTTTCAAAGCCACTCGTCTTTGGACAGGTAAATACCAGGGAAAATCTTGGAATGGCACAAAATAGATCTCAAAGGTAACTCACTATATACTGGAAAATTATCACAATCTTTACATTGAATGGTTGAAAATATTATGGATAACGAAGAAAATACTGATATTCAGCATTTTCTTGATAAACAACGTTTTCTCAAAGTTTATCTATTCACTTCTTTGCAGAAAAGTTCATTTTAATTCTGGACTAGTAGAAAATTATGGCCTTATTTGTCCATGGACAAGTGAAGAAAATCTGCATTTCCACACAATTTTTGAAAATTTTGAACTGCTAATCTGTGAAAACTAGTTTCCATGTGAATGAGAGGGTACCTAGTGGAATTGAGTGTCTGTATTTTCAGGGCACACATTTGACTCATATAGAGCTGTCTGGGATACCAATTTGGTTTGTGTTGTGAGATACAATTCACATAAGAGAAAAAGCTTTACTAACAACATTTTGGTTGCCTGCTGAAAAATAGTTATGAGATAATCCATGCACATCTTGACTGAATTAATGATATAATTGTCAATTCATTTTTTTTGCTAACCTCATCCAGAAGTGTTTGGGGTGAGCTATTGTTACATGCTCATTGTTGGTCATCTGTTTGTCTGTCAGTAAAGAAATACTAAAAAATTTCCTCAACATATCTAAGGATTTCAAACAAATATACAGACCTTGATGACACCTTTTGTTTATTTGAATACTTGAAAGACTCTGAATCAATTAAGAGCACTGATTGAATCAATTTTGAGCTCTCATTGTAGAGAAAAAAATATTCCAAATCATCAGAAATAGAAATTTTGGTTTTTGTATGCAGCATTGCCTTATGTTATTATAGACTCTAGAAAAATGCTCCAAAAATCAGGTTTCTTTCCAGGATGTATTTTTGCTAAACATAACAGATGGCACAGAAAAAATCAAATAAGTGGGCTTGCTACCAAATGAATATTGTCCTTTCAATATTGAAATAAGTCTGTTAGATTTTGGATAGTACTGTCTTTTCTACAAATTGAAAAAAAAAAAAAAAAAAAGTGAAAAAAGCATGACCTTTGAAAGTTAGCAATTGCATGACCTAGAATAGACATAGAGATGAAAAAAGGAAACCCTGAAAAAGATTGTTTAGCCATAAGATCAATAAATTTCACCAAGTAAATAACATGGAAAAGAGATCTTTAAGAAGATAGCTTTGGAATATTGGACAATCACGTTCTTTTTGTTTGATTGACAGCTCCAATTTGTCAATTGTAATTGCTTAATCAAATGTGTCTTTTTACAGCTTCATCCAAGAGAGAATGCCTCCAATCCAAATGTGAACTTGGGTATTATGTTGATAGAATTCTTCGAACTGTATGGCAGGAATTTTAACTTTGTCAACACAGGAATTCGTATTAAGGATGGAGGTGCTTATGTTCCAAAGGACGACATCTCAAATCATGGGCCCTCACTATTAAGTATAGAGGATCCACTCACTCCAGGTTAGTAATTCAGGAAATTAAATCTTGGAATGATCTAAAGTTGCTGATTGTAAGTTGTCCTTATTTGAAATTAAAGCATCCTATTCTCTAAGAAAGCAATTATTGTTGATAAAGAAAACATGATTTGATACAACGATTATTATTCTTGATATATTTTTTTATTAGAAATGAAGAGAATATGTCATTGAGGTATGAACCTAAAAACTAAATGACACTATTAATACACAAAGTGGATTCATAAATTAATTTGAGTTTTTAGGTTCATACCTCAATGAAAACAAAAATTAGTTCTTATGATTTAATGCCATCAAGCAAATTAAAGCAAATTTTATTAGTTTTGAGAAATTTTATGGATCTACTTTGCGGACAAGTATACAAAATAGTTGTGTGCTAAAAATGTTGTCCATGGAAGTGTGATAACTGTAAATAAATGATATATTTGTTTGAATGATGTTGAAGTCAAAACATTGTCAGTTTGCAGATGAAACAAGTTGACCGTCAACTTGGAAAAGAATGCCTTTTGCTATTAAAGTTGTAGGCGGAAGGGGCCAGCGATTTGTGTAGTACCTTATTAGCCAATAAGAGTGGTTTTTTTTGCCATTTAATTAACCCTTTCTCACGCAGACACACTTTTTATGATGCTCAAGGAAAAAGCTGAAGAAGGTATTTGGAAAATGAAGAAATTCTTTATTATCCACAATTTTTCCTACCCGAAAAGAATATTGAAATTTCATCAACCAAATAAATTGTCTGAATCTTCTTTAAATTTGGGCCACTTTAATCTATAGTTGTGGGGTAACAAAATTTTTTTTTACAGATGTTTTGGTATATTATTAGTGCTGTGATATGGGGAAAACAGATTTTGTCAAGTCCGCTTGCGGTGAGCGAGACATAGTTGTCACTATGACAAGTCGTTGTATGTGTGTTAAACCATTAGTATGTTAGTCCGGACAATTTCTCCCACATTTATGGATGGATTTCAAAATAACTTGGTACAATTATTCTCCAACATAAGTAGATGTGCCATTTGAAAGAATTTTTTGGAAAGCTTCAAGTTCTAGGTCACAGCTCAAGGTCAAACACTAAAATTGTGCTTGTCCAGAGCATTTCTCCTACAATTATGGATGGATTTCAAAATTACTTGGCACAATTATTCACCATCAGGAGTAGATATGCCAATTGAAAGAATTTTTTTGATAGCTCAAAGTTCAAGGTCACAGCTCAAGGACAAACACTAGAAATATGCTTGTCCTGAGCATTTCTCCTGCAATTATGGATGGCTTTCAAAATAAATTGGCACAATTATTCTCCATCATAAGTAGATGTGCCATATGAAAGATTTTTATACCCCCCGCATCGATAGTTTTACCGTCTGTCTGTCTGACTGTCCATCTGTCTATATGTCTGCAAACCATAACCTGCCAACTAAACATTTTCCAATAACTTTAACCCTGATTAAGTTACAATGCTAATATTTGGTATGTAGATAGGTCTCAACAAGGCGCAACTGGGGAAGGTCATTTCATCAAGGTCAAAATATTTACCCTTTCAGGGTTCTCCCCAGGCCCTTATGGCGTATCGGCCCCGATACGCCTTCATAAATTAAGAGAGGTTGGCGATACGCCTTCAGATCGCCGATACGCTTAAATTTGGTCCCCGATACAGCTTAATTTCCAGCTGAAGAAAGGGTCATGAAAACCATTAAATTGGTTGCAGAAGCATGGACACGACAGGCTCTTTATCTATAGTGTTGTATACCACGTATTACATAACATCTCTATTGATAAGACCCTTACACTCTTACTAATTGGTGATTAATGATTTTTTCTCGCATTTCCCAATTGGTACCCGCTCTTAGTCACCAAGGATGGTGGGTACCAATATGTAAACAGCGATTTCAAAATGGCGACCCAGTTTCTGAAAACTGTCACTTCAGCTGAGATAGGCTGAGTAAAATTAGAAGATAATGTAATTCGATGTGACAACAATCAAACTTAAGCAATAATTGTTTAAAATTTAATTTTCTGGAGGAAAGCTGAATTGGGTCAGTTTATTCAATGCACCGATTGACGGAAACATGCAATTTTCGCAATCTTTTTTCCTTTCGAGAATTTGTCAAAATGATAAAGACAGACTGCGGATAGAAGCCATCCTAGTTATACTTAGCTCTTGTTTTCAACCCAGTTTATAATAACACAGATATCTTTTGGATTAAGTCCATTTTTAAATCAAACATGGAGGATATTATCTCACACATTCGTACCCTGGTTTGTTCAATCCATTTTTTTCAATAAATTTTTTTATGAGTTTGATCAAAAGTAATATCATAATTTCAGTATTCATGCACTGATATCTCACTCGCTCACGTTTTTTACTAAAAAAGAAATAATACCCCATGAAAATCAAAGTGCTGAAAGTACTTCAAGAAAAGAATGCCCAAGAGCAATTAGTTCTTTTTTTGTTTGTTTGTTTTTTACCCAAAGCATTGTTTTAATAATTATTTAGAATCAGGAATAGATAATGCACTCTGCAATATTTTAAAAACAAAAGCTTCTTTTGAAAACCAAAGTGCTGAAATCACTGAAAGAAGAGAAGAGTAGGGAAACTTAGTTTTATAAATTTCATCAAGTTTCATGTTATAATTTGGAAATTAAGGTTTAAGTTAGACACTTCTGATAAAGATGTATTACTTATTTCTGATGAACTTATTGAAATAAAAGAGCTGAAAGTAATGTTAGAAGAATAGTTCTAGTGGCAGGCAGTCAAAGGCTTCTGAATAGCAAAATAACGAACCTTTTAAATATTACACAGATAATCCAATGGAGCTCTTTCAGATGCAAAATTGAAGATGAAACCAGGTATTTTACACAGGAACTTATACATTTTTAAAATACTGATAATAATGTCTCTTTCCTGAAGAATGGCATTTTTCAATCCAACACTCCATACCTTTTTAAAGAGTCATCAAGGATATGATTTTTTGGACAGAGACTTGTTAAAATAATTTCTCTTTCCTGGAGAAGGGCAATTTTTCAATCCAAAACTCCATACTTTTCTAAAGAGTCCTCAAAGATATGATTTTTTGGACAGAGTCTTGTTAAAATGGCCAAGCATGAAAAGCTGTTCATATCCAATGGACAGGCAGTTGACACTTTTTTCTTTACTCATTCCTTTGAGACTTTATAATTTATTCCTTCATTTGATTAGTTGATACCTAAATTTTTTGACTCACTGTATTTTTGTGGCTTCTGGGTATATTCTGTCATTTTCTTTCCTTTTCACATCCCTTTTTTTGACAAAATTTGGTGCTCTTTCTAACAAATAGGATGGAGAGGTAAAATAAGCTAAATGATGTATCAACTGATTGGTATCAAAATCAGCCGTATAGTAGAGAAATCATGTTTAAATAATGAAAAAGATGAAGTATATTATTCACGAATAGATCTGTATAAAAAATAAGATTTCAATAAACAAGCTATAAAGCACTTTTAATAACTTTTATTATGTGTAGTCATATCAAGATGTTAACAGACTTTTATGCTGTGCATTTGCCACTACGCCTTCAAAAATTTCTGGGGAGAACCCTGCCTTTTCCCTAAAACATTACTCAAAAACTTAACCTGCCAACTAAACATTTTCATATTACTTCATCCCTAATTAAGTTACAATGCTAATATTTGGTATGTAGATAGGTCTCAACAGGGCGCAACTGGGGAAGGTCATTTCATCACAGTCAAGGTCAAAATTTTGACCCTTTTCCCTAAAACAAAGAAAAAACAATAAAAATCACCTGTTTCTAAAGAATTCCTGTTTCGGGGCATGGTGTTTCACAACAAATCTTGTTTTGGATAGCTTCAAGTTCAAGGTCAAAGCTCAAGATCAAACACTAAAATTGTTCTTATCAGGAGCATGTTACCTACAAAACTTTGCGGGCTCGACAGCAGTTGTCCTGGGATAACCATCTAGTTAGTAGAAGATGCTGGTCTTAGATGTTAAAAAAATTGATGTCAAGTTTACCATATCTTTATTTTTCATTGCAGGGAATGACATTGGTAGATGTTCATATGGTGCTATGCAGGTCAAACAAGCATTTGAATATGCTTATGTAGTATTAACTACAGCTCTTGCTCCACAAAATAGTTACCTTCTTAAGGGAAACCAAAGGTAAGGTTATAGATGATAACCAGTGTTGGACACTTCATTGACGGTTCACCACAGTCCATCAAACCATCTATTCACCAATAAAACCATTAATTTAAACCGATAGCTAATTTTTAACTCCAATATCTATGTTAAGCATTTTTGTTGGTTTGGCATTTTGAATTCATATCTACAACTCATACAAGCTGTAGTTATGACTTTTAAGGATTTACCTTGATATCACCTGATATAGAAAACATAGGAAAATAGGCTCACTCTTGATGAAGCTTAATCTGATTGTTTGTTAGGTCAAAACTTCAAATCTTTTTGATAATTGACTTGGTCTATTGGAAGGCACCAGAAATTTTTTGCACTTTTTGTCACTTAAAAAATAAGACCTGCTTTGAAGTTTTCATAGCCCTTATTTAAATGAGAACTCAGGTGAGTGATCTAGGGCCATCTTGGCCCTCTTGTCTCTTTATGAATTTGATTCAAATTTCACAGACATACTCGGCATCAAGCAGAGTGTGCACATTCTATTTGGTAAATTTTCATTATTTTTTCTTGGACTTAAGATCCCTTGTTTAAAAATCTTGACCACTCATTTTCACTTTTATTACCAAATGGATTTGATTCAATTTCACATGTTTACTGAGTATTAAATGTTTTTTCTTTAACCCGGAGCAATCTGGGAGCATTAATCCTTTTCCACACAATGACGCTTTTAGACGCCTCTCATGAAAAGAAATTGGGAAAACATTATGTAAAATGAATAAATTGCTTTTCACAAGCAAATTCTTCATTTTACAAAATGTTTTCTACCATGAAAGTTGAAAAAATCTAAAGTTTAATCAACTTCAAAATGTTGTCTGCAACTCTTTTCAATTTGGACCAGTCTAAAATTTTGCTGTCTGGTAATGGGTTAATCCCTTTCAGTTATAATCTTGTTCAAACCTCTTAACCTGTTTAATTTCAATATTTCAGTATATTGGGAAGGATAGTTCGTGTTACAGATGAGGTTGTTCAGTATAGGAGATGGATAAAGAAGAGCTTTCCCATCAATATCCGCCCAGCTAGTATTACAATAGAGAACAGGGGTAAAACATATGCCAGTGTCGCAACGTCCATGTCAAGATCTCACAATAATCCTGATGACAACAATAATAACAGGTAGGATAGTGGAATTCAGACCCCAAGAAATTCTTTTAGCCCATTCTTAGAATTTAAGACTTGGGCAATTGAAATAAGCTGCTGATGACATGAATGGCTGAATTTAAAAGAAGTTTTGTCTTTCTTTTGCTAGAAAACATTGTGGATAGAGAGGAAATGGCTTGTTACAAGCATTTTTTCATTTTCCATAAGGGTTTCCAAAGCCTTTTTTATGAGGGGCCTAAAAAGTGGAATTGTGTGGGTATGGGTTTACTCTAGTTTACAAGATATTGTTGAGAACATGTACATGTATTTGGGATCAAAGTGATTGCCTCAGATCAAGATTTATTATTCTAACTTTCATTTTAAAGGGAATTCTGCTTTTAAAAAAAAGGTACAGAAAACATTGTGGAAAATGAAAAATTGCTTTTGATAAGAAATATCTTTATTACCCACAGTGTTTTCTACTAGGGAAGACAGAATTTAAAAATTTGACCAACCCGGTATTATTGTCTGCAACTTATTCTAAGGTTGAAAAGTTAATGTTTCGTATACAGCTTCCTTTGTGTTAACCAAATACCACACAATGCTGCTTTTTGATGCTTTGAAGAATTTTGGTCTTTGAAAACTTTGTGGAAAAGAAGAAATTGCTTGTCACAATGTTTTCTACCTTATTTGAAACTTATTTTACAACTTGAGTGCAATTTGAAATATATGCAACTTCTTTCAATTTTGACCAGTCTAAATTTTGTTTGGTGGAAATGAGTTAATGCCCAAATTATACTTTGACCCCTAGAAATTCATGGTTAATGAGTTAAACACTCTTGATTTTCAAATGCTAGCTTGAGCCCAGCTCTAAGAAAAATTGAGTGTTGATAATGGCTACCAAAATCCATAGGTGAATATTGATAGAGAATGAGTTGTAAATCTTGTATGAAATCACAATTTGTATTTTTCATGACAGGCCAGCAATATGTCCCGAGCAGACAAAACAAATGTCTAACGAGAGTGAGAATTCTGACTCAAGCGGAAAAAGCTCAGTGTGGAGAGAATCGTCATCATCATCCAACTCTGCTTCTGCTAGCTCAAGTTCTAGTCTAGCCAGTGAAACTGTAAGTTTGTTCATTTTTAGCTTGGCTGCTTTCTGAGAAAATCCATGGTATTGCTATGGCCAGTTTGCTATTGTCCAATAACTTTGACAATTTGTGAAATCCGAACACATTCTCTTGAAACTGGGAATATGTTCACTATCAATACAGCAATCTATACCAACATGGGGGATAACTCAAAATACATTTTTGTATGAATTATACCCTTTTTTGACTAAGAAGTTTGCCCTTGAACAGTGGAGGGTTGGCATCCACAAGATGCTCCTTTATCTTCTGTCTTTTAATTTGTTACCCTGCCTCTATTTGTAACCTTGTCTATTTTATGCATTCCCATACAATGACACATTATGCCTCAAAGCAAAAAATTTTCTGGAAATCCACAATGTTTCCTACCTCAACAGACAAACAATTTAAAATTTCATCAACAAAAAATTGTGGTTTACATCACCTTTAAATTTAGACTGTTCCAAAATTTTATGATCTGGTATTGGGTTATTTGATGGATAATGTCTGTCAATCAAAGAGTCAGTCAACCAATCAAACCATTCATGTAGACCAGAAAGGCAGTTTGTTTAACCCATTCCAACTCAACGAAATTTTAGACTGGTCCAAATTGAAAGAAGCTGCAGATGATATTTTCAAGTTGGTGGAATTTAAATTTTCTTTGTCTTGTTGGATAGAAAACATGATGGATAATGAAGAAATTGCTTTATACAAGCAATTTCTTCATTTTCCACAATGTTTTCCAAAACTTTTTTCTTGAGGGGCGTAAAAAGGAGGGCTTGAGTGGGAATGGGTTAAATATGTATTCAGTCATTCAAATATAAGTATTGTCTTGCAGCATCCACTTGCAGCTTGATTTCAAACTTTTTCCAATGGCCACAATGTATAAATGTTGACTTGCTATAGTTTTTCACTGACCCCTCTCAATGCAGCTACCTTTCTTCAAGACTTTATATAACTAAGAATCAACTGCTATTTTTTAATTTCAGACAAAACTTCTGAGGCATTTTGGTCAATTTTCTTCTTTTAAATGCAACAGGTCATGGTCAAAGGTCAAATCCAGACTTGAATGAGGTTTTCATGAAATTTCACAAAGTATTTGACTCCATTTGATTAAATTTCACACAAATGTTCAATATTTGTCCTTAATAATCAAGAAACAAAGTTTAATTCGGTTCAAAGCAAAAAAAAAAAATTCAACCTGCACTTACTTGTCTAGAAAATATCTCTTACTACTATGAAGTGGAGTTTGATGTTAATTCTCTTCAGTATTGAGCCTAGTTTAGCCAGAAACAAAAGTGATTCCAATTGTTTTTAAGTTCAAGGTTAGAGTTTGAGGTCACTGGTATAAATTCCACTTTGATAACATTTTATAGATGTGATCTGAAATCATATGGTCAGTTTTGTTGCAATTTTACTCACTTGTTTAGCATCAGCCCTCATAGTGACAAAAACTTCCTTTGCTCAAAAGTCAAGGTCACATTAAAAGTTCAAAGGTAAAAACTTCCCTTCTTTTACCTGATACCTCAGTTTGGAGACAAATGCTTCAACAAAATCAATTCCTGGTTTAACTTGAATGACTTGTATGTATACAGAGTCAGTTGATGAGAATAAGATTGAAGTTTGTGAATCACAGGAAAGCTTACATGGTACACTTTGATAACATTAAGGAAGATCACTACTTTAGTTATATAAGCCACTACCACATGTTTTCTACCTTATTTGGCACTTTTTTTCAAATTTGAGTGCAATTTAAAGTGTCGTCTGCAACTTCTTTCTAAACGGTCCAGTCTGAATTTTTGTTTTCTGGTAAAGGGTTAAATATTTAACCCTTGTCATGCGGAACCAGGAATATTCCTGTTTTGGCAGAAGGTATAGACAAAGATAAGCCTGCACATATGTGCAGTCTGATCTTAGTCTACACAATCTGCTTGCCCCTAAAAAGCAAGATATGGCTGTAAGATATTATCCCATAATAAGTTTCTCCAGTGTTTTCATCTCTGCTTTAAATGCAGTTTGGAGAGGATTTCATTAACCCATTCCAACTCAATCCCTCCTTTTTACGCCCCATGAGAAAAAAGCTTTGGGAAACATTGTGGAAAATGAAGAAATTGCTTGAACAAGCAATTTCTTCATTATCCACAATGTTTTCTATCCAAAAAGACGAAAAAACTCAAAATTCCATCAACTTGAAATTGTCGTCTGCAGCTTCTTTAAATTTGGACCAGGCTAAAATTTTACTGTGTTGGAATGGGTTAAGAATGACAAGAGTTAAGAATAAAAAACCTTAAATGCAAAGTTTCTGGTCCTTTAAGCCATGGAGACTCTTTCACATCCTTTGAAACTGAACTTGAAATGATATTTTCATTGCCACAGGACTCTGAGACAGAGGTTGCTTCGTCAGATCAGAAATCTTCCCGGTCATCCAGTAGTGCTAAGCAAAGTAAAAACACTCATACAATACAGAGTAGAGAGTTTCGCAATAGTAGGGAACACCAAAAACACACACCTCAATCCAAACAGCAACAAAGTCCCGGCCAGAAGAGTCGAGATGGAAGTGCAAGTAGTGTTTCCTCAAATAGATCTTCGTCCAACTATTCCACCTCTACTGTACGACCTGCGGCTGTGTATAATAACTATAGTAACAATTATCCCTATCATGAGCATAATCACCACCGGAACAGTGAAAATAATGGATATTATTATCACAAGGGTGGATCTCGACAACAGGGAGGTGTGCATTATAAAAACTCCAATCGTAATCAACCTCCAGCAAATGGCAGCAAGTTTCCAAATTACCATCATCCACCGTCACGGCGTAGACGAAATAGTGCCAGTAACAATAATAGACCTGGATCATCCCGAGATGGTCATATACAGAATGGTCAAGTGACAGTGGCTCAGAGGTAACGGCTGTTATGCCCGAGAGCGGGCAGTTTTACCGGTTTGTGATCAGACAGTAGACAAATGAGAACAATGTGTGCCATTGGATAAGCCACAAAAGAAATGAACATAGCATGGACAAATGTATATTTTGTTGATTGGATAAGATTGAAGTTTTGTGCTCATTCACTTTCTTGGAAATTGTTCATCATTGTAAATATAATTAACACACAAAAAAAGGAAAAAACTAAGAAAATTTTGAGAATCGGTAGAGATGTAGGTAATATCTGTGGTAAATGATAAAACCTGTGATCTTTGAAAAGAAATTTTGATTAATCTAAAAACAAAATTTCTGTGTTTGTATGCACAAGTACGACACAATCTTATACTGACTGAATCAGGGGTGTGGAAATTCAGATTTTCTCCACTTGTTCCTGGACAGGTAAGAGATTATTTGCTACTTGTCGGGAATCAAAATGAACTTGTCCACAACAAAGTGAATAGATGAAATTTGAGAAATAATTGTTAATAAAAAAAATGCCGGAACCCAGCATTTTCTTGCATAACAACAATATTTACCGTCAACATAAAGGTTAGGATAAATCTTTGAGATCATATTTGAACTATTCCAAGATTAACTCTTTTATTTACTTGTCCCCAGACAGGTGGCTTTGAAAAATGTACAATAATGGCAATTAGAGAAATCCATAAAGACAACTCTGACATGGGAATTACACACCCTTGACTAAATGAAGAGAAATGACCAGGAGTAGGCTATGAATAATTTGAATGAAAAGGAAAGAGAAACATTAGAAGTTCGAAATAAGAGATAGTCTGTGTTATGGGCACTCATTTGAATGGAGGCACCAAGGCAATTCCAAAAGAGTATCCACAACATAGGGTTTGATACTCAAGAAATAAAATTCTTTTTGAAATTTAAATCATTCCCTCAAATGACGGCTCACTGGCCCAACCAACTGTGCTACTACAGGGAGTCTAACTTGACATAATTTGCCAAAATTGATGGCCAATAACATGTTACAAAAAAGCAAAATGGTTTGTTGGTGACCTATGGTCTGGCATTTAATTCACTAAACAAACAATAAATCGATGGCTTAGTGCAAAAACATCATAAGTGTTTATACAAAGTATAGACACTTATGATATTTTTACACTTAGCTAACAAAATTCTTCACTTAAAGTCAGCCAATTTGGGAGTTCAAATTTCAATTCAGGTGGTAATGAATGATTTTATGGGTAGATTCTTTGATTGAAGGTTGCCATCTGTCAATTTGGAGATCTAAGTCTTCATACTGAAGTACATGTAGTTATTGCTGATGCCTGAAGCTTTTTGTTTGAAGGTTTTTTTTTTTGTTTCTCATGCATCCAAATACTGATACTATGAAAGGCTCTTTCAAATTTCTTTCCATAGCAATTCTGTGTTTTGATATGAAGTGTAATTGGATATACGGTAATGTTAAACTGTAAAATTACAGTATGTTTATGTTTGTCCATAGTAATGGCCATCTAATGGTATTTAAGAATTGTAAAAGAATGGTAGATAACCTATTACCAAAAATTAATTAAAATAGCAGTTTGTTTCAGGCTCAAACTCTTTTTACACCATGTCATTGATTTAAAACGTAGTTAAAGTTTGGAAGATATTTAAAAGAAAAAAAGCATCTCAACTTCTATTTGAAAGGGGGAGGGTGTAAAGTTATGAATTAATGTTTGATTTGTAAACAGATGAATTAAAGCTGATAGCAAGACTTGGTTTAGCATTAGAATAAAAAAAGAGAGGGCTGTTTTTAAATTAAAATATAACGAGAGAGGTAGTTTCAAATAAAAAGATAAAACTCAGGAAAATGATTCAGGCTTACATTGTATTGGCCTATAAATGTTTGTTGCTGTATTTCACAAGAACTTATCGCATCGGAGCAGGCAATGATTTATGTTCCATAAACAGGGATTCATTAAACAGTTCTTTTTAAATTTGCTACAAAATTTATAGAAAGCGAGAAACAATTTGTCAAGATGAATATTAGTCCATTCATACACAATGACACTTTTGGACATCCCTCAAGAAAAACAATTAGAAAAACATTTTATAGAATTTATAAAATTGGCTTTCAACAAGCGATTTCTTCATTTTCCAAGAAGTTTTCTACCAGAGAGTTTAAAACTCTTGAAATTCATAAACGTTAAATTGTTGTCTTCATCCCTTTCAATTTGGACCAGTCTTAAATTTTGCCATCTAGTAATGGGTTAAAAGACCAAGCTTGCCATCCATCTCACTGGGTTATTAATTGAAAGTTTTGAACCTTATCAAAAGACATTTTAGACCAGTTCAAATTGAAAGTGGTTGCATGAGATAATTTTAAATTGATGAAATTTTGAATATCATGGTCTCTTAGGGTAGACAACATTTTGGACAGCGTTTGAATTATTGCTTGTTCCAAGCAGATAATCATTACCCATTGTTTTCTAAAGTTTTTTTCTTGAGGGTGTTAAAAAAGCAAGATTGTGTGGGAATGGTTAAATGTAAGATGGAGAGTAGGTTATTGGGTCTAACATGTATAAGATGAATCCCCAGTTTATAAAGTATGTATATGAAAAATCATCTGTATAAGTATGGTATGCACAAATTGTGATCTGCTGACTTCCTTAAAGGTAGTTGTCTTAATCCTTGTCATACTGAACCCGGAATATTCCGGTTTTGGCAGGAGGTGTAGACTAAGATCAGACTGCACTTATGTGCAGGCTGATCTTAGTCTTCACCTCCTGCTTGTTATTTTCCTGCAAGAGTTTTTGATGTAGTTGATTTCTAAAAGAAATATGGATTTTTGAAACACAAGTTCTATCAGTGCTTTCAACCCTTTGATTTGACAGCATTTCAGTAAGGTAATTTATACAGCATGACAAGGGTTAACTATTGATCTGTGACGCAAAAAGGGATTGTCAATGAATAGCGAAAAGTAGGCCATGGTATTACATATGTTGACTTTGGTTAAAAGATCCTATTTATATTTGTTGAAATCTTAACTGGAATTCTACCCGACTGATATTCATTTTTGAATACTAATAGCACTATCTTCAATCTTTTATCATTCGTTTGATAATTTAACTTTAAGTTTCATCTATTAAGATTCAAAAGTTTTGATCGGCTGAACATTTTTTTACACTTCCATGAACAAAATTATGAACATGCAACTATTTTGTATGCTTGCTCACAAAGAAGATCCATAAAATGTTACTCATAATGAGTCAGATATTTGTTGTGTTTTGTGTGACGTAATTAGATTATAAGAAATGAAGAGAATATTTTTTGTTTTTGAGTTATGAACCTAAAAACTTTTCACACTAATTTCTGAATCCGTTTTAGGCATTCGTACAATGGATGATTAAGTTTTTAGGTACATACATGTACTTCAATGAAAAATAATCTACAATTCTTAATACATATTTTCTTTGATGATCCCTTTTTGTGTGAGAGGTCTCTTTGTGATTTGGTTACATGTATTTGGAGCACCAACAGGTAGTTATCAAAGGCAGTCAGGGTTTGTAACAAAGATTGATTGAAAAGAAGAAAAATCCCTCATTTAAGTGTACATTATTAAATACTCTATAGAGTATCAAAAACATTGGGTGAGATAGATCAGATTTAAAATTCTTGCCTTTTTGGGGCCTGTGAGTCTTTAACCCATTTCCAACGATCATGCTTTTTTACACAACTTAAGAAAAAAAACTTCGTGAAACATTGTGGAAAATGAAGAAATTGTTTAGGCCAATCAAAAATGTTGTCATGTGAGAATGGTTTAATCCATTACATGAGGACAAAATCTTAGACTTTCACGTTGGAACTGAAATTACAGACAATTATTCAAATTGAAATTAAATTAAAAAAACCCCAAAAAACCCAGGCCTTGTTACTTGCAATTCTTTTCACACTATTTTTCCTTTAGCTTTTTTTTTCTTAAAACGCATAGAGGTTAGGGGTAATTGGTAGCTTGGAAAAAACAGATCTTGGTATAGTGTTACATGAAATTTTGATAGCTGCCCAACTTAATTTTGATTGCTGATTAGTTGTGTGAGTGCTCTACATACTATGTGACTTTTATTAGTGTCTCAGTTGAACTGTTTTGTAGAGTGATTTCTCTTCTAGTCTTAATTGTAGACAGTAAGCAGTCATGGCTTGAAAGTTCCTAGAATTTCAAATAACTCTGCAGATTGAGAAAATATAGTGTCGCCTCAATTTCTGTATTAAAATATTTCAAAATTCATTTGTCCTACGTATAAAGATAAACAAGTTATAAAATGCGAAGGAAGAGTTGGCACTAAGAATTTTCAATCTCCTGCTGTTCTATTTGCATAAAGCATTAAGATAGAATAGAAGTCATTCTATTGCTTTAATTGCTGTATATTTTGAATTATGTGTCTTAAAATTGTATAATCTTTTAATGTAATTAAATTTGAACTTGTCAAAAATAAACCAGTAATAAGGTTTTAACCCATTGCCACACATTTTTTTAAACTTGACCTAGTTGAAAGAAGCTGCAGACAACAATATAAAGTTTATGAAATTTTAGATTTTTTCAACTTTCTTTGTAGAAAACATTGTGTAAAATGAAGAAATTGCTTGTTACATGCAGTTTCTTCATTTTACTGTTGAGGGGCACAATTTTATGGGAGAAAAGGGTTAATAAAATTAACCCATTGCTGTATTTTTACATGTCAAAGAAAAGTAGGAATTGCTTTAAATAAGTAATTCCTGTTTTTAGGACACTGTTTTCTACCCAAAGTTTCATCTATTTTTCAACTTACTCCTTGAAATGTTGACTGGAATTTCTTTTAATTTGAACAAGTGTAAAGTTTTGTTTACTGGTAATGGGTTAAACAGACAATGACCAAATCTCCCATAAATTTTTACCATTTCAAAGAGATAGTTTAATTTACTTGGTCACTTTGATGAATAGAAACTGTATAACATTTCCATGATACATATAGGATTTTGAAGCATTTATAAAAGTCATATAACAAAAGAGATAGTTTAATTTACTTGGTCTCTTTGATAAATAGAAACTGTATAACATTTCCATGATACATATAGGATTTTGAAGCATTTATTAAAGTCGTATAACAAAAGAGATTTACAGGAGAAGTTAAAAGAAATATGTAAATATGTATAAAAAGAAAAGAGTCAAGTTGTGAAGTAATAAATGATATTTTAAAAGCATTGGGAAACACACTGGTTAAAGTCATATTTGATGGTCAAATATTTGTTGTTTTGGAATATACAAGATTGATTTGTTATCTGATGACATTGATACTACAAAAATAGCACATTTTGGATGTTGGCGGGAAACTATCGTCTCACAATAGTTTTTTTCTAACCTTCAATATGTTTGATAATTGACAGATTGTCAGTCAAAACACTAAACCAATAATCAAATCTCTCTAGGTTGATGGTTGGGTTGTGTAATTTTTATGCCCCTGCCATGTAATGGCTACAGGCATACAGGTACCTTTGTCGGTGTGTGAGTATGTGTGTGTTTGAATGGGTTGGTGTGTATGTCAATTTCATTTACGGAGCGCTGCCGTCATAGCGCAGTGGGTAGCGCACCAGACTCCAAATCTTCAATCACAGGATGTCATGGGTTAGATCCGGGCAGCGGCGGCACATATCCTTTCCGACATTTGTCTCCCACCAATGGGTGGATAAACTTAAACCTAAGTGGGATAGCAGCTGCAGGCTAGGAAAGGATGTAGTGGTAGTACTGGTTTGAGAAATACCAGGAATCCATTTTTAGGTGCTCCAGCTGCTACGATATGACTGAAATACTGTAAAAAGAGGTGTTGAGACCCCTTCAATCAATCATTTCAAGGAGCATATCTTCTACATTTATGGATGAATTTCAAAAATAACTTCATAGAATTGTTCCCCTCGAAGAATACTGTTTGATACTCAAGTTCAAGGTCACAGCTGAAAGTCATATGACAAGCATTCAATCAGGGGCATCTGTGTCTATGACACATTTCTAGATTAAATATCAACCCATTCCCCCTCAAGCCCTCCTCTTTTAGCCCCTTAACAAAGAAAAATTTGGAAAAAATATGGAAAATGAAGAAATTGCTTATACATATTTCAAGCAATTTCTTCATTGTCCACAATGTATTCTATCCAAAAAGACAAAAAATTCAAAATTCCATGCAGCTCTTGTCAATTTGACCAGTCTAATATTTTTTCATTTGGAATGTGTTTAGTTGAAATTACCCCTATCTATAGCTCTGATAGACAAAAATCTGACTTAATAACATATACAGTCTTATCTTTGTCCATAGAACCTGCTTGTCCTTTTATTCAGCACAAGATAAAGTATCTTTTACATACAATATCAAATTCTTTGTAAGCAGTTAATATGGTGTGATATTTTTCTTGGATGATCTTACATTGTATGTGATGCATATTTTACATAAATGTATATTTAAGCTCAGAAACTTGTATGTATATTTTGAAGAATGCAAAATGGCATATTAACAGATACTAGTGTAAATAATAGAATAGGTTGCCCTTCAAGGAGAATTCATTGTACAAAAAGATAAAATAGCATATTTCATGAAGTATACTCACCATTTCAAAAACAATTTTGTTTGAGTCACTGTAATTTCAACAGTCTTTTTTTCCCTAAAACTCATTTGATGCTTTTTAGTAAAGTGTAGTTCTAAAGGATGTTTTATTCAGCAATCTTGAATTATTAATTCGTTAATTTTGTTAGATAAGATTGTCCTATTACCCAACCCCCTCAAAGATAAGGTTTTCATCTATGAAAAATATATAGCTAATAACTTGGTTGTTACCATATTGGTGTAGTATTTCAAATTTTGAAATGTTATATCATACTTTGGCTCCATAAGTAGCATTATTAACACATGCAAAGGTATAATTCAAAGATAATAGTGCTTGACAAAGCGCATGCACACACACACATGTGGGCAGGCAATCTATAAAAATGAATTAGGTGTAAAAATAAAAACAAAACAAAGAAAAATCATTGAGCTTATGAGCAATGAGAGAGCTAAATATAATATTGTTTTAATCTTGCAACTAGAATAATGCTTAAACCTACTGGAATGAATTTCAAATTCTTAATTTATTTCTAATATTAGACTGTATCTCATAAGTTTTGTTACTTCTTACTCAAAAGATATTGGTGAATTTTTTTGTAGAACTCAACCTTATAAGAGCGGATAAAATGTTCCATTCTATATTACAGACATTGTTCACTGTAAGACTTCATTTTTACATGACTATCAGTTAACAGTATTAGCTAGAACCTTTATATAAACTGTCTTTCATTACTTAACCCTTTTCCTGCTGGGCCTGGAGTATTCCAACTTTGGCAGGTGGCAAAGACTAAGATCAGCCTGCAGAGATTTGCAGTCTAATCTTTTTCTCCACCACCTGCTTCTCAAATTATTATCTAAGAAACCTTAGCACAAGAAAACAATAGATCATGATAGTTGTTAAGGAAATATTACAAAGATAATTTGTTGTTGAATTTAATTCAGCATGATAAGGATTAATTGTCTGTATTATTAAATGTTTTACCAACAGATTTTACTATTTGACTTTCATCAAGGTTATATGAAGCAGTTTGCGCTTCAATTTCATGAGAGTTAATAAGTAGTTTTTACTTCATTTGGAAGAATATGTTCTAATACCACTATTAATGATTCTTAGCTCATCTAAGGACATTGTGCTCATAGTGAGCTTCTTTGTCTTTGCATAGGTGTCATCAAATGTCAACAATTTCTTTGTTTGAATTCAGGGGGCAGTAATTTTGCCTAGTTCTTCATGAAACTTGGTAAGAAATGTTTGTCATATTGATGGGTCCTTTTAAAATGGGAATGTTCTTTGGAAAATACAAAAACAATTCCTTTTATAACACTCTAGGGGCCTTAATCTTGACTTAATCTTCATGATACTTGGTCAAAATGTTTGCTGAGCCCTGTTAATAATTGCAGAGGTTGGTTAGAAACACAGAAAAAAGGCCTAAATGAAATTTATGCTGTTTACGCCATAGGGGCCACAATATTAGCTCAATCTTCACAAACAGTGAACTGTTTTTCAAGTTGTAAGGGGGAACTCTTTGGGACCCTTTTGAAAATAGAGCATGGGATGTCATGGGTTTGATCAACGCTGGTGGCACATATCCTTTCCAACATTTGTCTCTCACCAAAGGTTGGATAATCGTAAACCTAAGTGGGATAGCAGCTGGAGGCTAGGAAAGGATTTAGTGGTAGTACTGGTGAGAAAAACACCAGGAATCCATTGTTAGGTGCTCCAGCGATATGACTGAAATACTGTTAAAAGTGGCGTTAAACCCCAATTAATCAATCAATTGAAAATAGAATGTTCCATAGGAAAAGGAAAAAATGAAGTGATTTCTTCTATCAATGTTAGTTCTATGTGTACTACTTATGTCCTCACAATTAAGATCTGCTCTGAAGTTTCTTTGTTCTTCAAAGAACTAATGTGAGCGATTTTGGGCCATCTTGGCCCTCTTGTTTTTCTGAAAAAGAAAATATTTACTGAAATTTTCTTTTTTGACTTTCAGATAAGCTTTCTATAGAGACCCCTAAAAACAAAGGAAAGTTAAAAACTATCAACTTGAAATTGTTGTCTAAAAAGACTTTCAATTTGGACCAATCTAAAATTTTTGCTGTCTGGTAATGGGTTAATGTTACAATGAGTTCACATAGTCAGTCATTTACCACCATTGTCAGTTCTATACATGCATTTGTTCTCTTTTGAGTAGGATGTTCTGTTCATACATTGTTGTTAATTGTGAATTGTGTTCATTTTTCAGCTTTACTTTACTCTCTACCATTGTTAATCATAGAAATACATGTACATACTTACAACCCTCTTCCGTATAGATACAGTTCAAGGGATCATTGCAAAACTATTGTAACTATTTTGTCAATGAATATGCACTTACAAAAGTATTGCACTAGCCATTGTATACTTTCACTCACTTTAACAGAAGAGCAACCGCTCAATTGTTTATGTCTTTAGAAATCTACAGCTTGAACACAGGAGTGTCAGTCAAAATGAGTAAAAAGTTAGGCTTTAACACTTCAGGAAAATATGCTATCATTGTTCTGATTATTTTCCTTTACTTTTTGTTTTCTGAAGTTTTCTGATAGGGTCAAAAGCTCTATAGACAATAGGTAAGATAGATTCTAGAATTTATTTCTCAATATAAATCAACATGAAAATTCAAATGAATACCAACTACCAGATGTCAAAATCTTAGGCTAGTTGAAATTAAAAGAAGTTGAAGACAACAGATTTAACATTATGAATTTTTTTCCTTTTCTGAGATAAATCATTGTGATGAATGAAGAAATTGCTTGATACAATTTTATCTTTTTCCACTAAGATTTCCTGAGCAATTTTCTTGCAGATTTCAATTAAACAGGATTGCATGGGAATGGGTGGACCCATGTTTACTCTGATGTTATTTATTATGTTACACGGCACCTTTTATCAGATTCATGCTTACATGTGACCCCTCCCAATAAAATGGACCTTCTGGGCATTCTTTAACCCATTACCAGATTACAAAATTTTAGACTGGTCCAAATTGAAAGAGGTTTCAAAAGAAAATTTACTGTTGATGAAATTTTAGATTCCTTTCTACTTTCTGGGTAGAAACCATTTTGAGAAACACACAAGCATTTTCCACAATTTATTTCCTGAGGAGCATCAAAAAACTTCATTGTGTGGAATGGACTAAAACAATTATAAAATACATTGGACTCGGCAAAAAAAAAGCATTGTTAATGGAATTAAAATGGTTATTCTTCATTCAAAAAATCATTAAAGAGTGAAAACCATTCACTCTAGTCAGCCTGCACAGTCTGACAAGACCAGGATTGAAAATGTTCTTACCCTTCACAGAAGGTCATTTTTAGCCTGATATATATATAGATATATATATATATATATGTTGATTAACATGAAAAAGGCAAGTGTTGCATTTTGTGAATTCATTGCTGTTTGATCAGTATAAGCTCAACTTACTTACATTTACATTTGTTCAGTTACTATGGTCAATACTTGCAAATTATTTTTTGTGTATTATATACATGCCCATTGTTTTGATGTTCTTGATAGAAAAGCCCAACATTATATCTGTGTCGCATCCTATCAAAAGGTGTCATAACCCATTACTAGATTTGGTTAAACAATTCAAATTGTAACAGGATGTTGGAAGAACTGTAATATAGGCCAAAACATGATTTTCACATAAGTATGTGTGTATATATATTCCGATAACCATCATTTTCTTTTTCCTGCAATACATGATATATCTTCACTTTGTCTGTGTGTCAGAATGATGGATTGTGTTATAATGGGTTATAGAAAAACATTGAACAAATAGCACATATAAGTTTGTAAGAATGTAAAATGTAATGTCATGTTTAATCCTACAAGTGAACAAATAGGGCTAGTTTATAGCAATTTTCAGATAAACCCATTACTGTATGACAAGATTTTAGACTACAAAGGTTCGAGTTGACATTTCAATTTACATTTGAATTGAAAAAAATAAGTGCCAAATCGGGTAGAAATGTGAGAAAGAAGACATTGCTTATTGCAAACAATTTTTCTGCATCTCACAAAGTATTCCAAAGCTTTTGTTTTTTTCAGTGCATTGAAATCAATTGTTGTGTGGTAATGGGTTAAACTTCAAGACAACCATCATATTTGAGAAGATATATGCCTTTTCCAATCATTAGTTATGAAAAATTTTCTTGCCTAGATTTGTATACTTTGTTTGTGCATGCATCATATGTCCATCTTGATCTTTACTATTTCCAGATTTATGAGGTCACATCTTGTGACTCATTTTTAACCCTTAACTATGTTTTAGACTTGTCCAAATTCAAAGGGGTAGCAGACTACATTATTTAGTAAGTATAATTTAAAAAGTAACCATCCTGCATGATAGAAAATATTATGAGAAAAGAAGAAATTGCTTTTTACTAGCAATTTCTGCTTTTTCCACAATGTTTATCAAGTATAATATCACAGGGGCGTAAAAATCAGGGATTTTAAAGGAAAGGGCTAAGTTTACATAAAATATTCATTCAATTTGCCTTGAGGTTCGATCCCCGACGGCGGCACTCATCCTTTCCGACTATTTGTCTCTCACCAATGGGTCGATAATCGTAGACCTATGTGAGATAGCAGCTGGAGGCTAGGAAGGGAAGTAATGGTAGTACTGGTGTGAGAAATACCAGGATTCCATTGTTAGGTGCTCCAGCCGCCGCGATATGACTGAAATACTGTTAAAAGCGGCGTTAAACCCCATTCAATCAATCAATCAATCAATTCGCCTTGAAATTCAGCACCTACTTACATTGTGTGATGGTGATTTGTTTGTTCTTATTGAGCCAATGTAAGCAGTTCTTAAGCGACAAAATATTTCCAGTCTTAGTCAATGTTCACTATTTTAAGTCTTGAACAGTATGTATAGCTGCTCAATGTTGAAATATAAATGTCAAACCCATAACCCGACAATTAAGTTTTGGACCTGTCCAAAAAATATATTGGCAAACTTTGAACCAAAAAATAGGCACTATATAAGGGAGAAACATTGTTATAAAAAATATTTATAACAAGCCTTATTTTTCTATTGTCAAAATGGGAGATTGTGTGGTAATGGGTAAACTCCATCATATATTTTGCAGAGTTTTGTCCCTTGTATAATTCTGTTTGCCATTCAGATGTAAGGTCAACACATATTTAAGATATCCTAAGTAGCAAATTTAGTTACTTCTAAAATCACTCCCATTAGTAAGGGCTAAACTTGAAATTTTTGATATTTGAAACCTAAGAAAACTAAAATTACATAAAATAGATGACTAATCATGAATCAATTTGTCTCAATTTTTTTGCTGAATAACCCATTCCCAATTGTCAAAATTTTAGACTGGTCCAAATTGAAAGGAATTGCAGACGACAATGTAAAGTTAATGAAATTTTAGACTTTTACAACTTTCTTGATGGAAATCATTGTGTGAAATGAAGAAATTGCTTGCAACAAGCAATTCCTTCATTTTACACAATATTTTCCCAATTGGTTTTCTTGGGGGGGGGGGGGGGGATCAAAAAGCGTCACTGTGTTGGAATGGGATAACTAATGATTATACACATAAAACTAAGGGTCTTGTCATGGTACACCTGTTAATGAACGTTTTGTTCAGGCATACAGGATGAAAAGGCATACAAACAGTAAAGGTAATTAAGTATGTTTATTTCAAAGTTATCTTACCTTCTATTTTTCTGTCATTCAGGTTTTTAAAGTTAACCATTCTGAACCAAATATAGGTGTGGAAGTCTTGATTTCCATATTTCATATGTAGTTTGCTAAAGAACCTATTAGGGTATTTAACATAATAAATTAAGGTGTATTTAAATTTCTTAAAGGTGCAGATCACCATAAAAAGTAATATCTTTCAATCTAATTATAGCAGAAAATATTTTTGAAGAGGAAGACTTTGCTTGTCCTAAGCAATTTCTTATTTCACACAAAGTTTTCTCATTTATTAATTCCATGGGTTAATTAAACTAGTGATTGTATAAGAAAGACTTAGTTCACATCATTTCTAGTGTATACCATTTCTGTATAAAAAAGTCGTATCCCTTATTATCCAGATATAATAATTTACAAATCTGCCTAGTCTAAAGTATTTATACTTATTTCATCTGTATTACCTTACTTGGTTTTAAGTGGTAGATGTCAAGTGCCTTTTTGATAGCTAGTTATTCTTCTATGAAAATGAATTAATATTTAAAACCATTTTAGAGATAGAAAAAGTTCAAATAATTACCTTTTTAGAGAATTAACAATAAGATGTTTGCATTAGAATTGTAAGGGGAAGACATGTATTTGTTTTTCTCCCAAGTGGAATTTAGTGCAGTTGAAATTCCTTAACAAGTGTTAATATACATCTGTGATACAATCATGAGGTCCAGGGTTTGCTCCCTTTTCTTTGCAAATATCCTTTCCTACAGTTTTCTCCCACCAATTGATTGATTATTGTAAACCTAAGTGGGATGGGCAGCTGGAGGTGTGGCATGGATGTAGTGGTAGTACTGGTGTGAGAAATACCAGGAACCCATGGTTAGGTGCTCCAGGCATTGTGATATGACTGAAATACTTTTAAAAGTGGCATTAAACTCCATTCAATCAGTGAATTAATCAACAGATGTAATATGGTGTTAATCTGTCCTGATATCCAGTTTTAGATTAACAAGGTACTTCGTAGCATTAACGTGTTGTTGATGGGAATAACATCAAAATCACAATTGTCAAAATACGTCTCTTTAAAGATTAAAAAAGTTCAAATCAAAATTTAAGAATACTTAAAGCTATTACTTACCAAAACATCAATCAAATACATGAAACAAAAATAATAATTAAAAGAATATGTTAAGCTCATATTTTATTTGTTTGAATGTTTTATTTTGAGAAATGCAGCCAAGTTTTAATTTTATAATGTTGGGTTTTTATTGGAATTAAAAATGTCATTGTTTTGTCTTCTCAAACAAATTTTGTTGAAGTAATGTTATAAAAATGTGATGTAAAAATTTGAATGAAATAAAAAGTAAAAAATGATTAAAAACATGGCAAAAAAATGAATAAAACCACATTAAATATTTCTGTGTTAATTATTTTTTCAATCCCATACCGGTATATTGCCCAGATTTCATAATTTTTTTTTGAAAATGATCTGTATGGAATTTCATGCACCATAGCACCCTTCAAATGCCAAAGAAACCATCTTGTATGTAATAAATAAAGAGGTCTCTTAATGACTCAAGCTTGCTTGAAACTGGTGAAATTGCTCTAGTCATTGCAGAGCTTCAAAAGCAAATACTGTTACATGTTTATTACTTAATGCCTAATGATACATCCAAGCATTATGTGGAGGGGGTATACTGGAAACACCCTGGTAGTGTGTCTGCTGGTATTTAGACAGCTGACCAACTGCTGGCCCAGCCCACTGACTCTGACAGGAAGCCGCACTTTGATTTTAAATAGCATTCTTTTGCAAAAATTATGGCCAGCAGCATGTAACAAAAAGTAGAATGGTTGGTTGGCAACCTAAAAGTCATAACTAAGGCATGAATATGCTGTAATTACGATATTTAAGTCACCAAACCAACCAAAAGTTTTCACACAAATTGTGGCCAATGTCTAAGTTCAAATCTTCATTCCTTGATTGACAGCCGTAATTGGTCAGTTGTTCAAAGCTTTTCTCCTACAATATTGCAGGTAATGCTGTGAAATTCAAACAATGTGTATATAGGGATTGTGTATATGCAATGTTTAGCTTCACAAGTTGAAAGCAAGCGAGCTATTGTCATGGTATGGTGTCTGTCCGTCGGTAGACTTATAGTTTATTCCTTTCCTGTTTCTAGCTCTACTGGCCGAAGGCCACTAGAACTATAGCGATGGCTTTTTCCCGTTCGTCCGTGCGTCCGTCCATTAAACTTTTCCTTGTTAAGCGATAAAGTCCACAGTTTTCATGGGATTCTCTTCAAACTTTCACAGAATGATTGTACCATCATAAGAATCGTTCCTTTCGAAATTGGGTCAGATCCGTCAAGAAACACGGGAAAAGGGGCCTAATTAAAACTTAATTAAAAAATCTTCGTTTACGCGATAAAGACCATAGTTTTCATCGGATTCTCTTCAAACTTTCACAGAATGGTTTTACCATCATAAGGATCGTTACTTTTGAAAATGGGTATGATCCGTCAAGAAACACGGGAAAAGGGGCCTTATGAAAATTTAATTAAAACTTAATTAAAAAATCTTCGTTTACGCGATAAAGTCCAAAGTTTTCATCTGATTCTCTTCAAACTTTCTCAGAATGATTGTACCATCATAAGGATCGTTCCTTTCCAAAATGGGTATGATCCATCAAGAAACATGGGAATAGGGGCCTTATGAATATTTAATTAAAAAATCCTCGTTTACGCGATAGAGACCACAGTTCTCATCAGATTTTCTTCAAACTTTCACAGAATGATTGTACCAACATAAGGATCGTTCCTTTCGAAAATGGGTATGATCCATCAAGAAACATGGGAAAAGGGGCCTTAAGAAAATTTAATTAAAAAATCAATTAAAAATCCTCGTTTACGCGATAGAGTCCACAGTTTTCATTGGATTCTCTTCAAACTTTCACAGAATGATTGTACTATCATAAGGATCGTTCCTTTCGAAAATGGGTATGATCCGTCAAGAAACATGGGAAAAGGGGCCTTATGAAAATTTAATCAAAATTCCATTAAAAATCCTTGTTTACGCGATAAAGACCATAGTTTTCATTAGATTCTCTTTAAACTTTCACAATGATTGTACCAACATAAGGATCGTTCCTTTCGAAATTAGGTATGATCCGTCAAGAAACATGGGAAAAGGGGCCTTATGAAAATTCAATTAAAAAACTCCATTAAAAATCCTTGTTTACACGATAGAGTCCACAGTTTTCATCGGATTCTCTTCAAATTTTCTCAGAATGATTGTACAATCATAAGGATCGTTCCTTTGGAAAATTGGTCTGATCTGTCATAAAACAGGGGAAAAGGGGCCTTATGAAAATTTAATTAAAAAATTCTTGTTAACACTCTAGAGTCCACAGTTTTCATCAGATTGTATTTAAACTTTCACAGAATGATTGTACCATCATAAGGATTGTTCCTTTGGGAATTTGGTCAGATTCATCTGGAAACACGGGAAAAGGGGCCTTATGAAAATTTTATAAAAAAATCTTTTAAGAAATACTCTTTAACACTCTGGAGTCAATAGTTTTCATCGGATTCCCTTCAAACTTTCACAGAATGATTGTACATGTACTATCATAAGGATTATTCCTTTTGAAATTTGGTATGATCCTTCAAGAAACACAGGAAAAAGGGGCCTTATGAAATGTTTAATAAAAAGTTCTCATTAATAATCTAGAGCCAACAATTTACAACGGATTTTCTTCAAACTTTCACAGAATGATTGTACCATCATAAGGATTGTACCTTTTGTAATCGGATATGATTCCTCAAGAAACATAGGAAAAGGGGCCTTATTAAAATTTAATTCAAAGATCTTTCTTAACACTCTAGAGTCCACAGTTTTCATTTGATTGACTTCAAACTTTCACAGAATGATTGTACCATCATAAGAATTGTTCCTTTCAAAATTTGGTATGATCAGTCAAGGACCACGGGAAAAAGGGGCCCGATTAAAACTGGATTGAAAAAGTCCTCGTAAACACAATAGAGTCCATAGTTTTCAACAAATTCTCTTCAAACATTCCCAGAATGATTATTACATTATGTGGATTGTTCCTTTTGGAAGTAGGTTTGATCCATCAAGTTTCATGGGAAAAGGGGCCCTTTGAAAATTTAATAAAATAATGGCCCTAGATTTCACCTGATTGACTTCAAACTTTCACATAATGATTGTACCATCATAAGGATTGTTCCTTTCAAATTGGGTCTGATCTATTGAGAAACATAGGAAAAGGGGCCTTAGGAAAATTTAATTAAAAAAATCTTAATTAATGCTTGTACGTCCACAGATGAGATGAGGTTGTCTTTATACTCAAACAGAATAATTATACTTTTGTAAGAAGAGTTCCCTTTGGAATTGGTTCAGATCCCTCAAGTAACATGAGAAAAGGGGCTATATGAAAATTCAATTAATAAAACCCTGTTAACACAATAAAGCCCACAGCTTTGATCAGATTTTGTTGAAACTTTCACAGAATGATTGGAAGGTCATAACTATCATTCTTTTCATAACAGGGTTTGAACTGTCAAGAAACACAGGAAAAGGGGCCTTATGAAAATTTCATTTATAAATCCTTGTTACAAAGTCTAGAGCTTTCATCGGATTTTCTTCAAACATTCCTAGAATAATTGTACAATGATAATGATTGTTGATGTTTGCATTAGACCTGATCCGTCAAGTATCACAGGAAAAGGAGCATTATGAAATTTAATTTTAAAATCATTGCACCAAATTAAAGTCAACAGTTTTCATCAGATTCTGTTAGAACTTTCACAGAATGATTATTCCATCATGAGAATTCTTTCTTTTCAAATTAGGCGTGATCTGTCTAGTATCATTGGAAAAGGGGCCTTTAGAGAATTTTATCTATAATCCTTGTAACCAAGTCCAGAGCTTTCATTGGATTTTATTCAAACCTTCACAGAATCATTGTACAATAATCACGATTGTTGAGGCTGACATGAGACCTGATCCTTCAAGTATCACAGGAAAAGGAGCCTTATGAAAATTTTATTTTAAAAATTTGACACCAAGATAAAGTCTGCAGTTTTCATCAGATTCTGTTCAAACTTTCACAGAATGTTTGTACCATCATAAGGATTGTTTCTTTCCAAATTGGGCCTGATCTGTCTAGTATCATAGGAAAAGGGGCTGTATGAACAATTATTACCAAATCCTCATAAACACAACAATGCCCTCAGTCTTTATCAGAATCTCTTCAAACTTTAATAGAATGATTGTACCATCATTTGGATTGTCCCTTTGTAAATTAGGTCTGATTGGTTAAGTGACACAAGAAAGGGGACCTTATAAAAATTTTATTACAAAACATCATTATTACAATAAAGTCCTCAGTCTTTATCATTTTCTTCAAACTATCATTAGGATTGTTCCTTTGTACATTGGGTCTGATTTGTTAAGTTTCAGGGAAAAAGGGGCCTTATGAAAATTTAGTTACAAAAATTCTTGACACAATTCAGTTCACTGTTTTCATTGATTCTTTTTAACTTTTAAAGAATTACTGTACCTTCATTAGAATTGTTCCTTTTGAAATTTGGTTTGTTCTGTAAAGTATCATGAGAAAAGGGGCCCTATGAATATTTCACTATAAACTCATTAACACAATAAATTTCAAAGATTAAACAGATTGATTGTACCATCATTCCAATTGTTAATTTTGACAGTAGATCTGACTATAGCAAGGGTCACATAAAAAGGGGCCTTATGAAAAATCTCTTAAATATTCTGGTTAACACAATGATGTCCCTTGATTTCACTGGATTCACTTCAAAGTTTCACAGAATGATTGTACAAATACTTAGATGGTTCTTTTCAGAACTAGGTACAATCCATCAAGTATCATGTAAAAAGGGGACATATGATTTTTTTTTAAATATTCTAGTAAACATAATGAATTCCCAATATTTCATCTGATTCACTTTTAGCTTTCATAGAATGATAAAACCAACAGTAAAATATCACGGGAAAGGGGGCCTTATGAGAACTTGAATTTAATATCTTTGTCAACACAATAAAGTCAACAGTTTTATTGGATTCTCTCCAAAGATGCATGGAATAATTGTGGCATTCGAAACACAGGAAAAGGGGCCTTACAGATTATTATTCAAAACATTCTTGTGTATGTGATGAAGATCACAATCATTATCAAGTTGTCTTTTAAATTTCACAGGACAATTGTCGTGTTGTAAGGAAAGTTCCTTTTGGAATGAAATTGATCCATCAGAAAACACAGGAAAAGGGGCCTTATTGATTTTCATTCAAAACAATCCTGTTTATGTGATTAAGTCCACAATTATTGTCAGATTCTAATGAAATATTCACAGAATGATTGTAGGGTCATAAGGTAAGTTTCTTTTGGAAATGGAGTGGATCCCTCATGAAACATGGGAAAAGGGGCCTTGAGGATTGTTGCTTAAAATGATAAAGGGGATAAAGCCCCTTTTTTTTTCTTTATGCATTCTTCTTTGAGCAATTAACTTCCTTAAATATCAGATTTCTTTAACGGAAAACTTGATAACCAGTAGAGCGTCTCAGGCCCTCATGGGCCTCTTGTTAGCTCACCTGATCACAATCTGGCTGTGTCTGGCATCCATAGTCTGGTGTCCATCATCTGTCGTGTGTCAACAACTTGTGTGCACTCTAGAGGCCACAATTCATGCTTAAATGTCTTGAAACTTGGTCAAAATGTTTGTCTCCATGAAACCTTGGACAAGGTTAATATTGGGTCATATAGGGTCAAAAACAAGGTCACTAGGTCAAATATTAGAAATACATTGTACCTTGTGTGCAATCTAGAGGTCACATTTTTGCCTCAAATGTCTTGATATTTGGTCAGAATGTTTGTGTGCATAATATCTCAGTAAAGTTCAATATTGGGTTATGTGGAGTCAATAACTAGGTCACTAGGTCAAACCCTAGAAATAATCTTGTATGCACTCTAGAGGCCACATTTTAGGCTTAGATCAAATAATATTTGGTCAAAATGTTTGTTTCCATGTTATCTTAAGCCAAGTTCAAATTTGGGTCACATGGGGTAAAAAACTAGACCATCAAGTCAAATCTTAGAAATACCTTGTGAGCACTGTAGAGGTCACATTTTTGCCTCAAATGTCTTGATATTTGGTCAGAAAGTTTGTCTGCATAATATCTAGGACAAGTCCAATATTGGGTGACGTTGGATCAAAAACTAGGTCACTGAGTCAAATCCAAGTAATACCATGTGTGCAATCTAGAGGTCAAATTTTTGCCTCAAATCAATTATTTGGTTTGAATATTTGTTTCCATGTTATCTTAGCCAAGTTAAAATTTGGGTCACAGGGGGTAAAAAACTAGGTCACTAGGTCAAACATTAGAAATACCTTGTGTGCACTCCAGAGGCCCTATTTTGGCTCAAATGACTTGATATTTGGTCAGAATGTTTGCGTTATATCTAGGACAATTTTGATATTAGGTTATATGGGGTCAAAGACTAGGTTGTCAGATTCCTTATCTTCAGTCATGGGTTCAATCTCCAGCGGTGGCACATATCCTTACCGACATTTGTCTTTCACTGATGGGTGGATAATCGTAATTGTGGGGTAGCAGCTGGTGGCTAGGAAAGGATGTGGTAGTGCGGGTGTGAGAAATACCAGGAATCCATTGTTAGGTGCACCAGCTGCAACGATATGACTGAAATATTTTTAACAGTGGCATTAAACCCCATCCAATCATTCAATCTAAAACTAGGTCACTAAGTCATAACCTAGAAATAATCTTGTGTACACTCTAGAGGCCACATTTTAGGCTCAAATGAAATATTTGTTCTAAATGTTCTTGTCCATGATATCTCAGCCAAGTTCAAATTTGGGTCTAATGGAGTCCAAAACTAGGTCACTGGGTCAAATGTTAAAAATAATTTTGTGCACTCTGGAGGTCCCAATTTTGGCTCAATTGAATTGATATTTGGTCAGAATGTTAGTCAAGTTCAGGTTTAGGTTCAGGTCACATGTGGTAAAAAACTAGGTCACTAGGTCAAATCTAAAAAATATCTTGTTTTTACTCTGGAGACCCTTTTTTGACTCAATTGAATTGATATTTGACAAGAATGTTTTCGTCCATGACATCTTGGCAAAGTTTTACTGGTTGACATAGGAACAAAAACTAGGTCACAAGGCCAAATCTTGGGAATAACTTTTCATCCCAGGGGGGCCACATTTTTGGCCTAATTGGTTTGATATTTGGTCAGAATATCTGTTTTCAAAATATCTCAACCATGTTCAAATGTGGGTCATTTGGGAAAAAACTAGGTCAAATCTGAGAAAAAAAAATACACTATAGGCCATATTTTTTACTGAAATGACTGGATAATTATTCAGTGGTTTGTCTTAATAAAAATCTTTGTCTGATATTATCTCACATGGGGTCAAAAATTAGGTCACAAGGTATACTATAAAGAAATCTTTTTTCCAATTTACATTCTACTTTTCTTGCACAAATACCTTGAAACTTGGTAAGAATGTTTGTGATTTCTTGGACAAGATTTGATAATGGGTCACATTTGGATAAAATAAGGTCACTTGTGCTATTTTACTTCTATACTATCACCTCAGGTAAGCGCTTTAAGGCCAATGGCCGTCTTGTTTGAAATTCTAGACTGGTTCAAATTGAGAGAGGTTTGCAGACTACAATGAAAATTAGATGCAATTTGAAATGAAACCATCCTATGTGATAGAAATATTGTGGGAAAAGTAGAAAGTGCTTGTTATAAGCAATTTCTTCTTCTCCCATGTTTTCTCAAGTATAAATTCAATGAGACGTAAAATCCTGGGTTTGTACAGGTAATGGTTAAAAATCTTCTCTTGAGAAAGTACTGAGCAGAATTTCATCCAAGGATCCTTGGTTTACCTTTTATCAGATTCCTACAAAGAATTTTGATCGGACGAAAAGCATGGCTTCAATGGGCAGGAAAATTTTTGATATAATGGTATGTATATAGTGAACATATATAAAACCTTTTTTTTTCTCAGAAACCAGTAGATTGACTTCAACTGAATTTCACAAGAATGATCCTTTGAAGACCTTTTATCAGATTTCTCTTTGATAGGATAGAAAAGAAAAAACATGGTGAGTGTATGGGGCTAATTTTCCTTGATATAAGTCAGAATGTCACCATATTCAATACGATTCTTCCTCATGACTCTACAAACACTCTCGGCATGACAAAACACTGATTTTTTGCTGAGAGACAACGCATGAGGGACGACAAACATTCAAGTATCCCAAGGCCAACCATGAGCACATTGTGTCTGGGTGATCTAATAATGATCAGATGAAACACAATGCTTTTGTGAACAGGTCACATTCCATGTAATGATGGTATATAGTGAAAACTTTGAAAATCTTCTCAGAAATCAGTTGATGCAATCCAAT
The DNA here is from genome assembly GCA_946902895.1 of Fragum fragum. Classification (NCBI taxonomy): domain Eukaryota; kingdom Metazoa; phylum Mollusca; class Bivalvia; order Cardiida; family Cardiidae; genus Fragum; species Fragum fragum. Next base: position 52,343,547 of record OX336373.1, on the reverse strand, counting down.
CACATTTCATGAGAATGATCCTTAGGAAACCCTTTGTGGGATTCCCCGAAAGAAAATTGATCTGATTAAACTCCAGGCATTAATGGGAGGGTCTTACTTCCATATTTGGTATATAGTGAAAACTTTAATATCTTCTCTCAAACCAATTGATGGATTCAACCAAATTCTACAAATTCCTTTTAAGACCCATTTTTAGCTCCACTGACTGAAAGCCATGGGGCTATTGTCATTGTGTGGTATCTGTCGTGTGTGTGCCCGTCCGTAAAGCTTACTTTAAAAATCTTCTCGTCAGAAATGACTGAACAGAATTCAACTAAAATTCACAGAAATGATCCTTTGGTGACCCTTTATCAGAGTCCTTCAAAGAATTTGATCATAGGAAAAAAAAACAACACCCCCCCCCCCAACATGGCCTGAATAGGCTGGGCTAATTTCCATTTATGATGCAAGCTTTGAAAATCAAGTCTTCTTCTCAGAAACCTTTCATTCAATTTTCACAGAAATGATCCTTGGGCAACCCTTTATCATACTCCTTCAAAGAATTTTGATCAGATGACAAACATGGCTTTAATTGGCAGGGCTAATTTTCATATATGGCAAAACCTTTGAAAATCTCAAGAACCAGAGGATAATTTCAACCAAATTTCACAGAAATGATCCTTGGATGACCCTTTATCAGATTATGTTAAAGAATTTTGATTGAATAAAAAAAAGGGGGCTGTGCAAATTTCTATAATCTTCTCAGAAGATGTATTTCAACCAAATTTCTCAGGAATAATCCTCAGATGGCTCTTTGTCAGATTCATTCATATATTTTTTTGTTTGAAAATATGGTTTTTATGTAGTGGTTTAGGTCCATATACAGTGACATTTTTTGAAATTTTGTTAATACCTTTTCATCTGACTTAGTACATGAATTTTACATAACTTGACTTGACTTTGACTTGTAAAATCAATCAAGTTTAAAATACTGAAATCTAGAAGTATTTCAAAGATTTCAGAGACTAGATTTTTTTTCCTGATATGACAAAGATGAATCAGTTCATATTGAACTTTTGAAAACATTTGCTTAACCCATTCCCACATGACAATTTTTAGACTGGTCCAAATTGAAAGGAGTTGCAGACAAAAATTAACAGTTCATGAAATTCTAAAAAGCTTTATCTTTTGGGGTAGAAAAAATTGTGGATAATGAAGAAATTGCTTGTAACAAGCAATTTCTTCATTTTCCACAATGTTTTCCAAAGCTTTTATATTTAGAGGCGTTTAAAAGCATCACTGTGTGGGAATGGGTTAATCTGTACAATCAGGCCTGTGGAGCAGTACTAGCGCTCAAGCACCTGTAGTTCGAGTTATATCTTTTGTAGATGAGCACTTGAAAATGTTACACAAAACATTTGGAGCCTCTAGGCTTTATGGTTTTGTCACAAGAATATTTTAACCCAATACCACACAATAAAAATTAATTTAAAGAAGTTGCAGATGACAATTTTAAGTTCTTAAAATTTTAAAATATTTGACTTTTCTGATAGAAAACATTGTGAACATTGAAGAATAGTGGGTTAAAAGAGCCAACTTGAGACCCAAAAAGAATTATTTCAATAACTTTAGTAAAAGGGTCACCAAACAATGTTAGGTGATATTTATGAAACCTTGGTGCCTTACACTTAGTCTCAAGAGAAGGATTTTTTACTTTCAGACTTTCTTTATCCACAATGTTTTCTACCCTAAAAGACAAAGATTTAAATATTTTGTCAACTTAGAATTGTTGTCTGCAACTTCTTTGAATTTGGACTGGTCTGAAATTTTATCAAGTGGGAATGGGTTAAATTTCTATCTATACAGGGAGGGACTAAGCCGAGCCCAAATATAATCAAAGAGGTATCACATGAACTCACTTTGTAGAAGTTCAATAGGAGTTTATGACTACCGCAAGTTTTCTTGAAAGATTCTTTCTTTGTTAAATTTAGGACATACTTGGGTGGAGCCAAAATATGATATCAATGGAATCACATGACCAAGCTTCAAGTGATCTACTTGAAGCTACTACATTCCAAATATCAATGCTGTGGGCTTTATGGCTACAGAGATGATTTTCATGTTTATCCTTCAATAATTAAGTGTAAAACAGGCTCAGACCTAAGATAAATATGGCCTGGGAGGCAACATATCCACAAAATCAACAGAGGTTCCCAAGGACTTGCTGCATACCAAATACAGCAAACAAGAGGTCCAAGATGGCCCTAGATCACTGACCTGAGTTCTTTACTGAAAAAGAAAAATGAAACTGAGATGTCAAAGTAGGACTTATTTGTGAAGAGAAAAGCTGTAAACCAGGTTATATAACATTTGATAACATTGATCAAATTCCCATAATGGTCCCAAAGAAACCTCCCTATTTCTACTAGGGTTCATCCTTGACCTAACAATTACTCTGATCAAATTTCATTAAAATTTGACAAATAGAACATACAAAAAGGAGTTGTCATTTCAGAACATTTTCCCATGTTTTCCAATGGAACCATTTCGTTTCGAATAGAGTTCACCTTGTGACCTAACAATCTTTAGACAAAGTTTCAAAGATTGGCCAATATTGTGAAATGAAGAGTATAAACAAAGAAAACGTCATTAAGCCCCCTTTCCATTGTTTGAATTTAGCCATCTCATTTTCAAACAAGAGGACCATGATGGTCCTATATCGCTCCCCTGACTTTGATGGCTCAAGGCTTTATGATATATCTAAAATTTCAAAGCTAATTCTAATTGTTTTGGAGAAGATTTTAAATATTTTCTCCTCTAATCCAAGGTAAATATTTGATACTCAATATAGAGCTAAATTCTAGAGTATGGTAATTCTTTGAGGTATTTTGGTAGAAGGTCAATAGGCATTGATACATGCCAAATAACAACACTCTAGGCCTAATGGTTTAGGATTTCAAAGATAATCTTCTTTATCAGAGATTGCACAGAAAAGGGCTAATTTTCAGAGAACCGAATGATACTTTGAAGTATTTTGGAAGAGGATTGATAAATGATGATTTATAATAAATATCAAAGCTCAAGGCCTTATGGTTTGTGAGAAGATTTAAAAAAGATTTCTTTCTTTATTCTTTTGTAAAATCAGGGATCACACTGAAAAGGGTTATTTTTCAGAGTATGGAATTTCTTTGAAGTATTTGTTTAGAGGGTCAATAAATAATGATTTATATCAAATATCAAAGCTCTAGGTCTTATGGTTTAGGAGAACATTTTTAAAGGTTTCCTCTTTTATTCCTATGAAAAAAATCGGAGATTGCTCAGAAAAGGGCTAATTTTCAGAGCACTGTAATTATTATTGGCATTTCGGTAGAGGGTCAATAAATGATGATTTGTACCAAATATCAAAGCTCTAGGCCTTATGGTTTGGAAGGAGAAGATTTCATAAGTTTTTTCACCATGGCAACCAAAGTTCTTCATGGATTTCAATTCTTTGAAGTATTTTGAAAGCATGACCTAAGAACAATTTCTATGAAGTTTGGTTGAAATTCCATGATAAGTTTAGGAGATCTTTTTGTAAATTGTGAACAGACGGGCTGATGGAAAGATAGAGGGCTGGATGCCAGACATTCATAATAGCTCACCTAGAGAATTTCGTGCTCAGGTGAGCTAAGAAGTTTCATTCTTGTAACCTAACAATCATTCTGACCAAGTTTCAACATGATTGGACCAAAGTTGTGGCCTCTAGAGTGTAAACAAGATGCATGAAGGCCCTTTTCCCATATTTTTTTTTTTTGTATAACACTTTTGTTTTCAGTAGGATTCATCTTTGTGACCTAACAATTATTCTAGCTAAGTTACATCAAGACTGAAATAAAACTATGGCCCCTAGATTGTAATCAAAAGAATTTTTGACAATGATTGAAGGACATTTAAGTATCACAAAACCTCACCATGAGAATGTTATGCTCAGTTCAGCTAAAAGAGTTTCTGCCTTCCGTTTCAAAAATGCGGGATTGTGTGTTAATGGGTCAAGCCTGATTTTTAGTTTCAACCTGGAAACAAGGCCAATGAGGACTTCATAATAAGCAACAAGTATGTACCATAAAATAATTCTCCATTTAATTTAAGATTCAAGAGAAAAATGTTTAAACCAGAATTATGAAAAGTCTACAAAAAGGTTAAATGAAAATTTCACTCACCTACTAACAAACATGTATTGATAAATAGATAATTATAAATTAAGTAAATGTACATAAATCAACAAATACATGTGTAGATAAGAAAAAAAGAAAAAAGAATTAACAAGCAAATTCGTTGAATTGATATCCCCCGCCATAATTTTTTTTATGTCCCGCCATAATTTTTTTTATGTCAATGGAGTATATCCTGTTCATGGTTTACTACTAGTATACAGCCAATAGTTTTCAAGAAATAACATGGAAACAAATATTACTCTGTATGTATATGGCTTCACCAATCAGGAGCAGTAACTCTTAATTCAATAGTCGAACCAGATAACCCCGACGATATGTGCATCTCCTCTTTGTAGTGAAGCTTTCTACAAAGTTTCAGTGAAATCCAGTCAATGGTTTCCAAGAAATAGTGTGGAAACAAATATTACTCTGTATGTATATAGCTTTAACAATCTGGGGCGGTAACTCTGAATTCAATAGTTGAACCGGATAACCCCATCAATATGCGCATCTTCTCTTTGGAGTGAAGCTTTCCACAAAGTTTCATTGAAATCCAGTCAATGGTTTCCAAGAAATAGCGCGGAAAGGAAACTTGGATGGACAGACTGACGGACAAGGCAAATACAATATCCCCCCAATTATTTCATCGGCGGGGGATAATACAATAAAATTGAATTATTTCCGGAGACCTGAGATAAGGAATTGCAAGAAAACATAGAAATATGTTGAATTGCTTATTGAATACAATTTCTCCCTTTCAAATATTGTAAATCAGGTATTATAAGCCAGGGTTTTATTTTGCAAATATTTGCGAGGCAATGTGCTCACGAAATCAAGAACCTCACTTAACTGGATTATTTTGTACAGAAAAATACTGAAAAGTACTAAGTAAGATGGGGACAGAAGAAGATTGAATGACAAACTATTTACCTTTGTCGAAAAGTATGGAATAAATTGATGTTTAAAATCACCTCACCTTATTTCATACATAAGGGGATTATCACCTGTTTGGCATAACTAGATGTTTGTCACAGGACAGCTGCTGTCAAGCCCGCAGAGTTTTGAAGGTATCATGCTCCAGATAAGCACAATTTTAGTGTTTGACCTTGAGCTTTGACCTTGAAGTTGAAGCTATCCAAAAAATTCTTTCAAATGGCACATCTACTCATGATGGAGAATAATTGTGCCAATTCATTTTAAAATCAATCCATAATTGTAGGAGAAATGCTCCGGACAAACACAATTTTAGTGTTTGACCTTGAGCTTTGACCATGAAGTTAAAGCTAACCAAACAAGATGTGTTTGTGAAACACCATGCCCCCGATACAGGAATTTTTTAGAAACGGGTGATTTTTATTGTTTTTTTTTTGTTTTAGGGAAAAGGGTTAAATTTTGACTTTGACCTTGATGAAATGACCTTCCCCCGTTGCGCCTTGTTGAGACCTATCTACATACCAAATATTAGCATTGTAACTTAATAAGGGATGATGTCATAGGAAAATGTTAAGTTGACAGGTTAAGTTTTTGAGTAACGTTTTAGGGAAAAGGGTTTAAATTTTGAACTTGATCTTGATGAAATGACCTTCCTCAGTTGAGCCTTGTTGAGACCTTTCTACATACCAAATATTAGCATTGTAACTTAATTAGGGATGAAGTTATAGGAAAATCTTTGCTCACCGCAAACAGGCTCAACACAAACCAAATTAATTACTTTTGAGAACAGAACAGGATAGAATCTTACAACCTCTCAACATATTAAAAGCAGACAATGTAACATAAATCAATTAATATCAAACAATTGAACCTGTTTTTAAACAGATTTATTATTTTATCTTATGACTGTTTGTAGTATCGAATTAATAATTTAATGCCTTAGTGTTTCATAGGTGTAAGTGCATATACTATATTTCAGGAGGGAGAGAAATCATTTTACTTTGAAAATAGAGAATAGGAAAAAATGTTTTTCAAATGGATTAACAGTAATCATTCTATTCATAGGACGGAATAAAATCAGGCTGTAGCCATATATCGAATTTTTCTTTGCCTGAGTATTCCAGTGATTCTAACAGAAATCATCAAAGCATTATACAGTGAATTCATGAACTCTCTAAGTCTTCAGGTCCTGCTAACGCAAAAATAAGACAACACAAAAATAAGCCAATTTACGGTAATCAGGGCTTGGGCTAGCCTTCGAAATTCAAGAGTCATTTACTCCTTAACCCATTCTCAGATTATCCTGCATTTTTTTAAACACTTAAGAAAAAAGCTTCAAGAAAACATACTGAAAGGAGAAATTGCTTTCATCACTTTTTTTCGTTTTCCCATGTTTTTAAAGTTTGATTAAAATCCATGCATTAGTTGCTGAGGAATTGAGGGAACAGGGAAAAAGCTAAAGACAGATCAACCAATTGACCAACCAACCAACCAATGGACCAAGCATCAAGGTAATTCCTATATACTCCCTACATAGAGCCTGTTTTGAAATTTCTCACGGGGAGGGGGGAGGGTTAACCCTTTCCTGTTCAATCTCTGGTTTTAACATCCCTATAAATTTACAATAGAGAAAACATGGTAGAAAAAGAAGTAATTGCTGGCAACAAGCAATTTCATCTTTTTCCTCAATGTTTTCTACTTTACTGAATGACTATTTTTCAAATTCTAATCTTCGTCTATAAATCTTTGAATTTGGACAGGTCTAAAATTTGAACAAGAGGACCATGATGGTCCTAAATCGCTCATCTGAGGCATCTTCAAATTACAGTACTTTTTAGTATAAAAAAGACACAACTTGAGCAAAATAAATAAAAGATATATAAGATTTTGGGCTTTGTACAAAACAATCCAGTAATGCTTTACAATAATAATGAATGCCTTTGGCTTTATAGTTTAATCCATAACCAAACTATCCCAGAATTTGTCACCCTCAGGGAAAATAGGTTTGAAAAATACATAGTGAAAATGGGAGTGAAAAGGAATTTATCCATTTCTCACAGTGTTTTCTACCTGAAATTCTTTGTATTTAGATTTCAATCAAACTCTAATTACTGTCTGCAACTTCAAAGTGTGTAATTTTAGCAACCTTGGTAGAGAACAATCTGGATGTACTATAAATTAAAATATGAATGCATTACAACTTATACATGAGGAGTGGAAGATATTTGAACATGCTCTTATTCAAAGTTTTTCATATCTTTGGATGCTTGGGAAGGGCCATGTTTGTCAAAAGGATATAAACATGGTAGATAACAATAATGTTATCCTTTGTTTTTAATGTAAATGCTCTAGAACCTATATTTGAGAAGATGAATTCTTTCAATGCAATTTACACAATTTTCGACCCCAGGAACAGATACATTTTTTATCCTAAGATCATATTTTCCTGTTACATAGTACATAATTATTTAGTCATGCTACATACCAAATATGTATGCCTTCACCATATATTTCAGAAGGAGAAGACTTTTGATGTTGCTCTAATTGAGCGTTTTCAAAAAAATTCGACCTCTTGAGCAGTGCTATGTTTTATCCCAGGGCTAATATTTTAGCTAACATGGTAGAGAGCCATCTGGATATGCTATATACAAAATATGAATGCCTTAGACTTTGTAGATTGGGAGGAAAAGACTATTGAACATGGTCTAATGGAGAATTTTTACAAACTTTGGACACCCAGGGAAGGGGTGCTATTAACCTACAGGCATAATTTGATCAAAACTAATAGATAACAGCCAGGCTATGCTACATTCAAAATAGAAATGCCCTCCTCCTTAAAATGAAGAATTTTCTTTTAACAAACTAAAATTTTGCGTTTTTCCCATTTTTTGGACCCCTAGTGCAGGGCTGTTTAGCCCTGAGGAAGACAACTTTTAGTGATATAGTACAAAACCATCTAGTTATGCTCCATACCAAATATGAATATACCAGACCTTATAGTTTAAGAGGAAAAGTCTTTTGAAATTGCTCTAATTAAGCATTTTTCCAAACTTCGGACCTCAAGGGCGGGGCCATTTTAGACCCTAGAGATTAAATTTTAAAAAACTTGTTAGAGAACCATATGATTAAGCTCTATATAAAATATAAATGCCTATGGCCACGTAGTCTGTGAGAAAAAAAGACTACATGGCCATAGGCAACAAGACAACAAAAGACAACAAAGATTTTCTAAAATTTCCCATTTTCATATGCCGCGGTTACAAGAGCTTTTCACAGAATTAAATTCTTTTAACAACTTTTTAAGAGCTTCACCAAAGGAACATCCCTGCAAAGTTTCAGCTTGATTGGTTTAGGAGGAGAAGAATTTTATAGATTTTTACAGATTTTTACAGATTTACTAAAGATTCCTGTTTTCACATGCCACGGCAACCAGAGTTTTTGACAGAATTCAATTCTTTTAACAACTTTTGTAGAACTTCACCCAAGGAACATCCCTGCAAAGTTTCAGCTTTATTAGCCTTCTGGTTTAGGAGGAGAAGATTTTTTCAAGAAATTGTGGACAGACAGACAGACAGATGGACGGACAACGACCTATCACAATAGCTCACCTCGCACTTTGTGCTCAGGTGAGCTAAAAACAGGAAAGGGTTTAAACAGGAGTGTCAAAATTAGCCCCTCTGCCAAAGTGTCATTTGTAAGGGTCAGAAGAGAATATTGTAAGGGTCAGAGGAGAATATTGTAAGGGTCAGAAGAGAATATTGTAAGAGGTAAAACCCTGCTTAATAACAAATGCCCTGTAACAATACGTTCTTCCATGTAGATAATTTCATTTATAAAGACTTCAAGTAGAAATCAAGGTTTCTTTGCTGATTTTATGAAGGATGTTTCCATAGTCTCATACTCTGAAGTTGATGTACTAAAACTGGAATATCTGCGCTGTGGAAATACAAATGTTCTTCCATTGCTGACTGATATAGCATGTTTATACTTGGGCATTTCATTTCCTTTCCTTTGTGAACAATATTTCCATAGACATATCAAGTTCAAAGTGACACTAAGGAATGTTGTTGTTGCTAAGATAATAACTGTCACCACAGCCTTTCTAAAAGAAAACAAAAGGAAAATTCTATCAAATAAATTCCAATTTCCTAAACCTCTACCAGACAACAAAATTTTGTATGGGTCCATATTCAAAGATGATGCAGACGACAATTTTAGTTGATATAATTGTAATTTTTCTATATTGTATATTTTATCAATCTTTTTTATTGTATTTTTTCTTATCTTTTGTGGTGGAAAACAGTTTGGATATTGCACCCTGATGGTTCAGCACGAAACAGTTGTAACTGCCTATAAACATATAGGCACTTACAACTTTTTTGCGCTGAATGATCGACCTGCTTTATTACTTGTAACAAGCAATTTCTTCATTTTCCACGTTTTCAAAGCTTTTTTACTTGCATGCGCTGAACGATCGACCTGCTTTTTTACTTGTAACAAGAAATTTCTTCATTTTCCACGTTTTCAAAGCTTTTTTACTTGCATGTGTCACTGTAACCTTGAACTTAACGCAAATGAAATCACTTTTGTTTCTGATAAAACTAGGCTCAATACTAATTAGAAATAACATTTAACCCATTCCCACATGACAGAATTTTAGACTGGTCCAAATTCAAAGGAGTTGCAGACGACAATTTAAAGTTCATGAAATATTAGAGATTTTCATCTATCTGTGTAGAAAACATTGTGTTAAATGAAGAAATTGCTTGTTACAAGCAATTTCTTCATTTTACACAATGTTTAACCAAATGGTTTCCCTTGAGGGGCGTCAAAAAGCGTCACTGTGTGGGAATGGGTAAACTACCTCTCACAGTTAGAGGAGATGTTTACAAGACAAGTCAGTGTAAGTTAAATTTCTATCTTCTTATAACGTTTCCTGCAATATCAATCCTCAAAAACATCAAGATGAGGGATTGAGTGGTAAAGGGTCAATATAATTTTTAAAAACTTAACATCGTCAGAACCATTGGGATTATTTGTAATACAAGACAAGGTAGATAAATGTAATTCAACTCTTATAAAAATCACTTAGACTTTTTCAAAATGACAACAACAAAACACATGTCTAAGGAAAGATTTGCATAAGAAAGCCGGAATAACATTAGGAAAATCAAAAAATTGGTTTTGAAGCTCTTTAAAACAGGTGTCAAAACTTAATATTCTATCATAATGGGTTGTTATGTTTATTAAAAAACTTATTCTTGTTTTAATGGGTCAAGTCAGCTTGGCTCTATCGGCAAAGTGACATGCTCTCAATCCTGGGGTCATGGGTTTGAAACCCCTATTCAAGAATTTGTTAGTTTGAATAGAGGTAATGCCAATTTTAACAGTATTTAAGTCATATTGGAGCAACTAACATTGGATTCCTGGTGTTTCTCACACCTGTACTACCACAGCATCCTTTCTGAGCCTCCAGCTGCTATTCACTTAGGTTTACAATTATCCACCTGTTGGTGGGATAAGATTGTTGGAAAGGATATTTGCTGCGACCATGGACCTCATGTTTACACTATGAGGATCGATTTTCCAAACAAGCAAGAAGCATTGTCTGCCATTCAAAGAATCAATCAACCAATCAGTATCAACCAATCAAAACATTCATTTAGACCGAAAGTGAACTTTGAATTCTGATTTTGACTGATATTTGTAAGAAACATTTTTATTTGTTTGGGAACTTAAACTGAAATAAGCTGTAGGCATAAAATTTAGGTTACCAACCAACAAATTTCATTTTTGCTGCACATGGAAGATTTCAGCAATATCTAGTAATATCAAAATTACTAAGAATGTTTCTTGCATTAAAAGCACATCGTTGATGGGGATAAATGATGAAACTTCACAACGGTAAAACTGTTTGTGACTGGTTTCTGTAATCTAACCAATGCTGACATTACACAAAAGTAAAATTGAAAGTAAATTCTGTTGAATATTGATTGTTTGTGTACATGCGAATTTTTTTTCACTAAAGCTTACATGTGCAGGATAGGAAGACATCACTGTATACATGACAGCTCTTGACTGAACAAACTATTTGATTGGTCATTTTATATCATAACCCATTCCCACACAATCCCAATTTTTTTCACTCTGAAGAAAAATTGATTGATTGATTGAATGGAGTTTAAAGCCACTTTAACAGTTTTCAGTCATAACGCAGCAGCTGGAGCACCTAACAATGGAATTCTGGTATTTTTTACACCAGTACTACCACTACATCCTTTCCTAGCCCCCAGCTGCTATCCATCTTAGGTTTATGATTATCCATCCATTTGTGAGAGACAAATGTCGGAAAGGATATGTGCCGCTGCCGTGGTAAAGAAAAATACTTTGAGAAAAACATTGTGAGAAAAGGAGAAATTGCTTATCCTCACAATGTTTTCTACATGATATGGCTCTTATCTTCACAATGTTAACCCAACTTTGTTTTGTCCTCTACAATATCTTTCAATTTGGACCAGTCTAAATTTAGTCCTTTGGAATAGGTTAACCCATTCCTACACATTGACTCTTTTTGACACCCTAAAAAAAGGTTTGGGAAAACATTGTGGAAATCGAAGAAATTGCTTATCACAAGCAATGTCGTCATTACCAACAATGTTTTCTACCCAAAAAGACAAAGATTTTTAAAATTTCATCAGCTACTAATTGATGTCTGCAACTTCTTTCAATTTGGACCAGTCTAAAACTTTGTCGTGCGGTAATGGGTTAATTGACAGCTCTAATTCCCAGTTCACATTGTAAAATCTTACCTGTATTCATCTGTCATATCTCCCTCTAGTTTTTCATGCTTCTTTAACTTCTCTTGAACACAATGGCCAACTGTAAATATAAACATTTCTTATACATCATATCTAATCCTAGTTATGATGGTTACAAGGTGAACCATTTTGTGTAGAGCAAAATTAAACTATATACAGACTAATCTCAGTCTATATCACCTGCAAATGCAGGAATTTTTCAGGAATAGTAATATATAATAGGCCTGTGATTGATAGTTCAACAATTGAAAATGATTGATTTAATGCCTCTTTTAACAGTATTTCAGTCACATTGCAGTGGCTGGAGCACCTTACCATCAATTCCTGCTATTTCTCACACCAGTACTACAACAATATCCATCTGAGCCTCCAGCTGCTCATACCACTTAGATTTACGGTTATCCACCCATGGGTGGGAGATAAAAGTCAGAAAGGATATTTTCTGCTGCCGGGGATCACACCCAGGACCCCTATACACTATGGCTGCGGCCTCAACAATTGAAAGATTCCTGGCTCTGCTCACTGATCTCTGAAATGGTAGTGCAAGTGAGATATCAAATAAAAATCAATATAAAAAATATAGGGTCCATGGAATTCATGGATCACTTGCCCACTGAGCTCCAACAGGAAGTTTGACTTTGATATTTAACGGTGATATCTTTTTTAAACTATATTGTCTATTATAAAAAAAAATGTTGGTCCGTAAAATGTAAGAAAAAGTAGGGTGGTTAGCTTGGGATCAAAATGTTGTACTATAGCTTGAATATTCAATACTAATAATATGTTTAGGACAAATGTGGACAGATTAATGCACTAACACAAATATACCGACTTGTGATTGGGACAACTGTCTTGCTCACTGCAATCAGAATTCTCAAAAATCACTTCCATCTTACCAAGAGAACATTGTGAAGATATTACTTCTTATTAGCAATTCTACATTGTTTCCCAGCCTTCCTAAGTGAGAATAATTAAACTCCAGACTTACTCAATGTACGTCTTTTACGTCTTTTTAAGACTTGACCTTTAAATGTATCCAAAAACAACATTCCTTTGCCCACTGGCATGAGGATCATAAAAGATAATGTACTAAATTTGCCTACCTTGAACCAGGTCATTCTCAGTGACCGTATAATTACAGCTTCCTGACACATGATCGCAGGAACATTTATCTGTGCATGAACACTGGCTGGAGCAGTTATTGCCATAGTAACCATAACTACACCCTGAAATATTTTAAAAATAAACACTAAACTTACAATTTACTAGAATATTTTTTCATATAGAACCTGTGTTAAGCTTGCATACCTTTGACTTATCGTAATGGTGGCAAATTTCTAAATTATAGGGAAATCTTTCCATAAATGAATGGATCAGACTAAAATTAACCTTCAAGTGACTTCGGACCTTAACAAAAAAGATTGTCAAGTTTTAGATTGGTCCAAAGTGAAAGGAGCTCGAGACAGCAATTAAAAGTTTATGAAATTTGAATTTTATCAAAAATTGTGTAAAATTAAGAAATTGCTTGTTACAAATTTAATCTGAGACCTCGACTTATGATCATGTTATGCGAGAACAATAGGCCAACTTACAAGTGACAGGCAACATTTGAAAAGCTTGGATGTCCTATGTCAAATTGAATACAAGTAACAGCACTGAAGCCAGAAATTTTAGACAGTCGGCTTGACGGACAGATTGACAGACATGGTGAAGCCAGTTCATGCCCCCTTTTCTCTGCAGGAGTGTCTTAGACACATATAGATCAAGTAAAGCAATTCAGTGATTAACCCAAATCAAGACTACAAAATTTTAGACTGGCCAAAATTGAAAGAAATTGTGGAAAATAATTTTAAGTTGAGGAAATATAAGAAAATGTTTCTCTTTTTAGGCATAAAACATCATGGGAAAGATTTTATACAAAGCATCTCTACTTTAACCCAAACCCAAGCAGTCCAGCTTTTTTACGCTCATCAAGTAAAAAGCTCTGGGAAATGAAACAAGAGGCCCATGAGGGCCTGAGACGCTCTACTGGTTATCAAATTTTCAGTTAAAGAAATCTGTAATTTAAGGAAGTTAATTACTCAAACAAGAATGCATAAAGAAAAAAAGATGGCTTTATCCCCTTTACCATTTTAACCAACAATCCTCAAGGCCCCTTTTCCCATGTTTCATGATGGATCCACTCCATTTCCAAAAGAAAGTTACCTTATGAACCTACAATCATCCTGTGAATATTTCATCAGAATCTGACAATAATTGTGGACTTAATCATATAAACAGGATTTTTTTGAATGAAAATCAATAAGGCCCCTTTTCCTGTGTTTTCTGATGGATCAATTTCATTCCAAAAGGAACTTTCCTTACAACCCTACAATTGTCCTGTGAAATTTAAAAGACAATTTGATAATGATTGTGATCTTCATCATATACAAAAGAATGTTTTGAATGATAATCTGTTAGGCCCCTTTTCCTGTGTGTTGAATGCCACAATTATTCCATGCATCTTTGAAGAGAATCCGATAAAACTGTTGACTTTATTGTGTTAACAAAGATACAGTCAAACCTGGTCATCCGGTCACCTCCATTCAGCGTGCACCTGTCTTAAACGGCAAGTTCAATGTCCCCCGATCTTATTTACACTCAATTTTACCTGTATTCAACAAGCACCTTATATGAGGTCAACGGCCGTCAAAATCGTGTCCCATTCTTTGAACAACCTGAGTTTCCGGTCAATTTCGGACTGATGGCAATTTTCACGTATAAGTAATTATCACAGTGCATAATTGTTTTTGGATTATCTATTCAAGTGTCAAAATCAGATAAACATTCACATGCGTCGCCAATTAACAGGTGTTTTGTAGATAATTACGAAGTCATCAAAATGCCTAGTTTTGTTAAATTGCTCTTATTCGGTGATTGAAATGTTTGCATATGATATTCAGACTTTATCAATAAAGATTAATCGAGTATGACGATCAAAATTACTGTTCTAGGACAGTAATCTATTTTTCGTTTTCGCACAGTTTGTTTGCAGTTTTAGAGGTGAGAAATGAGTAAACAAACTCGCCTAAAGACTAATTCTGACTAGATTCCTATTGGAATTTAATTGAATTATAGTGTTTAAAGCAATAATTAAAAACTATCGAGAAGGCTGATCCTAAATTGACCGGCCGATATTATGTCAATTGTTCGATCTTTGCAAAAAATAATCACAACCGTTCGAGTAATTTAACCCGATTTGAACCTTTTTAATTGATAATCTATTCCACTTGATGAGCACATAGGCCTAACAGTATTCTTACCAAAATTTAAAAAAAATTGTTTGATTGAGCCGTTTCCTGGTTATTTATTTACTATGAAAATGACTACCTTCTAGCCACCCAATCTTTTTGTTATACAAATATCCGGCCACCACCTTGACAGGCCGACCTGTATTAAGCAAGCACCTGTCTTAAGCAAGCGATTTTTGCCAATCCCTTGACCGCTTGCTTAAGACAGGTTCGACTGTATTAAAATCAAGTTCTCATGAGGCCCCTTTTTCCGTGATATTTTACTTTGGTTTTATCATTCTGTGAAAGTTAAAAGTGAATCCGATGAAATATTGGGACTTCATTATGTTTACTAGAATATTTAAAAAAAAATATCATATGGCCCCTTTTTACATGATACTTGATGGATTGTACCCAGTACTGAAAAGAACCATTTAAGTGATTGTACAATCATTCTGTGAAATTTCTAAGTGAATCTGGTGAAATCAAGGGACATCATTGTGTTAACCAGAATATTTAAGAGAGTTTTTCATAAGGCCCCTTTTTATGTGACCCTTGCTATAGTCAGATCCACTGTCAAAATCAACAATTGGAATGATGGTACATTCAATATGTTTAATCTGTGGAATTTATTGTGTTAATGAGTTTATAGTGAAATCTTCATAGGGCCCCTTTTCTCATGATACTTTACAGAACAAACCAAATTTCAAAAGGAACAATTCTAATTAAGGTACAATCATTCTGTAAAAGTTAAAAAGAAATCAATGAAAACAGTGGACTGAATTGTGTCAAGAATTTTTGTAACAAAATTTTCATAAGGCCCCTTTTTCCATGAAAATTAAGAATCAGACCCAATGTACAAAGGAACAATCCTAATGATAGTTTGAAGAAAATGATAAAGACTGAGGACTTTATTGTAATAATGATGTTTTGTAATAAAATTTTTATATGGTCCCTTTTTTTGTGTCACTTAACCAATCAGACCTAATTTACAAAGGAACAATCCAAATGATGGTAAAATCATTCTATTAAAGTTTGAAGAGATTCTGATAAAGACTGAGGACATTGTTATGTTCATGAGGATTTAAATAATTTTTCATTCAGCCCCTTTTCCTATGATACTAGACAGATCAGGCCCAATTTGGAAAGAAACAATCCTAATGATGGTACAAACATTCTGTGAAAGTTTGAACAGAATCTGATGAAAACTGCAGACTTTATCTTGGTGTAAAATTTTCAAAATAAAATTTTCATAAGGCTCCTTTTCCTGTGATACTTGAAGGATCAGGTCTCATGTCAGCATCAACAATCGTGATTTTTGTACAATGATTCTGTGAAGGTTTGAAGAAAATCCAATGAAAGCTCTGGACTTGGTTACAAGGATTATAGATAAAATTCTCAAAAGGCCCCTTTTCCCATGATACTAGACAGATCATGCCTAATTTGAAAGGAAAGAATCCTCATGATGGAATAATCATTCTGTGAAAGTTTAAACAGAATCTGATGAAAACTGTTGACTTTATTGTTGTATAAGGATTTTAAAATTAAATTTCATAATGCTCCTTTTCCTGTGATACTTGATGGATCAGGTCTTATGCAAACATCATAAATCATTATTATTGTACAATTATTCTGTGAATGTTTGAAGAAAATCTGATGAGAGCTCTGGACTTGGTAACAAGGATTTATTAATAAAATTTTCATAAGGCCCCTTTTCCTGTGTTTCTTGAAAGTTCAAACCCTGTTTTGAAAAGAATGATAGTTATGACCTTCCAATCATTCTGTGAAAGTTTCAACAAAATCTTATCAAAGCTGTGGGCATCATTTTGTTAAAAGGGTTATATAAATTGAATTTTCATATAGCCCCTTTTCCCATGTTACTTGATGGATCTGAACCGATTCCAAAGGGAACTCTACTTACAAAAGTATAATTATTCTGTTTGAGTATAAAGACAACCCCATCTCATCTGTGGACTTAGAAGCATTAAATAAGATTTTTTTAATTGAATTTTCCTAAGGCCCGTTTTCCTATGTTTCTCAATGGATCAGACCAAATTTGAAAGGTACAATCCGTATGATGGTATAATCATTATGTGAAAGTTTGAAGTCGATCAGGTGAAATCTAGGGCCATGATGTGTTATCTAAGATTTTTTTATTAAATTTTCATAGGGCCCCTTTTCCCATGAAACTTGATGGATCAAACCTACTTCCGAAAGGAAAAATCCATTTAATGTAATAATCATTCTGGGAATGTTTGAAGAGAATTTGTTGAAAACTATGGACTCTAGAGTGTTTACTAGGACTTTATCAATCCAATTTTTATCGGGCCCCTTTTCCCCTGGTCCTTGACTGATCATACCAAATTTTTAAAGGATCAATTCTTATGATGGTACAATAATTCTGTGAAAGTTTGAAGTCAATCAGATGAAAACTGTGGACTCTAGAGTGTTAACAAAGATCTTTGATCAAATTTTAATAAGGCCCCTTTTCCTATGTTTCTTTAGGGATCATATCTGATTCCGAAAGGAACAATCCTTATGATGGTACAATCATTCTGTGACAGTTTGAAGAGAATCCGTTGAAAATTGTTGGCTTTAGATTATTAATGAGGATTTTTTATTCAAATTTTCATAGGGCCCCTTTTTCCTGTGTTTCTTGACGGATCATACCCAATTTCGAAAGGAACAATCCTTATGATAGTACAATCATACTGTGAACAGAGTTTCCATTTACGACGTAAGAGTATCTGTATACGCATGAAAATCAGCTCGGACGCAATATTTGAATACTCGTCGCGTCCATGGGACGCAAAATAAAATGAGTGGCAAAAACAATGTATTTTCATAAATCTTACGCAGAAACGTCAGATAACTAGCGAAGTTTCAAAGTATGACAGATTTGAAGCAAAGTCACCGGTTTTCCAAAGTTACTATAAATAGACTTCGCCAACGTCTAACCGAAAAGTTGCGATTGTTGGGATTCCCGCTTTTTCGTCTGGTACCCGAACTGTCTAAATATTGTTTTGTGGGCAATTTGATAGCCGGAAACCAACTGTTACTTTCATTTTGTAAATAATAATGGCTTCTCCAGCCAAGAAAAGGCAACACTCGCGGTCTTTTCAAGACAAGTGGCTTGCCGATCCGGCGTTCAAAGACTGACTGATAACAGACGAGTCAGATTCGTCTGTTGTTCGAATGAAGTGCAGTATTTGTTATGAAACTACGCAGAAGATCATTTTTACTACGGCCTGCACTGACTTTCAGGACAATCTTCGTTTGACGCATCACAGCGTTAGTATAGCGTCGAAAGGTTTTCCTTGGCTTGCAAGACCTGCCATAAATATTTTACTTTTAAATAATAAAATATTTGAAAATAATGTCTTTTTGTCATATTGACTTCAAAGTAGATATTTGTTGTTTGTTTGTTTACCCATTACCAGAAGGCTAAATTTTAGATCGTCATAAATCGAAGTTTGTGAAGACCACAATTTCGCATGCCTGAGAATTTCACATTTTTTTGGCCTTCTAGTCATTAAAGTTAAAGCCTCATGCTATTGTTTCTTAACTATCCTTTCATTGAACCCTTTCAAAAAAACCACAAAACTTTAGGTTGGTCCAATATGAAAGCTGCTGCAGATCACAAACTTTGTGATTACTTAGGAATAAAACTTGAAAATATCTCAGAAAACATTGAGGCAAATTGAGAAAATACTTATTACTAGCAGTTTTTTCTTTTGCTTCAATGTTTCTCCAAGCCACTTTTACTGGGAATATTAAAACTAGGTCTTGTTTGGGAAAGGGTTATTAAGCCCGTTCAATTACAACAATTAATTTGAAGATGATTTGTGGAAGTCAAAATTGGACTCAACTGAAAGTGGTTGGGACTCAAGTTTTTCTACGGCACTGGGTCCCAGGGACTCAATATTTTTTTATGTAAATGGAAACACTGGTGAAAGTTTGAAGGGAATTCAATGAAAACTGTTGACTCCAGAGTGTTAATAATGATTTCTTAAAAGATTTTCCGATTAAATTTTCATAGACCCCTTTTCCTGTGTTTCCTGATGGATCTCACCCAATTATGATAGGAACAATCCTTATGATGGTACAATCATTCTGTGAAAGTTTGAATTGAATCTGATGCAAACTGTGGACTCTAGAGTGTTAGCGAGGATTTTAATAATTAAATTTTCATAAGGCCCCTTTTCCCATGTTTCTTGGCAGATCATACCCAATTTCTAAAGGAACGATCCTTATGGTGGTACAATCATTCTGTGAAAGTTTGAAGAGAATCTGATGAAAACTTTGGACTCTAGAGTGTTAACGAGTTTTTTTTCATTGAATTTTAAATGAAATTTTCATAAGGCCCCTTTACCCATGTTTCTAGATGGATTAATCCAAATTTAGAAAGGAACAATCCTTATGTTAGTACAATCTTTCTGTGAAATATTGAACTGAATCTGAAGAAAACTGTGGACTCTACAGTGTAAACAAGGATTTTCATAATAAAATTTTCATAAGGCCCCTTTTCCTGTGTTTCTTGACAGATCATACCCAATTTTGAAAGGAACAATCCTTGTGATGGTACAATCATACAGTGACATTTAAATACAATCTGATGAAAACTGTGGACTCTAGAGTGTTAACGCGGATTTTTTAATTCAATTTTTATAAGGCCCCTTTTCCCGTGTTTCTTTATGGATCATACCCGTTTTCGAAAGGACTGATCATTATGAAGGTACAAGCATTCTGAGAAAGTTTGATGAGAATCCGATGAAAACTGTTGACTCTAGAGTGTTAACGAGGATTTTTAATGGAATTCTTAATCAAATTTTCATAAGGCCCCTTTTCCCATGTTTCTTGACGGATCATACCCAATTTCAAAAGGAACTATCCTTATGATTGAACAATCATTCTGTGAAAGTTTGAAGAGAATCTGATGAAAACTGTGGACTCAAGAGTGTAAACGAGGATTTTTTAATTAAATTTTAATTAGGCCCCTTTTCCCCTGTTTCTAGATGGATCAATCCAAATTTGGAAAGGAATGATCCTTATGATGGTAAAATCATTCTGTGAAAGTTTGAAAGGAATCCGATGAAAACTATGGACTCTAGAGTGTAAACAAGGAAAAGTTTAATGGACGGATGATGGACGGACGGGAAAAAGCAATCACAATAGCTCTAGTGGCCTTTGGCCAGTAGAGCTAAAAATTGATTGCCACAAGCAATTTCTTCATTTAATGCAATGTCTTCTAACCAGAAAGCTGGAAATGTTTGTTCCATACACTTTTAATTGTCGTCTGCAACTCCTTTCAATTTTGATAATTTCAAAAAAATTTGGGTCTGGTAATGGTTAAATGGTGATGGTACGATGATTTAAATATGCCTATAAAGTTTAAACCATTTCCCGTGACACTTTTTGATGCCCCTTAAGACAAACAACTAGGAAAACATTTCAGAAAGTGAAGAAAATTTGCTTAACCCTTTCCTGTTTTTTGAAATCATAGACTGGTCCAAATTGAAAGAGATTGCAGTCAACAATGAAATTTAGATGCAATTTGAAATGAAACCATCATATCTATGGTTCAGCGCAAAACAGTTGTAACTGCCAATATGTTTATAGGCAGTTACAACTGTTTTGTGCTGAACCATCTATATGTGGTAGAAAATATTGTGGAAAAAGAAGAAATTGCTTGTTACAAGCATTTTTTTTCTTTTCCCACGATGTTTTCTCAAGTATAAAATCAATATGACATAAAATCCCAGTTTGTACAGGGAAGGGTTAAATAAGCAATTTCTTAATTTCCCACACAGTTTTCTAACCAGAAATTTGAAAAGGTCTGAAAATTGATTAACTTTCAAACTGGCGTCTGCAATTCCTCAGAACATGGACCAGACTACAATTTCGCCTTATGGTAATCGGTTAATGAATCAAGAGAAAAAAATTGACCTACTTAAATGACAGAATGTGCCTGTAAATCCGGAGGTACACTGACAGGTTCCCGTCACAGGGTCACATGTTGCGTTGTTATCACATTGACATCTCCATTGACAACTGTTACCATACCAACCATGTAGACAGGAAGTGGAGCAGTTTTCACCCTGGTAACCTGGATTACACTGACATCCATCTAGAAAAATGTATTTGATTTCATCAGTATGATATGAGAAACTTATCTACAATGTTTTTACCCTAAAGACAAGGATTATAAAATTCCACCAAATTTAAATTCTTGTCTTCAACTTTTTTTGATTTTGGACCAGTCTAAAATTTTGTTGTCTGGTAAGTTATGAAAGCTCCTTTCTCAATTAACTTTGCATATTACAATTTTTTTTTGTATAGATTTTTCTAACCATTACTTGTTTTCACAACCTACACATTTCATAAGAAATATCTGTACGTATCTGCTATTACCACAATGCTTTTTGCCCTCTAATATGCTTAGCTTACATATTTTAACTACATTTGTATTTTTTTGTAGTTAAGATATTCATTGTTCAAGTAGAACCAGTCCAAAACTGTTTTGTATGTCTGTGTGGTAAAAGGTTCATTTAAGTGTTTCCAAAGGAGAAACCAATTCTTAAAAAGCAATTTTCTTTTGGCAACAATGTCTTTACCCTTTTTAGGGATTCTTTTATAAATTTCAATAAATATTATTGTCTGCAACTTCATTCAATTTGGAACAGTCTAAATTCTTGTAGTCTGGTTATGGTTAAACTGCTCAAGAATAAAGTACAGCTTACCCTCTGAGCATTGTCCATGACCTGAGCAATCATTCGGACATTGTAAAATATCACAGTTTTGGCCACTCCAGTATCCTTGACATTGACAGTTGCCATGGTAACATGATCCATGACCAGAACAATCTTGAGGGTCACAATAAGGTTCATGGACACACAGTATTGTGGATACATTTCTAATGCACTGAAAATTTCTGTTGGATTTGCTGAAAATACACAAGATATATGTTGGACCAAAGACCAATCGACGGATTGCTGGCTACACCCACTTATCTCTGACATGGTATATTGAGTGAAGTAAGAAACAATTATTTGACAAAATTTCAATAAAGTGTGCATTTTTGGTCCGTGACTTAAATGTCATAACTGCAGCTTGAATAAGCAATAGTAACGACATTTCAGTCGCAAAACTACTAAAATTACTTAACATAATTGTCAAAATTCACTTATGGTATAAATGAATGATTTGATTGGTCACTTGAGTTTTTGATTTACAGCAATGATTCCATCAATTCAACTGAAATTTCAGTTAGGCTGTTTACAGAGAATACCTGAGGCATTCCTAAAGCTTGGTCTCTTCTGCACAAAATTGGTAATACTGTAGCTATTCACCCATACTCCACTTCGAAAGAAACCTTTGTCATGCTGAACCAGGAATATTTCTGTTTTTAAAGGAGGCATTGATAAAGATCAGGCTGCACTTAAGTGCAGTCTGATCTTTGTCTACACCACCTGCTTGTCCCTTTTAATCCAGGGTTTAATTTTCAAAATCAATATATTGATCTAGAAATAGTTATTTCAGTGCTGTCAGCTGTTGTGAAAAAGGATTTAATTCAGCACAACAAGAGTTAAGGTAAATAACTTGTATTGCTTTCATTCATGAATTTCTCCATTTGCACATTTTTCATTTTACTACATCTGTAGTTTACTGCAGCACCAACATACAGTAATCTTGTGAATCAATTCTATCATGAATCAGATTAGTCAATCAACGAATTACCAGAAAAAGTAAATTTTAGACAGGTAAATTTTTAAAAGGGTGTAAATGACAATTTGATATTCATGAAAAGAGAATCATGTTGGTCTTATATCGCTCAGCTGATCATTACAACTCGAATAGTTTGCAGGATTTTGGTAGAATACCATAAGGTAATGCTGCATACAAAATTTGAAAGCTCTAGGCCAATTAATGGCTTTGAAAAATTCAACATTTTAAAGACTTTCTTCTTTATCTCTGCTCCATCATCATAGGGCTTATGCTAATCAACCCATTACCAGACAACAAAATTTTAGACTGGCCCAAATTGAAAGGCTTTGCAGATGACAATTTAAAGTTTATGAAATTTTAGATTATTTTAACTTTCTGATAGAAATCATTTGTGTAAAATGAAGATATTGCTTGTCAACTTTACAGTTTCTGGTCATACAAATTAACAGCATGGTATTACATGAAAAAAGTCATGACGTCAAATAAATTTAAATAACATAAATAAGGTACACAATTTTGGTCAAACATTCTGTAGACTTATAATGGGGAATATTATTTAGATACAAATGTTCTATTCAAGGAAAAAGAAAAGATGGAAGGAAGCAAGTTTCAAATGCATTAAGATTGGACTGTTAAGATTAAAAAGATTTAATTTCATTAAATCCTTTGAATGTTGTTAAGCAAACTAGACCTCAATTCTAAAGCTCCTTTGATGTATTTGGCAAGGTTTACTAATATTTTTCTATTTTGATTACTAAGTAAAAGTGTCATTTTATACACGTTAGGATGAGATGAAAGTCGTAACTTTGAAATGTAATCAAACCATTTAAAAGGTAAGACATTCAAATAATTCTCTATGCCTGGGCTAGTCTTTAAATATCTAAAATGAGTTAGCAGTGTACTATTGCTAACCCTTGTCATGCTGTATAAATTACCTTACTGAATTGCTGTCAAATCAAAGGGCTGAAAGCACTGATAGAACTTGTTGTTCAAAATTGCATATTTTTTTTAGAAATCAGCTTCATCAACAACTTTGACAGGAAAAGTACAAGCAGTAGGTGTAGACTAAGATCAGACTGCACATAGTGCAGTCTGATCTTAGTCTACACCTCCTGCCAAAACCGGAATATTCCGGGATCAGCATGACAAGGATTAAGACAACTACCTTTAAGGAAGTCAGCAGATCACAATTTGTGCATACCATACTTATACAGATAATTTTTCATATACATACTTTATAAACTGGGGATTAAAAATCAGCTTCATCAACAACTTTGACAGGAAAAGTACAAGCAGTAGGTGTAGACTAAGATCAGACTGCACGTAGTGCAGTCTGATCTTAGTCTACACCTCCTGCCAAAACCGGAATATTCCGGGTTCAGCATGACAAGGGTTAATATAAGTGTGCATATTTTAATAGAATTCATCAATAATTCTTGATCTAAAAACTTGATGAAATTTACTATGGTTTATACAATCAGGATTACTCCAAACAAAGCTAAATCCGTATCTATCTAACAAACGTTTGACATCGTTACACCAACTTATAGTTCCCTTTTCTATATTTGACACTAAACTAACATAAAGGGTATTTATAAGTATGTTATCGGACGAGATTACTTTCCCCCTCTATTTCATAATACTTGTATTGTTTTGGTATGTATAATGGGCATCTGCCTAGTTCATTATAAACTGCATAATTAAAAGTTGCTGTTTCAACCCCAAGAACTTTTTTCAAATATTTTAAGTGAATTTGTTCTACATCCTTTGATTTAATAAATCCTGTGACCTTGTTTGAATAACAAAGAACTGAACCCACAAAAGCATCAAATAATTGTAGTAAAGTTGAAGTACAGAAATTGAATGCAGGAGTTTTAGACCAAAGTATATTGAGTGCTTTGAGCCCTTTGCCTACCAGTGGTTTTGGTTAAAAGAACCCGTATAATAAAATATTGTGCTGTGATAATTAAAATCGGCGACAATTTCCAAATATTGATTATTGTAAGTCCAAGTTTCATTATCTCTTAATTTTTATATTAACCTCTAAACCCCATTTTGTGCAGTAACCATGTAAGTTGTTTATACTAGATTGTAATCCTGTTGGATTATCACTAAGAATAACCGTATCATCAGGAAAAAAGTAATTACAAAATATTAATATTTTCAATAGTTAAACTACACATGTGATCACCCTGTAAAAGTAACTCGATATCATAAATAACAAGATGTGTTTGTGAAACACTATGCCCTGGAAACAGGAATTCTTCAGATACGGGTGATTTTTATTGTGTTTTTTTTTTTTTTGTTTTATGGAAAAGGATTAAAATTTTGACCTTGACCTTGATGAAATGACATTTCCCAGTTGCGCCTTATTGAGACCTATCTACAAACCAAATATTAGCATTGTAACTTAATCAGGGTTGAAGTTATAGGAAAATGTTTAGTTGGCAGGTTAAGTTTTGCAGACAGACAGACAGGCGGATAGACAGACGGTCAGACATACAGAGGAGAGGTGATATTATCTCACCCTGTTTCAAACCAACTATGCTTTCAAATGGGACAGATAAAAGGTTGTTGACTTTACCATAAGCCTTAATTTATGAATACATGTTACGAATAATGCAAAGCATGTTCCCCTTTACATCCAAATTAAAAAGTTTGAACCAAAGTCAATTTCTGTAAACGCTATCAAAAGCCTTCTGCAGGTCTATAAATGCAGCATAAAGCCTCTTCTTTTCAGAAAATATTTTTTGGATTAAAAGGGAAAGTACTAAACAAACATCAGTAGTAGAACGTTTTTTTCTGAAGCAAAATTGTGCATCCGATAGGTCATCATTATTTTCGCAAAACAAACTCAATCTTCTATTCAAAACACCTGTAAAGATCTTCGATAAACAACTCACGAGAGAAATACCCCTGTAATTATTTTCATCCCCAGGGTCCCCTTTTTTGTGCAGTGGTATGATTATGCTCTCGGTCCATTGATCAGGGAAATATCCAGATTTAAAAAAACAAAAGTATTGGTAAGATGAGTTGAAATTATATCACAACTTTCAATGAAATATTCGTTTAACTGGTAGTTGTTTCATAAAAACTTGTTCCTTTTCAAATTGTGTATAATATATTCTACTTCCTGTACACTATCATTGAAGTTGAAATATGTTGAGCTAAAATCACTTTCTTCGCAAAATCTCTCAGAATCTAAATTATGAACTACCCTTATATCATCTGAAAGTGTTGAAAAATATTGATGAAAGTCATCTAATGTTAAATTGTTGTCATCGGATGTTTTCCTTTTACAAAAAAGTTTCCAAAAATCTCTGGGACATGAATTTCTTAATTGTTCTATTGACTTATATTGTTCTCTTTTAAAGATGTTCTTGTGTTTGGGAGTTATCTTTTTATATAATTGTTTCAGTTCACATGTGGGCTTTCTATTTTCTGGCAAGAGGAGTTGTAGACTTTCAAGGCTTCAAAATACTGATGCTTTGATTCCTTACACTCGCTGTTGAACCATACTGCTGTCTTTTTTTTAGCAGCGAAACAGATTTTAATCCTTTTGAAGTATTTTGAAATATCTTTATCCAAAGATCAATTCTGGTAAGTTTGAATTATTTTTGATAATAAGTTTGGAGAAGATATTTTTATAAAACCCTAAAAAGAATGTTCTTTGACACTTTTGCCATTTCATTATGAAATATCATTTCATATGCTGCATTATAAAGGATTCAGACAATTGTACAATTTATTTAAAACATGTAAAATACTTATAACTCAAGTGATGAAAATTTCTTATCACCAATAATCCCATTTTCTGTCATTTTGGTTCTTTGGCCTCGCGTGGCATGTTATACACTTAGCAAGTTAAAGAACCAGGAGGAGCTCTGTTCTATATCTTTGTACTGTTCATGTAACTACTTACTGTCTTTTTGGGTTGTACTTTGTATCATGATAAAAAATACAGAAGAAGATAAATAAAAGAAAATAGAAACAGTAGTCATATCCTGTCAAAAGCTTACCACCATTCTGGGGGATAATTGATTAGAGTATTAGTGATAACTTACCACCAATCTGAGGCATAGTTGACTAGAGTATTAGTGATAACTAACCACCATTCTGGGGGATAATTAACTAGAGTATTAGTTATAACTTACCACCAATCTGAGGCATGGTTTTCTAGAGTATTGGTGATAACTTACCACCAATCTGAGGGATAGTTGACTAGAGTATTGTTGATAATCAGCGTAGATGATCCCCCTCCATCTAGATTAATAGCATTGATAGCACCAAACTTCTTCATAAGATCTGCAGCCTCATACAGGGATACACTGTAACATAGAAATTTATAGATATGTTTAGTACATTAACACATTGTAAAGATACTTACAACAGTATTGCTTTCATCAGACGAAATGATTTGATGTTTAAACCTCAATGAACTTGTATATTTTAACCCATTCCATCTCAATGACATCCCCAAGAAAAGCTTTAGAGAACATTGAGGAAAATGAAGATATTGCTCATTATCCACAGCGATTTCTACCCTAATAGTAAAACAAGAGGACTAGAATGGCCCTAAAATTGCTCACCTGACTCATTTAAATGCTTCTAGACATGTAGATTGTCAATATCATGATAATGATAATTAATTTCAATGTCTATTTACCAAGAGTTCTCTTTTTCATTGAATTGAATTGGAGGCCAATTATAATTTTCGTATCCAAATTCAATTCATTTTCCGGTTACTGGTACACTGAAGATGTTGCTTTGGATTTTCTCCTAAATATTTGCTTTATGTACTCTAATCATATATATATTTAGTAAAATTGGACACCTACCTCCATTCCTAGCAGAAAATTAAGTATCATGCTTGTACTTTTTGGTGAAACAAATACCAATTTCTTTTTCTCGGCAGACATTGTGATGTGATAATGCATCCCCATGTAATTTACACTGTATTAAACTTACTGGCGGGGGGGATACTTGTCAACTGTTTGGAACATGTACTTTAATTCGGTCTTGCATCTTTCATCAAATTTATTTGTCTTTTTACTAGTTTCTCCTGGTTTTTTTTTAAGATATCACAAAACCAAGACTTTTTCCCATTTTACCTGTAGCCTGGGAACCCTAGACACACCATGATTATAGCTAGGGTGTCTGATGCATTTCTAACTGGCTATGGTGGCAGCCCTGAAGTACTCACAGACATATCAGCATGGTTATAGCCCAATTGGCCATTGTCAGTGAGATTCATGCCCAGTTTGATTGAAATTGGCCCAATGGTTAGGGAGGAGAAGATTTTAAAGTAAAAAACAGCCACGCCCATATTTGGGCTTCATTCAAAATTTCACAAACTAATATTGAAAAGTGTCACAAAAGGAATATTCCTTTCAAGTTTGGTTGAAATTGGCCAAATGGTTACTGAGGAGAAGATGTTTGAAAATTTCATAGTAAGAAAACTGCCCCCTCCCAGCCACGCCCATATTTGGGCGTCGATCAAAATACCGCAAACACCTTTTGAATAGGGTCACCCAAGAAAATGCATGCCAAGTTTTGTTGAAATTGGCCCAATTGTTACTGAGAAGAAGATGTTAAAAGATTTCAAAGTCAAAAACAGCCATGCCCTGCAACACCCATATTTGGGCATAATTAAAAATTCCACAAACAACTTTTGAAAAGGGTCACCCAAGGAACATTCATGCCAAATTTGGTTGAAATAGGCCCAATGGTTACTACAGAGAACATGTTTAAAGATTTCAAAGTTAAAAACTGCCCCCCCCCCTGCCACTCCCATATTTGGGGATCAACCAAAATTCCGCAAACAACTTTTGAAAAGGGTCACCCAAGGAACATTCATGTCAAGTTTTGTTGATATTGGCCCAATGGTAAGGGAGGAGAAGATTTTAAAGTGAAAAAACAGGCACGCCAATATTTGGGCTTCATTCAAAATTTCACAAATTAATATTGAAAAGGGACACACAAGGAATATTCCTTTCAAGTTTGGTTGAAGTTGGCCAAATGGTTACTGAGGAGAAGATGTTTGAAAATTTTAGAGTATGAAAACTGCCCCCTCCCTGCCACGCCCATATTTGGGTGTCGATCAAAATTCCGCAAACACCTTTTGAATAGGGTCACCCAAGGAAATGCATGCCAAGTTTTGTTGAAATTGGCCCAATTGTTACAGAGAAGAAGATGTTAAAAGATTTCAAAGTCAAAAACAACCATGCCCTGCAACACCCATATTTGGGCATAATTCAAAATTCCACAAACAACTTTTGAAGGGTCACCCAAGGAACATTCATGCCAAGTTTGGTTGAAATAGGCCCAATGGTGACTACAGAGAACATGTTTAAAGATTTCAAAGTTAAAAACTGCCCCCCCACTGCCACGCCCATATTTGGGGATTAACCAAAATTCCGCAAACAACTTTTGAAAAGGGTCACCCAAGGAACATTCATGTCAAGTTTTGTTGATATTGGCCCAATGGTAAGGGAGGAGAAGATTTTAAAGTGAAAAAACAGGCGCGCCAATATTTGGGCTTCATTCAAAATTTCACAAATTAATATTGAAAAGGGACACACAAGGAATATTCCTTTCAAGTTTGGTTGAAGTTGGCCAAATGGTTACTGAGGAGAAGATGTTTGAAAATTTTAGAGTATGAAAACTGCCCCCTCCCTGCCACGCCCATATTTGGGTATCGATCAAAATTCCGCAAACACCTTTTGAATAGGGTCACCCAAGGAAATGCATGCCAAGTTTTGTTGAAATTGGCCCAATTGTTACAGAGAAGAAGATGTTAAAAGATTTCAAAGTCAAAACCAACCATGCCCTGCAACACCCATATTTGGGCATAATTCAAAATTCTACAAACAACTTTTGAAAGGGTCACCCAAGGAACATTCATGCCAAGTTTGGTTGAAATTGGCCCAATGGTTACTACAGAGAACAAGTTTAAAGATTTCAAAGTTAAAAACTGCCCCCCACTGCCACGCCCATATTTGGGGATTAACCAAAATTCCGCAAACAACTTTTGAAAAGGGTCACCCAAGGAACATTCATGTCAAGTTTTGTTGAAATTGGCCCAATTGTTACTGGGGAGAAGATGTTTAAAGATTTTAAGGTCAAAAACAGCCACACCCTGCCACGCCCATATTTGGGCATAAATCAAAATTCTGCGAACAACTTTTGAAAAGGGTCACCCCATGTACATTCATACTAAATTTGATTATTGGCCCAATGGTTACTGAGGAGATGATGTTTATAGATTTCAAAGTCAAAAACAGCCACGCTCTGCCAGCCCATATTTGGGCGTCAATCAAAATTCCACGAACAACTTTTGAGAAGGGTCACCCAAGGAACAATCCTGCCAATTCTTGTTGAAATCCGCCCAGTGGTCACTGAGGAGAAGATGTTTAAAGAATTGTTGATGCCTTCCGACGGATGACGGACCAAAAGTGATCACAAAAGCTCGCCTTGAGCACGTTGTGCTCAGGTGAGCTAATTAAAAAACTGAAAATTTCGTTACTTTGAATTGTCGTCTGCAACTCCTTTCAATTTTGCCTTGTCTAAAACTTTGATACTAGGTAATGGGTTATATATGATTTCAATACTCGATACTTGTAATAAACATGCAACAAGTGCATGTGGTATTGCTATGCAATACAGGAGTCCCCCACCAGATTAAAAAGTTTTCTTTTATAGTAAACCTTTTCACTTTAATTTTGGAGAAGTATAAAATT
The DNA here is from genome assembly GCA_946902895.1 of Fragum fragum. Classification (NCBI taxonomy): domain Eukaryota; kingdom Metazoa; phylum Mollusca; class Bivalvia; order Cardiida; family Cardiidae; genus Fragum; species Fragum fragum. The sequence continues at coordinate 52,312,891 of OX336373.1, read as the reverse complement.
CATTGTTTGTGAAAGATTTAAATAGAGGATAATTGTTTGTTTCAGTGTAAGATCCATTTATCATGGTTGTTAAATATTGCGAATTTAAGATTTAGAATAATCAAAGGGCAAAATGAAAAAAATAACTAAAAATTAGTTTTCGGTTTAAAACAACAAAGGGCAATAACTCAAACAATTGGCAAGGCCTGGTGACGGTTCTTGTACATGACAATCCTCCACTTTATGATCTACTAGTGTATAAAATTTCAAGTTCCTAGCACTTATGGTTTAGGAGGTCCCAGGACAAATGTAAAGGTAACAAGAGGACCATGAAGGTCCTATATCGCTCTCCTGAGTATGATGACTCAAGGCTTAATGATATAATATACAAAATATCAAAGCTCTACAACTAATCATTTGGAGAAGAAGATTTTTTAAAGATTTTCTCCTTAAATGCTAGGTATAGTGAAGATCCAACCATATAGGGCCAATCTCAAGAGTGCGGTGATTCTTTGAAGTATTTTGGTAGAGGGTCAATAGATGATTATTTGTACAAAATATCAAAGCTCTAAGCCTTATAGTTTGGAAGAAGAAGATTTTTAAAGTTTTCCTTCTTTATTTTTATGTAAAATCAGGGTTGCAGAGAAAGGGCTAATTTTAGAATACGGTAATTCTATGAAGTATTATGGTAGAGGGTCAAAAGATGATGATTTATACCAAATAAGAAAGCTCTAGGCCTTATGATTTGGGAGAAGAAGACATTTTAAGATTCCTTCTTTTATTCTTTGTAAAATCAGGGATCGCAGAGAAAAGGGCTAATTTTCAAAATACTGTAATTCTTTGAAGCATTTTGGTAGAGGGTCAATAGATGATGATGTATACCAAATAAGATTGCTCTGGGCCTTATGGTTTGGGAGGTGAAGATTTTTCAAGTTTTCCTTCTTTATTTCTTTGTAAAATCAGGGATCACAAAGAAAAGGGTTAATTTTCATAATTTGGTAATTTCTTTGAAGTATTTTGGTAGAGGGTCAATAGATGATGATTTGTACCAAATATCAAAGCTCTAGGCCTTACAGCTTTGGAGGAGTTTAAGTTTTTTCACTCCGTTACCATGGCAACCAGAGTTCTTTATGGGTTTCAAGTCTTTGAAGTATTTGAAAGAGCAAGGATCATTTCTGTGAAGTTTTGTTGAAAATCCATGGTTAGTTTAGGAATAGAAGATTTTTTTGTAATTGTGAACGGACAGGCAGATGGACGGATGATTGACGATGACCGATCACAAAAGCTCACCCAGAGCACTTTGTGCTCAGGTGAGCAAAAAATAACAAAGGGCAATAACTTAAATAAAAGGCAGGATAGAGTTACCATTTTTGGATATGAAACTTCTACACATTGTGATCTGTAAGTGTATTAAGTTTCAAGTTCCTAGTACTTATGGTTTAGGAAATATGCTCCAGACAAAAATGTAAAGGTAAAAATAAAAAAGGGCAATAACTCAACAAAAAGGCAGGCTAGAGTTGCCATTCTTGAACATGAAACTTTTACACATTGTGATCTATAAGTGTATAAAGTTTCAAGTTCCTAGCACTTATGATTCAGGAGATATGCTCCAGACAAAAATTGTAAAGGTAAAATAAAAAAGGGCAATAACTCAAAAATAGGAAGGCTAGAGTTATGGTTCTTGAACATGTAACTTCTACACATTGTGATCTGTTAGTGTATAAAGTTTTATGTTCCTAGCACTATGATTTAGGAGATATGCTCCAGACAAAAATGTAAAGGTCAAAATAACAAAGGGCAATAACTGAAAAAATACGCAAGCTAGAGTTATGGTTCTTGAACATGGCACTTCTCCACATTGTGATCTATTAAGTGTTATAAATTTCAAGTTTCTAGCTCTTATGGTTTAGGAGATATGCTCCTGACAAAAGTGTGATGGACGAACAGACAGACGGACAGAATCGAGCAAACCTACAGTCCCCCAACCGGTAACCAGTGGGGGACAAATAACAGGGTAGCAGATGCCCATCCTGAATCTGGAAACAGAGTCCCTGGAAATTCCCTAATCTAAATTCATTATGCCTGTCCTTTTCCTATGTATTAAATGGCCCTATCCTATGGCACAATTTACAAATAAAATATTGACTTTTAAACAATTCTTTTTATGTATAGCTTTTTTCATGATAAAAGAACATGATAATTTTCACTTGCTTTAATATTGAAAATAAATTTCTGAAGAGAAAATTTCTTGATAACAACAATTTTCCTGACTTTTTCTCACAAGTGAGTATCCTGCAAAATAATGGTCTCCAAGTTTAACCTATTATAGCATGTTTTCCTAATTAACAGAACAAAATGTGTTTGTAAAACACTATAGCATCTGTGATAGCAAACTTAGAGAAGCATGACCTTGACAAATAACCTTGTTGGATGATCTTGACCTTTTCATTAGTGCATTTGTATTTAGAAGATGTACCTTCATACCAAATAAGAACAGAACACAATCAATGACGCTTTTTGATGACCCTAAGAAAAAAAACTTTGGAAAATATTGTGGAAATGCACACAATCGATTTCTTCATTATCCACAATGTTTTCTCCACAAAAAAATAATTTCACCAATTGATTTTTATCAACTGCAACATTTTTCAATTTGGACCAGCCTAAAATATGTTTGATAATAGGTTAAAATACAAGTGTTTAAGTCCTAACATTGACTGTTCTCACTATCAAACAATGCCATAAATTTTCAAATCTTCACTGCTTGATACTCTGATAAGAGTTGGCATGGTTTTCTCTGATTAAGGTTGCAACAAACAATTTCTTCTTTTCCCACAAAATTTTCTACCACATAGGGTGGTTTCATTTCAAATTACATTCAATTTTCATTATTGTCTGCAACATCTTTTAATTTGGACCAGTCTAAAATAAAAAACAAGAGGACCATGATGGTCCTAAATTGCTCCCCTGAGTATGATGGTTCATGGCTTTATGATATAAACAAAATAGCAAAGCCCTCTGTCTAATTATTTTGGAGAAGATGTTTACAGATTTCTCTTTTAATCCTAGGTATATTGATGATCCCACCATAAAGCACTAATTTCCTGAATATGGTAATACTTTGAAGTATAGACATCAATACATACCAAGTATAAAAGCTCTAGGCCTAATGGTTTAGGAGAAGGAGGTTTTCAAAGATATCATTATTTATTCCTAACTAAAATTAGGGATTGCACAGAAAAGGGCTAATTTTTTTAAGTAATTTAGTAGAGAGTCAATGGCTGATGAAATGAACCAAATATCAAAGCTCTGGGCTTTATGGTTTGGGAGAAGAAGATTTTCAAAGATTTCCTTCTTTTACTCTATGTAAAATCAGGGATTATTAAGAAAAGCGCTAATTTTCAGAGTACAGTAATTGTTTGAAGTATTTGGGGACAGGGTCAATAGATTATGATTTGTACTAAATATCAAAACACTGTGCCTTATGGTTTGGGAGATTAAGGTTTTAAAAGATTTCCTTCTCTATTTCTATGTAAAATCAGGGATCACAAAGAAAAGGGCTAATATTCAGAATACATTAATTCTTTGAAGTATTTTGGTAGAGGGTCAATAGATGATGATTTGTACCAAATATCAAAGCTCCAGGCCTTATGGTTTGGGAGTAGAAGATTTTTAAAGATTTCCTTCTTTATTTCTTTGTAAAATTAGGGATCACAAAGAAAAGGGCTAATATTCAGAATATGTCAATTCTTTGAAGTATTTTGGTAGAGTTTCAATAGATGATGATGTATAATAAATATCAAAGCTCTAGGCCTTATGGTTTGAGAGAAGAAGACTGTTAAAGATTCCCTTCTTTATTTCTATGTAAAATCGGGGATTGCTCAGAAGAGGGCTGATTTTCAAAATATGGTAATTCTTTGAAGTATTTTGGAAGAGGGTCAATAGATGATGATATATACCAAATAAGAAAGCTCTTGGCCTTATGGTTTGGGAGAAGAAGATTTTAAAGATTTCCTTCCTTATTTCTTTGTAAAACCAGGGATCACAAAGAAAAGGGCTAATTTTCAGAATATGGTAATTTCTTTGAAGTATTTTGGTAGAGGGTCAATAGATGATGATGTATACCAAATATCAAAGCCTTAGGCCTTATGGTTTGGGAGAAGAAGATTGTTAAAGATTTCCTTCTCTATTTCTATGTAAAATCAGGGATCACAAAGAAAAGGGCTAATTTTTAGAATATGGTAATTCTTTGAAATATTTTGGTAGAGGGTCAATAGATGATGATATATACCAAATATCTAAGATCTAGGCCTTACTGTTTGGGAGGAGAAGATTTTTTAAGTTTTTTCACTCCGTTGCCATGGCAACCAGAGTTCTTCATGGAATTCAATTCTTTGAAGTATTTTGAAAGAGCATGACCTAAGGATCATTTCTGTGAAGTTTTGTTGAAATTCCATGGTTAGTTTAGGAGGAGAAGATTCTTTTGTAATTGTGAACGGACGGACAGACGGACGACGGACGATGACTGATCACAATAGCTCCCCCAGAGCACTTTGTGCTCAGGGGAGCTAAAAAACGGAAAGGGTTAATTAGACAGCGGATAATACAGTAGATGAAAATCAAAATTTTACTTTAACAACTCCCTACCCTTGTTTGTCAGTTTTCCCGTCCACTTGAACAATCATAAGTCTCCCGTCACTATCATGTCCAACTAGAGTTCTAGCTGACACAACTGACGCAAATCGTTCGAGGCTTCCGGTAGTTTGTGTATCACTACACTCTATACCTATACTGTCATCCACATAAACCTCTCCGTCTTTTAAGATCCACAACACACCACCAACTAACTGTAGAAAGTCATCAGCTACTATATCTATATCTGTTAAATATCTGTGGATATATACAGTAAATCTTGCATTAAACCATATCCACACAAACATTTTTTATACTGGTCCAAATAAAAAGAAATTGCTGTCAACAATTTCAATTGATTAAATTTTAAAATTCTTTCTCTTTTTGGAGCAGAAACCACTGTGGATAATGAAGAAATTGCTTGTTACAAGCAATTTCTTTATTTTCAACAATGTTTTCAAAGGCTCTTTCTTTGTGGGTGTTAAAATGCGTCATTGTGTGGTAATGGGTTGCACATCCACTAAAGGGATGAACAAAAAGTTGTCACTTCAAAGAATGGTCATTAACACACTTTAATATGAAAGATATGTTAGATTGATTTGATTGCATAAAGAAAATATTACAGAATTCTCCCTAAATCCTACGCTGTTGGGACTCATTAGAATGGTCTCATTGAGACGATCCGAAAGAATTCCAACAACATAGGATTTTGTTCCGATTTTTTAACAGAAAAATGTCATCACTTCTAAAGAGGCATTTTGGGATTTCGATACTGGTCGCTTTATGGGAGTTGCCACTTACTAGACGTGGTTGCTCTAGCAAGAACGACTATTTATACAGGTTGACAACTAAAATTCCTAGTTATTATATACCTATCAATATTTCTAGTAAACTATGTACATTCAACAGACAAAATAGGACACGTCAGAGAAAAAATCTGTATCGGAGAGTGTCAAATACGGTTCCATATAATGTAGTCCAAGATGACGTCATTTTCACTTCATAATTAAATTGAACGTAATCAGGATGGTAAAGGAGAAAGAAATAGTTGTTGAATTACAGATTTTTTATCGCTTGATTGAAGTGTTTCTTAAACAAGCGGTCCATGAGGGCCTGAGACGCTCTACTGGTAATCAAGGAAGTTAATTGCTTAAAGAAGAATGCATAAAGAAAAAAAATTGGACTTTATCCTCTTTATTATTTTGAGCAACAATCCTCGAGGCCATTTTTCCCATGATTCATGATGGATCCACTCCATTTCGAAAAGGAAGTTTCCATATGACCCTACAATCATCCTGTGAAATTTTCATCAGAATCTGACAAAATTTGTGGACTTCATCAGATAAATAGGATTGTTTTGAATGAAAATCAATAAGTCCCCTTTTCCTGTGTTTTCTGATGGATCAGTTTCATTCCAAAAGGAACTTTCCTTACAACCCTACAATTGTCCTGTGAAATTTAAAAGACATTCTGATAATGATTGTGAACTTCATCACATACACAAGAATGTTTTGAATGATAATCTGTAAGCCCCCTTTTCCTGTGTTTCCAATGCCACAATTATTCCATGCATCTCTGAAGAGAATCTGATAATACTGTTGACTTTATTGTGTTAACAAAGATATTAAAATCAAGTTCTCATAAGGCCTCTTTTCCCTTCATATTTTACTGTTGGTTTTATCATTCTGTGAAAGTTTAAAGTGAATCCGATGAAATATTGGGACTTCATTATGTTTACTGGAATATATATATAAAAGAATTCATATGGCCCCTTTTTACATGATACTTGATGGATTGTACCCAGTACTGAAAAGAACCATTTGAGTATTTGTACAATCATTCTGTGAAATTTTGAAGTGAATGCCGTGAAATAAAGGGACATCATTGTGTAACTACAATGTAGAATATTTCAGAAAGTTTTTCATAAGGCCCCTTTTTTATATGACACTTACCATAATCAGATCCACTGTCGAAATCATCAATAGTAATGATGGTACAATCAATCTGTGTAATCTGTCTAATTTATTGTGTTAATGAGTTTATAGTGAAATCTTCATATGGCCCCTTTTCCTATGATACTTTACAGAACAAACCAAATTTCAAAAGGAACAATTCTAATGAAGGTACAATCATTCTGTAAAAGTTAAAGAGAATCAATTAAAACAGTGGACTGAATAGTGTCAAGAAATTTTGGTAAAAGAATTTTCAAAAGGCCCCTTTTTTTCCTGAAATTTAAGAAATCAGACCAAATGTACACAGGAACAATCCTAATGATAGATAGTTTAAAGAATATGATAAAGACTGAGGACTTTATTGTGATAATGATGTTTTTGAAATACAATTTTCATAAGGCCCCTTTTCTGGTGTCACTTACCCAATCAGACCGAATTTACAAAGTTACAATCTAAATGATACAAACAATTATATAATAAAGTTTGAAGAGATTCTGATAAAGACTGAGGACATTCTTGTGTTAATGAGGATTAGGTACTAATTGTTCATACAGCCCCTTTTCCTATTATACTAGACAGATCAGGGCCAAATTTCTGTTAAAGTTTGAGGAGAATCCGATGAAAACTGTTGACTCTAGAGTATTAATAAAGATTTTTTTATTAAAGTTTAAAAAGGCCCCTTTTCCTGTGTTTCTTGATGGATCATACACAATTTCTTAAGGAACGATCCTAATGATAGTACAATCATTCTGTGAAAGTTTGAAGAGAATCCGATGAAAACTGTGGACTCTAGATTGTTAAAGTTAACAGACAGACGAAGAACAGACAGATGGGGACGGGAAAACGCCATTGCAATACGTCTAGTGGCCTTCGGCCAGTAAAGCTAAAAATAGGTATATAATAAATGGATTGTGATACATCTTGTAATTGCTTCTAGCTGCAGAGGAAAATTTGATATTATACTTGACCTTAGGTCTCATGAAAATTTAAGCAAATACAAGATGTTGTATCTCTATTGTAATACAATATTCCCTATTTCTACCATAATCTGTGGTATCATTTACATAACAAAAAATAAAGATGTATCTTGTGAAGAATAAGTCACTCTTTTATCAAATTTTGTTATCAAAAGGTTGCTTAACCCCTTTCTACAAAATGACATTTTTGATGCCCCTCAAGAAAAACAAAATTGGAAAACAATGTGTAAAATGCAGCTTCTTCAATTTCCACAATGTTTACTACCCAGAGAGTTGAAAAAATCTAAAATTTTATAAACATTAAATTGTTGACTTCAACTCCTTTGAATTTGGACCAGCCTTAAATTTTGCCGTCTGGTAATCCATTAACTCATGCTACACAAACCATTCTTGTTTAAACCATTTCCAAACAAGAGGGAAAAAAGGCCCAAAATTGCTCACCTTAGAATAATTTCATGCTTTCTCTTAAGTCTGTTCAGCCTAGCTCTGCAACGCCCCCATTTGTTTTTTGAGAATGAAAATTTCATTAAGAAAGTTTAAAAACAGTCATCCAAATTTCATTCCTTCCAAGTTTATTCCAAATTAATTTAGGAGGAGCAGATTTTTAAAGAATTATTTCTTGATTCCTCAGCCACAGTCACAAGTCAAAATTTCCCGAAAAAGTTTGGAAAAGGGTTGTCCTAAAAATATTCTTACCAAGTTTAGTCCAAATTCACCAAGTGGTTTAGGTGAAGATTTTAAAGATTTGTTCCATGATTTTTCCAAGTCTGATGCCAGGCCATGCCCTCATTTTCTTACAAAATAAAAATTTCACTAACAAATTTGAAGTTTAGTCCAAATCAGCCTTGTGGTTTATGAGGAGAAGTTATTCCATGATTTCACTTAACCCATTATCAGACAGCAAAATTTTAGACTGGTCCATATTGAAAGAAGTTGCAGATGATAATTTAAAGTTTATGAAACTTTTGATCTTTTCGTCTTTCTCTGAAGAAAACATTGTGTAACATGAAGAATTTGCTTGTTGCAAGCAATTTCTTCATTTTACACAATGTTTTCCCAGTTGTTTTTCTTGAGAGGCATCGAAAAGTGTCACTGTGTGGGAATTGGTAAAGTCTGATAAGCCAACCTTGACACACCCACCTTTTCATGCAAATCAAAATTTAAGGAATTTTTTGAAAATGGCCATCCAAGGAACATTCTTGCCAAGTTTGGTAGAAATTGTGATTTAGGAGGAGAAGACTATTCATGAGTCATTCCATGATTTCTCTTAGTCACCTAGCCACGCCCACATATTTTTGCCAATCAACATTTTATGAAAAAAAATGGAAAAGGTAACCAAAGGTAAATTCCTGCCAATTTTAGTCCAAATTGGCCAAGTTTTTTATGAGAAGATGTTTAATCAATGACACCTTTAGACACCACTAAGAAGCTTATGAAAACATTGTGGAAAATGAAGAAATTGCTTGTAACAAGCAATTTCTTCATCATCCACAATGTTTTCTATCCAAAAAGTCAACAAAATATAATTCCATCAACTTGATATTGTCGTCTGCAGCTTCTTTCAATTTGGACAAGTGTAAAATTTTGTTGAGTGGGAATGGGTTAAAGAAAATGTTGAATACAGTAAATAGACCTTGGACACTCAGTGATCTTAAAAGCTCTCCTAGAGTAGGTGAGCTATAAACAGAATTTTAGACCGGTCTATATTGAAAGAGCTTGCAGATGACACAACAGAATTTATTAGATTGAAAAATGAATGACATACCAGGTAGAAAACATTGTGAGAGCAATTTCTACTTTTCTAACTATCTTTATCAAAGGTGTACTTATTTATTATCTAAAATTGCAGGATTATGTGGTAATGGGTAAATTGACATTGCTTACTTAGTATTTCATTTGCAGATAGACAATGGGCCTTTGGTTACTACAACACTATGTAACAGGAAAATTTGATAAGGAAAATTAACCTGTGTTTTTCTATAGATTCTCTTCAATTTTGAAAAAATCCTATTTACATTTCTTAACTTTACATCAAATGATGGATACACAGACAGACAAAGGGATGGAGGGGAACCACGCCATTCCTATAGCCCTTTGCAGTAACTGGTCCAAAATAATGCATGAAACAGAAAGGGCCTAGTTGATATGAGCAATTTGTAACGAGCAATTTGTTAATTTCCCACATTACTTTCTACCCAACACTGCAAATATTATAGAATTTCATCAACTTAAATTATTGTCTGGAACCTCTTTCAATTTAGACCGGTTTAACCAATTCCTAAACAATGACGCTTTTTGACACCCCTCAAGAAAACAATATGAAAACATTGTGCAAAATGAAGAAATTGCTTGCAACTAGAAATTTCTTCATTTTCCACATTGTTTTCTAAAATTTTCATAAACTTTGAATTGTCGTCTGAAACTTCTTTCAATTTGGACCAGTCTAAAATTTTGTCTTCTGGGAATTGGTTAAGGATTTGTTGTATGGTAATGGACTTCATTTCATCCCCAGAGCAATTAACAAATTATCAACAATTTAACTTGAATACTTTACCCAAAGAACAGTTCCCCAGTTTTGGTGATACCAAAATGTACATTTTGCACGCCTCCTGTATGTTGAACTAGTCGTCCATCACTCACTATGTTACCTATAAATGATTATAGATATCATCCTTTTATTGACAAATAAAAATCAAATAGAAACTAAAATTTATGTTTTTGAAATTAGCTTTACATCTCCTATACAGAAACTTGTGTCAAAAATTTCTTTCACCTTTCTTTCTCTACGAGTTGGGGGGGGGGGAATTAGATAAAACATTGTACCATTGTTACAACTACAGGCACTTTAGTGCCTGATTTGCTCAACTTGTCTGAACTAACTTATTATAAAGCTAATTTAGCTTTTCTAAATTGTAAAATAAGTGCCATATAGGGTGGAAAACTGTGTAAGAAAAGGGGAAATTGCTTGTTACAAGCAATTTTACTTTTTCCCACTAAGTTTTTTATGAACATATCTCTATAGGGCATAAGAAAGCATCATGGTAAAGTAATGGGTTAATAGCAATGTTTTCATCCATTCAACTCTTTGTAGAAATCTGATAAAGGGTCACAAAATGAGCATTCTGATAAAATTTGTTTGAAATCCATCAGATGGTTTCTAAGAAGAAATATGTGAAATAGTAAAAGTTTTCACAGTGCTATGTACAAATTGATGGCAATAAGTCCCGCCCCTGTAAAGCCAATTTTTTCAATGTATCAAATTTTGAAAGGAATCTGAAAAAGGATCACCCAAAAATCTTTCCTGTGACATTTGGTTGAATTCTGTTCAGTACTATCAGAGGAGAAGGTTTTTGAAGTAAAAGTTTACAGTCACACGGACACATGCATGGCCGACACAATGCCATGACAATAGTTTGCTGGCTTTCAGCCAGTTGTGCTAAAAATGAATTAATAATCTGTCAGTAACATACTGAATGAATGTACAGAGAACATAAAACATGTCAAGGTACCAAATTATTTTACTTTGACCTGTGACCTTGACCTAGGAGCTATATGATTTTTTTTTTCAAATGGCACATCTACTCAGGATGGAAAACAAGGCAAGTGTCCAAAATTATTTTGAAATCCATGCACAATGTGTAAGATATGCTCTGGTCATTCTCAATTTCAATGTTTGACGCTGACCTTAAGCTATCTGAAAATTTGTTTCAAATGGGGCATTTAATCATGATGGGAAATAACTTTGCCATATTATTTATTAATTTTATTAATTATTTGATTGTTTGTTTGAATGGGGTTTAACAATGTTTTTAACAATTTTTAATCACATTGCAGCTCTGGAGCACCTCACAATGGATTCCTCGCACCATTACTACCATTTCTACCTTTCCTAGCCTCCAGCTGCTATTCCACTTTGGTTTACAATTATACACCCAAATGGAGAGACAAATGTAAGAAATGATATGTGCCGTGGAATCGAACCCATGACACCCCATGATTAAAAATTGGGAGCCTGATGCGCTTCCATCTGCTCTATGACGGCGGCACTATATTATTTGAAACCCATCCATATACATTTATGTGCTTGTATAGGAGTTGTAGCCAAAACAAAATTTGAATGGACTGACACGCTAACTATGGATATGCATTAGAGTTATTGCTCATACAAATTCAGACGGACTGACGGGCTAATGCAGATACACTAATGCAGATACACCCACTTATCATATTTACAATTTTGTCTTGCTCACAGCAAGCCGGCTTGATCAACAGCTTCAACTGAATTCAGTATTATATGAATGAAACTTTTTTGTAAAGTTTTGCAGTAAATCAATGTAGTTCTTGGAGTTTATCAATAACTTAATAAATTCCATAACACATGTAATATGATATTACAAATGTTAATGTTGAAGTTAATTTTATAGCTTCAAAAAGCCTACACTACAGGATTGGGCTCTTTTGCATAATAGCTTTATACACTAGTAGGTTATTGCCTGCATAATGTGAAAAATAATCAACAGGTTATTTCACTTTGGCACCATGAATCATATAATACATGACATTATTGTAATAAATTTACCCTTCATGCACTAAAGTTGACATTAGATTTTAGGAATGGTGTCTAGCTCTACTCTAATTTTTGGAAGAACAATACACTTTCCTTGTGCTGGCTTTTAAATTTGAGGAGATCTTGACTCCTTGACCACGGAATTCTAAGGGTCAAAATGTTTATAAAGGGGTCAAAACTGTTTATAAAGGGGTCAAAACTGTTTATAAAGAGGTCAAAACTGTTTTTAACCCTTTCCTATATTTCAAAATTTTATTAGACCTGTCCAATTTGAAAGAGGTCGCAAACCACAATAAAAATCAGATGCAATGTAAAATGAAACCATCTAATATGGTAGAAAATATTGTGGAACAAGATGTGTTTGTGAAACACCATGCCCCTGAAACATTTTTAAGAAACGGGTAAAGGGTTAAAATTTTGACCTTGACCTTGATGAAATGACCTTCCCCAGTTGCGCCTTGTTGAGACCTATCTACATACCAAATATTAGCATTGTAACTTAATCAGGGTTGAAGTTATAGGAAAATGTTTAGTTGGCAGGAGTTTTGCAGACAGACAGACAGACAGACAGACAGACAGACGGACACCGGTAAAACAATATGTCCCCGATCTTATCGATGCAATTTCTTCTTTTTCCACAATGTTTTCTCAAGCATAAAATCACAGTCACATAAAATCCGGGTTTTGTATGTGAAAGGGTTATATGATAACTGATGTTTTTTAGTAAAGAAATGAGAGATAAGCAATCAATTTATACAATTTTCAATATTACATAATATAACCTTTAAAAAAATGAGGTATAAAACTTATTTTGACATTTCATAATTCATTTTAAAGGGGTTATCTTCATCCCCTTGAAAGAATTTCTAAGTGTAAAATAGGATATTTCCACATTTTTGAGGGTCAAAACCTGGTTTACAAGTCAAACACACGCCTTGGTAATCAACTGTTTGTTACCTAAACATTCCCCTGAGGAAGTGTTGAAAAATCCAGCATTTACAGCTAAAACACATTGTCTACTTTGTGAGGTTTCCTTCACACTTGTTAGTCTCCAGTATCCCTTGTTACATGTACCATTATGAGACGGTTCATACACTGATACAGTTCTCATTGGATCTTGTATGTACGCAACATGCATGGGAACATCCCTCTCATTCCAGTAGCTTCCCACTGATTGGGTTGTGTGATGAGCTTCCACTAAAGGTTGATCTTTATCTACATTGTTCGTCTTTTTCAAACTACTCATAGTCATGTTTTCAGATGAATCTGTTACATTTAAACCATTTGTGTTGTTACTTTTTCCTAGAGATATTTTCACATTATTTCTGATTCCATATGGATATTTCAAGCAATGTGACTTATCAACATCTCTTTTATGTCTGCTGTTTGAGTAAGGGAATATCAAAACATCCTCCTCTTGATTATGGGTTAAACTGAAAGAAATCATATTGTGTTTGATGCTAACTAAACTATAAGCAGACAATTTAAATGGAGACAGGTCCAAGTTAAATGAAGTTACAGACGACATTTCAAAATGAAAGAATGAGCTGCTTAGCTTAGAAATTTTGTAAGAAAATACAGTGCAGTCTGAATATAAGAAGATTGTCTAGACATAGCATCATATCTTGTCATAACCAGTTCGACCAATACTTGCCCACCAATCGTTGATTTACTATTTCAACAGAAAAAGACAATAACCTTAGAGTAATTGACAGATAACAGGGCTTTTTTTTGTTCTTTAACCCTATCCTGGACAAACATGGGATTTTACGTTGCTATAATTTTATACTTGAGAAAACATTGTGGAAAAAGAAGAAATTGCTTGTAACAAGCAATTTCTCCTTTTTCCACAATATTTTCTACCACATAGGATGGTTTCGTTTCAAATTGTATCCAATATTAATTGTCATCTGCAACCTCTTTCAATTTGGACCAGTCTAAAATTTAAAAAAAAAACGGAAAGGGTTAACAGGGGCCTACTTCCCAATTCAGAAAAGGCTCTTTTTTTCCCCACTTGTGACGGAGAAATTTCCCAAAATTACAGCTTATCTTTGCATTATATGGATTTATTTTCTTCAAAATTTGTTTTGTTTAATATTTCTATTCATTTTATTCCTGATGAGACCCTTAAATAAAGCTATTTATCATTGAATCTTGAAAATGATGCATGAATATTACTTTTGTTACTTTTTTTTACTAAACTTATGTTTCCCAATTCTTCTGAAAACTGCGCAAAAAATTCCCAAAACAAAGAGGCTAAGGCCTCTTCCAAATTTCTAGAAAAAAGTCCTGGATAACACTTGCTACTTTCATGTAAAATTAATGATATAATGTGAATTGCACAGCCTACATAATGCATACAAAATAAAGATTCCATCTTTTTTTAGAATGCATGTACATGTACTAAGTCTATAGTTCTAGATTCTATTTTTTTCTTGTGGCATTTGTGCATAATATGTTCACTGATAGAATAGTTTCTATAAAATATCAGACTGACACGTAATGAAATTAATTTATTAATACTTCTTTTGCACTAGAAATACATTGTAACTCCAATATAACAATATGGGTAGGGTCCAAGCCGCATACAGACAAAACTGTATTTAACTTTGTAACATGCAGAAAAACATGCTTTTATTTATAATTTTTGATTTGACAATGTTTACAATAATCAAAACAATTCTAGGACAGTGGGATATCTACTTTCACGTAAGAGTATTTTTCGTCTTCTAGTTCTTGGAGTTAACAGATTTTGCTGGTACTTTAAATTTAGATTTTTTATCTAGTATGCCTCAAACAGTTTTGAATTGGATTTGTGTATGTTGGTAGATTTCAAAAATCTAACTGGTTTGTAGATTTGACTTACCAAACTTATCAATGTCAGAAATTACTTCACTGGTTATCAATTAACGTACTACCACATTCACGTTGAATGTAAGACGGATAAACAAATCTATCAGAAAATATTATGATATTGAATGTCATGTTTCTTGCAATTCATTTTTATCTAAACACCTTGTGACATTAATTGTGAAATAACAATTATCCAGTATGGACATCTGATGAATGTGATCGGCATTTCCAGTCGTAGCACTTCAGACTGAACTTTTTACCACCTATCATGTCTAATATTTATTGATATGTTAATTGTTATGAGTTCCCTATTTTTTTGGACAATAAACAAAAAATTTCATATATATTGACAAAAAAAATATTTATTTCTTTTTGTGATCAACTCACATTCTATTCTGTCTTTACCCTTTTATTTTCTACCCAAGTTTCAATTGTCAAAGTGAAAGGCCTATCCTTGAACAATGAATCAACGCTTAAAAATGTGTCTTCAAATTCGAAACATGCAGATTTGATGACTCTGCGTTTATTAGAGGCTTCAAGTTTTCTGAAAATCCTACAAAAAATTTTGTCAGGTGAGGTATGGGCCTTTATAAGAGCATAGGCTTTTATTAGGGGTTTTATGGTAATTGCTTTGTCTGATTTAAAGTAGCTACTCACTAGACACACATGTCAACTACAGAAACTGGACCCGAAATAGCTGAACATCTGGCGTCGGCTCCTTTGATCACCTGCTCTACCCCTTTTTTTAAAATAATGTTAATCCATTATTACATTAACAAAAAGTTTATCGCTTATACTAAGAATAAGGATTGGATTTAACTTCTGAAATATCATGAGAAAAAGTTGATTCCCAGTTATCATTTTCTGTATACTCTTTGCTAATTGGCTTGTTCTGAATAAATATGACTTAACTTTTCTGCCTGTTTTCTCACAAATATATAGCTTCTAACAAACGCCGCCCATTTATTTCCAAAAGGTTGTGATTTTAATAAGCGCCTGGACATCTGTTAGAATTTTTACTGTTTTTCTGACCTAAGGCATTTTAAAATAACTACTACCATCCTCTCTTAGTTTTGAAATACTTACCTGGCTTCATGTAATAATCTACTTTTATATGGTTCCCATCTTTTTCAGTTAGATGGTGAAAATTGCACTTAAATCAGCTTTAATGCACAATTGTAGCAGCAACCAAAAAATAATCAACACCTACAAATTTCAGGAGACAAATGGGCTCTTCATTTCAAAGGGTTTAGCGCTGTAACAGATAGCACTATAATGGAGTTTCAGTGTATTGACTTTCAGCTTTTTGATTTGGGGTGTCATTAATTTTTGTCGAGCCCACTTGCAGTGAGCGAGACATAGTTTTGGTATATGTGTGTTAGTGCGTTAGTACCTTAGTTAGTCAGTCCGTTCAAATTTGTTCGGACAATTACTCCTACATTTATGGATGGATTATAGAATAACTTGGCATAATTATTCTCCATCATAAGAAGATGTGCCATTTGAAAGAATTTTTGGGATAGTTCTAATGTCAAGGTCACAGCTTAAGGTCAAACACTAAAATTGTGATTGTCAAGAGAATTTTCCAACAATTATGGTTGGATTTCAAAATAAATTGGCACAATCATTCTCCATCATGAGTAGATGTGCCATTTGAAAGAATTTTTGGATAGCTTCAAGTTCAAGGTTCAAGGTCAAAACTCAAGGTCATAGACTGAAATTGTGCATGTCCAGAGCATAATGCCTACAAAACTTTGCAGGCTGGGACAACCATCTAGTCCTAAATACTATACAAGTGCAGTACTGTGTACATCGAAATATGGTGCAATGAAACTGACTTAAATTTAGCTGTAATCTGCTCAAAAGATTTGTAATAATATTTTATCTATATCACTTTTACACCTGTTTAGGTCACCACACAAACATACCCTATACATGACGATTTTTTAATCCAGGACCATTAATACCATAATTGGTTGCTAATTGGCCTAATTGCCTTATAAGCCGACATACTGATGCAGACATTGGACTATTAAATTATAGGACATTGTTATGAAGTGTAAAATATATGTAAAGGGCTGTCAATATTTGTATGTTGTAGACAAAATCTGGCAAAAGCCTATCTTACTGCATTGGGTAAAAACAAAAGAAAAGTAGAAAAACGAGGACTAAGCAACTAGCTCAATATAAACAATACATTAAACAATACATTGTTCTAACCCATCTTGCGACTAGCTCAGTTGGTAGTAGAGCTGTACCGATACACTTGAATATTCTGTGAATCGAAAATCTTTATACCTACGAGTATGTATCGTATTCGTCTGTCTGACAACCAAATATTGGCGAATACAAAATATGAAATATGGTTCTGGGATGCCAAGTGCCAAAAATATCCAAGAGTTTGTATTTATCCGTTATCCAACACACATAAGCTATAACAGCAGTTTCATAAAATTTCATGAAGAAAGCCTTAAATCTTTAAAGATGTCGGCTCCCATAGTTGATTGTCAAAGGGCATCTCTGATGCAACTGAATAAACATTTACTAAATGCAAATTTCTATTTCACTGGTGATGGCTATTTAGTGTTTGTCTACAAGTGGCATTTTTGGTAGTGAATGATAAAGTAATTTCTAACAAGAGCACCGCCGACAGGCGCCAATGCTCGGCTGCAGGTGCTGGATAATGCAAACACTCTAAGTCGAAAAAGGGGCATAAATCTTACAAAACGCTTTTAGAGTTATCCTCCTTGATAGTCTAGATAGCTCTTGTGATTATCAATACATGTGCCAAGTTTCATGAGGATATCTTTAATAACAACAGAGATATGACCAAGGTTAAAGTTTGTCACGCCAAGGCCTACGCCGATGCGCACACTAGGCCTAGGTGTTGGCTAAAAATTAAATATTTCCATGTTTCATTATAATTGATTTATTTCTGGTGACTATAATTTTCATATTAAACGATAAGTATTAAACTGATAGAAGTTTTCAACATAATTTAAAATATACAAATTTATGTATAAATATGTGAAAGCCATATTAAAATGGAGAAATTGCTTGTTACAAGCAATTTCTACATTTTACATAATGTTTTCTTCCAAGAATGTTGAAAAAATATAAAATTTCATAAACTTTAAATTGTTGTCTGCAACCCCTTTCAATTTGGACCAGTCTAAAATTTTCTTGTGTGGTAATGGGTTAAGGAGAAGAGTTCTTTGAAATGAGCTGACATCAAACAATGATGGATCTGGACTTCGCCCTTTGTCAGGCTTGATTATGCCTGACACATTTGTTTGTAAATGCTGAAATATTGCAATAGATGCCATATGTTTGCCAAACTACTTTGTACCAGCTCTTACTTAAAGATGGTTGAAAGTAGGACCATCAGAGAAGTTAATATAATTTGACACTAACAAGCATATTTCTATTGGTGTTCCACAGGGAAATGAAATCTAAGCTATTCTTCTATTTCTTTTCTTTTTACCTAGTTCTCCCCACTATTCCCAAAATGATATCTGATTTCTGCCAAAGTATATATTAGATGTAGGCCTTAATCATTTACTTATCCAATCAGTAAGTTTGTTATTGGTAGTATGATAAAATGACCAGTATTTATTAAAGATGATCCCACTTTTCCCTTCTTTAGCTCCCACTCTTGCCAGAATTTGCTGTTGGCAATTGACAATTTGTTTTATATTTGTTTTTAGGGCTGACTATTGGCTTAGAAAATCACTAACGCGATAGTTTTACAATCGCAGTTTTGATATCGTGATACTATCACCATCGTCAGAAATCAATCGTGATATATCACGATACTATCGGTATATGTTACTTTGTTTATTTTCTATGGTAATCTCTATAAAAAGCATAGTCTACAGGCGACTCTCTTTTTATCTATGTTTTCACCTTTCTTTACGAAGCCAAAATGGTCCAATCACGGGCCTTAGCGACTTTGTTTTTTTCACAATCTCGAAATTTGCAGCCATGTCAGACGCCAAAAATACGTAAAACAAAATAACTCGATTAGTGTGCTCGAAATTAGTAATTAATTATTGTAATTAATCGAATATCATTTATGAATGACTTATTTTCATTTTTCCGCAATTTTAGCATTGTGAATTAATAAAACATTGATAACAAGCTTTAACTAAATGTGCTTTGGAATTTTTGAGGACCTTTTCACTTCGTAAATTGAAAGTTGAAAATCAATTCCTAAACCAAAACGGAGTACGGAAGAAACTTAAATCATATGTGCCTATCACGTGGTTTTAGAAAGTGAAAGTAGGATAAGTTACACAGAGAACTCGTTCTCTCTTTCCCTCTCTCTCTCTTTTAACCCAAGAGACCAAGAAAACATTGAATTTCGGTGTAAGCAAGCTTTGAATATTTACTATCGAAACTATCGATATTTGAACAAACAATCGCGACAGTTATCGATGTCAGGGAAATGCAATCGATACATCTATATCGTGACTGTCGCTATCACAATACATCGACCTATCGATCTATCGTTACACCCCTATTTGTATTATGAATCAATATCAATAGGATCACAGCATAAGTTTATGTTTCCTTCTTTACTCCAAAGAAGTATAGAAATAAATAAGTATGTTCCTTGAAAAAAAGAAGTTGTATTCATGAATGAATATTCATATTCATGACCCTGTTTCATGATCTGTATTCGTATTCATCACTTTCTGTATCGTTACAGCCCTAGTTGGTTGAGCACTTGACTTCAAACCTCAAGATAACGGGTTTTAGCCTAGGCTGACCATATCAACTGACAAATTAAATGTCATTCAGACGAGAAGTTAACCTGAGGCCCTGAGTGTCAGTGCTATCCATCGTGCATGTTAAAGAACCATATGGATCTCTCATTTTGTCCTGTACCCTTGCACTATCTCCAGTAACAACTAGCTATCTTCTAGGGGCAACATTCATATTGGCATGTGCTACAGAAGAGATATATCTACGATACTGTAGCCCTCTTTCTGATAATCTGTTGGCAAGGTCTTGCCAGCATATTATTATAAAGAGGGTTAACATATCGCAGCTATTGTAACAACAATAAATAAACAAAAATGCACACACAATCCATCTCACTATAGATGATCCAATGGATTCTACATCAATCCATAACCCCATTTCACAGTTAAATAATATAATTTGAAAGTTGTCGCAAGTAAAATCGTTAATTCACCGAGTTTGAAGCCATACTTTTTTATTATGTAACAGTTTGCGATCGGCAGCGGGAGTGCATACAGATATAAGCCCATTGCGTTTCTACAGATAGCATATCCGGATTGGTTTTCATCCGATAATTAGACAACTTTAACAGCGAATTTGCATCTGCGCCAGCCCTTATTAAATGGTGACAAGTCGTTTACCTTAACTTTAAGAAAAGTAGTAGGCAATTAATGTGCAGGATTATATTCATGACAGCACAATATTTCCTGTTTTCTGCTCATTTTTCTCATCTAAGGGGATGTCAGCATCCGAAACGGTGTTGAGTAAAACATGATGTTGCATGATAAACACGTGATACCCATATAAGATTAAAACTTGTAGGGTCATTTTGAAGATATTGTGAAATATTTTTCAGGTTTTTAACCAAAACTTTTTATTCCTTATTCCTAGTTTGCTGTGGAAGTGTTTCAGGCGTGTGTAAGACGCTTGAGCTACTCTTGGTTACACTTCAAAACAGTTTAACTGTGGAAGGTTGTTTCGGGTTTTGTAATATGTAGCCAGGACTCTTAAGGTTGTTAGAATTGAACACACGTTCGGTAAAGAAGTGGATACATGAAGTAAAGACTCTAACAGTATCAAATTCTCCATTAGGATTGTATGGTGTCGGGCCAAAAAGACCAAGTGTTAAAAAAGACCTACTATTTAAACTGACCGAAAAAGGCCCGGCCAAAAAAGGCTCAGACCAGAAAGGGCCACTACTTAACCTGACTAGAAAGGTCAAGTAATCAATTCTGACATTTGTTATTATTTTGTTTTCGACAATTTCTATTTCTGTTTTTTAATTTCAAATAGACTTAAAGTTGATTGTATACTGAATAATAATCTTTTAAAGAGTGACAGTTTTCATATCCCTAATTTTGAATACGATGTATCTGAACACTGATTTAGATTTAGTTTTAGTGATACTCGTGTTCAAGCACACACACACACACACACATATTTAGCTGTCTGAAAATACGAACAATCTATCTATCTATCTATCTATATATACTGCCCAACTCCCCTTTCGGGTATTACTGGCAGGTGCGCGTCTGTGCTGGAATAAAAACTGTTAGACATTTGTTAGGGTGCAAAATTTTAAAAGTATTGTGAGTGTTAGATTAAAAGAGCTGATAAAACATATTTTGGTCATTCAGGGACGGCTCACTAACTGAAAAGAATCAAGACTCTTTTTGAATGCTGCAATATCAGGTTGCTGTACTATTGTTTCTGGGAGGCTGTTCCATAGTATCACTGTGTAGGGAAAAAAAGAATATTTAAAGTAGGCTGCATTTGTGTGGATCTGTCTGAAAGATGCTGTGTGCATATGTCGGGTGGTCCTCATTGGTCTTTCAAGATAAGCTGGTACTGGCACTGCAACAAAATTGTTAACGATTTTATAAAACATGGTGACTCTGGAGATGTCTCGTCTGTATTGGAGAGTTTCCCAACCAAGCTCCTTCTGCATGCAGGTAACACTGTCATAATAAGAGAAATTATTTTGAACCCATCTTGCCGCTCTACGTTGTACTTTTTCCACTTTGTTGATATAGGTTTTTGTGTAGGGGCTCCAAACTGTTGATGCGTATTCTACCTGGGGTCTCACTAAAGTTTTATACGCTATTTCTCTGATCTTCTTATTTTTGGTCTGGATGTTTCTGCGGAGAAAACCTAAAGTTTTATTAGCATTTGATGTTATATTGTCAATGTGTTTGTTCCAGGAAAGATCTCCAGATATTGTAACTCCTAGGTATTTGGCATTGTCCACAGTCTCTAGTACTTGTCCATGTAACCTGTAATCAAAGGAAATCTTTTTCTTCTTTTTAGTAATATTTAGGACAATGCATTTGCTGGGGTTAAACTCCATTTCCCACTTTTTCTCCCACTGCATTAACTTGTCTAGATCTTCTTGTAGGGTCAAACAGTCTTGTCTGTTGTTAATAGCTAAGTAAACGGCAGTGTCATCTGCAAACAAACGAACTTGGGATGTGATGTTATTTGGAAGGTCATTTATATACAAAAGAAACAAAAGAGGGCCAAGTACAGATCCCTGAGGTACTCCAGACGTGACTGGTACTTCTGATGAGCATCCACCTTCTAAAACTACTTTTTGTGTTCTGCCTATTAGAAAAGATTTAATCCACAAAAGGGTAGCATTGTTAACACCATGTTCCTGCAATTTATACAAAAGTTTTAAGTGGCTAACTTTGTCAAAAGCCTTGCTGAAGTCTAACAAAACTAGATCAGTTTGCTTTCCTTCAGTCAGGTTTCTGGCAAGATGGTCGGTCAGTTGAAGTAGCTGGGTTTCGCATGAACGCCTTTCTCTAAAACCATGCTGCAAGTCATAAAGGATATTATTTTTGTCAAAATGTTCAGTTAGATTTGATGCTACAATATGTTCTAGAACTTTACACAGTATACATGTTAAAGATATAGGTCTGTAATTTGCAGGATCTTCTTTGTTTCCTTTCTTGAAGAGTGGAGTCACGTTTGCTTTTGTCCAAACTTGGGGAAGAGTGCCTGTGTCTAGGGATTTCTGAAAGAGAATTTGTAAGATCGGGGAAATTTGATAACATAAGTTTTTTAGTACAAGAGGTTTGATGTTGTCTGGTCCTGCTGCTTTGTCTGGTTTCAGGTTGGAAATAAGTTTTTGTACTCCACTGGTGCAAATAGTAATGTTAGGCATAACTGGGTATTTGCTGAAAGAGGAAGAAAATACATTTTGTCTTATAGATGAAAGGCAGGACTGAGCCAAAGAAATTGGTGTCATTGGAGTGAAGACTGACTGGAACTGTTGATTTAGGATATTCGCCTTTTCTGTGTTGTCCGATTTGATGGAACCTGAAATTTTATCGAGAAGAGGGGCTACTCCGGTTGCGTCTTGCTTGGCATTCTTTATCAGATTGAAAAGTTTCTTATTGTTAAATCTTGTGGCTTTCTCTTTGTCTTCAGTGGTTCCATCTAGGCCTAAAATATATTCAATATATTTAATATAGGAAACTTTTATTTGATTTTTGATGTTTCTTTTTAGAGCCTTGAGAGCAGTCTTCATCTTGTTGTTTCCTTCTTTCTTCAATCTGAAATAGAGTTGATCCCTTTTTCTGATAAGGCGTTTTATAGGCTGTGTAATCCATGGAAGCGATCTCTTGTGGCCAAGTCGTTTTGTTGGAACATACTTCTCGATACCTGTGGAGATTGCATCTGAAAAATTTAACCAAATTTCTTCAACAGAATTAGAGTGATGATCTTTCAAAATTTCATTTTTAATTTGCTCCATGTAGATTTTAAAGGCACCCCAGTCAGCTTTTTTGTACAGATGAACCTGTCTAGGTTGTTGTTTTGTCATCTGTGGCTTTGTATCTGCAAAAATAGAGACAATATTATGGTCCGATATACCTGGAAGACATTTTACATTTTTAATTAAGGTGTGGTTTGATGTTAGGAAGAGGTCCAGTGTATTTTCTCCTCTGGTGTTTTCTGTTACCATCTGAGTGAGGTTGAAATCTGAAAGTAAGTCATTAAATTCTTCATACAAGTTGGTATAACTGCATCCTGACTTTAATACTGGTATATGATCACAGTTCCATGAGAATTTTGGTAAGTTAAAATTTAACCTAATATCAAGTTAAATTAAGGCTTATCGGAAACTAATATTATTTGACTTTTTTTCATTATTATTGTTTTGACTTTGCTTCGGCAACTTTGAAAATTTCGCACCAAATTCAGTGCTTGATGATACAGGCTGTATTCTCATCCTTTTCCTGCTCCATAAATGTATGTGGATACTGTCTGATTTTTTCCATCAGCTATAAAATTCGAGGAAAGTACACATAAGCTATTCCCATACAGTAAGATTTTAGACTGGTCCAATTGAAAGAGGTTGTAGACATCAAAACATTTTTTGTTTTATTTTTAAAAAAAAGGGAATTGTGAAGTGGAAAACATTGTGAGAAAAGAAGAAATTATCACAAGCAATTTCTTCTTTTCCAACTATGTTTTCCAAATCTGTATATTCTGTGGTGCATTAAATGCGGGATTGCGTGGTGACATGATGGTTTAATGACAATTTTCAAACGCTTTGAATTGGTGTGGGTGATATTATTTAATCTCCAGTGTAACCGGGTGCCGTAATGGTTGTATTTCGCCTGTGCTTGCCCATATTATCGTAAATAAAGCTTTATTTTATCTCTCACTTATGATTTCATTGGCAGTGGTTTTTCATATTAGGCTAGGGATGTACACGCCGAGTTAGAACCTGATATGTGAGAACCTAATACATGTACGGAGTTAACAAAGGGTTTTCTCAAATTTTCCGATGTTTCATCATGGTTTTTATATATGCATATGTAGAAAAGAAGAAAGAAAAAGTCCGCATATGAAAGTAAAGTTGCCTGGATTTTTAATGCAATATACAATATTAACTGCAAATTCCCGAACATTTTAACATATTTTCATTATATTATCCTAATACCGAGGATTAATAATGGTTTTTGCTTGCCGTGTCCGCCTGTCCCTCGGAGGGTCAGTCCACCTCTTTTGTTTCACCCTCATGACAAGTCTCTGATAATATTGCACCGTTTTAGATGTTTAAACATTTGTCCAATATCTTTAGTCGTGCTAAAATCAAGATTGATTTCTCTGTCGTTTCTTTCGCTCATAATAAATGTTCTGTGTCATCGCCTGATGCTCTTGTCCAGACTGAATCTAGTTATCAGAGATGGATGTTATTTCACACTTTTTTCAGCATAAACCATTAATCCTTGTCATGCTGATACCGAAATATTCCTGATTTGATAAACGCTGTGGTAGATGTAGCCTGCACAGACGTGCAGTCTGATCTTAGTCTACACTACCTGCTTATTCTTTTAGTGTTACGGAAATATTCGAATATAAAGTAGACCTCGGTTTGACAAAAAAAATCAGAATTTTGTGAAGAAAGGATATATATTCAGCAAGACAAGGGTAGATTCCAGATCAAGAATTGCTTTATTTACTCACTTAAGATTAAAGTTCAAGTCATATCTAATGCTCATATCAGGAGGAAACCCGGTTTTACACATTCCCAAGGCCGCGGAATGGCACTTATTCACGTCACAACAAAAAATAAGCGCTGAAAAATATATTCGAAAATGAAGAGATGGCTTATTAAAAGCAATTTCCTCATTATTGACAATGTTTTCTACCCCAAAAGTAAAAACAGCAACATTTCATCAAATCTGTGACATCTTTGAATTTGGACCAGTCTCAAATTTTATTGTCTGGTAATGGATTAAACTTTAAAAGAGATCTTGGTGTTATTTCACACACTTCTTATACATGTATTCTGAAATCAAAAATGATTTAATGAATGGGATTTCACGGCGCGTAAGACAGCTGAGATTATTTATCGCGGTAAAAACGAGTTCAGACAATCTAGCTTGTGTAAAATCAAAGTACTGAAAGTACTTTTAGCTAACAAATGGTTTTGTTGGGTAATCATCTTTGTCAAAGGTTATCATGATAAATAAACGAGGTCTTAGAAACCAAGTAGTTAACATGGCAAAATCTTAGACTGGTTCAAATGGAAAGAAGTTGCAGACGACAATTTCAAGTTGGTGGAATTTAGAAAACCATTGCTTTGTATGGTAGAAAATATTGGGGTCGTCGAAGATTTTGCTTGTCACAAGCAATTTATTCATTGTCCACAATGTTTTGCAATGTTTTTTCCCCTTTTTTGGGGATGCTTAAAAAGCGGGATTGAGTGGGAATGGGCTACAAAGTATGCTTTTGAAGGAGTTCTCCACAACTCGAATAAAGTTAACTCGTGTGGCCATACAAAGCAGTACGCATAGTGAAGACTCTGGTCAAACACATCAGTTGAACACAATATATTCAAGTGAGATAAAAATAACTAGGAGATGAATTTGTAGGCAGAGTTTGCAATATACCCGAAATACATAAGAACTACTTTTTTAAGGCGTAGACATTCAATGGATTTAGTGGTAAAGACACCAGTGGCAGTTTGCACTCGTTGTACTTAGAGAAGACATCAAAATTGTGTCTGTTAACTTCAGCTGTCAAAGCTGATGCTTTGCTAGCTTATTAACCAATGCGATGAAAACAAAGGAGCCTTAGACAGATGACTGATGATGTGTATAATTTTTGTACACGCAATTGTTAGTAACAACTCAAATTTTACAGCTTTACAGCTTCTGAAAGGACTTTCTTTAACACTTATATCAATTACCCGTTCTTCGAAGTCGTTTCACAACAATGAACAAGTCCGACATTGTAAATATTTAAAAAAAATTGGGCCGTCAGAACCGCCAGCCTCTTTTCTATTAGGTCAAATATGACTCTCATGCAGGCATAGATTTGCCCAAAATTAGGAATTTCAAGTTTATCACTGATCGCTCGTAGATAATTGACAGATCGCGCCTGTCAAAGAACCAAAAGACCACTCAAATTTTTTCATTAAGACCGTCAGTGAACTTTGAACTGCATATATTTCCGTTTATTTATTATCGCTACCGTAGCACATGCACTTATGAGCGACGCCCCAAGAAGACTATTAGTTGTTACGGGGGAAAGTGTAAGGATACATGACGAAACTGCTGAGAACCCCGCCTGGTTCTTTAACATGCCCGATGTAAAGCACCGTCCCACCGTCACCCGAAAGACAATTAGTTTGTTGGTTTGGTCAGCCCAGGGCTCGAATCCTTGATCTTGAGATTTGAAGTCAAGTGCTCTACCAAATGAGCACATCGGGCTGACGAAAACGTTGAACTCCAACATTGGCCGACATTTATGTGAAGCATTTTTGTTGGTTTGGCAACCGATTGACTTTCAAATTGGGACTTCCTGTCGAGCAATTGGCGCGACACATGAAATTTCTTCATTGTCCACAATGTTTTCCAAAGCTTTGTCTTGGGATGGTTAAAAAGCGGATTTGGGTAGGAATGGGTTAAATAGCATGCTTTTGACAGAGTTTTCTACAATATGAGTAAAATTTGCAATATTCCTGAAATACGTAAGAACTATTTTTTATGGTGTATGCATTCCATGAATTTGGTTGTTAAGGTTCCAGTGGCAGTTTGCACTCATTGAACTTCGGGAAAACCTGAAAATTCATTTAAGACGTATTTTACAAGGACATTTCTTGTGTAATCTGTCACGGTTCTGGCTTACAGGTATTGTGTGTCTAATATAAGAGATATTTGTAAACCGCATTACGACGGATGTATGATGGTATTACGGCTTTAAATAAACGCAATGACGCTTTTGACCCCCCCCCCCTTCCAGCTTTGGAAAACATTGTTCTAAAATGAAGAATTTGGTTTCTTCATTTTCCATATTTTTTTCCACCCAGAAAATTGAAACAAATCCAAAATTGTACAAACTTTAAATTGTAGTCTGCAACCCCTTTCGCTTTGGACCTGTCTAAACTTTTGCCATCTGGTAATGGCTTAATACACCGTAGATTGTCATTAAATTTAATTACTTCCGACAAAGTCACGTGGTCTCTCACCTTTTTTATCATAAAATACCACAATCTTTTCCCCAAAATCTGGGTTCACATCTTAAATTTATCAAACTGATACGGTTTCAAGTTGTAGCGATCCGAATTTAGGACAAAAAAAAATTGATTCACCGATGAGTAGTGGGAAAAGTTTTAGATAGGTACAAAAATTGAAAGAAATTGCAACCGACAATGATAGTGACAAAAACAAAGTTCATATAAGATAGAAAATATCATAATGGCGAGGTAGAGATATATTGAAAGATACAATCAACTTTTCCTCTTCCCACTCACAAATTTTTCATAGCTAGTTTTCTTAAATGTGGGACCACATGTAGATCTATTTGGGATAAGGGTGGCAGAGATAGCTGCTTATTTGAATAGGGTTTAACCCATTACAGGATGACAAAATTTTAGACTGGGATCAAAATTCTAAGAAGTTTCAAGTTGAGAGAATTTCGAATATCTTTGACTTTATGGATTGAAAACGATACTGAAAATGAATAAATTGCTTGTTACAAGTAATTTCTTTTCTGTATAACTTTGTTTTCTTAAATAAAAAATCTTGAAGGGCTTACAAAAAGCGTTAGTGTGTGGGAATGCGGCCACTTTCAACAGTGTTTCAGTCTTATCGCGGCAACAGGATCTCCTAACCATAGATACGCAGTATTCCTCACAATGTTGCTACTGCTTCATCCTTTCGGCGAAGTTCCAACTGATCTTTTTGATTTAGGTTTCAGTACGACCCTCCATCCATTGGAGGTGGGCACATAGAGGAAAGGACACTTGCCGCATCCGGGGATCGAACCATAGATCTCATTATTGGGAGCCATACGTGCTTCGAACTGCGCTAATACAGCGGTCAGTAATATTTGAACACTCGATATTTATTCAGTGCATGAATTACAATCCATACTTGTTTAGTGCATCAGTGACAAACGCGAGAATTTTAGACTACGTGATCCAAAAGGAAAGACGTTGAAAACGAGAAATCAAAGTGCGGCTAAACTGTAAGACAAATACCAGATATGGAAAAAAGCATTGTCGGAATAGTAGAAATCGCTTGCAGTTAGAAGCAAATCTCCTTTCTTCTAATGTTTTCCATAGCCTTTTTTTTCTCCATCGTGTCAAATAACGGGATAAGGCGGTAATAGGTCAACTTTCAACCATAGTCAAACATGTTTATTTGTTCCCAATCAAGAACTATTGACCTTAAAGATAACAAAGTCGCCTTTGCCATTAAAATATCAAAAAGAATCTAAAGTAAATCCGATCTCAATTTGATATAATCACACTATTCCGAGGCTCTGTAAAAAACATTTTAAACCCTTTCCCGTTTTTCGAAATGGTAGACTGGTCCAATGCAAAGAAGCTGTAGACGACAATGAAAAGTGGGTGCAATATTAAAAGTAACAAACCTGCAGGGTAGAAAATATTGTAGAACAGAAAAAATACTTGTCACAAGCAATTTCTTCTTTTTTCCACTATGTTTTCTCAAGTATATAATAATACGGACGTAAGAACCAGTGATTGTACAGCAAAGGGTTAATTCTGTACACGAGGTTAACATAGATTTTTTCGATTATAATAAACAAACAAACAATCTCATGACAGCAAATATCGATATATTTTGTGGCTGTCGCGTCTGTCCGTACATCAAAGAATCAATCGACCAATCAAATGATTTATTTCGAACGAAACAGTTAAATATGGACCTCAAATTTGGTGGACATTTATGTAAATCATTTTGTTGATTTGTTTGTTTGAATGTGGTTTTGCGTCGCTTTCAACAATCTTTCAGTTATATCGCGGCGGCTTGAGCACCTAACAATGGAATCCTGGTATTTCTCACACCAGTACTACCACTATATCCTTTCCTGGCCTCCAGCTGCTATCACACATAGGTCTACGATTATCGACCCATCATTTTGTTGATAGCGGCTATACTTAATTAAACGTTGTAACCACATCTTATTTAATCTGTAGTTACGATGTTCAGGCCGCCTATCAACAATTTTACTTGACAGTGTTTCATGTACTGACCATTAATTATGCAAAATAAAGCTGTTTAATACTCGAAGTGGAATTTTCTGTTGGAGTCGGTGGGCGGGGCCAACGTGCGGGACCACAGGGACTTGTCATGATTGATTTATTTTACACTGTATAAGTAAGTATTTATGTAAATAATATTAAAAAATCAACTGTTACAAGTTCTTGTGGATGGGACAAGCAGACCCACAAGTCCAGGATTATTTTCAAACCTGCACCGAATTTGGTCAGTTCCGTCAAATGGTGACACAAAAAGGGGGCATTAGAAAAAATTCGACGCCACAAAAAATAATTCGTTAACACTAAGACTGGGTAATTCCATCAAGTGACCCGGAAAAGGGGTCGAATGGGAATTGAAAAAGAAAATCCTCATTCAATTTTAATGAGATTCCGTTTCAAAACTGGAGTTGCAAGGAATGATAAGATCTATACAAGGAACGATCCGTTAGAAAATGATTCACTTCCTTTGAATTTCGTCTTGTTGCACGGAATAGGGACCCAAAGAAGATTCGCCGGGGAAAAGTGAACACAATTAAGTCCAATGTTTTTATAGGATTGTCCCGGGTTCGATTCCCGGTCGCGGCGAATATCCTTTCCTGCTAATGGGTGGATAATCTTAAACCTAAGGGGGATGAGCAGCTCGAGTCACGGAAAGGATGTAGTGGTATTGCTGGTGTTAGAAATACCAGGAATCCATGGATAGGTACTCCAGCCGAAGAGATATGGCTAAAATACTGTTAACAGTGGTGTTAACCCCCTCCCAATCAATCAATCAAATAATCAATCAATCAACCAACCAATCAACCAATCAATCAAATAATTAATCAATCAATTAATCAAACGATCATCGCGGTTCCCGATTAATCCTTCTCCGCACAATCCCTCGTTTTTACGCCCCCCCCCCCCAAGAAAAAAAATTTGGAAAAAAATGTGGAAAATGAAGAAATTGCTTGTGTCAAACATTTTCCTCCTTATCCATAATGTTTTCAATCCAAAAAAGGGAAAAAAGCCGTCAATCCCAAATTGTCGTCTGCAGCTTCTTTTAATTTGGACCGGTCTAAAATTTCTTCGTCTTTTAAATGCCGGATAATAGAGTTATGTACTTTCGGAATCAGTGGGTGTATTCTGGTGACGAAAACTGGCTCAATCTTCTCACATATGACGTGGTTTATGATATAATTATTATGATGCAGAGATATTTACTCCATGCACTACTTCTACTTTAATTTAACACCGGACGACAAAATTTTGGACTGACTCAAATTGTACATGTGTGTAGGATTGCAGAAAACAATTTCAAATTTTATTAAGTTTTAGATTTTTCAGCTTTCTGGGTAGCAAAACCTGGTGTAAAATGAAGAAGTTGTTTGTTACAAGCAACTATTTCATTTTATACAATGATTTTCTGGTCGGTTTTTTTTGAGGGGCGTCAAAAAGCGTCCTTGGCTAAAGAAGTGGGAAAAGTTTTAGATAGGTACAAAAATTGAAAGAAATTGCAACCGACAATGATAGTGACAAAAACAAAGTTCATATAAGATAGAAAATATCATAATGGCGAGGTAGAGATATATTGAAAGATACAATCAACTTTTCCTCTTCCCACTCACAAATTTTTCATAGCTAGTTTTCTTAAATGTGGGACCACATGTAGATCTATTTGGGATAAGGGTGGCAGAGATAGCTGCTTATTTGAATAGGGTTTAACCCATTACAGGATGACAAAATTTTAGACTGGGATCAAAATTCTAAGAAGTTTCAAGTTGAGAGAATTTCGAATATCTTTGACTTTATGGATTGAAAACGATACTGAAAATGAATAAATTGCTTGTTACAAGTAATTTCTTTTCTGTATAACTTTGTTTTCTTAAATAAAAAATCTTGAAGGGCTTACAAAAAGCGTTAGTGTGTGGGAATGCGGCCACTTTCAACAGTGTTTCAGTCTTATCGCGGCAACAGGATCTCCTAACCATAGATACGCAGTATTCCTCACAATGTTGCTACTGCTTCATCCTTTCGGCGAAGTTCCAACTGATCTTTTTGATTTAGGTTTCAGTACGACCCTCCATCCATTGGAGGTGGGCACATAGAGGAAAGGACACTTGCCGCATCCGGGGATCGAACCATAGATCTCATTATTGGGAGCCATACGTGCTTCGAACTGCGCTAATACAGCGGTCAGTAATATTTGAACACTCGATATTTATTCAGTGCATGAATTACAATCCATACTTGTTTAGTGCATCAGTGACAAACGCGAGAATTTTAGACTACGTGATCCAAAAGGAAAGACGTTGAAAACGAGAAATCAAAGTGCGGCTAAACTGTAAGACAAATACCAGATATGGAAAAAAGCATTGTCGGAATAGTAGAAATCGCTTGCAGTTAGAAGCAAATCTCCTTTCTTCTAATGTTTTCCATAGCCTTTTTTTCTCCATCGT
Organism: Fragum fragum; assembly: GCA_946902895.1. NCBI lineage: Eukaryota > Metazoa > Mollusca > Bivalvia > Cardiida > Cardiidae > Fragum > Fragum fragum. Next base: position 52,280,720 of record OX336373.1, on the reverse strand, counting down.
GTCAAATAACGGGATAAGGCGGTAATAGGTCAACTTTCAACCATAGTCAAACATGTTTATTTGTTCCCAATCAAGAACTATTGACCTTAAAGATAACAAAGTCGCCTTTGCCATTAAAATATCAAAAAGAATCTAAAGTAAATCCGATCTCAATTTGATATAATCACACTATTCCGAGGCTCTGTAAAAAACATTTTAAACCCTTTCCCGTTTTTCGAAATGGTAGACTGGTCCAATGCAAAGAAGCTGTAGACGACAATGAAAAGTGGGTGCAATATTAAAAGTAACAAACCTGCAGGGTAGAAAATATTGTAGAACAGAAAAAATACTTGTCACAAGCAATTTCTTCTTTTTTCCACTATGTTTTCTCAAGTATATAATAATACGGACGTAAGAACCAGTGATTGTACAGCAAAGGGTTAATTCTATACACGAGGTTAACATAGATTTTTTCGATTATAATAAACAAACAAACAATCTCATGACAGCAAATATCGATATATTTTGTGGCTGTCGCGTCTGTCCGTACATCAAAGAATCAATCGACCAATCAAATGATTTATTTCGAACGAAACAGTTAAATATGGACCTCAAATTTGGTGGACATTTATGTAAATCATTTTGTTGATTTGTTTGTTTGAATGTGGTTTTGCGTCGCTTTCAACAATCTTTCAGTTATATCGCGGCGGCTTGAGCACCTAACAATGGAATCCTGGTATTTCTCACACCAGTACTACCACTATATCCTTTCCTGGCCTCCAGCTGCTATCACACATAGGTCTACGATTATCGACCCATCATTTTGTTGATAGCGGCTATACTTAATTAAACGTTGTAACCACATCTTATTTAATCTGTAGTTACGATGTTCAGGCCGCCTATCAACAATTTTACTTGACAGTGTTTCATGTACTGACCATTAATTATGCAAAATAAAGCTGTTTAATACTCGAAGTGGAATTTTCTGTTGGAGTCGGTGGGCGGGGCCAACGTGCGGGACCACAGGGACTTGTCATGATTGATTTATTTTACACTGTATAAGTAAGTATTTATGTAAATAATATTAAAAAATCAACTGTTACAAGTTCTTGTGGATGGGACAAGCAGACCCACAAGTCCAGGATTATTTTCAAACCTGCACCGAATTTGGTCAGTTCCGTCAAATGGTGACACAAAAAGGGGGCATTAGAAAAAATTCGACGCCACAAAAAATAATTTGTTAACACTAAGACTGGGTAATTCCATCAAGTGACCCGGAAAAGGGGTCGAATGGGAATTGAAAAAGAAAATCCTCATTCAATTTTAATGAGATTCCGTTTCAAAACTGGAGTTGCAAGGAATGATAAGATCTATACAAGGAACGATCCGTTAGAAAATGATTCACTTCCTTTGAATTTCGTCTTGTTGCACGGAATAGGGACCCAAAGAAGATTCGCCGGGGAAAAGTGAACACAATTAAATCCAATGTTTTTATAGGATTGTCCCGGGTTCGATACCCGGTCGCGGCGAATATCCTTTCCTGCTAATGGGTGGATAATCTTAAACCTAAGGGGGATGAGCAGCTCGAGTCACGGAAAGGATGTAGTGGTATTGCTGGTGTTAGAAATACCAGGAATCCATGGATAGGTACTCCAGCCGAAGAGATATGGCTAAAATACTGTTAACAGTGGTGTTAACCCCCTCCCAATCAATCAATCAAATAATCAATCAATCAACCAACCAATCAACCAATCAATCAAATAATTAATCAATCAATTAATCAAACGATCATCGCGGTTCCCGATTAATCCTTCTCCGCACAATCCCTCGTTTTTACGCCCCCCCCCAGAAAAAAAATTTGGAAAAAAATGTGGAAAATGAAGAAATTGCTTGTGTCAAACATTTTCCTCCTTATCCATAATGTTTTCAATCTAAAAAAGGGAAAAAAGCCGTCAATCCCAAATTGTCGTCTGCAGCTTCTTTTAATTTGGACCGGTCTAAAATTTCTTCGTCTTTTAAATGCCGGATAATAGAGTTATGTACTTTCGGAATCAGTGGGTGTATTCTGGTGACGAAAACTGGCTCAATCTTCTCACATATGACGTGGTTTATGATATAATTATTATGATGCAGAGATATTTACTCCATGCACTACTTCTACTTTAATTTAACACCGGACGACAAAATTTTGGACTGACTCAAATTGTACATGTGTGTAGGATTGCAGAAAACAATTTCAAATTTTATTAAGTTTTAGATTTTTCAGCTTTCTGGGTAGCAAAACCTGGTGTAAAATGAAGAAGTTGTTTGTTACAAGCAACTATTTCATTTTATACAATGATTTTCTGGTCGGTTTTTTTTTGAGGGGCGTCAAAAAGCGTCCTTGGCTAAAGAAGATGTATAGTTTGAATGCACCTCACATATATCACCGTGTTGTAAGTTGTCCGTTAGGTTTGTGCAGTCAATCAAAGATGGCGACAACGAAACAGCATGAGAGGTAGGTGTCTTAGTTTTCATCGATAATTTTCTTAAACAGACGTTTCATGCCTTCATATTGATATCATTTTACATGAGAAATGTATACCTATCCACGGTTCTATATATCAAAGTACCAGTGTTGCCCTATCGCCGTCGGTCGTTGTGCAAACACAGCGCAACACGGAAATTTTTTTTCGAAGCGAGAAAGTTGTCTTTTTAAGCATGATTATATAATAATCAGCGAACTAGGAAACAAAATATTGCTGTACCTTGGATGTTTTTAATATGCCCTTTCCTATGGTTACGGCTATTTTAAACAGAATTGTTCAGAATGGCCACAAACGCTGTGTTTAGAAAATGATCATACAACGGTGCAGTCATAGTGAAAATATGCAGACACAACGGTGCAGTTTCTGTGTGTTGTGAACGGTGTAGTTATCATTTTCATAACAAATTGTGAACGGTGTAGACATAAAGCAATTATTGTGAACGGTGTAGACATGAAGCAATACAGAACTTGTTATTTCTCAAATGATATTCTTTTTAATGTTTAATGAAATTATTGCCAAATTTCTTCAACAATTATGTTAATATATGACTGATTTGAAAATGCTTTGAAGCAAAGAAGGTGACAATACGTCTGGAAAAAAGAAATACTTTAATCAGAATTGAGGAAGATTCCAGTTTCTTTGCTATTTCTCAAAGCAATTTCATAAGGGTCAAATAGAAGAAAAAATCAAGAATCTGACAGTGTCTTTTTTTATTCATTATTTTTTATTTTCAGTTCCATGCTGTTCACTTGTTACCACTGCCCTTTCGAAGGAAGTTTTGAAAATGTTGTGAAGCATTCAGAACAGGACCATTCTAACCAGATATTAAAAGTGCGCAGGAGAGAGATAAATGAAAAGACTGGCCAAAAAGGTTTGAAAACTCTGAACTTTAACATAATTCCGGATATTGTAAAAAACTCAAACCAAGATATAATCCCCATTTACGATCATGGAACACACAAGATAGACCTCATCAACATAGAAAACCAGGATTTTGGAATTAGCAATCTTTCTATCGATGATATCCCTGATTTTGAATGCATGAGTCCTGTACATAAACAATTACGAAGTTCGACACCCCATAAAGTCGTTCAAAAAGCTCCGACCGTAATTCCAGATATTTCAATTGGATGTGCTGAAACAGATGATACGGATAGGGACTCTTCTCTTTCTGCACGGGACATGGAAATAATGGCCGAAATGAAGAGTTTGCTCTCAGATGTGATTAAGTCATTGAGAAACGTTGATCAACTTGGTAATTGGTTATCTTTTCATCAGATGGTCAAGGAAGGTCGGTTCCCGATGGAAAACATTGCATTTCATGTGTGTAAATTCTACTCTCTTGAAAATACCTCTTCAATGCGTTTCACACCAAAAGTCAAGCGTTTTTGGCGAGTAGGATATTGTCTTTTTCATGGCAAATGGTTACATTTTATGAGTGGGCCCAAAAATCTTGGTCAGAAAATTGCCAGTCCTGAAGAGGAGGTCACATCTGAAAATGCCAAAATAAATTTTGCAGTTCCGTACAGAGCAACTGTTGGAACCAGGAATAGGGCGTTTGACGAAGACGACGTAAAACCTGGCTTACTCACACCGATGATCGATAAATTAGCGGAACAAACAGACGACGAGAGGTATTTTCAAGAGAGTAGAATTTACACACATCCATAAATAGATGAAATGCAATGTTTTCCATCGGGAACCGACCTTCCTTGACCATCTGATGAAAAGATAACCAATTACCAAGTTGATCAACGTTTCTCAATGACTTAATCACATCCGGGAGCAAACTCTTCATTTCGGCCATTATTTCCATGTCCCGTGCAGAAAGAGAAGAGTCCCTATCCGTATCATCTGTTTCAGCACATCCAATTGAAATATCTGGAATTACGGTCGGAGCTTTTTGAACGACTTTATGGGGTGTCGAACTTCGTAATTGTTTATGTACAGGACTCATGCATTCAAAATCAGGGATATCATCGATAGAAAGATTGCTAATTCCCAAATCCTGGTTTTCTATGTTGATGAGGTCTATCTTGTGTGTTCCATGATCGTAAATGGGGATTATATCTTGGTTTGAGTTTTTTACAATATCCGGAATTATGTTAAAGTTCAGAGTTTTCAAACCTTTTTGGCCAGTCTTTTCATTTATCTCTCTCCTGCGCACTTTTAATATCTGGTTGGAATGGTCCTGTTCTGAATGCTTCACAACATTTTCAAAACTTCCTTCGAAAGGGCAGTGGTAACAAGTGAACATCATGGAACTGAAAATAAAAATAATGAATAAAAAAGACACTGTCAGATTCTTGATTTTTTCTTCTATTTGACCTAATGAAATTGCTTTGAGAAATAGCGAAGAAACTGGAATCTTCCTCAATTCTGATTAAAGTATTTCTTTTTTCCAGACGTATTGTCACCTTCTTTGCTTCAAAGCATTTTCAAATCAGTCATATATTAACATAATTATTGAAGAAATTTGGCAATAATTTCATTAAACATTAAAAAGAATATCATTTGAGAAATAACAAGTTCTGTATTGCTTCATGTCTACACCGTTCACAATAATTGCTTTATGTCTACACCGTTCACAATTTGTTATGAAAATAATAACTACACCGTTCACAACACACAGAAACTGCACCGTTGTGTCTGCATATTTTCACTATGACTGCACCGTTGTATGATCATTTTCTAAACACAGCGTTTGTGGCCATTCTGAACAATTCTGTTTAAAATAGCCGTAACCATAGGAAAGGGCATATTAAAAACATCCAAGTTACAGCAATATTTTGTTTCCTAGTTCGCTGATTATTATATAATCATGCTTAAAAAGACAACTTTCTCGCTTCGAAAAAAAATTTCCGTGTTGGGCTGTGTTTGCATTACGACCGACGGCGTTAGGGCAACACTGGTACTTTGATATATAGAACCGTGGATAGGTATACATTTCTCCTGTACGATTATATCAGTATCAAGACAAGATACGGTCATTTAAGGAAATATTATCGACGAAAACTAAGACACCTACCTCTCACGTTGTTCCATGGACGCCATCTTTGATTGACCACTCAAAACCACCGTACAAACTACACAAATCTAACGGACAACTTACAACACAGTGTATATGATAGAGTTTTCTTGCACAATGTTCCATCATGGAGGGTCGAAATGACTTTTATAGTTTTTTAATGTAAATAGTTTTAAACCACGGTGTGCACTTAATATACCATAGGGACCACATAATAAAGCTTATTCATCTAGTACAATCGTGAGTGACTGCTCGGGGAATAAAAAAATGAAAAAAAAAACCCGAGGGTAAACTAAGTAACCCCCCCCCCCCCTGAGCAACCCGCAAGAGTACCCGGAATAAGACCCGGGGGATAGGCGGTCGGTTGCCCGGGAGGAGGTGGAAGCTACTGGCACAATGTTCCATCAATACACAGTCATAGACATTCGTTACTGGTAACCTTGACCTACGAAATTAAAATTGGTTTTAACATAGTGTATATCTCATGCAAACATATTCTCATCTTACTTGTCAGCTTATCCGCTTGTATTTACCATTTCTTGACCTTGAACTACTTTAACCCATTCCCACACAAGCCCTCCTTTATTACGCCCCTCAAGAAAAAGTCTTTGGAAAACATTGTGGATAATGAAGAAATTGCTTGTATCAAGCAATTTCTTCATTATCCACAATGTTTTCTATCCCAAAGGATAAAAAAATTAACATTCCATCACCCTGAAAATGTCGTTTGCAACTTCTTTCAATTTGGACTAGTCTAAAACTTTGTTGTGTGGGAATGGGTTAAGCCTTTCCCCTTTTCGAAATTTAAGACTGGTCAAAACTGAAAGAGGTTGAAGATGACAAACATGGATGCAATTTGATATAGAACCAAACTTTGTGATAGAAAACATTGTGGAAAAAAAGAAATTGTTTGTTACAAGCAATTTCTTCTTTTTCCACAATGTTTTTGAAGTATAAATTACAGGTACGTAAAGTACCGGGTTTGTACTTGAAAAAGATTTAAAAAGTTCGGCGGAAATTTCAACTTCATCAGGTCTTGGGCTTTTTTTATGTAACATTGGAATAATCTCTCTCTTCTTTTATTGACTAATTTAGCATTGCCAAAGAATGTTTCCAGAGGATCGATAGAAAACTTTCCTTTCACTTTGTTAACAGTAATAAAGTATGAAAAAGTGCATGTGATTTACAACGCGGAAATCCCCATTTTTATCAGTTAATAAGTACAGTGTAAAGGGTCGGAAACTCAAAACGGATAACATTATCTGATTTAATTCAGCAAGTGTGTTTCTCGATGTGTATAGTCAATCGTAGGCTGGAAATTCTTAGATTCACAGACGAATGGTGTGCCAGTATAATATGTGTATTTGTGGTCACCTATGCATGTTTGGATAAAGCAAGCCACTGACCTAGTAAACACACAACGTGCCTTAAAATGCAGAGAATTGTGAAAGTATCGGTAGGATTTTGTGGAATTACGTGCGTGGTTGTATTGGCTTATTTGCAATACCAATCGAATTTCAGTGTAGGGTCGAAGGAATTTGAAACGACTTTTGTAAATAGGGAATCGCTTCGCCTATCGAATCAGCAGACGAACCCGGAATGTGAATGTCCACCAAGTGAGTCACCTTTGTTTTCGCTCATATCCGTAAAGTTTCGTACACGAAAAAAGGACAAATTGGATGATGTAACTATTAAAATTGCACAATAATATATTCCACGAATATATGAATCAGTAAAACACACGGTCCCGCAGAATTTACGATGCACGTGCATATTATTATCCTCGTAAATTAGACTGATCCAAATTCAGAGATGCTTCAGACGACAATGTTCAGTTTACGGATTTTTTTGCTATTAATGAGGAAGAGAACTTTGTGGATAAAAAAGAAACTGCTTGTAACAACCAAATCTTCATTTCCATGATGTTTTCCGAAGCATTTTAGGGTGGGGGCATTAAAAAGTGTTAGATTCTTATTTGGTGGGATGAGTTATTTGCAAGATGTAGCTACAATGTTTTGATCACTAGACAGCAAGATTGGCATGGTGGTGATGAAAAGGTTAACCCATTACCAGACGGCAAAATTTTAGACAAAAATAATTGAAAGGAGTTGCAGAGGACAATTTAAAGTTTATAATTTATTTAGCTCTACTGGCCGAAGGCCACTAGAGCTATTTCGATGGCTTTTTCCGGTCCGGCGTCTGTGCGTCCAACTGTCTGTCCATCCATCCGTCTGGCTGTCCGTCCATTAAACTTTTCCTTGTTAACACTCTAGAGTCCACAGTTTTCATCGGATTTCCTTCAAACTTTCACAGAATGATTGTACCACTATAAGGATCGTTCCTTTCGAAATTGGGTCAGATCCATCAGGCATCAAGAAACACGGGAAAAGGGGCCTAATTAGAATTTAATAAAAAAATAATGTTAACACTCTAGAGACCACAGTTTTCATCAGATTCTCTTCAAACTTTCACAGAATGATTATACCACTGTAAGATTTGTTCCTTTCGAAAGCGGGTAAGATCTGTCAAGAAAAAGGGAAAAGGGCCTTATGAAAATTTAATTCAAAATTCCATTAAAAATCCTCGTTAACACTCTGGACTCCACAGCTTTCATCGTATTCTCTTCAAACTTTCTCGGAATGATTGTACCATCATAAGGTAGTTCCTTTTGAAATTGGGTCAGAAACACGGGTAAAGGGGTTTTATTAAAATTCCTTTCGAATTTGGGCATCTTCCGTCAAGAAACACAGGAAAAGGGGCCTAATTTTTTATTTAACCCATTCCAACACAGTGGAATTTTAGACCGGTCCAAATTGAAAGGAGCTGCAGACGACAATTTCAAGTTTATTGAATTTCAAATTTTTTCATCTTTTTGGATAGAAAACATTGTGGATAATGAAGAAATTGCTTGATCCAAGCAATTTCTTCATTTTCCACAATGTTTTCCAAAGCTTTTTCGTTGAGGGGCCTTAGGAAAATTCAATTAAAAAATCTTAATTAGTGCTTTAAAGTCCACAGATCTTTATACTCAAACAGATTAATTATATTATTTTGTAAGTAGAGTTCCCCTTGGAATTGGTTTAGCTCCGTCAAGTAACATGGGAAAGGGGCTATATGAGATTTAATTAATAAAACCCTGTTAACACAATGAAGCCCACAGCTCTGATCTGATTTTGTTGAAACTTTGACAGAATGATTGTAAGGTCATAACGATCATTCTTTTCATAACAGGATTTGAATTGTCAAGAAACACAGGAAAAGGGGCCTTATGAAAATTTCATTTATAAATCCTTGTTCCCAAGTCCAAGAGCTTTCATCGGATTATCTTCAAACATTCACAGAATAATTGTACAATAATAATGATTATTTATGTTGACATTAGACCTGATCCGTCAAGTTTCACAGGAAAAGGGGCATTATGAAATTAAATTTTAAAATCCTTGTACCACAATAAAGTCAACAGTTTTCATCAGATTCTGTTTAAACTTTCACAGAATGGTTGTTCCATCATGAGGATTCTTTCTTTTCAAATTAGGCCTGATCTGTCTAGTATCATGGGAAAAGGGGCCTTTTGAGAATTTTATCTATAAACCTTGCAACCAAGTCAAGAGTTTTCATTGGATTTTCTTCAAACCTTCACAGAATCATTGTACAATAATTACGATTGTTGATGCTGACATGAGACCTGATCCATCAAGTATCACAGGAAAAGTAGCCTTATGAAAATTTTATTTTAAAATCTTTACACCAAGATAAAGTCTGCAGTTTTCATCGGATTCTGTTCAAACTTTCACAGAATGTTTGTTTCACCATTAGGATTATTTCTTTCCAAATTGGGCCTGATCTGTCTAGTATCATAGGAAAAGGGGCTGTATGAAAAATTGTTACCAAATCCTCATAAACACAAGAATGTCCTCAGTCACTATCAGAATCTCTTCAAACTTTAACCGAATGATTGTACCATCATTTGGATAGTTCCTTTGTAAATTAGGTCTGATTGGTTAAGTGACACAAGAAAAGGGGCACTATGAAAATTTTATTACAAAAACATCATTATCACATTAAAGTCCTCAGTCTTTATCATTTTCTTCAAACTATCTATCATTAGGATTATTCCTTTGTACATTGGGTCTGATTTGTTAAGTTTCAAGAGAAAATGGGCTTTATGAAAATTTTATTACAAAAAATTCTTGACACAATTCAGTTCACTGTTTTCATTGATCCTCTTTAACTTTTAAAGAATGATTGTACTACCTTCACTAGAATTGTTCCTTTTGAAATTTGGTTTGTTCTTTAACCCATTCCAACACAGCAAAATTTTAGACTGGTCCAAATTGAAAGAAGCTGCAGACGACAATTTCAAGTTGATGGAATTTTGAACTTTTTCATCGTTTTGGATAGAAAACATTGTGGATGATGAAGAAATTTCTTGATACAAGCAATTTCTTCATTTTCCACAATATTTTCAATAGCTATTTTCTTGAGGGGCGTAAAAAAGAGGGATTGAGTTGGAATGGGTTAAAGTATCTTGACCTATGAAGATTTCACTATAAACTCATTAACTCAACAAATTCCACAGATTACACAGATTGATTGTACCATCATTACAATTGCTGATTTTGACAGATCTGATTATGGCAAGTGTCACATAAAAAGGGGCTGTATGAAAAACTTCCTTAAATGTTCTAGTTAACACAATGATGTCCTTTGATTTCACCGGATTCACTTCAAAATTTCACAGAATATTTGTACAATCTCTTAAATGGTTCTTTTCACAACTGGGTACAATCCATCAAATATCATGTAAAAAGGGGCCATATGATTTTTTTTTAAATATTCTAGTAAACATAATGAAGTCCCAATATTTCATCGGATTCACTTTAAACTTTCACAGAATGATAAAACCAACAGTCAAATATCATGGGAAAAGCGGCCTTTTGAGAACTTGATTTTAATATCTTTGTTAAAACCCTTTCCTGTACAATCACTGGTTTTTACGTCCTTGTGATTTTATACTTGAGGAAATATTGTGGGAAAAGAAATTTCAAGCAATTTCTTCTTTTTCCACAATATTTTCTACCCTACTGAATGGTTATTTTTCAAATTAAATCCACAATAAATTTTTGTCTGCAAAACCTTTGAATTTTGACAGGTCTAAAAAAATTTAAAACAGGAAAGGGTTAACACAATAAAGTCAACAGTTTTATTGGATTCTCTTTTAAAGGAAGGTATCGATGTTTCTGAAACCTAGATAAGAAAAATTACCAAGTGCCGAAAAATAGACTCAAACGAACATTTAATACTTTAAGTTAGGTCAGGTATTGTCTTGGTGGTTATCTAATAGACCTAAAGTGGCTTTTTCTGGTTATATCGGAAAGGTTCAGCGGAATTCCAGGCTATTTTTAGATATCACGGAATTTGGCTGTCGACATCGGATGACCTCATTTGCATATGACCCAGTGAAATGAAGGTAACAAATTTACTAGCGAAACAGCCAACGTCCTAAATCATGTCACATGAAAGGACTGGTCTTTATAGACCGGCTAGCGAACATTACTCCTGATGACGTAACGATGACGTTGGTTTGATGTAATTTGAACAAGATGCAAGGTTCTAACGGTTATTCGCGCCACGTGAATGCCCTATAATCTTCGTAGCTGTCTCGGATTAATCTAAAAATAGATTAATAGCCTACGTAGGCTATTAGAGAAATACCCTACTTTTTTCTGATAAGCGACCTTATATTTTTGCAAAACTACTTTTCGGCATATTGTTTTCAAATAGTTTATGAGAGGAAATGAAAATAATCAAAATCTGTGACATGAAAAAAACATCGATACCTACCTTTAAGATGCGTGGAATAATTGTGGCATTTGAAACACAGGAAAAGGTACCTTACAGATTATCATTCAAAACATTCTTGTGATGAGATTCACAATCATTATCAAATTGTCTTTTCAATTTCACAAGACAATTGTAGGGTTGAAAGGAAAGTTCCATTTTGAATGAAATTGATTCATCAGAAAACATAGGAAAAGGGCCTTATGGATTTTCATTCAAAACAATCCTGCTTATGTGATAAAAGCCACAATTATTGTCAGATTCTGATGAAAATTTCACAGGATGATTGTAGGGTCATAAGGTAACTTCCTTTTGGAAATGGAGTGGATCCATCATAATATACGGAAAAAGGGGCCTTGAGGTTTGTTGCTCAAAATAATAAAGGGGATAAAATCCAATTTTTTTTCCTTTATGCAATCTTCTGTAAGTAATTAACATCCTTAAATATCAGATTTCTTTAACGGAAAACTTGATAACCAGTAGAGTGTCTCAGGCCCTCATGGGCCTCTTGTTTAATTTATTTCACATTGGGATAGAAAACATGGTGGAAAATGAAGAAATTGCTTCTCACAAGTGATTGCTTCATTTCACACAATGTTTTCCCAAATTGTTTTTCTTGAGGGGAGTTATATAGCACCATTGTAGATAAGTTTTTGTTTTTTCTTGATTCTTTCAAATTCTAAAGTAATTTTGTATTTTGCCTTTGTTTTATTATTTCAGATGTTGTAATAAAGTCTGAAAAGAAAGCAAAATTGGAGACAGCAATTAAACAGTATTCAAGCTTCAAGGTAGACAAGCAATTGACCAATCCCCCTCTTACTTTATTTGCCATACCCATTGACATCATCAGGAAGTTCCACTACTAATTAAAATAGCTTTTTTTTTTTAAAATTAATGGCTTGTTGCATGCAACGAACAAGTAGAAAAGTAGGTTGGCAACTTAACATCATAACTACAGCTTTAATAAACTGTAATTATGACATTAAAGTTGCCATACCAACAAAAAAGGTTAACAAAAATGGCGGACAATGTCGGAGTTCAAAACTCATTTCTGGTTGTAATGACTGATTTCATTGGTCAACTGTGACTGGTCATTTGCACTTTCAAAATAAGAGCTACTTGATCTATTAATGTATGGTGCGCAGTTGTTTATATACTTAGATATATTACATATTCTATTTGATTGATTGATTGATTTGTGGATTGACAACTACAATCAGTCAATTCTTCAACAAAAAAAAGACCAACTTATGCAAAATGTATAAAGATAAATTGGAACTCCTTTTGCTATTGGCCGAGTTCGTTGAAATATACATGTAATCTAACAATAGAATGTGTCCATGAGGGAAACACATCTAATGTCTTCAAGTAAGCAATATTAGGCATAGTAACATGTCTGAATGATTTCCAATTTAATATTGTTAATGAATTATAAGAGAAAAATGATTACAAAATTGTAGCAACTATGAGTCATAATTCAAATGAAGTTTAATTTACTGAATCATGCTAATGTTATTCACTGCAAGGTCAACAGGCAGAAGTCTAAATAAGAGGTGGTTACAGCATTCTAAAATCCTTATTTTGCAACAAAACCCTATGTTGTAGGTACTCATTTGAATCGTCCAGACGATTCTAATGAGTACCCAAAACATAGGGTATCTAGTGAAATAGTCAAATCTAAAATACGAATTACACCCTCTATCTGCAGCTCTGTCAAAGGGCTTTCTGTGTCACAAACATAAAGGGGCTTTCTGTGTCACAAACATAAAGGGGCTTTCTGTGTCACAAACATAAAGGGGCTTTCTGTGTCACAAACATAAAGGGGCTTTCTGTGTCACAAACATAAAAAAGAAATAAGCTCCTCTATATTTCCACTTTCAATAGGCATGCCAAATGATTAACCCATTACAAGATGACAAAATTTGAGACTGTTCCAAATTGAAAGAAGTTGCAGACAACAACTTTAAGTTAATGAAATCTTTAAAATTTCTGTCTTTTGGGACAGAAAACATTGTGGATAATGAAGAAATTGCTTGTAACAAGCAATTTCTTCATTATCTACAATGTTTTTCAAAGCTTTCAAATTGAGGGGTGTTTAAAAGCGTCATTGTGTGGGAATGGGTTAACATATTTTAAAGAAAAAAATGAACAAAGAAACAAGCTTTTCTTTCTACACAATATGATAATTCCTTCCCCAACAGGCACAACATGCAAACTCGGTCAAAATGAAAGGCCATGGAATTTTCTATATTTTGATTTTTAGCACCACTGGCTGAAAGCCAGCAAGGTATTTTCACAGCTTTGTGTCAGTCGTGCATCCGGTCATCCGACCATAAACTTTTTCTTTGAAAGACCCTACTTTATCCCTCTTTATTTCATATAAAACTGACTGAATGTTTTTCTTGAACCAGTAGAATCAGGAATTCAGGATTCAATTTTCATATCGTGATTAACTCTTTGAGGAGACAATATGACTAACAAATACTACACATTAAGTTTTTTTTAGGCAAAATTATACTCCTTCCCAAACAGGCACAACAAAATTTTAGACTAGTCTAAATCAAAGATGTTGCAGACGACAATTTCTTGTAAGAAGGAATTTCTTCATCTCCCACTTTTTCCAAAGCTTTTATTCTTTTGGGGTTGTCAGAAAATATACTTGTGTGGGAATGGGTTAAATGAAGGTTTAACAGGTGAGTACTGGGTTAATGCATTGCACGAGGACTGATTCATTCAATATTGATTCAGATTCAAGGTTGGGCAAGGGCTAATAAACAGTGAAAATGTCTCTTTGTTGTCATGGTAACAAAAATTAAGAGCTTTGAAAAAACACTTTACCTGAGGTGATAGACTTAAGAAAAAAAAATCTGTGAGAAATAACCTTTATTCATTGTGATTTGTTCGCTGTCACAGTCTTGCCCTACCTATTCACAAAATAAGAACAGAACAAACATTCTAATAGACATGTACATAGCCACAATTTCATTACATAATATAATACATTTCAAGGTCATAAACACATTCTCCCCTCACACTCATCCTACTCTTCTATTATCACACTCTTTTTCCACTCTCTCTCCTCTTTCTCGCTCTCCCTACCACCTCTTATTTTCATCACATTTGGTCAAATGTAATAGTTTTATTTAACAATAATAATAACTAAGTTGTTTATTTTTAGATATAAGTGTTAGGCTCACAGAGGATATCAAAAAGAGTTGTCAATCTATCATATATGCTATTTCAAATTAATCCAAAGCTCATTGAACTTCCAGACATTTCTTTATCTAAATGTTTGTAGATTTTTTTTCGGGTGTGAGTCTGTAATAATAAGTTAACATTTTCCTGATTTTTTAAAAAATTTAGACTGGTCCAATTTTAAAGGTTGCAGACGACATTAAAAATTGGATGTAATTTGAAATGAAATCATCCTATGTGCAATTTCTTCTTTTTCCACAATGTTTCCTCAAGTATAAATTCACAGTGATGTAAAAACCTGGGTTTATACAGGAAAGTGTTAATGATCAAGTTGAGTTTTCTTCACATGTATTGATTTTATTCTTTAGATATTCAGTTTCTCCGCCAGAGTGCCTTTTCTGAGTTTTTGACGCAAATAAATCATGTTTTTTAAAGTTTTTTAATTGCACTAGTAAAGATTCGTCAAATGTAATTATAATTTGTTTATTTCTTTTAACCCATTCCCACACAAGAAAATTTTAGACCGGTCCTAATTGAAAGATGTTGCAGACGACAATTTCAAGTTGGTGGAATTTTGAATTTTTTTGCTTTTTTTGGTAGAAAACATTGTGAATAATGAAGAAATTGCTTGATACAAGCAATTTCTTCATTTTCCATAATGTTTTCCAAAGCTCTTTAATTTGGGGGCATAAAAAGGAGGGCTTGAGTTGGAATGGGTTAATTCAAGTGATTTGATCATTCTGTCCCTAGATACTCTTTTAGAACAGTAACTGACTAGCTTGATTTAGTCATTTAAAAATTGACCCTCTAAAATTCTAAATGACCCCCAGAAATTAAGACAGGGGGTCACAAATGACTCTAAAAAAATCGATCCTGGCAGAAACACTTGATATTTTGTATCTATCATAAAGCCTTGAGCCATCATACTCAGGGGAACAATATAGGACCATCATGGTCCTCCTGTCTTGAAGGTAGCACAAAATAGAGACAAACTGGTAATTCAAGGTGGATTCTTACCCCTACTGCCCACTATTGTAACTCGGTCTGTTAAGTATCTTACCCAAATGCACTACCCTCCTATCATGTGACTTGAACAATAACCAATCCAGGGTGGAGAAATTACAGATTTTGGAATTACAGATTCACAGAAGAAATATTCTAATGCTGGTAGGGGACTTGGTATTGCCATGCAATAGGTCAGAAGGCTCGTTTTACAATAACTGCAAGTAGTGGTGTAGACTGGCTGCAGTCGTTTTTGTTTTGACCTTTAATGTATAATATATTTTCCTCAAAATTGTCTCTTTAATCCAAGTTTATTTTTGTGACTAGGCAGGGCTCTGCAGACTCCCAGAATTTGGGGAGAAGTCACTTCTCACTAGTCTGAGAATTGGGAGAAGTTTTTCAAAATGGGGAGAAGTGGTGAGACTTTCAGGAGAAGTGGATTGTGTTAAAAATTAAGTTTTTGCGCGTATTCCTCATTTCTATCAGAAAATAAAATAGTTTTACAACCAAGTAGTTGCATTTTATATTATGTATCATGCTATAAACATAGAAAATACTGCTTATCCTTTCAGTCCTCAATAAAGATCTTATTCCTGTGAACAAATACTTTTGTATTTTTCTTTTTTTTGTTTTAGAATTCAAGAGTTTGATTCTGAATTTATTCTTTTTTTAATATTTCATAATAGATTCATATATGATAAAAAAGTCAACTAATAAAAAAAATGCAAATAGTGTATAGGCAGTCTGAATGAAATGAGTAGTGTTTCTATTTGAAGCAGAAAATGAGAAAAGATTTTATTGCAACAACATGTATTTAATCAAACTATTACCAGAAGAAAAAAATCAGACTGGTACAAATTGAAAGAAGCTAAATAACACATTTCACAGTGAGCTTAGATAAGAAAGAAGGTGCCAAAGAGGGTAGAAACATGTGGGGAAAGGATAAATTGCTTGCTACAAACATTTTCTCCTTTTTCCATAGTTTCCTATAAAAACATTTCAAGATGTCAAAATGGGGGATTGTGTGGTAGTGAGTTAAAGTCTGTGTACTTTACCTGATAACATATAAATGGATAAAAATTGTCATTAATTGGTCAAAAATGGTCCTCTGTGATTAAGTCAGTTATAGTGTGTAAAGGGTAAGGGTTACTGCTCAGTACACAAAACCAGACTCTGTACATGCAGAGGTTTAAAGTTAACACAGGATAATTTGCTCCATTTTATAGGATTACATGTTATTTAAAGGAAAAATTACCAACACAAGTAAGTGAAATTTAGTTTTTGAATAGAATGTATCATAACAAAAATCTCGGGAAAAGACCGTAGAAGCCTTTAAATTGTTTGCCATAATTTTCTTCACTTGTTACAATTTAAAGCAGATAACTCAAATTGAAGGATTCTAATGAAAAATGAATTTACTCTACGTAGATTTTCGACAGAATTATTTTTAATCAAGATTTCAAATTTTAAAAATATTTTGACTTCTGGTAAATGACACGGCGTCCGTAAATGTCGGCCATTATTCTCATTATGTGAAAGTAAGCAACAAATCTCGTAGACTGATGATAACTTAATTTACAGAAATAATTAAAACTTAAGAAGGGAAAGGATTTTAAATAAAGATTTCTAGTGCCGAGAATATACACAGCATTGCCGAAATCAATCAGCGTAGGTGTGAATGAAGCAAGCATGTTGACAGATAGCTGCGATATCGTAGCCCTCTTTCTGATATTCTGCTGGCGGATTATCAGAAAGAGGGCTACGATATCGCAGCTAGTTGACAGAACATACCCCTATTTCTGATAATCTGCTAGCCTCGCGACTACAGTATCGAAACACGTTTGATTTACGATCAAAAGGCTTCCGACGGACAGTTGTGTAATTGCACACAGTCCCCTACTTTTATAGCCACTGGGCCAGATTTGGTTATCACCTATCGTATCCAGGCGACTTCCCGAAAATTCCAGGCGACTTCGACTTCGCTTTGATCAGCAAATCAGGCGAAGTTTTATGAAACCAGGCGACTTTTTCGCCTGAGTCGCCCACTCTGCAGAGCCCTGCTTTTGTAGTTTTCTTTTTTTTAGGTTTGAGAATTCAAGAGTTGGATTCTGATTTTTTTTTTTTTTCAATATTTCATAATAGATTCATATATGATAAAAAAGTCAAATTATAAAAAAAATGCAAATAGTGTATAGGCGGTCTGAATGAAATGAGTAGTGTTCCTATTTGAAGCAGAAAATGAGAAAAGATTTTATTGTAACAACATGTATATAATCAAACCATAACCAGAAGAAAAAATTCAGACTGGTTCAAATTGAAAGAAGCTAAATAAGACATTTCCAAGTGAGCTTAAATAAGAAAAAATGTGCCAAAGAGGGTAGAAACATGTGGGGAAAAGATAAATTGCTTGCTGCAATCATTTCCTCCTTTTTCCACAGTTTCCCATAAAAAACATTTCAAGATGTCAAAATGGGGGATTGTGTGGTAATGAGTTAAAGTCTGTCAACTTTACCTGATAACATATAAATGTATAAAAATTGTCATTAATTGGTCAAAATAGGTATTCTTTGATTAAGTCAGTTATAGTATGTAAAGGGTAAGGGTTACTGCTGAGTACACAAAACCAGACTATGTACATGCAGAGGTTTAAAGTTAACACAGGATAATTTGCTCAATTTTATAGGATTACATGTTATTTAAAGGAATTATTACCACCACAAGTAAGTGAAATTTAGTTTTTGGAAAGAATGTATCGTAACAAGATACTCAGGAAAAGATCGTAGCAGCCTGTGAATTGCTTGCCATAATTTTCTTCACTTGTTACAATTAAAGCAGATAATTCAAATTGAAGGATTCTAATGAAAAATGAATTTACTCCACGTAGATTTTTGGCAGAATTGTTTTTCATCAAGATTTCAAATTTTTAACAAAATTTTGACTTCTGGTAAATGACACAGCGTCCGTAAATGTCGGCCATTATTCTCATTATGTGAAAGTAAGCAACAAATCTCGTAGACTGATGATAACTTAATTTACAGAAATAATTAGGGAACGGATTTTAAATAAATATTTCTGGTTCCGATAGTATACAAAGCATTGCCGAAACCAATCAGCATAGGTGTGAATGAAGCGAGCATGTTGACTATTAGCTGCCATAACATACCCCTCTTTCTGTAATCTGCTGGCCTCGCGACTATCGATACACGCTCGAATAACGATCAAAGGGCTTCCGACCGGCAGTTGTATAATTGCACACTGTCCCCTACTTTTATAGCCACTGGGCCAGATTTGGTTATCGCCATCGTATCCAGGCGACTTCCCGAAAATTCCGGGCGACTTCGACTTCGCTTTGATCAGCAAATCAGGCGAAGTTTTATGAAACCAGGCGACTTTTTCGCCTGAGTCGCCCACTCTGCAGAGCCCTGCTAGTGCTGAAAAAAACCTTCTTTTTGGAGTCAGGGGACTTAATTGATATTCCTGACCAACCATGGAAAGATTTAATTCCCTTTAAGAAGAGTCTGGTAGCCAGACTAGTAGTGGTGTGGAAAGGAAGGTTTTCTCCACTTGTCCCAAAACAAGTAAAACATAATATTCTACTTATCCAAAGTGGGATAGCAGCTGGAGGCTAGGAAAGGATGTAGTGGTAGTACTGTTGTGAGACATACCAGGAATCCATTGTTAGGCGCTCCAGCCGCCCCAATATGACTGGAATACTGTTAAAAGCGGTGTTAAACCCCATTCAGGCATAGGAATTCCACACCCCTGACTTCAGGAACAGGAGCCAGTCTAATTAAAGTCTAATTAAAGATATAAAATGGTAGACTGGTCAAAATTAAAAGAACTTGTGGGTTTTAAATGGGTGTTCTTGGAAATATTCTTTGTGTTCTGTTTGCTGATACTTTGGAAAATACAGAACCTGTCAGTTTGTACATTTTCATCCAAATTTCCCTTTTCAGACCAAAATTCTAAATGTTGAAGCTAAATTTCAATGACCTAATCAAAATATTTTAGAGTAAAGGAATATTGTACAGATGTCTCTTGTTTAACCCATTCCTACACAAAGACGCCTTTAGATGCCCCTATAGAAAAAGCTTTAGAAAACATTGTGGAAAATGAAGAAATTGCATGTTACAAGCAATAAGTTCATTGTCCACTATGTTTTCTACCCCAAGGATAAAAATCTCTAAAATTTCATGAAATTTGAATTGTGGTTTGCAACTCCTTTCAATTTAGATCAGTCTGAAATTTTGTTGTGTGGTTATGGGTTAACCAAAATAATGCTGAGGTTCAAGCTTTAACCATTTCCCATGCCATTCCTGATTTTTACATGTTTGTCTTATTAATCTTGAGAAAAAGCATTGTGGAAAAAGAAGAAATTGCTTCTAACTTGTCCCACAATATTTTTTTTTTATCATGGTTATATAGGATGGTAACTTTTTAATTGCACTTACTTTACAATGTTATCTGTTACCCTTTTGAATTTGGACTTGGCCAAATTTGGGAAAAGGGTAAAGGGTCAAACTACACTGAAAACCAGTACTGTTCCACCTTCACCACCTATTGTTTTTTTGGTTCTGAACACTGTTATGTCCCTTTCAAAAGCTGTTCTGCTTCATTTTCTTCATTTTTCACAATGTTTTTACCTAGAGAGAAGAACAAATCTAAAATTTCATAAACTGTAAATTGTTGTATACAACTCCTTTCAATTTGGATTAATCTTTGATTTTGTCTTCTAGTAATGGATTAATCATATTTTTTCAGGACGTCATAAACTGGATAATGAGTAATAGCGATGGTTCAGCACGAAACAGTTGTAACTGCTATTAAACATATAGGCAGTTACAACTGTTTCGCACTGAACCATCGATAGGTTAACTCATTACAACATAAGAACATTTTAGACTGGTTCAAATTGTAAAGAATTTGCAGACAAAAATTTCAGGTTCATGAAATTTTAAAAATCTTTTTTTGGGTCAGCAGTTTCTTCATTTTCCACAATGTTTTCCTAAACCTTCTCTGGAGTGGCGTCAGAAAGGGTCATTGTGGACCAATGGGTGAAGCACCAAATACACATTTCTGTTTGTGCACAAAGAAATTGACAGCTATAATGCATGAAATGCATCAAAATGTCAAATTTGCATAATATATTCACAGCTCTTTATTCAGTGGAAGGGGGAAGTGTGACCTGAATTATGAATGTAATCTGCTTAGAATATAACTCTTCACCATCTCCCACAGTATAAAATTTTCAACGAATCTAAATTTAAGGTTGAAGAAATCTTTAAAATCTTTATCTTTTGGGGAAGAGAACACTGTGGATAATGAAGAATTTGCCACAAGCAATTTCTTCATTTTCAGCCATATTTTCAAAGGCTTTTAAATTGAGGGGCATTTAAAAGCATTATTGTGTTGGAATGGGTTAAGTTACAAGCTGGCATTTTAATACAGTGATTAAGGAACACATTGTGGGAAAAGGAAGAAATCTATGATAACAAGCATTTTCTGATTTCCTTACAATAATCTATATTCATCCTATTTATTCAAATTATACTGATTTGGGATCATGTTATCATTGTGTCTGCAATTGCTTTTAGTTCAGAACAGTCTAACATTGAGGAATTCTCATATCCCACTTGTCTGACATGGGCTTTTCTACCAATCTGATTAAATTGTGAAAAGGGATGTTAACCCCATTCAAACAATCAAACCAATCTGATTTTAATCAGATCCACTATTGTTACTTCCCTGCTAAGCAACACAGAGATAACATAGTTGGTTTGTAGAGTTGACTTTGATGAGATTGGCTTTTCTACTTCAGGCAAAGAGTCCAGTGTATACGGCAAACCTTGGAATGGTTAAAAATAGATCTTTAACCCATTCCCACTATGTGACGCTTTTAGACACCCCTAAGGAAAAAAGCTTTGGAAAACATTGTGGAAAATGAAGAAATTGCTTGTCACAAGCAATTTCTTCATTTTTCACTATGTGTTCTACACAGAAAGTTGAAAAAATCTAAAAATTTCATGAGCTTAGCCATCTGTAAATGGGTTAAGATGACCTAAATATATTATATTTTGGAAAATTATCTCAATGTTTATTTTTAACCATTGTCATGCTGAAAAAAATGCTCTAGAGAATCTTATTTACCTTTGTCATAATGGACCCTGGATATTCCTGTTTTGGCAGGAGGTAACCGTATAAACAAAGATCAGCCTGCACATAAGTGCAGTCTGATCTTGGTCTACGCTTCCTGTTTGTCCCCTTTAAATCAGAAATGTTTAAATAATCAATTTCTTAAAGAAAAATTGATCTCAGTAAGACTTTCCAGTTCTGTCAGTCCTTTGATTTTAAAGTGATTTTGTAAAGGATATTTAATTTAGCAAGACAAGGGTTAAATAAAACAAGGCTTATTGCACTTGGAGCACCAATTGTTGTGAAAGTTTACTCTATAAACATTACAATATTTGTTGAAAAAGGGACAAGCAGGTGGTGTAGACAAATATCTACACATATTATATGCAGGATGATCTTTATACCCCCCCTCCCCCCCCCCCCCCAATGAGTATACTGAAATCAGGTTGTCCCCTGTCTGTCCGTCCGTCCATCTGTCCATCTGTGGACATAATTTTGTGTCCTCATCTCCTCCCACATTTCCAGACCAAATTTGCTGAAACTTTACCGAAATCTTCCTTGCAATGGGAACTTGTGCACCTGCAATTTTCATAATGATTATTAATCAACTGTTTCAGGAGTTACCGGTATGCCCCTTTGAATTATTATCCTCAATAGAATATATAAAATGGTGTTCTCTCTGCAGCTTAAACTACTGGACAGATATTGATCAAACTTAACAGGAATGTTCCATTTGTTAAGCTCTTCCAAAGTTGTTCAAAGAATTTTATTCCATGCAGAACTCTGGCCATGACAACAAAAAGGGCGAATTTTAGAAAATCTTAAAAAATCTTCTTTTCTGAAACCATAAGGCCTACAGCTTTGATATTTGGTATGTAGCATCATCTAGTGGACCTCTATCAAGATCGTTTAAAGTATGGCCCCAGGGTCGAAATTGGCCCGTCCCTAGGAGGCACAAGTTTTACATAGGTGTATATATAATGAAAACTTTAATATTCTTTTTTTGATGAAACAGAAAGGCCAAGAGCTTTGATATTTGGTATGTGGGATCATCTAGTGGACCTCTACAAAGAATATTCAAATTAGGCCTCCTGGGTCAAAATTGGCCTGTCCCCAGGGTCACAAGTTTGAACATAGGCTCATACAGTGAAAACTTTTAAACATCTTCTTCTCCGAAACAGAAGTGCCCACAGCTTTAATATTTGGTAGAAGTATCATCCTATGGACCTTTACCAAGATTGTTCATATGATTGGCCCCAGGTCCAAATTGGCCTATCCTTGGGGGTCACAAGTTTTACATAGCCTTATATAGTGACAACTCAAAAAATCTTCTTCTCCAAAACCATATGGCTTACAGCTTTCATATTTGGTATGTAGCATCATCTGGTGGATCTCTATCAAGATTTTCAAATTATGGCTTCCGGATCAAAATTTGCCCCTCCTTGGGGATCACAAGTAATTGAAGTTTTACATAGGTGCATATAAGTGAAAACTTAAATCTTCTTCTCCAAAACAGAAAGGCCTACAGCTTTGAAATTTTTGTTATGTGGCATTTAAAAAGAGGCGTTAGTGGGGGGTATTTGTCAGCCCTTACAGGCGACAGTTCTAGTTTTCTATACCTCATGCAAAACAGGAATATTCTGGGTTCAGCACGACATAGGTTAAGGGTAGAAAATATTGTAGTTAATGAAGAAAATGCTGAAACTTAGCATTTTCTTCATAAACAACGTTTTCTGAAAATCTATCTCTTCACTTTTTTTGTGGATAAGTTATTTTTAACCCATTCCCACACAATCTATTCTTTTTACTCCCCTTAAGAAAAGGACTTTGGAAAACATTGTGGAAATTGAAGAAATTGGTTGTATCAAGCAATTTCTTCATTATCCACAATATTTTCTATCCAAAACGACAAAAAATTTAGAATTCAATCAACTTGACATTGTCGTCTGCAGCTTCTTTCAATTGAGACCAGTCTCAATTTTTTTTGTGTGGGAATGAGTCATGTAAACACAAGTAGAAAATCATGTCTGTCTTGTCAGGGGACAAGTGGAGAAAATCTGGTTTTTGACACCACTGGCCTGATATTTTGTTACTGCAGTATTTTTGAAACCTGTTTGGAAGACTTAACACTAGTGTTAGTCCATTATCAATTCTAGTTAGCCTTTTACTGTTTCAAAATTACCAGAGACAAATGCTTCTGGTAAAATTACTAGAAATGGAGTAAATATTTGGTGACCAGCAATTTTAGTGTTTAAGCTCCACTGGCTTAAAGCCATGGGGCTATTGTCATAGTGTGGTGTCCATCGTGCATCTGTCTGTCTGTAAACTTTTACTTGAAAATCTTCTCCTCAGAAAGTACTGAACAAAATTCAACCAAATTTAAAAGAAATGACCCTGGATCACCCTATTTCAGATTTCTTCAAAGCATTTTGATCAGATGAAAAACATGGCTTTAATGGCGGGGCTGATTTCCTTACATGGTGATAGCTTTGAAAATCTTCAATTCAGAAAGCAGTAGATGGATTTCAACAAAATTTCACCAGAATGATCCTTGGGGAAACCTTTATCAGATTTAAAAAAAAAAATTGATTGGATAAAAAACATGGTTTTAATGGGCCGGCTAATTTGCATATGTGGTGAAATCTTTCAATTTCTTTTTCTAAGAAACTACTCGTGATTTCAATCAAATTTTACAGTAATGAACCTTTGGTGACTTTTCATCAGATCATTAAAAATCAATTTGATCAAATGAAAAAATTTTTCTTAATTTGGAGGGGCTTATTTCCATACATGGTATATAGAGGAAACTAAAAAAATAATTCTCAGAAACCAGTAGATTAATTTTACATTGATTTCAACCAAATTTCACAGGATTTATCCTTTAGAGACCCTTTAGCTGCCGTCATAGCACAGTCGGTAGCGCGGCAGACACCTAATCTTCAATCATGGGTTGTCATGGGTTCGATCCCAGGTGACGGTACATATCCTATCCAGCATTTGTCTCTTACCAATGGTTGGATATCATAAACCTAAATTGGGATAGCAGCTGGAGGCTAGGAAAGGATGTCGTAGTTCTGGTGTGAGAAATATCAGGAATCCATTGTTAGGTGCTCCAGCCGCCACTATAAGACTGAAATACTGTTAAAAGTGGTGTTAAAACCCAATCAATCAATCAATAGAGACCCTTTATCAGATTTCTTCAATGAATTTGATTGGATGAAAAACATGACTTTGTTGGAGGGGGGGGTGCTAATTTCCATGGATTATTCTCTGAAAACTTAGAAAATCTTCCTGTCGATGGGGATCAACCTGAATTTGTAAGCTTGATCCTCAGGTGACTCTGTGCAAGATTCCTTTATATAATTTTGGTTGGTTGAAAAACAAGGCTTTGATTGTTGTGGCTTGTGTTCATATATGGTCTACTGTGAACATTTTGTTGATACCTTTCCATCTTACTCATTAAATGATTCTAGCTCCACTTGACTTCTGTGAAATAGGAAAAAAAATTAAATGCTTCTCTAGAACTATTTCAAAGATTTCAGTGACTATATTTATTTGCCAGAGATGGTTAGGATGATTCAGTTTAAATTGAAGTTATGGAAAAAACCCTTGCTTAATCAGTACATTCAGGCCTGTGGAGCTATAAAGGCGTTCAAGCACCTCTAGTTTTACATTCGTAGGGCAATTTCAAATGTCGTCAAAAGCTTCTTTTAATTTGGACCAGTCTAAAATTTTGTATGCCGGTAATGGGTTAAGTAGTGACAATTTTCTTCCAGAAACGAGGTGTATTATTCAACTGTATTACAAGACAGATCATCAAACAGTATGATGCAGATGCCCTTGACCGGATTGCCAGACCTTTGAATGTTACAACCAGTCCAGGTGGAGAGAGTGCAGAGGCGAGAAAATCTTCCTTCACTGAGATTTTTGACAAACAAGTATGGGGAGGGAAGGAATCAGGAGAGAAAAATAAGTTGAGTGAAAATTACAAGGCATCGGGACCTGGATCTTCGCTCATTAACACACAAGTTAGTAGATTTTTTTACACAAAACTCTTGATAAGAGAAACTAATGAAAATCTATATCTGTTATTTTATTCCCAAACCTATGTTGTAGGAACTTCGTGGAATTTTTAATTGTCTTAACAGGGTTATTTTTTGAAGTGTAAACAAGGGTTTGGACCCTCAAAAAGATGTTAAAATATCCTCTTTTTATCCCTTGAAAATTTCTACGGATCAAACCAGGGTTTTATCACTCAATTTTTCAATGACGCATCTTAATTACGGTTTAGAATTATACAAATGAATGTTTTAATTCATATCTGCCGCCATCATAGCGCAGTCAGTAGCAAGTCAGACTCCTATTCTTCAATCATGGGATGTCATGGGTTCGATCCCCAGCGGCAGCACATATTCTTTCCGAGATTTGTCTCTCACCAATGGGTGGATGATCGAAAACCTAAGTGGGAAAGCAGCTTGTGGCTAGGAAAGGATGTAATGGTTGTACTGGTGTGAGAAATACCAGGAGTTCATCGTTAGGTGCTCCAGCCGCCGCAATATGACTGAAATACTGATAAAGCGGCGTTACTCCTATTTAATCAATCAATTTAATTCATATCTTTCAAGGTTTGTTGGCTCTTAGCTTGAAATTTATAAAATCTTCTCCTCCTAAACTAACCATGGAATTGCAACAAAACTTTACGGAAATGATCCTTAGGTCATGCTCTTTCAAAATACTTCAAAGAATTGAAATCCATGAAGAACTCTGGTTGCCATGGCAACAGAGTGATAAAACTTAAAAAATCTTCTCCTCCCAAACGGTAAGGCCTAGAGTTTTGATATTTGGTATATATCATCATCTATTGACCCTCTATCAAAAAACTTCAAAGAATTACCGTATTCTGAAAATTAACCCTTTTCTTGGCGATCCCTGATTTTACATAGAAATAAAGAAGGAAATCTTTAAAAGTCTTCTTCTCCTAAACCATAAGGCCTAGAGCTTTGATATTTGGTATACATCATCATCTATTGACCCTCTACCAAAATGCTTCAAAGAATTACCATGTTCTGAAAATTAGCCCTTTTCTTTGTGATTCCTGATTTTACATAGAAATAAAGAAGGAAATCTTTAAATATCTTCTATATTTGGAACAAATCATCATCTATTGACCCTCTTCCAAAATACTTCCAAGAATTACCATATTCTGAAAATTAGCCCTCTTCTTGGCAATCCCTGATTTTACATAGAAATAAACAAGGTAATCTTTAAAAATCTGCTTGTCCCAAATCATAAGGCCTAGAGCTTGATATTTAGTGCAAATCATCATATATTGACCCTCTACCAAAATACTTCAAAGAATTACTGTTTCTGAAAATTAGCCCTCTTCTGGGTGATCCCTGATTTTACATAGAAATAAAGAAGGAAATCTTTAAAAATCTTCTTGTCCCAAACCATAAGACCTAGAGCTTTGATATTTGGTATACATCATCATCTATTGACCCTCTACCAAAATGCTTCAAAGAATTACTGTATTCTGAAAATTAGCCCTTTTCTGTGCGATTCCTGATTTTACAAAGGAATAAAGAACGAAATCTTTGAAAATCTTCTTCTCCCAAACCATAAAGCCTAGAGCTTTGATATTTGGTACAAATCATCAGCCATTGACCCTCTACCAAATTACTTAAAAAATTAGCCCTTTTCTGTGCAATCCCTAATTATACCCCCCACAACCAAGTTATGGGGGGGGGGGTATACTGGAATCAGGTTGTCCGTCTGTCTGTCCGTCCGTCCGTCCGTGGACATAATTTTGTGTCCTCTTCTCCTCCCACATTTTTTGACCAATTTTGCTGAAATTTTATCAGGTTGTTTCCTATCATATGAAGTTGTGCACCTGCAATTTTCATCTTGATCCAGTTGTTAGTTTCAGAGTTATGCCATTTTGAACTTTTTAATGGGGGGGGGGAGTAGTCAAAATTTAGAATTGCAAAACTCAGTAACCATAAGGGGAGTTACCAAATTTGGTAAGTAACATCATCTTGTTGACCTTTACAAAATATCGAACGGTTTATTTCCTGAGGTCAAATTTGACCCTGCCCCCCGGGGGTCAAAAATTTAACATAGGCTCATATTGACTTTTCGTGGATATAATTTTGTCATCATCTCCTCACACAGTTTTCTTTAACATAGGCTCATATTGACCAACCTTTCCTAATCAGTCAACTCTAGCAACAAACACAAAATCAGAAAGAGGTGGAGGGTTGGCAATGTTCATCCACCATGACATGCATGTGATTAAACAGCTTCAAATTCCACTTCTTCATAGAAAAGCCTTTTTAGCGGTGTGGGGGGTATTCTCGTCAGCCCTTGAGGGCGACAGCTCTAGTTTTAGTTAGGAATAAATAATGATATCTTTGAAAACCTTCTTCTCCTAGACCATTAGCCTTACAGCTTTTATACTTGGTATGTATTGATGTCTATACTTCAAAGCATTATCAAATTCAGGAAATTAGTGCTATATGGTGGGATCATCAATATACCTAGGATTAAAAGAGAAATCTGTAAACATCTTCTCCAAAATGATTAGACAGAGGGCTTTGCAAATTTGTTTATATCATAAAGCCATGAACCATCATACTCAGGGGAGCGATTTAGGACCATCATGGTCCTCTTGTTTGTAGTTTTGACCACTAGAAAATCAGTCTTGACCCCCAGAATTTCAAGGTCAAGGACTCCTCAATTTCAAATGCTAGTATGAACCCTGCTTTTCACAATGATTTCATTGAGCTACCACAATATAGATGGAAAAAGCATAAAAGACAATGTTAAGTAAAGGATTAAATTAGGTATGATAAAGGAAGCCCAGTAGTCTGTATTAAATAAACAGACCTTTGATATTAGATAGCATACAGAGATTAACTCTTGTCATACAGAATAAAATCCTTGTTTAGAATTTAAATCAAAGGGCTGAAAGCACTTACTGATTCCAATGAAGGCCAATATTAAATTTGTATTTTTTTATGCCCCCGCATCGATAGATCGGGGGCATATTGTTTTACCGGTCTCTGTCTGTCTGTCTGTCCGTCTGTCTGTCTGTCTGCAAAACTTAACCTGCCAACTAAACATTTTCCTATAACTTCATCCCTAATTAAGTTACAATGCTTATATTTGGTATGTAGATAGGTCTCAACAAAGTGCATCTTTGGAAGGTCATTTCATCAAGGTCAAGGTCAAAATTTTAACCCTTTCCCCTAAAACAAAGAAAAAAAAAAAACAATAAAAATCACCCGTTTCTAAAGAATTCCTGTTTCGGGGGCATGGTGTTTCACAAACACATCTTTTTTTTGTAGAATCTTAAAGGCAAAAGACATATATATTTCATATGTAGCTTAATCACATGTTTTTCTAACATGTTTTCAAAAAATTAATCTCTGGGGTCAAAAGTGGCCCTGCCCCTAAGGTCCGAAGTTTGAAAAATGCTTAATTAGAGCAAGTTCAAGAGACTTCTCCTTGTAAACTATATGGTCTACAGCATTCATATTTAGTATGTAGCATTACCAGATGGTGTTGTACTTTATCATTTAAAATTGTTCTGCTAGGTTATAAAACAGCCTTGCACTAGGGGTCCAAAATAGCGAAAAACACAAAATTTGAGTAAGTTTAAAAAAAAATCATCACTTTAAGGCCGAGGGCATTTATATTTGGAATGTAGCATAGCCTGGCTGTTATTTATCAATTTTGACTAAATTATGCCTGTAGGCTAAAAGACACCTCTTCCCTGGGTGTCCAAAGTTTGTAAAATGCTCAATTAGACCATGTTAACCAGTCTTCTCCTCTCAATCTACAAAGGCTAAGGCATTCATGCTTTGTAGTTAACATAACCAGATGGTTCTTTACCATGTAAGCTAAAATCATAGCTTTAGGATCAGGGATTTTCCTACGCCGCTTTTGGGGCCGAATACCGGACCCTTTCCCAATCGCAAAAACATAAAATTTTCCAATTTTCAGGTAAAAATTCCAAAAATTATGAGTGAAATTCCCCCAATTCCGGCTGCCGAAAACTGGTAAAATGGGGGGCCATTATTTGAGTTTGTATAATATTGGTTACGCTCGCGGATTTCTCCAATACTTAAAAAAAACAAAAAAAAACACAGTAACATCCCATTTCGTCTACTCCCATTTCGTCTACTGTATTTTTTTTGACAGGAGTCCGATTTCGTCTACTGTCCCATTTCGTCTACCGTTCTAATTAGTCTACAATGGTTTCTTATATTAAGAAGAATTACAAAATATTTTCAGCCTTTTGTATAATAAATTTTTAAATGTAATATTGAAATTATAGACTAAAATTTGTGTTAATGAAAAAATATGAATAATTTAATCTGACAAAAACCCTTATTTTCGTTTTAACATGTAGTTAATATCTAATATTGAAGTATTATAAAAAGAAAAGATATTTACTGTATTGCCAAATTTCTTCACATTTTCATAATAACTTTAAATGTACATATTATTCTAGTGATTGTAGACCTCCATTTGTCATTATATTTTTATCTTAATGAATAATGCTAATATAATTAAGGTTTAAATCCAATAGGTGCAGGTGTGAAAAGGCAAATTAACAAATGCCATACAGGTAATCCATCTTCTCAACACCTAGTCTGAAATGTGTGAAATATATCGGCAACAAATACCAATATTTGATACTAATATTGGTACAAAATGTTGAATTCAAATTTTTAGGTAAGAAAAAGGCATAATGATAATTCAAAACCATAAAAAAGAATAAAATCTAAAATGTAGACGAAATGGGACTCCTGCGCAAAACAGGGGTAGACGAAATGGGACTAATGGGAGGAAACGAAATGGGAGTAGACCAAATGGGACTAAACCAAAAACACACAGATACTGTTTATTGACCGCTGTTTATCAGACAACGAGATTGTGTCACTCGCGCATGCGCTAATTGGATTAGGCTATTGTAAGTGCGCGTATTATAAACAAAGCCAGATGAAATTTAAAGGATTAAAATTCAAAGCTTCCGAGAAAATTAGCTTTAATTACTTACTTTTAATATAAAATCATATCCGAGATATCATATAATATTATTTAAGCTAAAAAAAAATGGCATAACTCCTTGCCCAACTCGTTTTCAAAGTGACGTCACTCTATAAATTTCTCTGAGGTTCAACTCACTTCAAAGGGGCCGACTGTCTAGGCAACCATGTTGTGTTCTCACAGTGACACACTTTACTCGCGTGTACTGGTCAATTTTATAAAACTGTATAAAGAATATAATCAAATATTATAATGTTATAAATTCAATTTATTTTGATTCCGACCTTGTACGATACCGTATTTTCGTTTATGAAAGGCCGAACTTTAAATTTGCAGCAAACCACAATCTTCGGAAAATTTTAAGGGTATTTCTTTTATTGAACGAAAAGTATGAACCTTCTTTTTACTTTTGATTTTTTTGTAACAAATACTAGTAACATGTATGGTCAAATTTTATGATACCCCTTATTACCAAACTGGGTTCAACCCATTCCCATTTCCCGAAATTTTGGACCGGTCCAAATTCAAGGAAGTTGAAGACGACAATTCAAAGTGGAAGAAAAATTTGATTTTTTTTCACTTTCTCAATAGAAATCATTGTGTAGAATGAAGATATTGCTTGTTAAAAGCAATTTCTCCATTCTTAACAAGGTTTCCCAAATTTGTTTAATTGAGGGCTTCAAAAATCGTCACTGTGTGGTAATGGGTTAAATGATAAGTATTTTAAGGCTGTAATACAACCTTAAAATACTTATCATTGAAACCTAGTTAGGGTAACCTCACTGACCTTGAGATGTGTTAGATGGTACTTAAAATCCACCTGAGACAACATGTTTTGACATTTCCCAATTTGGCCGATTTACCCGCTAGTTTTCCCAAAATCATGGGTCCCAGGTCCCTGTTTTTAAAAGGTAGGAAAACCCCTGAGGATAAAACATTTTCCTGCCCTAAAGGTTCATAATTTGGGAAAACGCTCTATTAGTGCAACTTCAAAAGTCTTCTTCTGAAATATAAGGTGAAGGACATTCATTTTTGGTATGTAGCATAACTAAATATTTAGTACTATGTTACAGGAAAACATGCCCTTAAGATAAAAAATGTCTCAGCTCAAGTGGTCCAAAATTGCATAAATCGCTTAATTGGAATGAATTCTTCTTGAATATAGGGCCTAGAGTATTTATATCAAAATCATAGCAAAATGTTATTGTTATCTACCATATTTATATCCTTTGGACAAAAATAGCCCTTCCCAAGGCATCCAAAGTTATGAAAAACGCTCATTAAGAGTAAATTCAAAGATATTCCTCTCCCAATATATGGGTTGTAATGCATTCATATTTGGTTTATACTATAAACTTTATAGTACATTCAGATTGTTCTGTACCAAGGTTGCTAAAATTATACCCATTGGGTCAAAATGGCCCCGCCCCAGAGGCCCAAAGTTTTGTACTCCTCTTAACACTGGTCCACATCAAAACAAGTTACATATGAAAGTTAAAGTTTGATTGAAACCTAAATGCAAGGAATTTTTAGGGTAGAAAATATTGTGAGAAATGGAGAAATTGCTTGTATCAAGTAAATTCTCTCTTTCTCACAATGTATTTTTAAGCCTATTTTCCTTCAGGGCATCAAAATGTGAGATAGTTTGGTAATGGATTAAACTATAAAGCCATGGGCATTCATATTCATTGTAAAGCATTACAGTCGAATACCTATACCTCGAAATTCAGGGGACTTGGGAGAAAACTTTGACGTAGAGATAGTTTGACGTGTAGATAGTTAAATATTTTCCATGTACGACCAAAATGGTGGCGAAATGCCGTAGGTAAATAGGGATTTGTACTAGTATCTAATCAAACGAAAGATATAACGACATTGTATCTATCGTAATTTCTTTTATTTATTTTACGATATTATTGTAACTTGTAGCTTAAGTTTTGTTTAGACTTCGCTTATTTGTTTGTTTGTTTTTCTTCTTCTTTTATTGCTTATTCTTCGTGTTGATTGCATAGTTTGACTACATGCATTTTCTCTTTCCTGTCGAAAAACCTAAGTATCCATCTTCATTGGTTACCTTTAGTGCGTCCTGTCGGTCGAAGTTGCTGGCCATCCCCTTGATCGACCAGGTCCGGCGCAAAACAAGTCCTGCATGGTATGGGCATAAGATGCCTCTTTATTCATTGTAAAATTCAACTATTACATGGTCTCCACTTCATGCAATCTTTCAAATTATCAGATCATAGACAAACAATCAAACAAAATCGAATTAGCAATCAATATCCGATACTGTAACGCACCTTTCTCTTAACTGCATTGACATGTCAAAATGTGTTAAAAACTTAGTTGGTTGCAAATATGACCTTTATGATTAAGGTTCGTCTTAAAGAGGTGTGAATATGTGCAAACTATAGTGATGGGACTTTGCAATTGATTCGACGTAGGGGTTGTTTACGAGATAAAGAGAACGACGTATGGAGGTTCAAATACATAGAACTAAAGAGTAATAAGATCGGGTCTTTAGAATAACTTTGAGATAGAGAGAACTTCGGCTAAGGGACGTTCAAGGTAAAGGTATTCGACTGTACTTGATAATTTGTACTGCAACGAAAATCTTATATTTGTTTCATTTGTGTGGCTCAAGCTGCGTCTTTTCTATACAAAAAAGTACTATAATTTGCAGATGCCTCAGGTGAGCGATTTAGGACCATCATGGTCCTCTTATGGTTTTGCAACTTTAACATGGTAATTAAAGCTTCTTCAATCTGTAGTTTTGATGACCTGGGTACCAATCAACCATTGTCCTTTAATTTTGTCCCTGACCAATAAATGGCCTATTATAGGGAATACCATCTTATAATTGCAATGCAACTTGTTATACCCCCCTTAACCCTTTCCTGTTAAACCCAGGTTTTTACGCTGCTGTGATTTCATACTGTAGAAAAAATTGTGGAAAAAGGAGAAATTGCTTGTAACAAGCAATTTCTCCTTTTTCCACAATATTTTCTACCTCTTATGATGGTGTCATTTCAAATTACATTTAGTTTTCACTGTTGTCTGAAACCTCCTTCAATTTGGACTAGTCTAAAATTTCAAGAAACTGGAAAGGGTTAACTTTGTTAGGAGTCAGCTTGTTGGTCAGTCGGTCCGTCCATCTGTCTGTAGCTTTTTCGTGTCCGCCCAATTTCTGGGCAACCATTGGACGGTTTTGATTCAAACTTCACTGATATAATCAGTATCAAGCAGAGATGTGCATATTCTATTTTGGCTACGGTCCATTTATTTTTGATGGAGTTATGGCCTTTGGTGAAAAGTCAAGTCCGCTCAATTTCTCAGCAACCATTGGACGGATTTGATTTAAATTTCACAGAAACACTCGGTATAAGTCAGACATGTGCATATCCAATTTTGATTATGGTCCATTGATTTTTGACTGATTTATGGCCCTTTAATTAAAAAGTCCATTTTTTGTTATGGCCCTATGGTGGATAGCACTTGTATATGGACAAGTGCTGTTGGGAGGGTATCAGTCGGCTTTGCAACAACGTCTAGTTATATTTGCTTTTAGCTGCAGAGGAAAACATTGATATCTCATGAGACCAAAGGTCGAGTGGAATATCAAATTTTCCTCTGCAGCAAGAAGCAAAATATTCCATTTATTATATTCTTAAATTTTTATTGAATAAATTTAGTGAAGTAATAAAACAATCTGTATTTCTAGAAGTATTTCTCTTCTCATTTACAATTCTGATTACATCTATTCACTTTATGTCATATACAGAATGTAAAACTAAGACTAACTTATATGGAAATTTATTTGACACTATCAGATAAAGATCTTTTTTCTGATATGTCTGATTTTGTCGATGTATAATGTATATAATCTAATAGCAATATTCATTGGTATTTAATTATGTATTGTATTATGTAAGTGAACTGCCATATATTTTGGCATGGCTGGGGATCGGTCAAATAGTTTCCACAATATAACAATTTGATAGACATGTAATGAAACACATTGAAATCTCTCCCTCTATCTGGACCTCTATTATGTTTCTGTTTCAGGGAGCTGCTGCCTTATTACATTCCGTGATCGAACAACTGAAGGTTGATTTAAACAAAGATGTTATAAGTATAGCTGACATTCCATGTGGAGATTTACAGTGGATATCGCACTTCCTTAAAACTCGGACAGACGTTGATTACACCGGCATAGATATTGTCCCAGCTCTTATACAACGACACAAAATAACATATCGTAACTTTCCAAACATCCATTTTATAAACAGCGATGTCGTTGAATCCCCACTTTCTCAATCGTATGACATCATATTTTCACGCCAAATGATGCAGCATTTTAAAGACTCTGATATTCAACGTGCTTTATATCATTTCTCAACTAGTGGCAGTAGGTATATGATAGCTACAACATATTCGCAAGTAACTGCTAATAAAGAGCTGGCATCCACTGAAGGTATTCGGTATAGACTTGTGAATCTAGAATTGAAACCATATAGTTTAGTCCCTCCCACATGTACATATCAAGAAACACAACAGACAGATAACTACCTTGGCATGTGGGAACTTCCATTACGAGTTAATCAGTGATAATGAATGTTCTGTGCCCCCATTGGTGGATTTTTCTGTTTTAACCCTTTCTTGTTTTTCAAAATTTTAGACCTGTCCAAATTAAAAAATGTTTCAGATGAAAATTGAAAGTTATTGTACCCCCAAAAACTATGTTTGAGGGGTATATAGGAGTCAGCTTAGCGGTCGGTCTGTACGTCTGTCTGTAGCTTTTTTGTGTCGGATAAATTTCTCAGCAACTATTGGACGGATTTCATTCAAACTTCACTGATGTAATCAGTATCAAGCAGAGATGTGCATATTCTATTTTGGTTAAGGTCGATTGATTTTTGAAGGAGTTATCGCTCTTTGGTGAAAAATCGTGCCAATTCAATTTCTCAGCAACCATTGGACTGCTTTGATTCAAATTTCACGTAAAGACTCGATATAAGTCAGACACGTGCATATCCTATTTTGGTTATGGTCCATTAATTTTTGACTGATTTATGGCTATTTAATTTGAATTTTATTACAGCCCTTTCTTGAATAATTGCTGTTGGGGGGTATTAGTCCACTTTGCGACAATTTCTAGGTTTAATTTGAAAAATAACCATTCAGTAGGGTAGTAAATATTGTGGAAAAAGAAAAAAACTATTATAACAAATATAACTTCACAGGAACGTAAAAAACGGGCATTGAAAAAGGACGGGATTAAAAGGCAATGATTCACTACAATCACAATGTGGATATACACCTGGCAGGTGTACTGAGGTCTGTGTGTTTTAATTATGAAAGAACCTAGAAGGATGCAGGTGCAAGCTTTTAGAGGTTTTAAGGAATACATAGGCTTCTGATGGATGTTCTATCAGAAACAAAATAACTTGTATTCACCCTTTCTGTACAAAGCCGGAATTTTACGTCGCTGTGATTTTATACTTGAGAAAACATTGTAGGAAAAGAAGAAATTGCTTGTAACAAGCAATTTCTCCTTGGTTCACAATATTTTCTACCACAAAGAATGGATTCATGTAAAATTGCATCCAGTTTTCATTGTCATCTGCAACCTCTTTCAATTTGGACCAGTCTAAATCTTAAAAAAATGTGAAAAGGTTAAGCAATTGACAGAATGCTGCTTGCAATCATAAGATCAATCGACCAATCAAATCATTCATTAAAACTGGAAGTGAACTTGAACTCTGACATTTGCAGACATTTATGTGAAGCATTTTTGTCAGTGTTGCGACTACAACATTCTAACTATAGCTTAACCCTTTCTAGTTTTTCATACTTGTAGACCTATCCAAATTCAAAGGTTTTGCAGGCGAGATCTTAAGCGGATTTACTTTGAAAATAACAATTCAGTAGGGAAGAAAATATTGTAGAAAAAGAAGAAATTGCTTGTTGCAAGTAATTTCTCCTTTTCTACAATGTTTTTTCAACTATGAAATCACAGGGATGTAAAAACCAAGGATTGAACAGGAAAGAGTTAATCAAGCTGTAGTTGTGAGATTTAGGTTGCCAACCAACCATTCTGTATTTTGTTACATGTAATTAGCCATAAATTTTGCCAAGTAACACTAAACTGTTTAATATTTAATTTGAACTTCCAGTCCGAGTTCAATAGGCATTGCTAGTGATCCGTCAGTTACCAGGACAACAAATTTTTAGACTGATCCACAATTTGAAAGTATGCAGATGACCATCTGAATACAAAGCATCTGTATTTGAATACAAAATCACGTTTGAAATAATTATGAACTCCTCCGAAATGTGTTTACTGAATGAAGCAGAATGTATCAAAAATGGCATGCGTATGAAAGAAAGTCAACTAACCCATTCCATCACAGTCTAATATTTTGACTGCTCTCAAGTAAAAAAGCTTTGGAAATCATTGCGGAAAAATTGCTTGTTACAAGCAGTTTCTTTATTTCCAAAGCTTTTCCTCTTGGGGACGTAGAAAAGCTTCATTGTGTTGGACTGGCTTAATTGCATTAAAGATAAATAAAAACAAAAAAAAAAACTGTCAAATTTTATTTTAAGATAATAAAGTGCTGATCATTTTGAAACTCATTGATAGTAACCAAAATGTTGAACATACAGATTATTAAAGCTGCATTTGAGACATTTTGGTAATCCACCATCATTATTTATGATGGATGTTAGACATAGAAAATAAGGGCAGATATGTTAGAATCAAAATTTGTATTATTGCAAAAACAAGCAGTATTGATTTTGTGTCAATATATCACATCAAGCAGGATATATTCATCAACTCACCGATTTGTTCATCAACATCTTTTAACCCATTACCAGAAAACAAAATTTTGGACTTGTCAAAATTGAAAGTACTGGCAGTCTTGAATTTAAAGGTAGTGAAATTTTAGATTTTTTCTTCTCTGGGAAGACAACATTGTTGAAAATGAAGAAATTGCTTGCAACAAGCAATTTCTTCATTTTCCATAATGTTTTCTGCCCATAAATACAGATTCCAATAATTTGATCAACTAAACACTGTTGTCTACAACTTATATACAATTTGACCAGTCTAAAATTGTGTAATCTGGTGAATCTTGTAAATGTAATGATTGTAACCTTGATATTGACTTTTTCATTTTTGATAAATCAGAAAGATAGATTATCCTAAAAGTTGACAAATGAAAATATATATAAAAAAATCTATCTTATGTTTCATAAAACAAATACACATCAGAATAAGAGACTGCGTTTGCAAATACAAATTCCATGTAACATTTGATTTCTTCTTTTTCCTAAATGTTAATTCTATGAACCACAATATTTTAGGGTCTGTGTTCGTATGGACTTAACCCATTCCCACTTGATTGACGATTTTTCACACCCCCTAAGAAAGACCCTTTGTAATACATTGTTGAAAATGAAGAAATGGCTTGGAACAAGCTATTTCTTTATTTTCCTCAATGTTTTATGTCCAGAAAGTTGAAAACATTTAAAATCTTATCAACTGTAGATTGTCGTCCACAACTCCTTTCAACTTTGATCAGTCTTGATTTTCGATGTCTGATAATGGGTTAGATAAGTTGTACTTGGTCATATTTATTAGCTCATCTGAGTACAAACATGCTCAAGGTGAGCTTATGTGATCATTCTCAGTCCATTGGGCGTCCTTCATCAGAAGGTGTCAACAGTTCTTTGAAAATCTTATCCTCTGTAACCATTTGGCAATTTCAACCAAACTTGGCATGAATGTACCTTGGGAGACACTTTTCAAAACTTGCAAGTGAAATTTTGATTTGTTAAAAAAAAGGGTGTATGGCAAGCCTTGGCTTTTCAGAAAATCAAGAAATAATTCTTTAAAATCTTCTCCTAATCCATTGGACCAATCTGGATCAAACTTGGCAATAATATTCCTAGAGCAACCCTTTTCAAAATTTATTCATGAAACTTTGATGCTTAAAAAAATGGGGATTGGGCAGGGGTAGGAACCTATCAGTCCTATTAGAAATAGTGAAAATCTCCTCTCTAACCAATGGGCAAATTTCAACCAAATTTGGCAGTAATGTTCCTTGTGGGACCCTTCCCTAAACTTGTTAGTGAAATTTAGATCCCTCCCCCCCCCAAAAAAAAAGTAAAAAATGGGGTTTGGCAGAGGTGTGCTTATTAGACTTGTAGAAATCAAGAAATGATTCTTTAAAAATCTTCTTCTCCTAAACGACTTGACAATTTGTAGCAAACTTTGCAGAAATGATCTTTGAGTGACCCTTATCAATGATTGTTGGAGAAATCTTTGTTTGTGAAAAAATGATGGTGTGACGGGGCATACCCCATCTTACATTCAAATAAAGGAGGAAATCTACTTCTCTGAAATAAGAAAGCCCAGAGAATTGTTATTTGGTGTGCAGCAGCTCATTTGGGACCTCAATCATGTTAGTTAATATGATGCCCCTTGGGTTATTTTTGGGTTTTGCCCAGGCTCATCCTATTTTGATACAG
Source organism: Fragum fragum (assembly GCA_946902895.1). Lineage (NCBI taxonomy): Eukaryota > Metazoa > Mollusca > Bivalvia > Cardiida > Cardiidae > Fragum > Fragum fragum. Next base: position 52,241,429 of record OX336373.1, on the reverse strand, counting down.
AAATAAATGAGGACAATTTTAAAAATCTTCATCTCTAAAACCAGCCCAGCTGCACTGTATTTTAACATAGATACAAAGTAGGGAAAAACATCATCTTCTCTGAAATGAGAAAGCCTAGAGCATTGATATATGGTATGTAGAACATCCAAAGTGAACTTTTTAAAGGTTGTTTATGTGTTGACCCTTGGGACATATTTGGGCTCTGCATGGACACATACTATTTTTACATAGAAGCATGGTAGAAAATCTTAAAACCTCCGACCAATCCCACATCCTATTTCATCAACCCAAATCTTCCTTGTGATGTACATGCTACTTTTATGGCACAAAAATTCTGAATCTTTGTAAGAATGTGTTTTCATTTCTGATTTCTTACACAAGATTTTGCCAACAGGTGTCTTTTGGCCGAAATTAAGTCACTAGCACCGATTACTTCTGCAGTCATCAACTCAATTGAGTGCTTTAGGGCCAATAGCCCTCTTGTTTTTGAATTGTCATCTGCAGCACCTTTGAATTTTGAACAATCTTAAACTGAATGGAGTTGAAGATTGCAATTCAAAGTTTAAACTTTAGATTTTTTCAGCTTTCTTGGTAGAAACCATTGTGGCAATGATGAAATTGCTTCCAACAAGCAATTTCGTCATTTTATACAATGTTTTCAAAGTTGCTTTTATTTAGAGGCATTAAAAAACGTCATTGTGTGGGAATGGGTAAAAGTTTTGTCAGCAACTTCTTTCAATTTGGAACAGTTGAAAATGATTTTGTTGTTGGAATGGGTTAATTGATGTTGAATAAGTTTGTTCCAACTTCTGCCTATTCACATTTCCTTTATGTTGTCTATTGACTTATGAATAAACTTGCGTTCTGTTCTAGTTTTCATGAGCTATAGTTCAAGGGGTTAGTGTAAATCATTGTGTCTATTAATGTTTAGAAACTTATAGTATTTTTCATACCACCCTGTAAATTTAAGCATGTTGATTGCTTTTTTACATCATAAGTTTGATTATTGATTAGTAGAAAAAGGTTATCTTGCAGCATGAATTTCATAGGAATGATCCTTTGGTGACTGGTTTTCAGATACCTTCAAAGAATTTTGATTAGATAATAAACGTGTCTTTTATGGGTGGCCCTAATTTCCGTATTAGGTGAAAACTTTGAAAAACTTTTTTCTAAGAAACCAGTTGATGGATTTTAACCAAATTTCATGGTGACCCTTTAACTGATTTCTTAAACAAAACTTGGGTTGGATGAAAAACATGTCTTTTATGGGCGCCTTATTTCCATTAATGGTTATATACTGAAAACTTAGAAAATCGTCTTCACAGAGACTAGTCAATGGATTTCAACCAATTTTCGTAGGATTGATCCTAGGGTGTCTGTCTCTTTGTCAGATTCCTTTGTAGAATTTTGTTTGCTTTAAAAACACAGCTTTTATGGGATGCTTATGTTTATAAATAGTATAAAGTGAAAAAGTTTCTTATTTCTGAAAAATACTTTTATGATAAGTAAATTCAAGCCAGTGGAGTGAATCAGATACTCAAGGGCTCAGGTTAATTTGTTGTTTTACTACCAATGTGGTATTGAGATACACCAAAGAAAATTACTGAAATACTTGTTACGAGCAATTTGTGTCAATATTTCTTTCCCTAATTTGACACTTATTTTTCAATTTTAAAACACATTGAATTTTCACTTATGTCTAAATAAGGACCTTCCAAATATTTTTGTCAATTGAATTGTATATTCAACTTTGATTCTAAGTTTGATTCCCTACCCAACAAATGCTCTAACTGAACAATGTTCATTTATCTCCCATCAACTGTGACTTGGATCATTTATCTCCAGCATAATCATACTCTGTTTGGTATTCTACCTGCAGTTGCAGGCTACATTTTGTGTCTTACATGTAGTGACATAGAAAACTTTTTATCTCCCACCAGTAGTTACCAGCTACATTTTGTATCCAATCTGTAATGACATGCAAAATTTTGTCTCCCACCAACAGTTAAAAGGCTAGTTTTATACTCCAATCTGTAATGACATGCAAAATTTTGTCTCCCACCAACAGTTAAAAGGCTAGTTTTATACTCCCATCTGTAATGACATGCAACATTTTGTCTTCCACCAGCAGTTACAGGCTACTTTTATTATCCAATCTGTAGAAACATGAAACATTTCATCTCACACCAGCTGCCAGTCACAGTCTAGTTTTTGTTTTCCATGTAGTAACATGCAAAATTTTTAGGCCCACCTGTAGTGACATGCAACATTTTGTCTCCCACCAACAGTTACTGGTTTCATTTTGTATCCCATCTGTAGTGACATGCAACATTTTGTCTCCCACCAACAGTTACTGGTTTCATTTTGTATCCCATCTGTAGTGACATACAACATTTTGTGTCCCACCAGCGGTTACAGGCGTCTTTTATAATCCTATCATTACTGATATGCAACATTTGTCTCCCACCAGCAGTGACTGGCTTCTTTTATAAATCCATCTGTAGTTACATGCAACACTTTTTGTCCCACCAGCAGTTACAGGCTAAATTTTGTGTCCCACATATGGTGACATGCAACATTTTGTCTCCTGCCATTGGGTTATCTTATTTTTAAAATTTCATCAACAGAAAATTGTTCTCTGCAACTTCTTTGAATAGGGACCAGTCCAAAATTTTTGGTCTTATGGTTAAGCTATTGGAGGAACAATGCTAGTCACAGGAAGATCCTGTGTTGTACCTAAATTTACTAGCAATAATTCTGTCAAATATTTCTGTATAGATTTTATCTATTATGAGAATAATAAAACAATAATTCATGTTGTTGTTAACCCTTATCATGAATTAATGTAGAATGGGTAGAAAACATATCAGATAGTGAAGAAATTGTAACATGCTATTTCTTCACTTTCCACATAGTTTTCCAAAGATAATTTGAGGTGCGTAAGATAATGGCTGATCGGAGAAAATTAGTGGTTACATAGGCAGTTGATAGTTTTGGTTAGAAAATGTTGTTGTTCAGATGCGTTAATGTCAATATAAACAGTTTTTTTTTAACCCTAGTGAGTAATTGATGGTTCACTGGCCCTTCCAACTGAGCTCCAACAGGAAGTTTCTTTAACCCTTTCCCGTTTTTCAAAATTTTAGACTGGTCCAATTGAAAGAATTCATAGATGACAATCAAAGGAGAGGGTAATTTGAGAAGTAACCAACCCAAAGGTCAGAAAATGTTGTGGGAAAAGAGAAATTGCTTGTTACAAGCAATTTCTTTTTTTCTCACAATTGTTTCTGAAGTATAAAATCACAGGGACGTAAAAACAAGGGATTTTGCAGGAAAGAGTTAAGATATTAATCTAGCCATTTTGTACTCCTCAAGAAAAAAGCTTTTGAGTAACAAGCAATTTCTTCACTTTCCAGAATGTTTTCTACACTAAAGGATGAAGATTTTTGAAATTTCACTGAGGTGAAAGTAATTCGCACATCCTTAAATTTGGACCGGAGTAAAGTTTTGTCGCATAGTTATGAGTTAAACAGATTATTCTTCAGAATCCATAGCCATTAACATGTAACAAATACCGGTAAGTAAAATGGTTGGTTGGCGATATTCACATCTGTAGTAACAACATTTAATTCTAATAACCAACAACAATTCTTCAAATAATGGCTAATGTTTGAGTTCAAAGTTCAGTTCCAGTCTACATGGCTGATTTGATTGGTCCATTGATTAATTGACTGACAGCCAAAATCCGTCTATTTTGAAGACAGTGTATAGTCATTCCCTAAGCTAGTCATTCATCAGGTTGTGTTATTTCTTGTCATATCAGTCACAGATTCATTCCATCTCATACTCTGCTATAATAAATTGCTTTACTTGGTTTTAACCCTTTCCTGTACAAACCTGGGACTTTACGTCAATGTGATTTAATGCTTGAGAAATCATTTTGGAAATTAAAAGAATTGCTTGTAACTAGCAATTTCTACTTTTCCCACAATATTTTCTACCACATAGGATGGATTCATTTCAAATTGAATCCAAATTTATCAAAATCTGTTAGACAGCAAAAATTTGTTTAAGTTTTAATATTAACTGTGTTTTCAAGAATTTACTCAGACTTCAAGCTGGGGGTTACGATATTAATTTTGCTTTAATACTACTTGTAGCTTCAAAAATTTGAAGAAAATATTGCCAAAATATTTGAACTATCCTTCCAGAAATTTTCTTGCCAAAAAATAGCTAAATGTACTAAAATTCAAAGTATGAGTAAATTCTCAGTTTTGTAAAATCTTGTAACCTAGGGCCCAGAATACATTGATTATCACATTGACAGAAATATAGACTGGTCAAAATATAAAGAAGCTGCAGACTTTGTGGACTGCCCAGGGAATTGTTAACCCATTACCATACTACAAAATATTAGTCAGGTCCAAGTTCAAAGAAGCTGAATTGTAATTTTTTTGTCCTTTCGGATAGAAAATGCTTGATGCAAGCAATTTCTTCATCTTCCACAATGTTTTCCAAAGCTTTTTTCTTGAGGGTCGTAAAAAGGAGGGATTGTGTTGGGGTGGGTTAAAAAGCCCCATGGTTTGTCTGGTGGCACTAGCACTGGATAAAGTGAATTCTTTAACTGTTCTAGCAATAGCTATTTGCTTATTTCATTGGTTTACTATGAATGCAATTAAAATCTTAAAAATGTTTTCAGTCTTGTTTGTTCAGCCTCCTTCACTATTGTTAGTTCAACTTGGCGTGCTGTGCCATTGTCATGCATTTCACTGTCTATAAACTGGACTATTAAGCTTTACTGGCCAAAAGCTAGCGAGCTTTTGTCATGGCCTTGTGTCTATTGTATGTAAATGTATGCGTTTGTCCACCTGTCTGTAAACTTTTACTTAAAAATCTTAGACAGTGTCACACAGATTTCTGTCAATTTTCACTGGAAAGATCCTTTGGTTGGTCATAGCTCTTCAAAGAATTTTGATAGGATGAAAAAGATGGCTTTTATGGGGGGCTAGTTTTCATATATGGTATACTTGTAAAATGAAGACTTCAAATTGAAAATCTTCTCGAAACCAGTTGATAGATTTCAACCAAATTTCACTTAAATGGGTGACTATCAAATTCCTTAATAGAATTTAGTGCACTTTAAAAGCATACTCTTTAGCTGCACTGGCTGTAAGCCTGAAGTCTATTGTCATAGCATGATGTCCATAGTGCGTTCATCCATCCTCAAATTTTTACTTTAAAAATCTTCTCAGAATTGACTGAACAGAATTCAACCAAATTTCACAGGAATAACCTTTGGCTTTGATGACTATCAGATTCCTTCAAAGAATATTGATCTGATAAAATCATGGTAGTGCTAATTCCAATATATGTTAAAAGCTTTGAGAATCCTCACAGAAATCAGCGAATGGATTTCAACCAAATTTCAATGATCCTTGGGTGACCCTTTATCAGATTCTGTGAAATGATTTTGATCTGACCAAAAACAATGCTTTATGGATAGTGCTTATTTCCATATAAGGTGAAAGCTTTGAATTTTTTCTCAGAAACCATTGGATTATCATTTGGTGAAGTTTTATCAGATTCAAAAGGATTTTGATATGATGAAAAACATGTCTTTTATGGTCGGGACTAATTTTTCTATAAATATGTTTTACATTGAAAACTTCAAAAATCTTTTTTCTGAGAACTAGTAATTTGATTTCAACCAAAATCCACAGGAATGATCCTTTTGAGGCTTTTTATGTGAAAGGTCTTATTGCCATAGATGGTATATAGTGAAAATCTACTTGATCGGCTCTAACTCGTTTGAAATCATGATCTATAATTAAGATAATAACTTGCTTGCTAAATACTCACAGTCTGCTCTTTGTCGTGAATAACGAGGATAGTGAATTATAACCTGGGAAATCTTGTATCTTTACGTATTCATAATGAATTGACCATTCGCTGGCCCCGCCCACCAAATCACTAGGCCCCGCTCATTAACTCTGACAAGAAGTTCCTCTTCGATTTTTAACGACGTATTATTACGGAAATTATGGCCAGCAGCATGTAACAAAAAGTAAAATGGTTGGTTAGTGACCAAAACGTCGTAACTACAGCTTGAATAAGCTGTAGTTGCGACGTTTAAGTCGCCAAACTAACTATAAAGATAAGCAAAATGGCGGCCAATGTGGAGTTAAAAAGCTCAGACCCGGGCTGAATAATTTTTTGGATTGGTCTGTTTATTCCTTGATTGACAGCCGTGTCAGAGAGAAATAGTTTACCCTAGTTTCAAGACTGAATCTTTGTCAGAAATAAATGGAAGTTTCATCTCTGATGAAATAATTTTTTGGGAAATATTGAATGATAGCTAAATGGCAAATTTTGATTATACAGTAAACCTTGCATGCCGTGATACCATGCGTATTATGTAAACACATTTTCAATTTATTATTTCAGGGCTTTTTATAGTCTTTTCAGAGGTCATAAAGGGAGCCTCCCTAATCAAAGTTCTGAAAGTGGTGTACTGTTAGCCAGCAAAGCATGTTTTTGTTTAATAATCTTCTTTGTCAACGCTTATCATGATAAATAAACAACTAAGGTACATACTTTTATAGTTCTCTACAATTTGAAAGAAGTTAATTCTTGATCAGACTCATTATACGCCGCCGGAGGCGGTCGTATATTGGCGTCATCTTCTCCGTCTGCCCGTCCTTCCGTCCATCTGTCCGTACGCACGTACGTACGTCCACTTTTCTTGTGAGCACAACTCGTCCTAAGTTTCTGGTTGGATCTTTTTTAAACTTTGTCAATGTTATCACCTTAATTGGTAGATGTGCATGAAGTAAGGATTTTATGGTTCATTGATTTTTTCCTCAGTTATGCCCCCTTAAAACTTAGTCTCTGGGGCTTATTGAAATTGCAGCCTTGTGAATGCAACTCCTCCTAAGTTTCTGGCTGGATCTAAATGAAACTTGGTGGATGTTATAATCCAAATTGGTAGATGTGCATGAAGTAAGGATTTTATTGTTCATTAATTTTTCCCTGAATTGTGCCCCCTCAAAACTTAGTACATTGTATCTGGGGCTTATTGAAATTGCAGCCTTGTGAACGCAACTCCTAACTTTTTGTCTTGATTTAAATGAAACTTGGTCAATGTCATCACCATAATTTGTAGATGTACATGGATCAAGGATTTTATGATTCATAAATTTCCCTGCATTTTCTCCCCTTAAAACTTAGTATCTAGGGCTTATTGAAGTTGCAGCCTTGTGAACGCAACTCCTCCTAACTTTTTGTCTTGATTTAAATGAAACTTGCAAATGTTTTGAATTTGGTTCTGTCAAAATAAGTAGTGTCTACAATTATTTTCGTGAAACAGCAGCAAAGTGGCGGCGTATATTGTGACTATGGCACTCTTGTTTTTAACTTGATATGCCTATGTGAGCTAAACATACCTAGGAGATTGACTTGCAGGCAGAGTTTACAATATTCCTGAAATACATAAGAACTACTCTTTAGCTCACCTGAGCACAACGTGCTCAATGTGAGCTCTTGTGATCACCCTGTGTCTGTTTTGCGTCGTCCGTCGTGCGTCCGAAAGCGTGAATTTTTTTTAAGGATTTAAGTAACCGATGGGCCAATTTCAATCAAACTTTGCAGGAATATGCTTTGGATGATCCTTTTCAAAACTTGTTCTTGAAATTTTGATTCGCCAACAAAGTAGGGGCATGGTAGGCCTCACTTATCAGGTTTGTAGAAATCATAAAATAATTATTTAAAAAAAAATCTCCTCCTAAACACCTGGGCCAATGTGGCCAAATTTTTCAAGAATGATCCTTGGATGATCCTTTTCCAAACTTGCCTATGGCATTTTGATAAGTGAAAAAATGAGTGGGCGGGCATATCAGACTTGAGAGAAATAATGAAATTCGTTTTAAGAAATTTTCTCGCCATAAACCACAAGGTCAATTTCAACCAAACTTTACAGGAATGTTTCTTTGATGACCCTTTCCAAAACTTATTCGTGAATTTTTGATTCGTAAAAAAAGAAAGGGGGAGTAATGGGCAGGGCTTATCAGACTTGGAGAAATCATGAAACAGTTCTTTAAAAAAGTTCTTCTTCTTAACCATAGGGCCAATGTGGACAATACTTGGCAAGAATGTTCCCGTGGTGATACTTTTCAAAATTTGTTGATGAAATTTTGATTAGGAATCAGATTAGCTTATCAGACATAGGGAACTAATTGAACAATTCTTTAAAAATCTTCTCCACCTAAACCAATAGGACAATTTGGACTAAACTTGGTATGACTTTTTCTTTTGTGACCCTTTTCAGAACGTGTTTGTTACATTCATTTGCTATAGAATGTTGGCATTGCAGGGCTGGCCTGATCAGAGTCATTCTCATGTGAGCGACTTAGGGACATTTTGTACCTCTTGTTATGGCGTAGGCATTCAATGGATTTAGTGGTTAAGCATCCAGTGGCAGTTTGTACTTATTAAACTCTTGATTAAAGCGGCTCTCACTTTTAAAATTCCTACCTTTCAGACGATTAAGCTGATTTTTTAATGAAAATTACTTTTCATAACTTCATAAAAGAGAGGGAAAAAAACAAAAACAACAACAACAAGAAAACAAAAAGAAAAACGCTTTATGTGATGCCAAAAAAGTCAGCGAAAGACAACCCGAAAGGAACCAGAGGTGCGTTCTTTTTGTCGAGATGAAAAATCCCGCTAAATAAGATTTTTGAGACGTCATAAAGAACGATTGTTGTTGTTTTGAGTGAAAATATTCGACGTCGTCAAGGCTACTCGTTTAAGCCAATGCTAGGTACGCTTTTAATTTCCTCATTAAGAATTCTTAAGATTCTTATTTAGCGGCTTAAAAATCTTAACCTAAAGAACGCTTTATCTTAAAAATCTAAATAAGAATCTTAAGAATCTCGACGAAAAGAACGCACCTCAGAATTAATCTGGTAAATACGTTATCTGTCGATTGAACCAAAAATTACCTAATTTGTAGATTTCCATGACATATCAATTACGTCACTAGTTTCCGCTAGCAATACAGTCATGATCGACATCATCCCAAGGCTAACGACCTCATCCGATAAATTCCGACGTTTCAAAGTAAGGTATAGTAGGAATATATTAATTAGAAATTAGATTTTAAGTCAATTAGGTTGATTTAACACGAAGAAAGAAAGATTATTGTGAAAACGATATTAATAACTATTGGAAAAACAATTAATTTTCCCATATCAATTTTTCATAGAAATCTGGTAAAGAGCCGCTTTAAAGATCTCAAAATCTCTGTTAACCCTTCCCTGGTCAAACCGTGGTTTTTACGTCTTTTGGATTTTATAATTTAGAAAACATTGTAAACAAGCAATTTCTTCTTTTTCCACAATATTTTCTTCCCTACCATATGAATATTTTTCGAATTAAATCCACTTTAAATTTTCGACTGCAAAACCTTTGATTTTTTTTTGTTGTGTAGATGGTTACTTTTCTACTTGTATTTTCTTTAGAATGTAGTCTGCTACCCCTTTGAATTTGCAAAAGTCGAAAAATTTGAAAAACAGTAAAGTGTTAATATCATCATAACCGATATAATGTAAGCGAAGAAAGCTCTACAATTGACCAATCGTAGCTGTCAATCAAGGAAACAACTGGCCAATCAAATCATTTATGCAGCCAGGATCTGAGCTTTCAGCCCTTACATTTCTCGCCATTTTTAAAACCTTTTTTGTTGTTTTGGCGACCTAAACGTAGTTACGACGTGTAAGTCACTAACCAATCATTTTACTTTATTGTTACCTGCTACTGGCCATAAATTTTCCAAAATAACTCCATTAAAAAAGAAGAGGAACTTCATGTTGAGGTTCATGGGCGGGGCCTAGGGAATCAGTGGGCGGGGCCAGCGATTGGTCAATTAATAAATTCAGTGGAAGTTTTCTCATTGACACATCATTTCTTTCCTTCGGGAAACGTTGTGGTAAAATTGCAGCAGCTCGCCAAGTGACGACATATTGAAAAATGTCTTGAAAAGCAAACGATCTAAAAGTTGAAAGACAAGTTTGCCATCGAGTTTTGGAAAGAGAAAGCGATCAGAGGTTAAATATCACACAAATACACACACACAATCACGCACAAACACACGCGCGTGCGTGCACCCACATTCTCTCTCTCTCTCTCTCTCTCTCTCTCTCTCTCTCTCTCTCTCTACCTCTCTCTCTCTCTCTACCTCTTTCTCTCTCTCTCTACCTCTCTCTCTACCACCTCTCTCTACCCCCCCCTCTCTCTCTCTACCTCTCTCGCACACACACACACTCTCTCACTCACTTAGAGGCTAGTTAAAAGCTTTTAAATTTCTTTTATAACTAGTGCTAGGGGATTCAGGCATGCACTCACCATCACGGTGATGGCACTTCATCAAGCAACAAGACCTTTAATCTTCACATCCTGTGACCTTGACCCATTTTAAAAACGTTTATCAAAAACTTTAACTGAAAAACTAATCACAAAACTTTTGATACGCTAATATTTTTCTTCATGCTAAGTACCAAATGCCATCACCCTTCACAAATACATCCTTTGAGGACCTGAGACTAGGTACTTCGGCCGATATTGACCTTTGACCTACTTTGTGTGTGTGTTACATGGTAAGGATATGTACATATAGCTTGAGTAACATGGAAATCGCGAAAATATGTAAGTGAATGCATAAATAAGAGGCCATAGAGAGCCTTTGTCGCTCCACTGGCTGAAATATATCCGACATTAGAATGTAGTTCTCAACACAAAATGATCGACATAATGATTTCAGTTTACCTTGAAATGAAATCCCTTTCATGAGGGAAAATAAAATGTATTAAGAATTTACCAAACTTCCTTTGGACGAGAATTCCAGTTTAATAATTCCACAGCAAAGATTTTTAATGACAAGCAAGCTCGGAAGATTTGAAAGTCTGTCAGCTTTGCAAACAAAGCCGGGGTTAGGCTTATAGCAAGACCTTAACTTTTTGTTCGCAAAATATTTGATAAAATAAACTATAGATATGCACATCCCCCCAAGAACAAGACAACGGCCCCGCAAAAACGTAAAACTAAAGATTCAACCAAGTTAATAGCCTTTCAACTACAAGTCATAAAATCAAAGTAATTTCGAGCTCCTCGGAATACATGTATACAGGTGTTGCGAATTATTGTGTGTCAAAGGATTCATTGAATAGCCTCTACTTGTCGACTATCTTATGAATAAGCGGCGGTCATAGCGCAGTCGGTAGCGAGTAGGACTCCTAATCATCGGGTTCCGGATTCGATGTCCGGCCGCAGCGAATATCCTTTCCACATTTGTCTCTCACCAGTGGGTGAATAATCGTAAGCTGTATAATGAAAAGAATAGAACAGAATAGAATATTTATTACCATTGTGACTTGAACACATACGGTTCATCGTCAAAGTACAAACAAAACAAATCACATGTATGAGTAAGGACATGTTTTTAACAAAGAAACAAGGAAAAATATGATAATAATATAATGAGCGATAGCCCAAATTTGTAGAAAATTGATCGAAAAATAAAAAAAAAAAAGTTCATGCGTGTCAAATGATTTGTATAATTGCGGCTGATTTGTTGGTCGTCTTGGAAATTAGTGTTAGGAAAATTTTCAAATTTGCACTCGTCTGGGATATGGTGAAGGTATCCATATTCAAAAAAAGTGAAGAAGATCTTTCCAGAAAAAAAGAATTTATTGCATGTGAAATGACTGTATAGAAGGACAGATAGACAGAGGGGATACTATAGGACGCCCGCCAACTTTCAATGGCGGGGCCCTAACTAAGGGAGAATATGCACATTTTAACCCATTCCAACACAAGAACATTTTAGACTGGTCCAAATTGAAAAAAGCTGCAGACGACAATTTCAAGTTGATTGAATTTTAAATTTTTTCGTCTTTTTGGATAGAAAACATTGTGGATAGTGAAGAAATTGCTTGATCCGAGCAATTTCTTCATTTTCCACAATGTTTTCCAAAGCCTTTTCGTTGAGGGGCGTAAAAAGGAGAGCAGATAAAGTGGTCTCTCTTAAAAAATAAATTAGGTTCTTAAAATCTTTTGAAAATATTGTGAAAAATAATAATAATAAAAACAATAATGATATACATGTATTGCTAATAACAAACGATTTGTTCTTTTTCTATGATGTTCTTTTTGTATATGTATACATGGATGTCCGATTAACACCAAATTTCCAAGGAATACTGTTTTTACCCAGAACACACCATTGTGTTATTAATTGCACATTTTATGTCTTCATACACTTAGAAAACGTATTCCTCTTTGCAGTTCTAAAGGAGATGCAATGATGTTAGAAAGTGGTAGAAAGTAGGGGTTTATCTTATTGGATATGGAAGCAAATAGCTTATTATTATCAAAAGGTGTGGATTATATATTTAACCTGTTACCGGAACACACAATTTTAGACTGTTTCAAATTGAAAGCAGTTACAGGTAACAATCTCAAATTAATGGAGTTTAGAAAATATTTGTAATCTAGGATAAAGAAACGTTGTGGACCATGAAGAAATTGCTTGTTGAAAGCAATTTATTCATTATCCACAACGTTTTCCAAAGCTTCTTTCTTGAGATGCTTGAAAATAGAGGCTTGAGTGGGAATGAGTTAAATGAAAATGCAGATTCTTGTACTGAATTCGACATGCTTACTTTCAAGTTCCTTAACCAGTAAATCAAATCTGACATTGTAATAAAAGTAATGATTTATAAGCTTATAGCTTAGCCCATTCCCACACAATGACGCCTTTTGACACCCTCAAGAAAAACAATAAAGGCAACAAAAGAAAAAAATGGAGAAATGTCTTCAATTTCCACAATGTTTTTACCCAGACAGTTGAATAAATAAACTTTAAATGGTCATCTGCAACTCCTTTCAATTTGGACCAGTTCAAAATGTGGCCATCTGGTAATAGGTTAAAAATGGAAGTATAAACTCTGCAATCAAGAATGGTAACCCTGAAATCATTTTCATTGGAATATTATGACTTTTTCGTCAGAGGTTTATTAATAACTTTGATCCTTTAGAACGTAACAGCCGAGGTTCAGGTATTTGCATACAAAACTTATGCTGCAAAATAAGGTAGTAGAAAACCCAAAGATAGTTATTGCTAAAGTAATCTCATATTTACAACTGATACTACTCAACACTTAATTTATTGCCACAAATTCCCGCTTTTTTACGCCTTGAAGAAAAGTACTTAAGGGAAACATTGTGAGAAAGGGAGAAACTACTTTTTACTTAACAAACAATTAATTCTTTTCTCACAGACTTTTCTACCCTATATAACCAGGTCTGAGGATTTGTATTTCTTCAACTCTTTTTGCGTGGTCTAAACGTTCAAATATGGCGATTTTAAGGACCTCCAGTCCTTTGATTTGTTGTTGTTATCAATCAAATGTATATGTAAATACTCGAATGAACAACAAATGCAACTTATATTCTGAGTTTGACGGACATCACCAATTTCGCCAAAGTATTCACTTTAAAATGAAATATTTTTAGAGATTTTTTTTACGAGATAGGTCTAAATAAAAATCAAAGTACTGAAAAGTACTGTAAGCTAGCAAAGGATTGTTTTGTTCGGTAACCTTCTTTGACCAAGGTTATCATGATGAAGAAACGAGGTCAAAGTAACCAAGGAGTTAACCCATTCCCACACAATCCCCCTTTTTACGCTCCTCAAAAAAATAGTTGTGGAAAACAAAGTGGAAAATGAAGAAATTGCTTGTTACAAGCAATTTCTTCATTTTCCACATTGTTTACTACCTTAATAGATATTTTAGAATTTTCAACAATTTGAAATTGTCGCCTGCAACAGCTTTAAAGACTTTGATCAGAGCCATTTTGAACACGATTTGAGCTAAAAACACCTAGGAGATGAACTTGCATGCAGAGGTTGCAATATTCCTGAAATCCATAAGAACTACTTTTTATGGCGTAGGCTTTTAATGGTTAAGCCTCCAATGGCAGTTTGCACTCGTTGAACTCTGAGAAGACCTCAAAATTTTGTCTATTAACTTAAGCTATCAAAGCTAACGCTTTGCTAGCTAAAAATAAAAACACCCGTCACCTCTATACCACCGTATGCTACAGATTAGTTTTCCCTCTTTTTAATACACTTTTCCATTTTTACACAATATCCCAAAGATTTTATTTTTTATTGGAAGATAGCCGTAACAAAGCCTCAGAATTCGATTTCGAAAAGTAAAATCCCTTCATTTGTTCATCAAAATAATTCTGTTGAAAAGGCAGACATCTAGTTTCATGTGGCACGTACCATTCCTATTGGATGGATAGAAGATATAGATTATGCACGTGCTATTTTACAAATCGAGATTAGAAGGTGTGCTCATTTTGCTAATTAACCCACTCCCGCATAATCTCACTTTTTGGCGCACCAAATGAAGCAACTCGTGAAAACATAGTGGGAAATAAAGAAATTTCTTGTTTCAAGCAATTTCTTCATTTCCCAAAATGTTTTTTTTTTTTCTTACATTTCTGCACCTACTTTGAATTTTGATCGCAGGGAAAAAGTTTGTCATATGGGAATGGGTTAAACATAGGATTGTTTTTATCGTTGAGCGTAGACAAAAATTCCAGTCTCCGCACCTCAGAAATTAGGAATGTGAATTAAAACGGCAAACCAAGTAATAAAACAACAACAACCCAATCCGAAATCGGTTGCACACTTGCTGCCATATCGCCATTGCTAAATTTGTGTCTATACAATATCAATATCTTGCAGAGCCTTAATGAGAGATTCAAATGGATGTCTCATATTTGGCAAGTCATTGTCACGTTCAAAATTTTGAAGCAAAAACATTAAAATAATCTTCTTTTTTTTTCAATAAGTCTCAGGTTATGACATAAGAAATACAAGTATATCTATAGCATCATCTTGTCTGCGCAGCTGAACAAAACCATCTTCAAACTTGCTGTTTTTTTGGCTCACCTGAGTACAAAGTGCGAGGTGAGCTTTTGTGATCAGTAATTGTCCGTCATCCGTCCGTCCGTCCACAATTTCTTTAAAATTCTTCTCCAATACCAGTTGGCCAATAAACCTGAAACTGCATGGATGTTCCATATGTGAAGCTGTACAAAAATGTTAAAAGAACTTCATTCCGTAAAAAATCTGCTTGCCGCGGGATTTTAAAATGTGAAATATAAGTAAATATTTGATTTTTTTTAGAAAGAACAAGGCCAAATGCATTTATATTTCATTATATAGCATTGTTTTCTACTAAGTTTTTAGAAATTTAATCCCTGGTGTCAAAAATGACCCCGCCCCTGAGGCCAAAAGTTTGGAAAATGCTTAATAAGAGAAAGTTTAAAAGACTTCTCCTCGTAAACTATATGGTCTAGGACATTCATATTTGATATGTAGCATTACTAGATGGTTTCGTACTATTTCAATTAAAAATTGTTCTCCTAAGGTCAAAAACGGCCCTGCACTTTGGGTCCAAAATAGGGAAAACGCAAAATTTGAGTAGGTTAAAAAATCTTCACATGATATGTAGCATTATTAACCCGCAAATAAATATTCGACTCCGTCGGGAACAAGGCACCTCTTCGTCACGAAGCAAAAGCTCTACCACGTCGCCATAAAAGCTAGCATTTAAGACAATGCAGTATAAGCACCCTTTATACTCAACCCAGCTACAAAAAGAATTGTGGATAATGAAGAACTTGCTTGTACTGTTACATTATCTTCTAAAATGTTTTCCGAATTTACAAACAACAAGACCTTTCAAAAGTGTTCAATAACACCTATGTGAAAAGGGTCTAGTCAGGGATCTGTAGGAGTAAGAAAAACATAACCGACTATAATTATTCCCGCTGTAAAAAAATCAAGCCGTCTTTTTTTTATTCAAAGCGAGGTAATAAGTGATTATGAGCCCGCAGATTTTCCGTGCAATTCATAATGATTAGCCTGACTATTTTTTTAAGCATCTAGCTCGCATCTATTAGTATTCCTTCTTTTTCTTTCATTCTTTTACTTGTGAAATAAAAGTAATTTTTGCGTTATATGTGCTTGATTAATTCTTGATGTGGAGGAGTTATATGCAAAATCCGACTTCGAAACCCGAGATTTTGCTTGAATAACCCAGCTCTGTATATATTGATCATATAATCTTACTTTCAAAATTGCAGCATTATTTGCATTTGTATTAAAATTAAGTCTAATGTTAGTTAGACCAAGATGATCGATTACCGAATTAATCCTTTTGGCACAGCTAACGTTAGAATTAAGGGTACATTTATCAAAATAAGCATTGGCTAGATTTTGACGATTTTATGATTTTACACAAAAAGTTTAGAGCTCGTTGTTTAATTTTAACAGAAAAGGACATTCTTCCGAATTCACCAGAAACCGGAGTTTATTTTTTCACTCCTAATAGATTCCTTAAAAACCTTAAATGTAAATTATCGACAGTTTTTGGGATTATATACACCCACACCTCTGCTTCGTATAATAAAATTGGTTGTATCATTGAATCAAATAGTGAAATTTTAGTTTTGATATCAAACGAATTTCTATCAAAGATTCTCATCAGGTTAATATATGCTTTTAAAGCTTGGTCATTTAAAGTCTTAGTGATAGATTAAAAGAGTCTGTATAATTAAAAACAAGTCCTATATACGAGAAATGACCAATGAATTCAACTTTTTTGCCATTGATGTATATACTTTGCTCTTTTTGAGATTTTCTTTTTTCAAACACGCAAACTTTGGTTTGCTCAATATTTATTTCGAGGCCCCATTTGCAAGAATACTGGTACAAACTATCTATTTGGGATTGTAGGCTATCAATTTACCGAACTTGCAGTTTACCGAAGATACTTTCACCCTTTTCTAGGATTGTCTCATATTAATTTGAAAATGATATATCTTAAATTTGATTGCTTATATGAAAAACTTATACGTTATTTCGTTTAGTACTGCTTTCTTTATCAAAATTTGATATATACTTGCACGATAGTATTTTGGGTAGTTATATGCCTATGTTGAACTAAATCGCAGGTGTACGGTTTTGTCGATGCAACAACAACAACAACAAAAAGATGGCTGCGTCCTTGCGACATTGCAGGATAGCAAAGAAATATTTGATATACTCTGCTAGTCCATGTAATCATCTTCTAAACCAGGTAATACAATAACCGAAAACCATTCATCTATTTTAAAGCGTGAATCAAGTCTATATAAATCCTAAAAAGATTGCATAAGATTCATGATAGATTACCGGATAGAAAGGATGTCGGATAGAAAAATAAAAGAATTGAAATGCGATACGCAAGTCTATTTTTTACCCTCTACTTTTTATTTTTATAATTGGACTTGAAGCCTAGTCAAAATAAAGTACCCCTCAGAATAAGGTTTCTGCAGAAATCCAGAGGTTGACTATTTTTAAGTCCAAAAGTTTCTATAGGGGCAGTCCCTTTTTATATGAATGCTATTTTGAAATTTGTGGAGTTCGGTTTTTAATCTCTGCAGCAGTATAGCTAGACTCTCTCTAATCTCTCTATGATTTTTCCATGCGTCAAAATTTGTATTGTTGGTATTGAGCCATCATGTGTCTTCACAGGTAATCCTTAGCTGTGTTATAGCTTTCTTCTCTTCCACAGATTATCAGAAAGAGGGCTATGATATCACAGCTAAGGTAATCCTCTGTAGAGAGTCTTCTCACTGTGCTAAGGCCAGTAAGCTGCTAATATCCAACTTCTAAGCCGCCGTGATAGCGCAGTTGGTAGCTCGTCAGACTCCTAATCTTCTATCATGGGATGTCATGGGTTCGATCCCTGGCTGCGGCACATATTCTTTCCGACATTTGTCTCTCACCAATGGGTGGATAATCATAAACCTAAGTGGGATAGCAGCTGGATGCTAGGAAAGGATGTAGTGGTAGTACTGGTGTGAGAAATTCCAGGAATCCATTCTAAGGTGCTCCAGCCACTGCGATATGACTGAAATACTGTTAAAAGAGGCATAAAAACCCCATTCAATCAATCCAACTTCTAAGTATCTAACATGTATCTGGTAAGAGAGGTACATTTAGTTGTCAAGTGCACAAGGTCCCAGGAAATCAAAGTTCATTTGGACACATGCACATGGTGGGCTTCTTTCTTCTCTTTAGACTACCCCTAGTTGTTTTTCTGGTGGGTTCAATCCCTAATTTTCTCTTTCTGCAAGGTCGAAAATTCTTCCACTACACTTTTTTAATAAATATCCTCTCCATCTCAATTATCCTGCATGTAAGGAAACCATGTTCAGTGCAAGTAAAAAATTGTTTCTTATTGAGTTAAATGGACTGTGTTTAACTGTATTTTTGATCCTTGAGAAATTTTTGATTGCTTCTGCAGTTACCATGCATCATAGAAGAAAGAGCATCCATGACAACAAAAATGAGACAAGATAATGATTTCGGTTTTTGTCATCAATATTTGCCTATAACAATTAACTTCATATATTCATTTTGTGTAAACTTAAGTTCTGAGTTATTCAAACTTTTAATTAAAACTATACAAAGACTCCTAACTTTTTGGAATGTTTTCTTTGTGCTCAATTTTCCTTTAGTTAAATGTGCTATTTGGTATAGATATTTCTCACAGCACTGGTAGGGGGCACTGAAAGCAAAACGTCCTGTGAAAAAAAATAGGTCACCAAGGGTAAATGATGCTCCTTTGGGGGTCATTCACAATAACAAAGGTATGCATGATAATTGAGTTTTAACTATACTTTACATGTGTACACTCTTTTGTTTTTTCAAAACTTACAGTGAGATCATCATGGGGTTGTCTGGACGGTCGAATCAGTAAACATTACTGGAAATTTTTTCAGAGTGCAATGAGGAAAATGTAAATTAGGAAATGTACATGTACCTTTTGGCTTGCATTGAGTATATTACTCTGCTAATATAATAGGCTAGGCTGCTCTGACTGTACCTATTCACTTTGTTAAAACTGAACTGTACAGATATTGATCCTGTTGTGATTCCATCTGCCTTTAGTTTGTATATTAGATGCTAGTGGGGCATTGAGATGCACTTAGTGACAGTCACATTCAAAAATAAATAATAGAGCAAACTTACTTTCCATGGCAAAATCTTTACAAAACTCCATGATGACTCCCTGCAGGGGGTATAAAACCCCCAAATGAAAATCTATGAGGAACTTTGTCATAAAAGCATCCTAAGAAATCATGACTTAACCCATTCCCACACAATGGCCCTTTGAACGTCCTCCAAAAAAAACAATTTGGAAAACATTGTGTAAAATGAAGAAATTGCTTGTAACAAGCAATTTCTTCATTTTTTTTCGCAGTGTTTTCAACCCACGAAGTTGAAAAAATCTAAAATTTCATAAACTTTAATTTGTTGTCTCCAATTCCTTTGAATTTCGACCAATCTAGATTTTTACCGTCTGGTAATGGGTTAAGGTAGACTGATACAACTCTTTTATGAGATAATGGTCATATATTGATTACTTTATTTTAATGAAAGTAATTTTTTCCAAATATTTTTGGCGGGAGTTTGCATTAGTTTTTAGTGTTCTAATCTTTAAAAATAATTATGATAAAAGTGCTAATAAGAATTACTGAATTCTTTAAAGAATTAGTGTGTGCCTAAATTAGTATGTTTTGAAAACCTTACAGGAAAGGGACAAATAATGATTCAGAAGCAGTATCTCCTGTTCATATTTTCACATTGGCATAAACCTATTTGTTTTACATTAATTGTGAAACACTTTCTTCCAAGTTAGATTTATCCCTCTTGATTCTACTTCCCGGAAAATACACCAGTAGTACTCACGGCATATATGTGGGCCAATGACAGAACCAGTTCAATAGCAATTTCTTAGAGGAAGCTCCAAGACATGTACAGCTAATAGCCTAATATACCTTCTAGTATTAGCTTTACATATTTTGATGCTTTGGCTTAGAAACGGATAGAGATGACATGTGTCAAGAGTAAATGTAATATAATGAAAAGAAAGTAGTTATGAAATGTTTACACTCTGTAAATAAAAATAAATCTTTGTATTAAAATGCATTCTCTAGGAACATGTTTTCCTGGATTTTCATCATTTCATTGTGTTGTTAGAAATATTTTTCTGATCCCTGTTTGTATTTAAATATTTATACAAGATTTCAGTAAATTTTACTCTTACATCCCCTTGGGCCATTTCATGCTAATTTGCGGGAAAATGAATTTGAAAAAAAATCAGATTTTCTCATGAAAAAGCTTGGAAAGCGGCTAGCCATCCTGATTTTTCAGCAAATTTTCTCAACTGTTTACTTTGAATATCTTAATAATTTCTTAAGAATTGCAACAAGGGGCCATTCCCACACCACAAAAATTAGACTGGTTGATGAAATTTGAAAATTCTTTATCCTTTTGTGTAGAAAACATAGTGCCTAATGAAGAAATTTTTGTTACAAGCAACTTCTCCATTTTCCTCAATGATTTCTTAAGCTTTTGACATAAAAAGGTATCATTGTGTAGGAATGGGTTAATGAGCTAATGATGATTAGATGTAATATTAATATGATGTTTTACTATCTTCAGATCAAACTACAACATCTCCAAACACAGAATTTGTCATCATGCCATTCTAAATGGCATAGAGTGCCAAACAGACATCAGTTAGCATGTAAGGATTTTCTCAAGGTAGTGGCGGTGAGATATGCCAGCAGTGATGCACCATTGGTAATTTTTTTTTACATCTCATCTTCTTCAGCTAATATTGTCAACCTATTACTAACCAAAAATCTTTAGACTGGTTCAATTTCAAAGAAGTTACCAATGACAATCTTTAACTGATGAAATCTTATTTTTGTATGTTTTTAGGTTTAATACATTGTGGATAATGCAGAAAGTGCTTGTTGTCCACAAAGTTTTTGAAAGCTTTTTTCTTGAGTTATTAAGTGTTACTATTGGGAGATGGGTTAATTCACACAGTTTTGCATTTTAACCCTTTCCTGTTTTTGGAAATTTTAGACTAGTCCAAATTGAAAGAGGTTGCAGACGACAATGAAAACTGGATGCCATTTAAAAAGAAACCATCCTATGTGGTAGAAAATATTGTGGAAAAAGGAGAAATTGCTTGTTACAAGAAATTTCTTCTTTTTCCACAATGTTTTCTTGAATATAAAATCACAGGAACATAAATTCCCGTATTTGAACGGGAAAGGGTTAAGTCATTAAAAAAATATAACTGTGGAAAAATGGAAGATTAGAAATTGTATAACAAGCAATTTGTTCTTTCTAAAAATTGTTTTTACCAAATATGCTACATATTTTTAAATTACCCAGTATAATTATCTACTTTACACTTTTGCAAGAATGGTTTTCCAATTTGGATCAGTGTAAAATTTTGTAATGTGGTATTGATTCATTAACAATAGCAGGGATATTCTTATCACTCTAGTGGCATTTGTCTGACAGTCATAGGAACACCCACAGATTGACACTAACAGTGTCCCTGGATCCTGAGGATCTAAGAAAATAATGAGGGATCCTAGCAATTTGCTTCTAAGGATTCTGTTAGGATCCTTAAATGTTTCTTGTACAATATATATCATCAAATAATGCTCCTGATTCACCAAAGGTTTTCAATGATTTAAACTAGTTCTTTCTGTGACATTTATCCAATTACATGAACAAAAAGTTTTAGATTGGTCCAAATTCAAAGAAATTGCACAAATCTTTAGGTTAATGGAATTCTAAAAATGTGTCTTTTTTTTTAGAAAACAATATGGATAATGAAGAAATGGCTCGTAACAATTTATTCATTTCCACAATATTTTCAAGCTATTTTCAAGTGGACAGGATTGTGTGGAAGTGAGGAAACACTGATGTTAAGATAATAGATTCCTGTGGGATCCCATTGAAGCAAATTTAGTGTTGACCCCTTATATCTTTATTGTAACCTAAACATGACCATTAACTCAGATATACATGTATTTTCACTATCAAGGCAGATAGTGAGCCTGGAATCACACCCTGTTTGTCTTTGAAATTTTATTAGATTGGCTGTTTAAAAAGAAACCTGAGATATTGCTATAGCCTTGTTGCTTTCATATGGCATTTCGGAATTTTGTAATACAGAGGAATCTGTTTATGAGCGACACCCATTCAGGGCTTACACTGGCAATAACTATTTTCTCCAATGGCTGAAATTCCGAGAAAATTGCTCAAATGTTTTTAGTCTATTATTCAACACTCAGATGATATAGGAAATTGAAAGGGAAATTTATTCTATTTGTTACTAAAAATCAATTTTGAAATTGTTACTGTGTCTTGTACTGTAAAAAATACCATTGCAACCCAAAAAGAGGATGACTTAATTGGACTATTTCATCTTTTTACTACCAAATCCATCTAAGCAATACTTGTATCTCCTTTTCCCACACAGTTTTTCATTATCATATTTATTCAGGGTGTCAAAAAGTGGCATGATGTGGTAATGGGTTTAATCATCAAACCAAAAAAAATGCTTCCAATTAATGTCAACCAATGTTGGAGTTTAAAGTTCACATCCGGTCTAAGTGTATGATTTGGTTGGTCTTTTGATTTTTTGATTGACAGCTGTGATCTGTCTATTCACAGTTCTGGTAATTTTTCAGTCTCCACAAGTTCCAGAGGGGTATATTCTAGACACTCCACCTGTGCCATTGGCAGAAAAAACAATGGAGGCTCTGTCCTTACCTGAGCTCACAGAATTAGGAGAACCAACTCTTCAGAGTCTCGGATTTGCATCAGGTTCATGGTTTAGGTTACAATCACACTATGAGTCTTTACTACAGTTTATTCATGTTGGCTTAGATGTACCATGGTGGGTCGCCATTGTTGTTGGTGAGTACTATACAAAAAGTTATGATTCTTATCACATTACATTGAGATATTAGAGGGCATATTGCTTGACTGATCTCTGGCTGTCTATTTCTCTGCCCTTTCCTGTACAAACTCTGTTTTTAATATCCCCCAGAATGAAGTTATTGGGGTATACTGGAATCAGGTTGTTCGCCTGTCTGTCCATCTGTCCATCTGTGTTTGTCCATATGTCTGTCCATCCGTCTGTAGACATAATTTTGTGTCCTCATCTCCTCCCACATTTCCAGACCAGTTTTCCTGAAACTTTACCGAAATCTTCCTTGCAATGGGAACTTGTGCACCTGCAATTTTCATAATGATTAATCAACTGTTTCAGGAGTTATGCCCCTTTGATTTATTTTCTTAAATACAATATATAGAGTATAAATCATAAATCCTGAACAGGTTGACAGATTAAAAAAATTAATGATGAACAAAATCCCTATTTTTATACGCCCGAAGGGTTGTATTATGTAATGGCCCCTGTCCTCCGTCTGTCTGTCCGTCTGTCTGTCTGTCCGTCCGTCTGTCTGTCTGTCCGTCTGTGAGCAATTTTTTGTGTGTGCAACTCCTCCTAAGCTATCAATGGGAATGAGCTGAAACTTAATTCAATTAATCCCCAAGATGTCTAGTTGTGCATAAGACCTTTGAAATTTAAATTACTCCAGTCATTCTTGAGATCTTTAATTATCTGCCCTTGAATTGAACGAAAATCACTGTTTATTGTGTGCGCAACTCCTCCTAAACTATCAATGGGAATGGGCGGAAACTCTGCACAGCTACTCCCTATGATGTCTAGTTGTGCATAAGACCTCAAAATTCAAATCACTTCAGTTGTTCTTGAGTTATCTTGAATTATCTGCCCTTGTATTGAATGAAAAACACTGTATTTCCTGTGAGCACAACTTCTCCTACATTCTGAATGGGAATGAACTGAAACTTGCTACAATTACTTTATGTGATGTCTACTTGTCCTTAGGACTAGAATTTGTTTGAAATGTCAAGTTGTTCCTGATTTATCTGCCCTTGCTTTAACAAAATAGCTTCAATTTACATTTCATTTTGAACAAAACTCCTACAATTTTCATAGAATTTAACAGAAACTGGCCACAATGTATCTCTATGATTTTAGTCTGTCTGTCTGTCCGTCTGTCTGTCTGTCTGTTAGCAATTTTTTTGTGTGCGCAACTCCTAAACTATCAATGGGAATGAGCTGAAACTTGGCACAATTACTCCCCATGATGTCTAGTTGTGCATAAGACCTTTGAAATTCAAATTGCTCAAGTCTTTCTTGAGTTATCTTGAATTATTTGCCCTTGAATTGAACGAAAAACTCTTATTGTCTTGTGTGCACATCTTATCCTACATTTTTCATGGTAATGGTTTTAGATTTAACAATGGTTTTGAAAGCTGTCTGGTTCTCAAGGGTATACAATATTATTCAGGTAACAAGATCTTTCTATTGATGAAATGCATGAGCTATCATTCAAGCTAACATTACTGACAAAGCAAGGTTACTGACAAGCCCCTTCGGGCGTATATGCGCCGCTCTGCGAAGCTCTTGTTTCATACATTCATTGCCCCTCATTGACTTAAAATTTGTAATAAAATATTGTCCACTTGATAAATCATGAATGGCCAACATTTCAATGGTCACAATTTGGCCTCATTTAAAAAGAGGTGGCAGTGAGGGATATTCGTCAGCCTTCACAGGCAGCAGTTCTAGTTACTTCCAAGTCAATTTATACTTGAGAAAATATTGTGTGAAAAAATATTATAATAAGCTATTTCTTTTTTTCGCAAAATATTTTCTACCCTGCAGGTTGGTTAAATTCCACATTGCTCTCATTTCTGATTTTAATTTTAATTGTAGCTTGCGATTTCTATCAGATAGAACAAGGTTTATATTTGAAAAACAGGAAAAGGTTAACACTTCCCAGTTTCTTGAAATTTTAGACTGATCCAAATCAAAAGAAGTTACAGATGACAATAAATATTGGAACTAACTTGAAAAAAAACCCATCCTAAGTGGTGTAATATATATATTGGAAAAAGGAGAAATTGCTTGTTACAAGCAATTACGTTTTCCAAGAATCCCGTGTTTGTACAGGAAAGGGTAAATATTGCCTGTTGTTATTGAAGATATCCAAATGAAACTTGGCATGTTTATTGACCATCACAAGAGCTATCTAGACTATCAAGGGGGATAACTCTAAAAGCATTTTCATAAAAGTTATGCCCCTTTTTTGACTTAGAATTTTTGCATTATCCAGCACCTGCAGCCAAGCATAGGCACCTGTGGGCGGTGCTCTTTTTTGCTACAGTGTTCATACTGATATAGGCTATCGGTGATGCGCGGATCTACTGATAATGCAGAAAAAACTTCAATATAAAATGATAAACTATTAGCAGACAACAAAATTTTAGACTAGTCTGAATTCAAAGAAGATTAAATTTTCGGTTGATGAAATTTTAAAAATATTTATTATTTTGGGGTAGAAAAAATTATGGATAATAAAGAAATTGCCTGTAACAAACATTTTCTTCATTTTTAACAAATATTTGCCACATATTTTCTTAGAGGCTGGCTAAAAGGGGAAATGGCTAAAGGATAGAAAGAATTCAAAAACATTGAGAGAAAATATGTTGCTTGTAATATTTGCTATTATATTTTTCACATGTATTTAAATTTTCAATTAAATTTTATGTTTTCATTTGTTTTGTGTTCAAGTTGTTAAATCTCTGCCATTGTTTTTGGAGCATCTTTTAACCAAATAGCCACTTAATCCAGAATTCATTTTACTCATTGAAGAAAAGGACCAAAGGAAAACATGTGGAAAAAGAAATAAAGTGCTGATTTCTTTTTTTCCAGAATATTTCTACCCTATCTGATACAATTTGCCACATTTTATATTTTGTCTGCAATTCCTCTTAGATTAGAACTTTCTAAAATTTTGTTGTCTGATAATTGGTTATTCCATTACCAGAAATTTTAGACTGGTCAACATTGAAAGGAGTTGCAAAAGACAATTTAAAGTTTATAAAATTTTCAATATATTCAACTTTCTGAGTAGAAAACATCATGTAAAATGAAGAAAATAATGCTTATGACAAGCAATAGTTTCATTTTAGACAATGTTTTCCCGATCGTGTTTCTTTAGGGGCATAAGAAGCATCATTGTGTGGGAATGGGTTAACCCATTCCCACACAACAGAATTTTAGACTGTTCCAAATTCAAAGGAGTTGCAGATGACAATTTAAAGTTCATGAAATTTTAGAGTGTTTCATCTTTCTGTGTAGAAAACATTATGTGAAATGAAGAAATTGCTTGTGACAAGCAATTTCTTCGTTTTACACAATGTTTACTAGTGGTTTCCCTTGAGTGGCGTCAATAAGCGTCACAGTGAGGGAATGGGTTAAGGGTCTACTATAAAGCACTCAGAAAAGTTGAGGACTGCTGTCGAGAGAAGTTATTTTTATTGCTAGAATTAATTCTTTTCATTTCATATTGTCTTTTTTTTCAGTGTCCTTAAGCTTACGTGTTTTATTGTTCCCGATATTTATATGGCAGAGAAAGTCACTTATCAATCATTCAAACATATTCCCTGAAAGAATGAAACTCAAAACACGTATGGAAGACGCAAAACTAAGAGGAAACTATTATGAAGGTTTGTGATTAACCCATTTATTATAAACCTATAAACTGAGTGAAAGTTAGGCTTTATTTCGGCATCTGATAAAACTCATAAGAAAAAATCGAGTACCTTGATATTTTTATGCCCCCAAGGGAGGCATATAGTAATCAAACTGTCAGTTCGGCAGTTCGGCCGTCCGTCCGTCCGTCCCACTTTCATGTCTGCTCTGTAACTTCTACAGGCAATAGTGGATTTCAATATAACTTTGCACAAATGTTCAAGGCTATAAGACGTGTCACGAAAAAGACCCAGGTTCCTATCTCAAAGGTCAAGGTCACAATCTGGGGTCAAAGAGAAAAATTGGGACATTTTGCCCTGTCTGCTCTGTAACTTCTATAATCATGCACACAGGTACAAATTTCTTCCATAAAAATGTTCACCACTTTCAGATGATGTGACGCAAAAAAGACCCAGGTTCCTATCTCAAAGGTCAAGGTCACAATCTGGGGTCAAAGGTCAAAAATTGGCACTTTTTGCAGTGGGCGCTCTGTAACTCCTATAATCATGCATGCAGGTACAAATTTCTTTCATACAAATGTTAACCACCTTCAGATGACGTGTCGCAAAAAAGATCCAGGTTCCTATCTCAAAGGTCAAGGTCACAACTTGGGGTCAAAGGTCAAAAATTGGCACTTTTTGCAGTGGGCGCTCTATAACTCCTATAATCATGCACGCAGGTGCAAATTTCTTTCATACAAATGTTAACCACCTTCAGATGATGTGTCGCGAAAAAGACCCAGGTTCCTATCTCAAAGGTCAAGGCCAAAATCTCGGGTCAAAGGGACGTCCAGAATGGTTAAATTGCATCTGGAATGGTTAAATTGTATTTACTCTCTTATTCTTCAATGGATTGCTTCCATATTTGGACATATGCTTAATTGGGTGGATCACTTTACATGACCTTGACCTTGACCCAGTGACCTTGACCTTTGACCTACTTTTGACCTCAGAAAAATCCATCCATAATGCATTTTTGCAATCTCATTTCTTATTTATAGAAATTATTATATGTATTTAAATTTCATTTATTAAAAACTCAGATGTATAGATCACAAATGCATGTGGTTGTGTTTACAAAACAAATCAAAATCCCTATTTTTATACGCCCACACTCTTGACCCTGTCCTTTGGGGGCATTTGTCACATGACTGTGACCAGCTCTTGTTGTTTAATGACTTTCAGTATCATTTATGAATATAAAAACATATTCATCATATTGTGTTGTAGTACCTCTGTTAATTTTAAATCATGTTTATCCTGGGGTTTTCCACTCATTTAAAGATTTTGATACTCTCAGTCTAATTTAGGTTTGTGTAATAATTGTACTGAAATTTCTATCCAAAGAAGTTGGCTTTAATGTAACTCAGTGAATTGTAGCTAACACTGAATGGTGGTACTTGTCCATCCCATGTTGATTTTAATAGGGACAAACAGGAGATCTGCCATTGTTCTGAAGAATTACAAACTCTATAGAGACTAGATAAAATGTAGACTAGATAAGACACATGAAAACTTTTTTAAGTCCCTGCCATGTAATGGCGACAGACAGATAGAGCCCCCTCTAGCTGTGTAAGAGTGTGTGCATGGTTGGTTTAATGTGTTTCCATTTCTTGTGCATAGCAAATCTCATATATTAAATCATGGTTTTCAAAATTTCACAATTTCATAGGTAGATACTAATGAATAATGATTTAATAATCCTCAAATGGAAGGAACAGGTGGTGTAAACTATGTTCAGACTGCATATAAAAGCTTTTGGTGATATCTTCATCATCAATATCTCTGACTAGGTAAAAGTTCAGTTTGGTAATGATGATCAGTTTTAACTTGATCTTCTTGCTACATGTACCTGATGATTGACAGATCCCTGAACACTAACTCTGTTGGCCCAGCCCACTCACTCCGCTGGCCACACCCACTATCTCTGACAGGAAGTTCTGCTTCCTTATTTAACAGTGTTATATATTGCAAATTCATGGCCAAATACTTAAAAAAACACAATTGTTCTTGGCAACCTAAACATCATAACTATAGCTTGAATAAGCTGTAGTTTCAACGTTTAAGTTGCCAAACTAACTAAAGTGATTTACAAAAATGTCGGAGTTCAACTTTCACTTTTGGTGAGAATGAATGATTTAATTGGCCTTATTTAGCTCACCTGACAGCATAGTGGTCGAGGTGAGGTATTGTGATCAGTTCCTTTTCGACGCCTGGTGTCGAGCTTCCCCCTCAATTTTTACCTTGTGTGCACTATATGTCTTGGTACTTAGTCAGAATGTTTATAAACATTATATCTAGGACAAGCTAAGAATTGGGTAATTTTGGTAGAAAAACCATGTGTGCACTCTAGAGGTCACATTTTGTGGCTCAAATAAAATGAAGCTTAGAATGTTTGTCTACATTAGATCTAGGGCAAGATCTAGATCTGGTAATCTGGAGTCAAATAATAGATCACTAGGACTATTCCTTGAAGAACCTTGTGTGCACTCTAGAGGTCTTATTACGGGCTCAAATATCTTGATATTTGGTCAGAATATTTGTCTACATGATATCGCAGACAAGTTCAATATTTTTTGTCACATCTGGTAAAAAACTAGGTCACTTGGTCAAATTGTAAAAAACAAAGTGCTGTCTCTAGAGGCAACATTTTTGACTCAAATGTCTTGATATTTAGTCAGAATGTTTGTCTGCATGATATCTTGGTCCAAGTTTAATACTTGGTCACAAGGGCTCTATGGGTTTCAAGGTCAAACTTTAGACAAACCTAATGCACGCTCTTTGTCCACATGTTTGTATTAACAATCTTTATGTTTGGCCAGAATGTTTGTTGCCATGATATCTTGGTCACATTTGATATTGGGTCACATGGGATGATAAAGTAGGTCACTAGGTCAGAGTTTATAAAAATGTTCCTTGCTATGTAGACACTACACTTCTATCATAAATTACATGAAACATGATAAAAATGTCTTTCATGTCTTTTCAAGTTTTATTTATTGAGACAAGACATAGTTACAGGTTAGTAGCAGGTCTGGTTGGATCAAGATAAGGTCTTTGATCTATTTTGTTTCCATAGTCAGGTGAGTGCCTTAGGTCCAATGACCCATGTTTTCTTTGATTGACAGCTGCTGTTGGTAAATTTGTTGGCCCATTGAAGCTTTGTTGCTGTTCTTGTCCCATTGGGTCATGAAACTAGTGAATGAGTGAGAAAATGTGAATGTATTTCAATTACATCAACAAAAGAACATGTTTTCGTTCAATATAGTGAGCATTCAATGTGTTTTCCAACTTCCTCTATTTCAGCAACATTATATGAAGAAGATTATAATATGCATATGAAGAACAACCCATACTCCACAATGGGAATGTTTGTCGGACCAGGCTTTCAGGTAATATTTGTATATCATTAATGATAGGGGTGTGGAATTGCCAGATCACGGCTGTCAATCAAAGATTCAGTCAGCTTATCAGATCATTCATTTATACTGTAAGTGAACTTTGAACACTGACATTAATGGATATCTATGTTCAGCATTTCTGTTCTAAAATTTCAAACAAACAGTAAAGGGTTTAATACAAGGTCAAAAATTCCAATGGTACAAAATAGATCTCAAAGACTCATTATATGTTGGAAAATTATCATGTATATATTGAAGGGTAGAAATATTGTGGTGAATAAAGAAAATGATGGGTTCCAACATTGCCTTCATAAAAACAAATTATTTTCTTAACCCATTTCTACACAATGACGCTTTAAATCGCCCCTTAATGTGAAGGCTTTAGAAAACATTGTGGAAAATGAAGAAATTGCTTGTAGCGCTTCAAAACACCCCTCAATGTTAGGGCATTAGAAAACATTCTGGAAACTGAAGAAATTGCTTGTAACAAGCAATTTCTTATTGTCTACAATGTTTTCCACCCTATAAGACAAAGACTTAACGATATTGTCAACATAGAATTGTCATATGCAGCTTCTTTGAAATTGGACTGGTCTAAGATATCCTTGTGTTGGGATGGGTTAAACTGTCTCTCTGTTTTTGTAGACAAGTTCATTTTAATTTTGACAAGTAGAAAATCATGTCTTACTTGTCTGAGGACAAGTGGAGAAAATCTGTATTTCTACACCATTGAGAACAGACATTTCATTACATGAGCCCAAGGCAGAAACTGACTTTTTATAAACATACAATCTGAGAGCTATGTAGAAGTGTCATAATCCCTTTACCAAGTCAGTAGGATTTTTCTCTCTGTGTTTTTGGACAGAATTTGATTCTCAAGTCTACCCAATTGGTTATTCAATACCTTGGCCTTAAAAGCTTATCGCTTAAAGAAATTCATGCGTACATGGTAACAATATTTGGGGAGCCTGCCCTGTGTTATAGCATGGTGAAGAAATAAGAAGCTGAAATTAAACACAGTGGAGAGAGTTCTGAAGATGACTCCTGTGTCCCTTAATGCCACCAGCTATGGCCCCAAAAGACAATATCAATAAAATCATTATATAATTATGGTAAATTAGTAAATAACTCAGCAGTATATTGCTACATGTGTAGGTATCTCGTAGGAACAAGTCCAAGCAATTTGCAAATGACCAGGTTTCTGCCAGATGGGTCCCATACTTTCCAATGGTTGACAAAAAATGAACTTGGTGCAATATGTCCAAGAAAAACCTTGCCATGTTCCAGCTGCATCTTTAGAAATTTCTCAAGCAGATTGTAGTTGTTGATGAAACAAAGGTTTACCACTTCTAACATGAGGCAAAATAAAAGTCTAAGCGCGCAGTGGTAGCACAAAGGATCACCACCCCAAAAAAGGTAAAGTAAAAAATAACAGCTGGGAAGGTGATAGCTATTTTGGGGGGAACCCAAAAGGTGTGCTACTATTGGATAATATAAAATGGTCATGCTTTAACGGGGATATTATGCTGACTGCATTAGGCAGCTTTGTGAAAAATCAAGGAGAAAAGGCATGGAAAACTGTCATTAAGTGTGCTCTTTCACAAGGAAAATGTGTCTACCAACAAGTCTACAGTTGCCATGACTATGATTCAGTAATCAAAATAGCTTCAAAATGGTCACAGTTTCTTCATTTTACACAATGTTTCCCCAATTATTTTTCTTGAGGGACATCAAAAAACGCCAAAGAGTGGGAATAGGTTAGAAACTACTGGAAAGATTACAACCAGGGTCTTTCAAAAAGTTTTGGTATGATAAAATCATGCCTTTTATTAGCAGAGCCAGTGTTCATATATGATTAAACATGAGAAAATTGTTTCTCCTAAACCTATTGGCTCGACTCCTGCCAAAACTTAGAAAATCAATTAGTGAAAATGTTAAGAAATTCTCCTTGGAAACTATCATCAGGATTTCCACCAAATTTCTTGCTTCTATGACCACCTCTTTTAAGCAGCTACTTTTATTAAGGGACCATAACCTTCCCCAAAACATATGTTTTTAAGAAGTTGATAACTATCTAAATAGAAAATATTGTCACTAAATTCTATTACACTCTTTGTGATCTCTGTTCCAGTTAATTCAAACTTGTTGAGAATCAGAGGCCTTCAAAAATATTTATTTACCTTGCAGTATTGTTCTATTTTTGCTCAATTTGATTTGACTACAACCTCATTAGTTTGAGCCTGTCTTCAAATTGTCACCAGGTAATGTTTTATGAATGGTGATACCCCTATGTAAGAAGTAGAGGGGGGTATTGGTTTAACCATGTCTATCTGTATGTTCATCAGTATGTTGATCCAGACTTTTTAGTCTCCTGGCTAAAACACTAGAACTAATTGACCTACAACAATGGAACACCATGCTATTGCTGCCATTGATCCAAGGGACAGGTAGCTCAAAGTTCAAGGTCACAATTGAAAACCGTTTCCTTACTCCAATTCATATGCCATTTGTATTAGTATTTTGAAACTTTATACAAATGTATCAATGACCCAAGTAGGTGCCCTGTTGTTTTGGGTTAATGTAGGTCAAGATCAACTGTGTTGTGACAAAATGCTTTTAGGGGATATAAGTCTGCTTTGCTATAATCATTGTATATTTTGCTTATTTTTTTTTCAGGCAGTTTTATTTTTGACTGTATTTTCTTCTCTGCGAAGAATGACAGAATTCCCTGTGGAGTCTCTGAAGACAGGAGGCAGTTTCTGGTACACTGATCTGACTGTCTCGGATCCATATTATGCGCTACCCCTTCTAACATGTGCTACATTATCACTGATGATGGAGGTGAGAGTTCATGACCTACACATTCACACATTTTTCTTGGAATAAACAAAAACAGTAAATCTTGTTTTAAGTGACCACTCATGGGAAAACTTAAAAGTGGTTCCTGATGAAGACAATGGTCCCTTAACCCATTCCCACTCAGTGATGCTTTTAGATGCCTTTAAGAATAAAAGCTTTAGAAAACTTTGTGAAAAATGAAGAAATTGCTTGTTACAAGCAATTTCTTCATTATCCACAATGTTTTTTACCCCTAAGTAAAAAAATTTTTAATGCTTTATATTGTCGTCTGCAACTCCTTTCAATTTGGACCAGTCTAAAATTCCACTGTGTTGGAATGGGTTAAAACACATTTTTGTGAAATATGTGAAAGACTAATTTGATTGCATTTATGAATTATTACAGAACTCTTGCTGAATCCTATGTTATGTGGACTCATTAGAATCATCTCACTGAGGCGATTCTAATAAGTTAAAAACAACATTGGATTAACCCTTGTCATGCTGAATAAAATCTCTTCAGAATTGCATGAAAATCAAAGCACTGAAAGCACTGGTAGTCCTTGTTTTTGATCTTCAATACTTCTTTTGAAAATTATTTTCATGAACAACTCGGATTTGAAAAGGAGAGATAGGAGGTGTAGACTAAGATCAGACTGCACTTATGTGCAGTCTGATCTTTGTCTATACCTCATACAAAAACCGGAATATTTCAGGTTCAGCATGATAAGGGTTAAGATGTGATAAGTTTGAGCAAATACGACCACTTCTTTACAAGAGCTTGTAATTCTTAAAAGGTTATTTTGATTCCGGTTGATTGATGAAAGTGGTCACTTTATAGAGGTGGTTGCTTGAGCAATATTGACCGTAACTGATTTGATTTCACATGTGCCTTTTCCTACACAATCCAACATTTTTATGTCCCTCGGATTTTGTACAAAGAAAATTTTGTAGCTTAAGGTTAAATCATTTTTAACCCATTCCCACTCAGTGACACCTTTAGACGCCCCCATGGAAAACAGTTTTGGAAAACAATATGGAAAATGAAGAAATTGCTTGTTACAAGCAATTTCTTCATTTTCCACAATGTTTTCTACCCAGAAAAGAGAAAAAATCCTCAAATTCATTAACTTTGCATTGTTGTCTACAATTTCTTTCAATTTGGGCCAGTCAAAAATTTTGCCGTCTGGTAATGGGTTAACTTGTTTCAAGATGTCTTTGTATTTATTTGGGGAAAAAAACATTGTGGATAATGAAGAAGTTGCTTGTTACAAGCGGTTTCTTCTTTTTCACAAATCTTTCAAAGTTTTTTTCTTGAGCGAAGTAATAAAGAGGGATTTTGTAGGAAGTGGTTGAGAATGTTTTCTACCATATATAAAGGCTATCATTTTTAATTGTAGTCTGCAACCTCTTGGAAATTTTGCCCATTCTAACAGTTTGTTGTCTGCCACTGGTTGAAACAAATGCAACTATCCAGACCTATAATCAATCGTTTTGATACTTGAATCAAGATGAGACACTCCAAGTATCCATAACAGAGGGATTGAAAGATTAATTAGCTGTTACAACATTTAACCCTTTTACAGCAATTCAATAAAATGATTTATACAGCATGACAAGGGTTAAGTTGCCAAACCAACAGAAATGCTTCAGATAAATGTCGTCCAATGTAGAAGTTGTTTTTTTTTTATTATTATTGCTTACTACATATGTTATGTTTTAATTTCAGCTTGGCACAGAGTCTCAAAAGCTCAGTGAGAAACCATTTGTGATGAAATGTGTTATGAGAGCTATTCCTGTTGTTTCCTTTCTCTTTATTTCACAATTCAGTTCAGTAAGTCAGCATTTTAAGCTCACCTGAGCACAAAGTGCAAGGTGAGCTATTGTGATCAGTTGTTGTCTGTCTGTCCATCCATCCACAATTTCTTTAAAACCTTCTCCTCCAAAACCAGTAAGCCAGTCAAGCTGAAACTTTGCAGGGACGTTCCTTTGGTGAAGCTCTACAGAAGTTGTTAAAAGAATTTCATTCAGTGCAAAACTGTGGTTGCCGCAACATTTGAAAATGAGAAATTTTAGTGAATCTTTGAATTCTTTTTTTAGAAACTACAAGGCCAAAGGCATTTATATTTTGTATGTAGCTTAATTACATGATTCTCTGCCAAGCTTTTAAAGATTTAATCCCAGGGGTAAAAATTGGCCCTGCCCCTGAGGTCTGAAGTTTGGAAAAATTCTGAATTAGAGCAAGTTCAAAAGACTTCTCTTTTTAAACTATAAGGCTTGGGACATTCATAGTTAGTATGTACCAGATCATTACTAGATAGGTTAGTACTATTTCATTTAAAATTGTGCTCCTAGGGTCGAAAGTGACCAAAAAAGGGGAAAATTGCTAAATTTGAGTAAGATAAAAAACCAAAAATCTTCACTTTAAGGCTGAAGACATTTTTATTTAGAATGCAGCATAGCCTGGCTGTTACTTATCTATTTGATTAAATTAAGTCCTAAGGGTAAAAACACCCCTTCTCTAGGTGTCCAAAGTTTTTAAAAATGCTCAATTTGACCATGTTCAACAGTCTTCTCCTCCCAATCTTCAAAGTCTAAGGCATTCATGTTTGGTATATAGCTTAACCAGATGGTTCTCTACCATGTTTGTAGATTAAACTAAAAAACCACATGTATTCATATTTATTGTATACCATTACTTAATAATTTAGCACTATGTCCAAAGTCATATATTTGTTTTATTTATTTGGCTCAAGCTGTGTCTTTTTTATACAAAAAGTACTGTAATTTGCTGATGCCTAAGGTAAGTGATTCATGGTCCTTTTGTTATACCTTGGAAAATCTCATGACTGATTGGCATTGCTGTTTCTAGAGAAAACTACAAGTTGTTGTCCACAACTTCTTTGAATTTAGATGAGTCTGAATTTTTGTCGTTTGGTAACAGAATAAAAGGTAAAGAACTGATATATATCTTGCAAAGTGGTATCAAAATGTATCGATTATCACTGCTTTTGCAAAAATGGCGAAGTGCACCTTGTGCAGGTCCTTCATCCATTCCCACACAATCCCACTTTTTTATGCACCTTAAGAAAACATCTTTAGAAAACATTAAAGACAATAAAGAATTGCATGTGACAAGCCATTTCATTAATATCCACAGTGTTTTCTTACTTAAAAAGGCAAATGTTTTTTAGATTTCACCAACTTTAATTTGTTGTCTGCAACTTCTTTCAATTTAAACAAGTCTAAAATTTGTTTGTTTTGTAATAGTGACTATAGCAACAACCCATTCCCACACAGTTACGCTTTTGAATGCCCTTCAAGAAAAAAACATTTGCAAAACATTGTGAAAAAATGAAGAAATTGTAATGATTTGTTTAGATCTAATTCTTTTTTTTTATAAAAATTTAATTGGAGTCTTCGCGTTTCTGTGTTAATTTTGATAGAGGACATCTTTCAGAAAGTGAGCTCTTTGTCAAAGAAAAATGGCATGTGTTTTCTCACTTCAGGCGATGGCTGTGCACTTTTTAACGAATAACTTGTTTTCACTAGTACAAAGTCGGTTTTTACTGCTAAAACCAGTAGCAGAGTTTTTACAGTTACCAGAACCAAAGAAATTTGAAGCATCAGAAAAAAAGGAAAAGTTTAGTGATGAGTTAAAAGGACGTAAGTATCTTCAATCAAATTTTAAGATTGAAATAAACTCTACACCTTATCAAAAGATCAAGGCAAAACTGTTGTAACTGCTTATATGTTCATAGACAGTTAAAATTCTTTTGCTCTTACTCATTGACATATAGGATTAATCCATTTTATTTCAAATTTTAAAATGGTTCAAATTGCTTAAAGACTTTACCAACAACTGAAAGATTGCTGTCAATCAAAGAAATTGATAGACCAATCAAATCATAGTTAGACTGGACATCAAATTTGAACTCCGACATTTATGTGAGGCATAAATTTGGGATAAGACCTGAGGTATTGCAGTGGCAAGGTTGTTGTCAGCTTTAGCATCCAAAAACTTTGACATTTTGTGATATATCAAAGAGTAGTCCATGACAACAAGGGGAATAAATCTAAATGCATTTTTGAATAATTATGTCCCTTTTTCAACTAAGAAATTTTTCTCACTATAAAGCACTTGAGCAGCCTGTGCTCTTGTTGTTCGATGGCAACTTAAACATCGTAACTACAGCAACCATTTCATTTTTTGTTTTGTGTAACTGATAATAAATTTAGCAAAATAATGATAATTTTGGGGAAACATAAAACATTGAAGAAATTGCTTGTGCAAGTACATTGTAATTTCTCAATTATCCATAATGTTTTTTATCCCAAAAGACAAAGAGTTTTAAAGTTTCATAATCTAAGAACTATCTGAAATTTCTTTAAATGTGGAGCAGCCTTAAAAAAAATTGTCTGGTAATAGATTTATATCTAAAGTGAACATCCTGTTGGAGTCGGGGGAGGGAGTGATCTGTCAATTAGAAAAAAGGCAACTTTTATGTCCTTTCTTCACTTTGATTGTCATAATATTTTGCTTTAGAGGGGGACTAAACAAGGTAATGTGACTTGAAAAGTCTATGAGAAATAGGAAAATGTTAAATTTCAGAGTTAATCTATTACCAGACAACAAAGTACAAGTTTTGTTCCATGATAATTATTTTATACATTCATTTATGGCATAATGAAGTTTTGCAGATGCCACTTTGAAGTCTTAATCCTTGTCATGCTGAATCCAGAATATTGCTGTTTGGAAGGAGGTTTAGACAAAGATCAACCTGTACATAAGTTCAGCCTGATCTTAGTCTACTCCACCTGTTTGTCTCCTTCAAGCCAGAGTTATATTTAAAACTAATTTTTCAAAGAAATACTGACCAAAAATTAGTGCTTTCTCAAGTGCTTTCATCCCTTTGATTTGAATGCAGTTCTAAGGAAAAAATATTCAGAGTGACAAGGGTTAATTCCCCCTGGTTGAAGAATTTTCTCACCTTGAACTGGGACATTTTTCTCATATTTGTAGCTATATCCTTATAATTTAGTATTGCAAACTTCTCTTTCAGTTTTTCCTCAGGTGTAATTAAACTTGGACCCAATTTTGAAATGTCAACTCCCACTAGTTTAACAAAAACCACCCAGCAATGCTCTTGCAGGGGTAATACGTCACCTCCTGTGACAAGTTCTTGTTTGAAACTTGAAATATATTTTCACTATCAAAAGAGCACCCTATACTGTCAAGGGATTTATCATGTAATGTATTCTTTGAATGAGTTATGCCCCTTTCTGACTTAGATTTTTTTATGGACTATCCAGCACCATGCCAAATGTCAGGCACCCAATGGATATGCTCTTGCTTAACCCAGTACCACATATTCCCACATTCTACACCCAATACGGAAAAAGCTTGAAAAAATTGTGGAAAATGAAGAAATTGCTTGTTAAAAGCAAATTCTTCATTATCCTGCAAGTTTTCTTTTGTATGAAAACAAGTTTCTAAATTCCACAAACTTAAAATTCTCCTCTGCAAATTCTTTGAATTTGGGCCAGTTTTAAAGAGTGTTTTATAGGATTGGATTAAATGCCACAAATTTAAAATTTGTTGTTTGCAACTACTCTTGAATTCGCCCAGTCTGAATTTGACATCTGGTAAAAGGTAAAAAAGACATCTGGATGTCATTAGGAATGGAATTGCAACAAAAATGTTTTCTGATGCTGCACAAGAAAAAAGCTTAGAAAAAACAGTTTTGACATTGAAGAAATTGCTTGTATCAAGCAATTTCTTCAATGTCCACAATGTTTTCAATCCTTAAAGGCAAAGATTCTCCAAATTCTATTTTCTTAAAATTGTTGTCAGCAACTTCTTCAATTTGGACCAGTCTGAAATAAATTTTGTCCTCTGGTAATGAGTTAAAGCTATTCAAGATGATTGATCCTAATTGCAGGCCTGAAAACTTTTCAACGTAAGAGACAGTTAGAAGATAGAAAAGCAGTGTCAGAAATGACATTTAAAGAGGCTGGTGAAGGGGCAGTACCGAAAACATACTCTTACAATCCTCGAAAGAAGAAGATGAATGTGATGTAACAATTACCCAACACTTGATATAACAGTTAGCAAATATGTGATGTAACAATCGCCTTACGTGTGATGTAACAGTTACATTACGCTTGATGTAACATTTACCTTTATGTGATGTAATAGTTTTAT
Organism: Fragum fragum; assembly: GCA_946902895.1. Taxonomy (NCBI): domain Eukaryota; kingdom Metazoa; phylum Mollusca; class Bivalvia; order Cardiida; family Cardiidae; genus Fragum; species Fragum fragum. The sequence continues at coordinate 52,202,360 of OX336373.1, read as the reverse complement.
TATAATCATGGTATATAACAGTAACTGAACAAATGATGAACAGTTACCCAACATAATATGTAACAGATACCATACACATGATGTAACAGTTACCTAACAAGTGATGTAACAATTTTCTTACATGTGATGTAATAGTTACCTTACACCACTAGACACCAATTGTTATTTCAACCAATGTCATGGTTAATAAGATTTCAAAAGACTGCATAGGCAAGGATCAGATTGCGTGTACATGCAGGTTGATGTTTGTCCCAGGTCTCTGCTAGCCCTGGAACATTAGCCCTTTCCAATTTTTGAAAATTTTAGTCTGGTCTGAATTAAAAGAGGTTGCAGACAACATTGAAAATAGGACGCAATTTGAAATGAAATCATTCTATGTGGAAAAGAATATTTTTGGAAAAGGAGAAATTGCTTGTTACAAGCTATTTCTTTTTTTGCCAGAATGTTTTCTCAAGTATAAAATCACAGGGACATAAATCCTGGGTTTGTATAGGGTAGGGTTAATGAGCAGGAGAAATCTTGAAAATTCTGGCGCAACCTTTTCTTTAAAACCTTTTTTATACAATGTGCTGGATTAAATTGCCTTTTACAATCATTGGAAATTAGATCTTGTAGTTATCAGCTGAGCCTGGTTAGCTCAGTCTGTAACAAATCCATGAGTTTTATCCTATTACCCTTTCTCCAACTATCTGATATTATGGTCATATAACCATTCTCTCATAATCCTGCTTTTTATGACCCTCATGAAAACAATGTAGAAATTGAGGATATAGCTTGTTAGAAGCAGTTTCTTCATTTTCCTTATTTGTTTTTGGTTCCTTTCTAAGAAAGACAGAGATGATGAAAATTCTATGGAATTGAAAGTGTTGTCTGCAACTCATTCAATCAAGGACAAGTAAAACATTTGCTTTCTGGGTATTGGGGTTAACCTCTTTACCAGACAAAAAATCTTTAGACTCGGCCTTAATTAACCCATCCCCTCACAACCCCGCTTTTTATGACTCTCAAGAAAAGATCTAGAGAGAACAAGGTTGAAAATGAAGAATTCGTTTGTTTTAAGCAATTTCTTAATTTTCAACCATGTTTTATTAACAAAAAAGACAAAAATGTTCAAAATTCTCTCAATTTCAAGTTTTCGTCTGCAACTCCTTTGAATTAAGACTAGTCTGAAATTTGGCGGTGTGGTAATGAGTTAAAGAAGTTGCAGACAACAGTTGTTTGATTCTTGAAATTCGATAACATTTTTGTCCACTTGTTTAACACCATTAATTTCTTTTTTTTCCAAAATAATGTTCTAAGTATAAAAACCTGTGGATGTACAACCAGGGATTGAATAGGAAAGGGTGAAAATGCAGCCAGGCACAGTAAAACTTGTGGTAAGAAATTGCCTAACAGACAGAACAGTTGCTTTAAAAAATATTCAATTAATCCATTACTGCACAATTCTGCATTTTATGCTCCTAAATCACTACTTGTTTATAGAGGAAATCATTGTGAGAAAATACTTGTCGTTTGGTAAATGAAAATTTAAAAATGTTTTCTTCTTTTTGGTATATAACATTGTGGATGATGAAGAGATTGCTTGTAACAAGTAATTCCTTGATTTTTCCATAATATTTTTCTTGAGGGGCATAAAAAGCAGAATTGTGTGGGAATGGGTTTAAATAGGCAGTCTGTGATGCAAGATGATTGTTTTTTTCATGTACTTTCTTGGTTTGTGATAAATATCCTGTTTTGGAGATCATGTTTCATTGTTGAATATAATGTAAACTTGTAAATATTGAGTGAATAAAGTCTAGTAAACCAATATAGCAATATAGCTATCTAAAACAAAATCCCTTCTTTGACTGCCTCAAAAGAACGTTAGTCATCAGTGAGAGATTATGCTCCCTTAGTGCTGGTGACAAAAAATATGATTTAAATTGACTAAGGAAATAAGGATTAAGCAGATTATACTTATTTTCCTCTTAATGTTATAGCTATTTTGTACAATACTTCTCCTCACTGAGCACTATTGACCATACAAATTCATAGCTAACATAGGGATATAACTCGTATTAAAAAGTCAGAGTGGTGAAACACAAAAGATACAGTAATCATAACAAGCAATTTCTTCATTTTCCACAATGTTTTCCAAGCTTTTTTCCTTGGGGCGTTTATAAGCGTCACTGAGTGGGAATGGGTTAAAATGAGCTATGCCAAATATCAAGGCTCTACACCATCTGGGTCAGGAGGAGATTAGCAATTTTTAAAGGGCACCACCCAAGGTACATTCCTGCCAAATTTGGTTGAAATCCTCCCAGTGGTTTAGGAGGAGATGTCATTTTAAGAATTTTGACACACAATGGATGACGCAAAGATGGACGCTGGACAGAGGACAATCAAAATACCTCACAATTAGCACTGTTTGCTAAGGTGAGCTAAAAACAGAGAAATTTTTCATAACATTAAATTTCAAGGAATTAGGCCCACTTTTAGGGCAACAATGCTTCATTGAGTTGTATTATTTGTTGTTGTATCTTGGTATAACTATATCTTGCTAATATGATCTATCAATGTGTCGCCGTCTTTCTGTCCATCCACCCACAATGTTAGAGTTTTTATGGAAAAATTATCAAAAAAAGTCTGATGTGGCTTTAAAAATGCATTTATACTCTCTTGACAGCAAATTCTCTCTCTACAGCTAGTCCTGCAATTTTGTTGACTGGTAATGGGTTTAATATGAAATGGAGTTGAAGAGAAAACGGAAATATTGTGATAAAAGAAATCATGTATTTAAAATTATCATAAAAAAGTTTGTTAATTTGTAGTGTAACATGTACTTTTGTATAGTTTGAAGGATTTTTGTCAATACACCATTAAATCCTTGTCCTTATCATATAATCATGACCCTTGACAAATGGACAAAGTTTCCTTCTAAAAGCTTTGATAGCTACAGAGATATGTTGACATGAAAAAGTATCTTAACCCATTACCAGACGGCGCACTTTTAGACTCGTCCAAATTGAAAGGAGTTGCAGACGACAATGTAAAGTGTATGACATTTTAGATTGTTTCAACTTTCTGGGTAGAAAACAGTGTTTAAAATGAAGAAATTGCTTGTTACAAGCAATTTCTTCATTTATAACACTGTTTTCCTAATTGTTATTCTTGAGGGGCCTCCAAAGCGTCACTGTGTGGGAATGGGTTAATTTCACATGAATGTCAAAGCTATGAATCTTTGTCTAAGAGGTTTTATAATGGTCACAAAGGCATGTGCTATAGTATTTGAAGGTATGAACTTGCACATTAAACTTTAACCAAAGCATTATGTTGACATCTGGATGACAGGAATAGCCCACCTATCCTTAAAATTCTCAAGAAAACAAGATGTTTTTGTGAAGCACTATGCTCCCGAAACAGGAATTCTTTAGAAACGGTTGATTTCAATTGTTTTTAGCTCCCCTGAGCACGAAGTGCTCTGGAGGAGCTATTGTGATCGGTCGTCGTCCGTCCGTCCGTCTGTCTGTTCACATTTACAAGAAAATCTTCTCCTCCTAAACTAACCATGGAATTTCAATAAAACTTTACAGAAATGATCCTTAGGTCATGCTCTTTCAAAATACTTCAAAGAATTGAAATCCATGAAGAACTCTGGTTGCCATGGCAACGGAGTGAAAAAACTTAAAAAATCTTCTCCTCCCAAACAGTAAGGCCTAGAGCTTTGATATTATATATATATCATCATCTATTGACCCTCTACCAAAATACTTCAAAGAATTACCGTATTCTGAAAATTAGCCCTTTTCTGGGCGATCCCTGATTTTATATAGAAATAAAGAAGGAAATCTTTAAAAATCTTCTTCTCCCAAACGGTAAGGCCTAGAGCTTTGATATTTGGTATATATCATCATCTATTGACCCTCTACCAAAATACTTCAAAGAATTACCATATTCTGAAAATTAGCCCTTTCCTGGGCGATCCCTGATTTTACATAGAAATAAAGAAGGAAATTTTTAAAAAATCTTCTTCTCCCAAACGGTAAGGCCTAGAGCTTTAATATTTGGTATACATCATCATCTATTGACCCTCTACCAAAATACTTCATAGAATTACAGTATTCTGAAAATTAGCCCTTTTCTGGGCGATCCCTGATTTAACATAGAAATAAAGAAGGAAATCTTTAAAAATCTTCTTCTCCCAAACGGTAAGGCCTAGAGCTTTGATATTTGGTATATATCATCATCTATTGACCCTTTACCAAAATACTTCAAAGAATTACCATATTCTGAAAATTAGCCCTTTTCTTAATGATCCCTGATTTTACATAGAAATAAAGAAGGAAATCTTTAAAAATCTTCTTCTCCAAAACGGTAAGGCCTAGAGCTTTGATATTTGGTATATATCATCATCTATTGACCCTTTACCAAAATACTTCAAAGAATTACCGTATTCTGAAAATTAGCCCTTTTCTGGGCGATCCCTGATTTTACATAGAAATAAAGAAGGAAATCTTTTAAAATCTTCTTCTCCCAAACCATAAGGCCTAGAGCTTTGATACTCTGTACAAGTCATCATCTATTGACCCTCTACCAAAATACTTCAAAGAATTACCGTATTCTGAAAATTAGCCCTTTTCTTAATGATCCCTTATTTTACATAGAAATAAAGAAGGAAATCTTTTAAAATCTTCTTCTCCCAAACCATAAGGCCAAGAGCTTTGATATTTTGTACATATCATAAGATATTGACCCTCTACCAAAATACTTCAAAGAATTACTGTATTCTGAAAATTAGCCCTTTTCTGTGCGATTCCTGATTTTACAAAGGAATAAAGAAGGAAATCTTTGAAAATCTTCTTCTCCCAAATCATAAAGCCTAGAGCTTTGATATTTGGTACATATCATCAGCCATTGACCCTCTACCAAATTACTTAAAAAAATAGCCCTTTTCTGTGCAATCCCTAATTTAAGTTAGGAATAAATAATGATATCTTTGACAATCTTCTTCTCCTAAACCATTAGGCTTACAGCTTTTATACTTGGTATGTATTGATGTCTATACTTCAAAGCATAACCATCTTCAGGAAATTAGTGCTATATGGTGGGATCATCAATATACCTAGGATTAAAATAGAAATCTGTAAACCTCTTCTCCAAAATAATTAGACAGAGGGCTTTGCCATTTTGTTTATATCATTAAGCCATGAACCATCATACTCAGGGGAGCAATTTAGGACCATCATGGTCCTCTTGTTTTTTTCTTTGTTTTAGGGTTAAAATTTTGACCTAGACCTTGATGAAATGACCTTCCCAAGTTGTGCATTGTTGAGACCTATCTATGTACCAAATATTAGCATTGTAACTTAATCAGGGTTGAAGTTATAGGAAAATGTTTAGTTGGCAGGGTAAGTTTTGCAGACAGATGGACAGACAGACAGACGGACACGGTACAACAAATTGCCCCCGATCTTATCAATGTGGGGGCATAAAAAGCTTTGAGAACAACGTGGTCTATGCAATTTTAGAATCATTGTCTTTTGGGGAGGAAAGTATTGCGGATAATGAAGAAATTGCTTGTAACAAGCAATTTCTTCATTATCCACAATGTTTTCCACCCAAAAAACATTTCATCAACTAACAATTATCTTCAACTTCTTTGAATTTGGACCGACCTAGAATTTTGGGTTGATCCTTCCCCTTAACAACCATGAATTTCATGACATTGTCTATTATTTGTACAGAGGTAACTAGAACTTGTCACAGTATGTGACTTAATACCCCTTAATACCAAGTGCTTTCAGTGTAATGAGAGCTTTCAAAAATACACAGACATAAATAATGTCTAAGTTCAAGGAGAGATAACTCTTGAACCAGGGGGATTTAAGATTTCAAACTTGCATCTTGCAAAACTTCAACATGTGGTTAATCTTTGTATAAAGTTTCAATGGTATTGAAGCAAAACTGAAGGAGTTGTTTGCAACACAAATTGGTAGTATTTTGTACACAGACAGACAGACACACGAACTGACAGATGGACAGACAGGCTGATTCCAGTATACCCCCCAAAAACATTCGTTTAGTGGGGGTATGATAATTACTCTCAAACCCCTGTCATATTGATTTGCTCGCTAAGCTTATATAAATGATGTAATCTAATCGTCTACTGTGGTTGTTGTTTATATTTTGGAATTTAAAGTTCTTTCATCTGGTGAAAGGCCTTATTGATTACATCACTGCTGTGTACTTACAAACAAGTAATGCTCTGTGACCAATAAAGGGGTAATGACAATGAATGGCTAATCAAAACAGACAAACAGTGGCATCACACATGCCCACAAAATTGCGCCTTTTGAAGCCCCTCATGAGAAACGATTGGGAAAACATTGTGAAAAATGAAGAAATTGCTTGCAACAAGCAATTTCATCATTTTTCTCAATGTTTCCTACACAGAAATTGAACAATTCTTAAATTTCATAATTTTGAATTATTGTATGCAACTCCTTTGAATTTGGACCAGTCTAGAATTTCGCTGTGTGATTATGGTTTAACACAGACAGCAAAATTGGTCCAAATTGATAGGAGCTGCAGACAACAATTTAAAGTTTATGAAATTTTAGATTTTTTCATATATCTAGGTAGAAATTTGCTTTGTACTAGTGTTTTTTTTTTTCAATTTGTAGACACAGGCCATAAAGATGAATATTCTGAGAATTATCCTTTGTGAAAGTATGGACCTTTTTTGACTGCAGATGGATCGAGTGTCTTAAAAGTTATTTGAGTAGCTCAATCTGAAGATGGTCATCTGAAAACCATCTCCACAATATCCCGATTTTTAATCTCTCCACCCCCATATTCATAATGTTTTCTTCCCAAATGGCAAAGATTCTTTAAAAATTCATAAATTATCAATAGTCTTCTGCAGACTTTTTGAATTTGGACCAGTCTAAAATTTTACGTTTGTTAATGGGTTAACATGACTGGTTTGATGTTCATTGTTCTTTATTTAATTGTCAGTTTACGGTCAGGACCTCCATGTGACTTCCACTTCATCTGTTCTGAACCTACAAAATCACAAATAATTCAACTCATAACCACAAAATCATGCATTAACACTTTCCTGTACAAACCCGGGATTTTACGTTGCTTGGATTTTATACTTGAGATAACATTGTGGAAAAAGAAGAAATTGCTTGTCACAAGCAATTTCTTCTTTCTCTACAATATTTTTTACCCTACTGAATGGTTATTTTCAAATTGAATCCACTTTACATTTTTGTCTACAAAACTTTTGAATTTAGACAGGTCCTCAAAAAACAGGAATGGGTTAGAGGTTGTTCAAGAATAATATCTACAGAAAAAATTGAAACAAGAAATTTCCCATTTTCCGAACAATATTTATTTCCCTTTGATGAAACTTATTTCAATTGACCTGTAAGTTGAAAATGCAAAGCCAAAAAACAATTCAAGGGTTCAACGAATAAGAGTCTAGTGCTCTAACAATTGAGCTAAAGAGAATTCTTCTTCTTAGTTGTTAGTTGACTTAGCCGTCAGTGTGGAGTGATCTCCCATGATATTACAATAGGGTCATGTTGGTTCTATACCACTCACCTGAGTATGATGGTTCAAGAAATATTAAAGCTATACGCCTAGCGGTTTTGGAGAAGATCTTTTAAGGAGTTTCTCCTTTAATCCCATGTAAATCTAAAATCCCAAATCCCATAATATAGGGCTAATTTGCAGAGTTGAGTCATTCTTTGAAGTATTTTGGTAGAGGGTCAAAAAGTATACAAAGGCCCTGTAGTTTCGGATAAAAAGTATTTAAGCTTCCCTTCTTTATTCCTATGAAAATCTGAGATCATTCAACATTAGGGTAATTCTCAGAGTAGAGTAATTCTTCAAATGATTTGGTAGAGGGTCATAGCTGATGATATATATCAAATATGAAAGCTCTAGGCCCAATAATTTGAAAAAGAAATTTTTCAAAAATTTCCTTCTTTATTCCTATGTCAAGTCAGGCATTGCACAGGGTAATTTTCAGAGTACAGTATTTCTTTGAAGTATTTTGGTAAAGGGTCAAAAGAAAATTAGGGATTGAACAGAAAAGGGGTAATTTTGAGAGTATCACTGTCTTCATTATAGTATGCATAATAATAGTTTTTAATCTGAACTTTCTATATTGCAGATTATTAACCCTTATAAACCTTCAAGACTAAAGCTTTTTGAAAATGATTGTTGCAAACAATTTTTTCATTTCCCATGATGTTTTTTCTCCCCTAAAAAGAGTAAAAGAATTTTAATTTCATGAACCTAAAATTGGTGTTTGCAACTTCTTTCAATTTGAACCAGTCTAAAATTTGTCATCTGGTAATTGGTTAATAAAGGCGTAAGTACCACACCATTGTGAAAGCCTATAAACAAATCCTAACTAATTACACTTTTACAACCCCCTTGATTCGATTTAAAAGAGTATGCCTTCAATATAGACTTCAATATAAACTTTAAGTTTTGATAAGAGCACTAAAACTATGTGGATGTCATGTTTCACTGTATCATACCCTGTTTTCTTATTGTGTTGACAAAATATGAACCCTGGCTTCCCAAATATTTTGTCAAACATTCATTAAAGGCATGGCAAAATGTTTTTTTTATTATTATTAGGTGAATGATAAATAGTGCACCTAAGTAGGATGCTTGGATTGAATGTATTGGTTATACTAGTGAAAGAAATGACAGAAAGCAGCCATGGTTAGGTGTCCCAGCATCAATAATATATTACATAAAATACTTCTGGAAGTTGTGTTAATCCTTTACCAGATGACAAAACTGGTCCAGTTTGAAAGAAGTTGCAGATGACAAAACAAAGATGGGTTTAATTGAAAATAAGTGCAATATGTGGTAGAAAACATTGTGAGAAAAAAAGAAATTTCTTCCTCACAATATTTTCCATACCTATATTTCTTTGATAGACAAAAATGCAGGATTTTGTCGTTATAGATTAAAAGTTTGCCGATAATTCTCTGGTAAAAGGTAACAGCTTATTACAGGCTTATCAGTCTTGCTTATAAACATGCATTTGTTTTGGTCTTTTGTTCAACTGTGCAACTGAAACAGTTCAAGGTCAAGGCTTCTTATTGCATGCCAACCTATAGGTTCTAGTACTACTAACCTCTGTGTGCAAGATGTTTCTTCCAGTGGAGTTGTCTGCCCTGACACATACATCAGGTACCCAGCTTGTGCTATCATAGCTCCATTATCTATACAAAACCTACAAACAGAAAATGACTCAAGAAGTCCCCTAGCAATAAAACAAAAACGGCCAATATCAATAGTGCACTCACTTGATACAAACAATTACTGTCAAATTTGATTAAGAGATGAAGAGAATATTTTTTGTTTTCATGGAGGTATGAACCGAAAAACATAATCACACTGTATGAATACGCGAAGCCTTTTGTAGTGAACTATTTTGTGCGGAAGCATTCAAAATTGCTGCGTACTCAAAATTTTGTTCATGGAGGTATGAATTAAATTTTTCGACCAATCAGAACGCTCGTTTTTGATAGACGAAACTAACAATTAAATTATTTCAAATTGGCCGAACAGTTTGGGGAAAAATGACATTCATTGAAATACTTGTTTAATTCTACATAGGCTCTGCTCCATGTCTGGAGACCCAAGGTTAATGATTTTGACAATTTCTATAGGTCAATAAGCCAATGCTCCAAGTTGAATATAGAGGTTATAGGCCAGAAGAAGATTTTTCAAGATTTATTTCAATTTTTCACTTTTGTTACAATGGCAACTAGTTTAAATGGATTTCAACTCATTTTGCAAATTTTAAGAGTTGTAAATTGGCCCAGTGGTTTTGGAGGAGATATTGTTGAAGAAATTGTTGAAAGATACAAGATAAGTGACACCAGATGAATGCAGAACACATGGCAAAAACAGGGTTGTTACAATAGCTCAATGGATCACTTTTTTGTTCAGGTGAGTTGAAAAAGAGTGAGAGAAAGAGAAAGGGAGAAAGAGAGAAAACAGACAGCTTACTGAAAACAGGCTCAACAAAAAATATCAACCCATTCTTACATAATCTTTTCAAAAAAATTGTGGAACATGAAGAAATTTCTTCAATAAAGCAATTTCTTCAATTCTCACAATGTTTTCTGCAAAAAATGAATGTTTATTTTTATTTTCAATAGTAACTGTTGTCTGCAATTTTTCTTAGTTTTTGACCAGTCTAAAAGATAGTCATCTGGTCATGGGCTTACAGATGTTTGTGTGTGTGGGGGGGAGGGGGGGGAAAGATGAAACAAGGGTGTGTAGTTTTTATTCAAGGACTACATAAAGTTTACTGCCTCTCATCTGTAGCATGTAGGGCAACTCCTCTCTTTCCTGCCATTATACATATCTTCAAAAGAACGTTTGGCCACATTTAAATTGTCCTCTGTAATTCCTTTGATATGGACAAGTCTAAAAGTTGAAATGACAGTGAGCCTTGGTTAAGTCCACCAATCCCAGTAATATAACTGAAGCATTGTTGAAAGTGGTGTTAAATCCAATTAAATTGATTGATTTAACCTATTTGCAGACAACAAATTCATAGAAGTTTAATTCCTCCCTCTTCTGACATTATGCTAAGCATTTTTTTGAGGGTGTGCGTGTAGTTTTATTTCAGGACTACATAAGTTACTACCTTTCATCTGTAGCATGTAGGATAGCTCCTCTCTCTTCTGCCATTATACCCATCATTTCTTGTAATCTTTCATTGCCTGTTGTATATATTGTTTAAACATTACCAGACAACAAAATTTTAGACTACTCCGAAGTGAAAGAAGCTCCAGACAACAAATAAAAGTCTGAAAGATCAACTTTTTTTGTATAAGCAACACTGTGGATAATGAAGAAATTGCTTGTAACAAGCATTTTTTTCATTTTCATTATGTTTTCAAAAGCTTACATTCCTATGTAGGATTATATTAGGATGGGTTAAAAACTAGAAATATGTGGCACACATGGATGCCTTAAAAACATTGCCATTTACTTTAAGTTTAATATGTTGAGTTACATTGAATTTGTATTTCAATGCAAGGTCAAATAATTGTCTTTCAATCCTGTTCGTCCATCTTCATCTTGTTAACACATCTCCTCCTACATTTATGGACAAATCTTACAGAAATTTTCATAGAATGTTCCTAACATGACCTTGTTGTGAAAGAACAAGAGTGCCATAGTCACAATATACGCCGCTACTTTGCTGCTGTTTCACGAAAATAATTGTAGACACTGCTTATTTTGACAGAACCAAATTGAAAAAAATTGCAGACTACCTTTTTAAATTGTCAAGTTCAAACTGTTCATTATGATTAATTGATTCAACGGGCCCAGAGACTAAGTGTCAAGGGGCATAACTCTTGCAAAAATCAATGAACCATAAAATCATTGATCCATGTACACCTACAAATTATGGTGATGAAATTGACAAAGTTTCATTTAAATCGAACAAAAAGTTAGGAGGAGTTGCGTTCACAAGGCTGCAATTTCAATAAGCCCCAGATACTAAGTTTTAAGGGGGAATAATTCAGGGAAATTAATGAACCATAATATCCTTGACCCATGTACATCTACAAATTATGACGATGACATTGACCAAGTTTCGTTTAAATCAAGACAAAAAGTTAGGAGGAGTTGTGAGCACAAAGCTGCAATTTCAATAAGCCCCAGATACTAAGTTTTAAGGGGGCATAATTCAGGGAGAAATTAATGAACCATAAAATCATTGATCCATGTACAAATTATGGTTAGAACATCCACAAAGTTTCATTTAGATCCAGCCAGAAACTTAGGAGGACTTGCATTCACAAGGCTGGAATTTCAATAAGCCCCAGATACTAAGTTTTAAGAGCATTACTGAGGAAAAAATCAATTAACCATAACATCCTTACCTCATGCACATCTACCAATAAAGGTGATAACATTGATCAAGTTTCATTTAGATCCAGCCAGAAACTTAGGAGGAGTTGCTCCAATTTCAATAAGCCCCAGAGACTAAGTTTTAAAGGGGCATAACTGAGGCAAAAATCAATGAACTATAAAATCCTTACTTCATGCGCATCTACCAATTAAGGTGATAACATTGACCAAGTTTAAAAAAAATCAAACCAAAAACTTAGGAGGAGTTGCGCTCACGAGAAAAGTGGACATATGTACGTATGGACGGACGGACAGATGGACGAACAGACAGAGAAGATGATGCCAAAATACAACCGTCTCCGGCGGCGTATAAAAAGTGGGGGTTGATGCAAACTTATCTTTTTAATGCAACTCCTCCTCCATTTCTGGACAAATTTGCATGATTTGCATGAAATTTTACAGAATGTGTCAAGTCACCTGAACTTGTGCATATCATTAGGCTTTATCATTCTAGGCTATGTCACAGAAAAAGGGACCTTAATGTGACATTGTATCATTTGATTCGGCACTCTTGTGGGCAAAAATGGAGAAAGTCTTTGCACATTTAACCCATTACCAGACAACAAAATTTTGAAAGAAGTTGAAAGTACATTCAATATGCGCTAGAATTGGACAATAAGTGCCAAATAGGGTATAAAACATTGTGAGAAGCAATTTCTCCTTTTCCCACAAAGTTTTCCATGATAGTATCAAAAAGTGTTGTTGGGTGGTAATGAGTTAATCCATTCAACACAACAAAATTCTAGACCTGTCCAAATTCAAAGAAGTTGCAATCAACAATTTTACAATGATTGTTGTCTTTCTGGGCAGAAAACAATGTGGATAATGAAGAAATTGCTTCTAAGCAATGCTTTCCCAAACTCTTTTCTTTATGTGCTTCATAAAGCCGGATGGCGTGGAAATGTGTTAAGCAAAACTGTCTAAAATGTATATAGTAAGAGCAACCTACACCCAACACCTCCTACAATGAGCACCTCCTGAGATCCGCAATGAGCCATGGCTCTCTCTGTAATCTCAACTAACATGGCAAACACTGTCTCTTGTAATGAAAAACACAGATCTTCTGGTGTATAATCACCACTCTCTATAAGACCAGGGGCTTTCTCCTGTAACACAAGAATTACGGTCCCCAAAACATCTTAAATGAGGCATTACCCCCAATATCTATTAGGTCAAAGTTTTCATTAGATTTCAACTTATATGAATGAGTATAATCCATATGTATCTATATGTAGTTTTTAACCCATCCCCAAACAATCCTGCCTTTTACGACCCTCAACAAAAGAGCTTTGGAAAACACTGTGACATATTAAGAAATTACTTGTTACAAACAATTTCTTCATTTTTATGCCCCTACATTGATATTATTGGGGCCATATTGTTTTATAGATATCCATCTGTTTGTGATCTGAAAACTTACCACAAAAACATAGCATTTTGCTCTTATTAATCCATTCCCACACAATGACGCTTTTAAACGCCTCTCAATATGAAAGCTTTGGAAAACATTGTGGAGAATGAAGAAATTGCTTTAACAAGCAATTTCTTCATTTTCCACAATAGAAATTGCTTTAACAAGCAATCTCTTCATTTTCCACAATGTTTTCTACCCGTAAAATTGAAAAATCTAGAATTTCATATACTTTAAAAAGTCTTCTGAGCTTCTTCCAATTTAGACCAGTCTAAAATTTTATAGTGTTGGAATGGGTTGAAAAACCATTGCAGATACATGACTCATATTTTGGATATAGGTTCCTTGCTTTGATGGAGGTCCTGCCAATATTCAAGCTTTGTGTTTGTCCCAAAGCATCTTCATTTTCTTTTCCTTATCATGAACTAAGTTTGCTCAGGTTATTGCGAGGCCATTATATATGATCTAAGGCCATTAAATGACATTAATTCTTTCAAAATGGAATAGAAAGTAGATGACTGACAATGTCATTTTCAATGCCTAAATGGTGTTAATTCCACTTTCAACATCATTTCAGTTGTATGTTGACAGCTAGAGCACCTAACCATTGGGACCTTGTACTTCTCATACTGGTACTACCACAGCACTATATCTTAGCCTCAAGCTGCTAATCAAACTTTGTCAAAGAATTTTTGCCGAGGGAGAGTTAAAACCATGTCCCAATGTTTCACAGTCTAAAGGGCTACCAACAATCTTGGATACACCTAAGTTCTGTTGTGCCTCTATTTGAAGTAAAAGTTGCTATTTTTTCCTTTTTTCACCTTGTTTTTACAGCTTGAATAAGCTGTAGTTTCCATGTTTAAGGTGCAAAACCAGCAAGAAAATTGGAAGCCACTAGAATTCAAATTAAATGACTGATATCATTGGTCGACTGATTATTTGATTGATAGCCATAATGTGATAATTACCTCAATGTATGACAGTAGACCTGAGAAAGACACATCCATTCCCTTCACCACATAAGGCAGCTCTAAAAACTTTTTTCCTCTGCAAATAGAAAAAAAACCCACATTTTCTCATACAGCTCCTTTAGATTTCTATAGGAACAGCCATCCCTTGTGATATTTGATAAAACATTGTAGAAAAAGAAGAAATTGCTTGTAATAAGAAATTTCTTCTTATGTTTCCATATTTTTATTGTACAGGATGATTACTTTTGAATTGTACATACTTTACAATGCTGTTTGTTAGCCCTTGGAATTTGGCAAAGTCTAAATTTCAAAAACAGTAAAGGGTCAATATGATTTCATGATAATGTCATCAAAGCGCATGATAGTGTGGGATTTCCTTGGCACTCTTATTCCACCAAGAGGCTCACTTGATCGAGAGTGCTCATCTGACTGTAGAAGTAATATAGCGTAAGTGACCTTATTTTGGAGCAAAGTGACCAATTATCAAAATTTTATCTAAGAAATAAATAATGTAGATGTTATTTCAATGTTTCAAGACATTTGAGCCAAAAATGTGACCTCTACAAAATTGCACAAGGTTTTTCAAAAGATTTAACCTAGTGACCTAGTTATTGACACCATGTGACCATATATCAAACTTGACAGAAAATCGTACAAACAAATATTCTATCAAGATATTTGAGTAAACAAGATGTGTTTATGAAACACTATGCACCCGAAACAGGAATTTTTTAGAAACGGGTGATTTTTATTTTTTTTTTCTTTGTTTTGGAGAAAAGGGTTAAATTTTGACTTTGACCTTGAAGAAATGACCTTCCCCAGTTGCGCCTTGTTGAGACCTATCTACATACCAATACTAGCATTGTAACTTAATCAGGGTTGAAGTTATAAGAAAATGTTTAGTTGGCAGGTTAAGTTTTTAAGTAAAGTTTTAGGGAAAAGGGTTAAAATTTTGACCTTGACCTTGAAGAAATGAACTTCCCTAGTTGCGCCTTGTTGAAATCTATCTACATACCAAATATTAGCATTATAACTTAATCAGGGTTGAAGTTATTGGAAAATTGGCAGATTAACTTTTGCAGACAGACAGACGGACAGACAGACACCGGTAAAACAATATGCTCCCGATATATCAGACAATTATTCTGAGCATAATTTGAAATATTTGAGCTAAGAATATAGCCTCTAGAGTGCACACCAGATGTTGTTGCACAATGGAAAATAACAACAGATGCGAGACACAGCTAGATTACAAAGTTCACCTTAAGAAAGTTGTGTTCAGGTGAGCTTAATATGTTTAAAGTACAATACAGTCAAACCTGTCATATGCAGCCAGCCAAGGGACAGATCAAAAGTGGCCACATACAACAGTTGCCTGCTTAACACAGATCATTTTTTTATAACCCTGTCGACATAGAACAGTCAATCATGATACAAGGACATGTCTTCCTATCAGAATGGCCACATAAAATGTACAAAATACAAAAAAGACAAGTATTTTAATTTTAAAAATGTAAATACACCAATATTTACAGAGTAATTCCATTTATGTTTTAAAATGCCCAAACCTGAACTCAGAAGCAATGACTGGGAGAACATTGACGTTTTCTTCTAGTGTTCAATACTTGCAGGAAATTATGGTCCGTGTACTATATTTCGTTGCAAGACAAAACGTCGAACGACACATGATTGAGGCCGACGTTCTGTTGAATTTATTTTCTTCGAAAATCCGCCATAAAATACTTTTAGATACTCTATTACGACTGTATGTTTCCTAAATACCAGTATACAATGTCTATGAACCGCTTGATTAACACAGAGTAGAAAGAATATTCGGATTCAGCCCCGTTTCCATTCTTAAACAATCCCATTTTTCTATGCCCCTGAAAAAGGATTTGGAAAACATAGTGGGAAATGAAGACGTAGAACTTTTTCCAAAAAGACAAAAATATTAAGTTCATCAAATAAAAATTCCTGTCTATAACTTCTTTCAATTTGGACTAATCTAAAATTTAGCTGTTCGGTAAAACTTTCCATCTTCGCTAACTTACAAACTGAAAACGTTATTTGACTTTATATTAAATCCATCAAATTTGATTAGTAACAATCAATATAACTAGGCTCTTGTTATGCATTCAACCAAATACATGTTGATAGAGTACACCTTTGAGTGGCGTGTTCATGTTTATCTCACATGTTGAAAGGTTTATGCACAAGATTAGCCAGATGTGTTATTGATTTTTTACACGACAACTGTTAACAGTCAGTCGGGTCGCGTGAAAGGGATATACATAAAGTGCAAATTGGACAATTAAAGGTGACCATTGGCCACATACGATTGATGACCATGAGCAAATTGCACGGGCAGACCTAGGATGGCCGTTATACGCAGATTGGCGGCTATTCTCAGGTGACCGCTAACACAGTTTTCACTGGATATAAATAACAGAATATAAATAAAGAATAATAAATGTATGCAACAACTCTTTTTCTATGTCACAAGATGATCCAAACTGAGTTTACAAAATAAAGGCTTGCTAACTAACTTTTCTTTCCTAGGCTCAGTTAAGATAAGCTTTTCCGAATGAAAATCTCATGACAGAGCCTATATACACTCAAGCCATCACCTCTGATAAGCCATCAATTCTCATTACATGACCAGCATCTAAATCTTCTTTCCAAAAACAAAGGATCTTCATAATTGGAGGTTTTTGTTAAGTAAACAAGAGTCATGTCGGACAAGGCCATCCCCCACCGTAAAAGCTTGATAGTAAACTGAAGCCAGTTAGATTTAGGCTTCTTGTGCACTGTATTTCTTCTCAATGAGTTCGATAATAGCTATTATACTTTCAGAGATATGCTCAGGACAAAATCTAAGTCTTTAAAACAACAAAGGGCAATAACTCCAAAATTATGCAAGCTAGAGTTGTGGTTCTTGCGCATTGCACTTCTACTCAATGAGATCGATCAACCTATGAAGTTTCAAGTTGATAGCAATTATACTTTCAGAGATAAGATCCAGACAAGTTTAGTGAAGGAAGGACGGAATGACGGACAGAGACCATTACTATATCCCCTTTCCCGAAACGGCGGGGGTTAATAATCACAACTAAATCCTTTGTTGGTGAATCTCATTGTAATCATCTCAATGGGGCTATTGATTCGATCAACATAGGATTTGGTGAGAATTATGCAATTATTTATGTATGCAGTCAATCTGCCCTTTACATTTGTTACTAAAAACTATATTAACCCATTCCCACACAAGAAAATTTTGGACTGGTCCAAATTGAAAGGAGTTGCAGACAACAATTTAACCCATTCCCAAACAATCCCTCCTTTTTACATCCCTCAAGAAAAAGCTTCAGATAACATTGTGGTAAATGAAGAAATTGCTTGTATCAAGCAATTTCTTCATTATCCAAAATGTTTTCTATCCAAAATGACGAAAAATTGAAAATTCCACCAGCTTGAAATTGTTGTCTGCAGCATCTTTCAATTAGGACCAGTGTAACATTTTGTCTTCTGGTAATGGGTTAAAGCTTATGAAATTTTAGATTTTTGGGGGGGTTGAAAACATTGTGGATAATGAAGAAATTGCTTGTGATAAGCAATTTCCTTATTTTCCAAATGTTTTCTAAAGCTTTTTTTCTTCAGGGCATCTAAAAGCATCACCATTTCGCAATGGGTTAAGCACCTTTTCTTATAAGCAACAATATTTTTGCTGTCCATTGAGTGCCCGCAAATTATAAATGATTTTATTTCTCAAACAAAAATTATTTTGATTTTGATATGTTCAAACTTACTTTTTGGCTAGTTGTTCAATGTTATATCCTGGACTTGGGTCATTAGATAACTGAAATTAAAATCAAAATGAAAAACATGTAATCTGAATCTTACTGCCTATTGATAAAAATTATTCAGTGAGCAACATTTTCAATCTTTTTTGATATATGGAGCTGTAATTTAAATCTTAATGGAATTAAGGTCTTACATTCTAATATACGATATGTTTTATACTGTGGTTTGATCATATTTTTTGAGAATTTTGGAAATCGTCAGTAGGAGACCAAAATAAAGCTGAATAAAGCTGTATTTAAGCAATTTTATTCTCCAGTGACAATATTTGACATTTTGGTTTGTTTTCCCATGTACCATAAAATCAAGATTTCTACCCCCCCCCCTCTCCCCAAGACGCTATATTACCACACTTTCACATTTTTGGATGCCCTAAGAAAAAAGGCTTCAGAAAACATTGTGGAAAATATTGATAAAGTAAAGAAATTTCTTCATTATCCACAATGTTTTCTTGGTTAACAGACAAAGATTTTCAAACAAGAACATGCCTACGGATGCCTAAACTCGGCTGTTGGGTGCTGGATAGTGGATAAAAAAGTCTAAGTTGAAAAAGGGACATAATTCACACAAAATACATCTAGAGTTATCCCCCTTGATAGTATAGGTTCCTCTTTTGGTAGTGAACATCTGTGCCAAGTTTCAAGTGAATGCCTTCAGTAGAACCAGAGATATCACAAAATTTCAAAGTTTTTGCACAACAACGACGACGACGACACGGAGGCTATTGCAATACCTCGGGTTTTCTCCGAAAACAGCCGAGCTAAAAATTGATCAACTAAAAGTTGTCATCTGCAACTTCTTTAAGTTTGGACCAGTCTAAATTTTGGTCACCTGGTAAAGGGTTAGGGAAACCACAATGAAACCCTATTAGACACTTATTGTTCAATTTTATTGCATAAAGAAATATCACCAGCAACTTCTTTGAATTCAGATCCTAGAACTTTCTGGTAAGCTGTAATAAAGTGCTGTACAGTATTCCAAAAAATTTGTTTGATATCTAAATATCTTATTCAAAATTCATTTACTATATTTCATCTATCGAAAGATAATGTGTAATGCCAATTTTCATGATGTGAATTAGTTAGGTAACAACCAATGTCATATTCTCTCGAGTTTTGCAGTTCTTCTTCAGAAGGTTGACCAATTACTTGTGTAGTAAATTTGATATTTGTAATCAACCCTACTTAAAAAAGTTCAGATTATTCCATTAACTAACTCTTTCCTGTTTTTCAAAATTTCTTCTTATTCAATTTGAAAGAAGTTGCAGATGTCAATTAAAAGTGAGTGCAATTTAAAAAGTAAGCAACCTACAGGGTAAAAATATTGTTGGAAAAGAAGAAATTGCTTCTTACAAGCAATTTCTTTTTATCCTACAATGTTTTTCTCAAGTATAAAATCACTGGGACATAAAAAAAGGAATTTTGCAGGAATTTAAGCTATATGATATCTAATTTTACCTTCAAAACACGAGCAAATCTGTCCAAACAGTTACCAACAGCAATATCTATGGTTTCACCAAAAATTCTGTATCGTCTTTGTAAATATGCAATGACCTGCAACGTTAAGATCTACCATCTTAACTGATCAATACAATGATGCTTTTTGACACCCATCAGGAAAAACAATTAGGAACTTATGTAAAATGAGAGAAATTGATTAAAACAAGGAATTTCTTCATTTTCCACAATGTTTTCTACCCAGAAGGTTGACAAAATCTAAAATTTCATAAAATGTAAATCATCATATGTAACTTCTTTGAACTTGGACCCATCGAATTATGTTTTCTCATGTGGTAATGGGTTAACACATTCCCACTCAATCCCTCCTTTTTACGCCCCTCAAGGAAAAAGCTTTTGAAAACATTGTGGAAAATGAAGAAATTGCTTGTATCAAGCAATTTCTTCATTATCCACAATGTTTTCTATCCAAAAAGACAAAAAATTCAAAATTCCATCAACTTGAAATTGTCGTCTGAAGCTTCTTTAAATTTGGACCAGTCTAAAAGTTTGCTGTGTTGGAATGGGTTAAAAGAGAATATTCCTTCAAATGTGTTGTTGGATGTGAGCCAAGGTAATTATGGCTTCATTAGTATGGGTACTCGTTATGATTTTATGGTTAACAGATTTACACTCAATCCTGTCAATTTCCTCAAGAAAAGAGTGTTTGAAAAACATTGTGGATTATGAAGAAATTTCTAGTTAAAATGTTTTCTACCCTAAAAGACAAATTGTTTCGAAATTTCTTCAACTATAAATTGTAGTCTGCAACTACTTTGAATTTAGACCAATCTAAATTCTGTCTATTGGTAATGGGTTAATATGAAATCTTCCTAGAAATCAAATCTTTGGCTGAATTTAATCCATTACTAGACATCAAAAAGTTAGGCTGGTCAAAATTGAAATAAGTTGTAGACAATATCTTAAAGTGCACTTCAGAAAATAACTGCCAAATAACATAGAAAACATTATGAGAAAAGACAGAATTGCTTGTTACAAGCAACTTCTCCTTTTCCCACAAAGTTTTCCATAACCATAATTCTGCAGGAAATCAAAAGGATCTGCTCAGTTAAGTTTTCAATTTAAGCTTGAAAGAAGGAAAAACAAATTCAGAGTTGTCTTTCCAAATTTTTTATTGACTATTAATGAAACTATTTTTCTGAAATTAGCAGGAATTCACACACAATCCTGCCTTTTTATGTCCAATAAGAAAATAGCTTTGGAAACATAATGGAAAATGAAGAAGTTGCTTGCATAATGTTTTCTACCAAGAAAGACCCAGTTCTTTCCAAAACTTTCATAAACTTAAAATTGTCATCTGCAACATGATTATGGACCAGTCTAAAATTAGGTCAAGTGGTAATGGTTTAAATATCACCAGTCTATACCTACCTGAGTATTGCCTCCACTGACATACAGTACAGTTGGATTGTCTGCCCCTGTTACCAGTCTACCCATCTCGATGTCTTAGGCAAGTTAAGGGTACAAATGGACATCCATTTGAATAGTGTAAACTGTTCTTATCTACAGTCGACATTTGTTATCATCCAAACAGTCAGATAAGTTGATGTATATTTCAAGTTCAAACAACTGGAATATTCCTTCGTTATTTCGTAACAAATTAAAACTTTCCCTTTTTTTTTTAAATTATAAACTGGTCCAAATTGAAAGGGGTTGCAGACGACAATAAAAATTGGATGCAATTTGAAATGAAAACCATCCTATTTGGTAGAAAATATTGTGGTACAAGCAATTCTTCTTTTTCCACAATATTTTCTCAAGCATAAAATCACAGCAACGTAAAATCCCAGACATGTACAGGAAAGGGTTAAATGCTTGAATTGAACCTGAAAAGTTGACAACTCCTGATAAGTTCAGTTCTTTGTTTTTCAAGCCAATCTTGATTTTTTTCATAATTTTTCCAGGTCTTCTTTAATCCCACTTAACAAACTTATCGAACTTTTGAGACTATAGTGATATTAGATGTTAGTCTCATGTGTGAAATACAAAGTCCAAATATCAGTTGCTCTTGCAAATAGCTACACAAAATGCCATGGTAATATGTTTGCAGACAACAGTTCCATTTCAAAGGCCAGGTTTTTTTTTTGAAACTTCAGTTCTCTCAAGCTTTTTACTACAGCATACACAAGTGGAGACTATGCTTTCACCTGTATTTAAGGTGTTGTAAAACTTTGCAACACATTACTAAATGCAGTAAAGCTTGTATTGATCAACCTCTTGGGGGACAGCCAAATGTGGTTGCTTGAGAGAATGGTCGCTCAATACACATTTTAACCCTTTCCTGTTTAACAAAATTTTAGACTTGTCGAATTTCAAAGAGGTTGCAGACAACAATGAAAATTGTGTGCTATTTCAAATGAAACCATCTTATGTGGTAGAAAATATTGTGGGAAAAGAAGAAATTGCTTGTCACAAGCAATTTCTTCTTTTTCCACAATGTTTTCTCAAGTACAAAATCACAGTGACATAAAATCCCGTGCTCGTACAGGAAAATGTTAAGACAAATATGAAGGATCTATTCTATTGCATTCAGAATTCTCATTCAATCCTGTGTTGTTCAAACTCATTAGAGTTGTCTCATTGAGATGAATCTAATGAGTTCCAACATCATAGGATTCAGTTACAATATTTTTTCTTTTTGTTAACAAAAACATTAAATTCTTTAGAGCTAATGGTTTTGGAAAGGAAAATTTGATTATGGTCACTTGAATAAAGTGGCCACTTAGTACAGGTAGTCCCTTGAGCATGACTGACTACATTTGTGTGAAAACAATTGACACTGGATCAGGATACGCCCTATACAATGATTTACAGCTACAATTGGTTTATTCCATAATTGAGCAACAGTCCTGGCCACTAAAGCTGTAGATACTAAAGGAGCTCCCATTCCAGGTCCTGTGGAAATAATAACAAAGCACAAATTTATCTTAAAACATGCAAAGGATACTTTTCAGAAAAGTATCAACAATTCAAAACTAGACTATTAATGAATGTGATTAATACCCCAGCCACCCCATTAGCTCCATGTCACAGAAAAAGTTATTTGTCACCAGAATAGAGCATTTTTATAACAAAGAGCCATAACTCAAAGAAAAGTCAAAGGACAGAAACCAAATTCGAACAAATACATCTTTGGTTGGTACTGAGTGCAAATGTGAAATTTGAGTCAAATTCATTCAAAAGTTGAAGAGAAAATGAGCTTACAAAATTTTTCATCAAAGGCCCATAACTCTATAATATGTACATTTCTAGGGGATACTTAGCCTATATGTAAAGTTTGGATCAAATCCATGGAGTATTTGCAGACTAATTGAGCTGACAAAGAAAAAGCTACAGTCAGAACAACCAACCACCATTTTACAGACTAGCCAACTGACCGGCAAGCTGAATCCTATGTATCCACCCTACCCCAAAAGTTTTTGGGGGGTTAACCTTTTCCTGTTTTATTTCTTTTAGACCTGTCCAAAAAAAAGGTTTTGAAGACGAAAATTATAGTGGATCTAATTTGAAAAATAACCATTCAATAGGGTTAGAAATATTGTGGAAAAAGAAGTAAATGCTTGTTACAAGCATTTTCTTCTTTTCCCACAATATTTTCTCAAGTATAAAATCACAAGGACATAAAAAACAGGGATTGTACAGGAAAGGGTTAGAATAACTAGCATTAAAACTGCTAGCTTTTGTATTTTCTCTCAGGTAAATGTTTCTCAAATTGACTACAATCACATCTTTTTAGATAATTTAATATCAAAATAGAACATATTACATAACCACTTCCCTTAAAAATCCCATTCTAATGACAATACAGAATATGGTCTTTGTCCATCAGAGAGAATAAATTGTTTAATAGGTGACCTTTACCTACCACTTAATCCATTCCTAAAACGGCAAACATTTAGACAGGTCCAGATTGAAAGGACACACAGAAGACAATTTAAAGTTATGAAATTCTAGATTATTTCTGCTTTCTAGGTAGAAAACACTATGTAAAATGAAGAAATTGCTTGTTGCAAGAAATTTCTACATTTTACAAAATATTTTCCAGAGTTATATTTTTTATATGAGTAAAAATACGGGAGTGATGATACGGGTTAACCCTTTCCCGTTTTTGGAAATTTTAGACTTGCCAAAATGAGAAAGGTTGAAGATGACTATGAAAACATGACGCCATTTGAAATGAAATCATCCTATGTGGTAGAAAACATTGTGGAAAAAGGAGAAATTGCTTGTTACAAGCAATTTCTTTTTTTTCCACAATGTTTTCTCAAGTATCAAATAATAGGATCGTAAAATCCCGTGTTTGAACAGGAAAGGGTTAACCCTGGTCATGCTGAAGCATTAACATTTCTACTTTGGCAGGAGGTATAGACAAAGCTTGGCATGCACATATATGTGATCTGATCTTAGTCTACACCACCTGTTTGACGTTTTAAGCAAGAACTGTTCATAAAATTATTTAACATTACAAACATAGACCTACAATCAATGTCCTTCAGTTGTTTCTGTCCTTTGTCTAATTGCAAATTTGAACAACATTTGCAGAGCAGAGCATTTACACTTGAAGAGGCTTGGCAGTGAAAAACACATTTTAAGCCATTTTACTAAGTGAACATAAACATTTGTAATTCTAAATGACTTGAGGGATAAAAATGATTATTGATTCACATCAAGAAAATTAGTTGTGGCATGATTCAGTTGTAAGCAATTGACAACAGGAGGAACACACAAAAAAAACCCCACAGTATGAGCTATTTTGTTAAGTTAAGAGCAGATAACACTAAAACTGCTGGAGGGAGCAAAATGATTTTTGTCTCACACAAATTGACACAATAAAGATTCATTGTGCCAAGTTAAATTCCATCAGAAACAGTAGGAGGAGTTTCACCCACAAATGGTTACTTATGGAAAGACAGATTAATAAACCAATGCTCTTCCGTCGCATAAAAAAGGAATTTCATTCAGCATGACAAAGGTTGAAATATTATCCAAACAAACAGGTTACCTTTAGTGTAGCAAATAACATCAATATCTTCAGGTAGAATATCTGCTTGTTTTAGAGCCTGGTGAAGCACATCAAGTGCCACTGTCTGGTGATGTTTTGCAGTGTCTTTGGGTAGAAATCCTGGAAGAAAATAATTGTCTCTTAACCCATTACCACATGGTAAAATTTAGACTTTTCCAAATTGAAAGGAGTTGCAGACGACTATTTAAAGTTTATGAAATTTTAGACTTTTGCAACTTTCTGGGTAGAAAACATTTTGTTGAATGAAGAAATTGCTTGATACAATTGTTTTCCTTAGGGGGCCTCTTAAGGCGTCATTGTGAGGGAATGATTAACCCATTCCCACACTATGACGACTCCCAAGAAAAAAGGCTTTGGAAAAACATTGTGGAAAATGAAGAAATTTTCAACCCATTCCAACATGGACAATTTTCAAAATTCAAAGAAGTTGCAAAGGACAAACATTTAGATGATTTTAATAAGTTCCAACAACATAGGATTTTCTTATAATATTTTCTAAAGAAAAATGAATTCATTTCGTAACCCAATCCCACAATGTGAAAAACATTGTGGAAAATGAAGAAATTGCTTGTAACAATCAATTTTTTCATTTTCCAAAACATTTTCTACCCAGAGAGTTGAAAAAATCTAAAATTTCATAAACAATAATTTGTCGTCTGCACCTCCTTTCAATTTTGATCAATCTTAAATTTTGTCGTCTGGTAATGGGTTAAGAGATTCTGCCTTCATAAATAGGATTTGGATTGTGGTTGCTTAATGGAAGTGGTTGCTTAAGAGATGTGGTTGCTCTAGCAAGATGGAATGTACCTTGTCCTGGTGGAGTGATATAGGTATCTCTAGGGTTGGATAAAACCACCCCATCTTTAATGATGCCAATACCCAGTTTGTTGGCACTTCCTTCAAACCCTATTGCAATCACCATGGCTTAGTTCATAATTCTCCTACAGCGCTCTGAAATGTAATAAGACAAGTGGAATGTTAAGAAAATACAGCAAGTTAACCCTTTCCTGGTTTTTGAAATTTTAGACTGGTCCTAATTGAAAGAGGATGCAGACAACAATGAAAATTGGATGCAGTTCCAAATAAAACCATCCTATGTGGTAGAAAACATTGTGGGAAAAGGAGAAATTGCTTATTTTTAGGAATTTCTCCTTTTTCCACAATGTTTTCTCAAGTATAAAATCACAGTGACATAAAATCCCGGGTTTATTCAGGAAAGGGTTAAAATGACCATTTTTCATTAAATAAAAAGCTGTAGTTATGACTTGAAGTTTCCAAACCAACAAAAATGCTTTGTATCGGCCGATGTCGGAGTTCAAAGTTCACTAATGGTCTATATGAATGATATGTTTAGTTAATTTATTCTTAGTTTGACAGTCAAGATCTGTCAGTTGGTTTAACCCATTCCAACACAGCAATATTTTAAACTGGTCCAAATTGAAAGAAGCTGCAGACGACAATTTCAAGTTGATTGAATTTTGAATTTTTCCGTCTTTTTTGATAAAAAACATTGTGGATAATGAAGAAATTACTTCAATTACTACAATTTCTTCATTTTCCACAATATTTTCCAAAGCTTTATTCTCAAGGGGCGTAAAAAGGAGGGATTGAGTTGGAATGGGGTTAATACAAATGTGGATATGATTTTCAAAGAAGTTTATACATAGAATGGTATAGGTTATCTAGGGAGGTATTCAAACCCCTTATAAGAGAATTACCCCTGCTTTAATCAATTATCAGTGTGATAAAAGTAAAGAGATAGGCGTTTCTATTTCAAATAAAGATTTTTAAGTTGCTAAATATGAATTTTTAACGAGAAATTTAAGCATTCCCAGCAATGGCTTTAATTAGTAGCCTTGATTAAGTCAAATGTGTTTGCTCAAAATAACAACAATCATTCTTTGGAACATCAGAAATCTTATTTAGTGGGATTTTTGTCAGGGATGAACATCCTGGTCCTTTGCCTTGTGTTTAGCAATACTGTGATATGAATTTTATAAAAAGATGCATAAAATGTAAGGGAGCAAATCAAAAATGTAAAGGCGAACTATTATGGACCCATTTTTAGGGCAAACAGACCTGGTCCTAAGTATAAGTAGAGAACTGTGTAATTGCAGCTCTCTGCTTTGAAAATTTCCCATACAATCTCTCATTTTTACTTCCCTGTGACATTATATTCTAGAATGTAAAGGCGAACTATTATGGACCCATTTTTAGGGCAAACAGACCTGGTCCTAAGTATAAGTAGAGAACTGTGTAATTGCAGCTCTCTGCTTTGACCATTTCCCATACAATCTCTCATTTTTGCTTCCCTGTGACATTATATTCTAGAAAACATTGTGAAAAAGAAGAAACTGCTTGTAAAAAGCAATTTCTTCTTTTCCCACAATATTTTCTGTCATTTAAGATGGTTACTTTTTTAATCGTTCTTACTTTATAATGTTGTCTGCTACCCCTTTGAATTTGTACAAGTCTAACATTTTGAATAATAGTAAGCGGTTAAAATGCATGATGGGAAAAAAGTAAGTGAACCCTATTGATTCTATCTGATAACATAGCCCTTTTTCCTGATTGACTGTTATTCCTAACCTCTCCAAAATCAGCCTGTAAGAGAGATGGCTACATTTTCATAGCTACAATAATTGTTCCTATGATCGTCAACCTCAGCTGATTACTGTTGTTAAAAAGATAATTGACCAATCGCGGCTGTCAGTCAAGGAATAAACCAACCTATCAAATAATCTATTCAGCCCAGACCTGAGCTTTTCAACTCCGACGTTGGCTGCCATTTATGTAAACCTTTATTATTGGTTTGGCCACATAACAACTGCTTATTGAAGCTGAAGTTATGACGTTTAGGTCATCGACCAACCATTTTACTTCTTTGTTACATGCTACAAGCCATTAATTTTGCAAAATAAGGCCTGTTGAAAATCAAAGTGGGACTTTCTGTCGGAGTCCGTGGGAGTGGTCAATGTCGTAAGTTGGCATGGCTAGCGATTGGTCAATTGGTTGAACCGTCTAAAGAAAATGTAAAAGATAGAATGTGCAAAGAGTAGAGTAGGCTTGGAGAGCTATGATACATAGAAAAGTTAACAAGAGGGCAATAATGGCTCTAAAATTTTTCCGCTGAGTTTACTTTCAATTTTCAAGTTGAAAGTTATAAAAAATAGGGCCTTTAGAGGGTCTGCAAGTTTTTTATTAAAAACATGTTTTAGTTTTTTCCCCAAGGACCTTATTTCGAACTTGTCCAAGATTTCTTCAAGACAAACATTCTTATCAATTTTCAGGTTGATTGAGCTTAAAACACTGCTTCTAGAGTGCCTACAAAGTTATTCTAGAAATTGAACTTGTAACCTAGATTTTGGCCCAAACTGGCCCAATCTAGAACTTGCCCAAGATTTTATCAGCACAAACATTTTGACCAATATTCATTTTGATTGAGCTCAAAGAATGTCCACAAGATTTCTCTAAGAATTGACCCAGTGACCTAGCTTTTGACCCCAAGTGATCAAATTTCAAACTTGTACAAGATTTCATCAAGACCAACATTCTGACTAATGTTCAGGTTGAATGAAGGTAAATAACCCTTCTATAGTGTCTATAAGGCTTTATCTAAAAATTTACCTCATCACCTTAATTTTGACCCCAAGTGACTCAATTTCAAACTTGTCCAAAATTTCGAACATTATGATCAGGTTTATTGAACTTAAAGAAAAGCTTCTAATCAGTCTCCAACCTAGCTTTTTACCCATAGCGGCCCAATCTTGAGCTTGTCCAAGATTTCATCAAGACAAAAAAATAAAATGACAGATTTTCATGTTGATTGAGCAAAAGCTGTGGCCTCTAGAGTGTCTGCAAGGTAAATATGGACAATAAATAAAGGACGATAGACATTGCATAATCATAAAAGCTCACCTTGTGATCAAGTGACCTAAGAATAGCTATCTAGACTTACATAGACATTCAATCTAACCTGCAGACAAACTCAACAGGGTTGGACTCGCCTTGAATGATATTTGGGAGACTTTCTTGGATCTGGCTGTCCTGTAGAAAATGAAGTAGCATGATTGGCTTGTGACTGAGTGATTTTACACTGTAGGTTTCTAGTGTGGGAAAGGTGATGGTTACCTATGTTTATGGACTCCATTTTGAATAGCATAATAACTGAAGTAAGGTTTCTTTGATGCTCAAGTCTTTGCCAATTTAGTAACTCAACTCTTGTCATGCTGAATTTTCCTATTTTGGCAGGAGGCATAGACAAAGATCAGCCTGCACATATGTGCAGTCTGATCTTAGTCTACACCACCTGTTTGTCCTTTTTTTTAGCCAGAGTAGTTTGTAAATCAATTATCAAAAGATATATTGACTCATCATACTCAGGCATTTCAGTGCTTTCAGTCTTTACTGCAGTTATGAAAAACACATTTATTCAGCAAGACAAATGTTAAACCATTCCCATTCAATTCCACATTTTTACACTGCTCAAGAAAAGACACGAGGAAAGCCTGGTTGAAAATGAAGAAATTGCTTGTTGTAAACACTTTCTTCACTTTCAATCATGTTTTATACCCAAATTGACAAAGATATTCAAAATGCTCTGAAACTGCTACCTGCATTTTCTTTGAATTTAGACAAGTTTAAAATTTTGCCATGTGGTAAAGCGTTAATCATTCAAGTAATGCTACTGATGTAGTTATTAAGATTTACTACATAATAAGTGGCTGATCTTTGAACCATTTCTGTTTTGTGCAATGTAGGATAGATATTCCTGCCCGAATATGGAACAGTTCTCAACTTGGGAGTGGGCATACATTTTATTAGTTTTCATGTTCGGCTTGTTAACCCATTCCCACACACTGACGCTTTTTTACGCCCCTCAAGAAAAGCAATAAGGAAAACATTGTGGAAAATGAAGAAATTGCTTGTGACAGGCAATTTCTTCATTTTCCACAATGTTTTTCACCTAGACAGTTTGAAAAATGTAAAATTTCACAAACTTTGATATTGTTGTCTGCAACATCTTTCATTTTGGACCAGTCTAAAAAAATTTCTGTATAGGAATGGGTTAAACCTGAGCCCCTGGGTAACTGGTAACCTGTCAGAGCACAATGCCTTCAACTTTGACCTTTTAGGATCTATAACCACAAAGGGAAGTTTTGAACTACAATGTAGTTCATAACATTGATATCTAGATAAGACATTAGAGTTTTTTTGAGGACTTGTTATCAGAGGCTAAAATTTGTTACAAAACATATTGATTTGTTGATTTTGATAGAGAAATATGCTATTTCTTACTTAACCCATTCCAACTCAATCCCTCCTTTTTACGCCCCTCAAGAAAATAGCTCTTGAAAACATTGTGGAAAATGAAGAAATTGCTTGTATCAAGCAATTTCTTCATTATCCACAATGTTTTCTATCCAAAATGACGAAAAAGTTCAAAATTCCATCAACTTGAAATTGTCGTCTGCAGCTTCTTTCAATTTGGACCAGTCTAAAATTTTGCCGTGTTGGAATGGGTTAACCCATCACCAGACAGCAAACTTTTAGACTGGTCCAAATTAACCAGAGCTGCAGACGACAATTTAAAGTTTATGAAATTTTAGATTTTTCAACTTTCTGGATAGAAAACATAGTGGAAAATGAAGAAATGTTTTCCCAATTGTTTTTCTTGAGCAGCGTCAAAAAGTGTCATTGTGTGGAAATGGGTTTAAATCTATCAATCCGTTCACACAGCTACATTTTGACCTAAAGACATCAGTATTGTTTTGACTGGGGATATTAAAGGTATCAAAGTTAAACAAGTTTTCAAGACCAGAATATGTTACAGTGATTTGGATATAATACAAGTTAATGAGATGGGACAGTAGTTATATGCTTTGGACTTTTCTTTCTTACGGAGATAACTGCATGGCACCAATTATACGGGACAATACCCATGTCCTAAGAAAATTGGTAAAGATAGGCCAGTATGGGAGCAATCACAGTGTGTAGCTCTTTTAGCAATCATCAAGGCTAGAAGCTTTGCTAGTGCTAACCATATCATGCTGGATAAAAGCCTTTTTTGAAACAAAGAGGGTAATCAGGTAGTATAGACTAAGATCAGACAGCACATTTATGCAGTGTCATCTTAGTCTATAGCTCCTGCCAATGCAGGAATATTCTGGGTTCATTATGACAGGGATTAAGTATATGCGTGGAATTCCCATTCCTGACTTGTCTGATAATGACTATTCTACTTGTGAACAAGAAGATTTTTTTCAAGACACTTGTCCAGACACAAGAAAATAGCAGGGCAAAACTTGGGCTGGTATATAAACCCATACCCACACAACAAAATTTTAGACTGGTAAAAATTGAAAGGAGTTGCAGACAACAATGTTAAACTTACTAAATTTTGGGTTGTTTTTTCTTTTGGGGTAGAAAACATTGTGGATAATGAAGAAATTGCTTGTGACAAACATTTTCTTAATTTCCACAATGTTTTCGAAAGCTTTATTTCTTTGGGGCGTCTAAAAGAGTCACTGTGTGGAAATGGGTTAATGAGTTTTAAATAAAACTCATTACACATTGGAAAATTATCATAATGTTTACATATAAATAGGGAACAATGGGTAACCCCACTATTACTGTCAAAATTATTAAATTTGTTTAGGTTTCTGATTTAAGTTTTTATCAGATTCCTAAGGGATTTGTCTTTTTTTTTTACCCTCTTTTTAGCTCTGTAACCAACCATTTGTTAGATTTTTTGCCCTTTTTTTTAGCTTTCTAACTGTCTTCTTCATTTTTTATACAGTTTGTTTATATTTCTCATATACTTCTTAAGGGTACCTGTAGTATCAGTTGACCCGTAGGATTGTTATAAGAATTGTGGTATAAGGGGAAAGCTTTCCCAAATATTTTCACTATTCTATATTTTCAAGTCGTCAATACAGAAAAAAGTGAACCTATAAAATTAATATGTCAAAATTATTTAATGCTTAAAAATATTTTCCCATAAAGTTAAAAAATACCATAGGCACTTGGATTCAGGAATTTATACTAACTTACAAAAATATCTAACTCTTTAATATATCATCAGTGGTTCTGTATTTCTTTGAGTCAAACATTGCCTTTGACGGCACCAGTGATGGGGATATGGATCCATTTGCCCTAATCATACTTTTGCCCCAGGTCTGTTTGCCCTAAAAGTGGTTTCGTTTGCCCCATTTATTTTCAGTTTTTTGTCAAAATATTGTTGGAAGTTGTAATATAATAATATTTTATTACATGTTTGGTTAGGTTTGGTTTAGAATTGTAATAACATTTGCATTAGATGTTGTTTGCTTATTAAAAATATTCCGATTTGTTTTTTATATATCTGTTAGGAGAAAACAGACAAGGAAACTATGAAATAGTTTCTGTGAAATGCCCAATTATTTAGGGATAAATAAACAAATCTCTGTTTGTTAAAAAATGCATGTTTTTGTTGCTATTGTTGTTTTACTGGCCTAATATTTGTAAGTGATTATATAATTTAATTTTTTGTTTCGTCTATCAAAAATGAGCTTTCTGATTGGTCGAAAAAAATTATTCATAACTCCATGAACAAAATTCTGAGCACGCAGCAATTTTGTATGCTTCTGCACAAAATAGTCCAATACAAAAAGGTATCAAAATTTGTATTAAAGCTTTTGGTGTTTTGGCTCGATGCTATTAAATTATAAGAAATGAAGAGAATATTTTTTGTTTTTATGGAGGTATGAACCAAAAAACCTAATCACACTGTATGAATACGCATCTCTTAAATAATCAATTCGGAAGTACTTCACTTTGGTCAGTGCTCAATTTATGCAAAGTTTGAAAGCAATAATTTGATGCATCCCTTTTCTTCTATTCCAACATACTTACTTATTTTCATTCCGTAACTTCTTACTTTAAATTCACTTTTGAATATAGTCTTTGTGCAACTTCAGATCTTTGTGATATTTCGTGTTCTGGTAATGGATTAAGCAGCGAAGAAAAATCGTCCCACTCACTTATTATCGAAATCCCAAATAATATCTCTAAGGATTAAGATATAGACATATTAGCATAATTTTCTATGCATCTTCTATATGAATAAAAAAGGAGGGCGAAAGAACCGGGTGCGAACGGGAATTAGGGCGAACGGACCCGGGGCGAACATGTTTTAGGGCGGACGGACCAGTGGTGCTGGTCAAAACATCCGTTCCCTTAAAAAATGGCAATTGCACTACCTTGTTAACATTTATTACAAAATGAGATATTTTTTTCTAAGTTGTTATAAATTACAAACCTCGTTTGTGTTTTGTTATTATTACGAAGTTGTTAATTTCATGTGTAACTACCTCACTTCCTGTGGAAATTCCCAATTTCAAGTTTTCAGGAATGAAAATAAACAACTTTCTAATTTTAGCGCTTATGGATTTTATCTTGGTGTAATCGCTTGAAATAATTGTCCTTAATGTCAAATCACCAACATGGCTTCCATGTATGTCCAAAAATATACGCGAAAACCAAAGAGTCAGACGAAAGATGAGTTCTTTGTTAGTGCTGATAAATTCAATATCGTAGGTCAATTTAAAAATAAAATAGAGAGAATGTACAATGTCGAAATGCACTTTGAGAAAAATCCAACAGAAGGCGGGCATTGGATGTTAATGGATGGGGAACCAGTTGACAGAAGAAACGCAAAGGTACTTTACTTGAAGATTAAAATCTATCCGAAAGATTTTTATTCCAATCCAGCCTTCAGTAACTGGACGTATACTTACGGACAGACGAACAATCACAGTAAGGTGTCCGATAATTGGCTCTTTTGAATAAACACCATGAACTGAATACTAATTTATTATCGTCTTGAATTAGAATATAATATTTTATATCTGAACCAATATTTTTGGTTCAACAAATAAAAATTTACCCTTTCCTGTTTATTCCCTGTTTTCCATGTCCATGTGTTTTATACAAGCACAGGGTTTTCATTAGTTCCCAGAAGTCAAGAGTCATTGACCCTTGGGCAAAAATTTCCAAGAGTCAAAATTGGAATCCCAAGTGTCAAAATGCGATATGTTTCCCCCCCCCCCCCTCCCTGAGAGCAACTCCCCCCCCCCAAGAGCAATTATGAAAAAATGTGTTAATAACTTTTCCAGTAAGGGTGCATTAAAAATGCTCTTTTTTGTGTGTTTTGCAATGGTGCCTAAGAATAAACTCTGTCTTAGATTGCAACATTTCTCCAATCTTACAGTCTACTATTTTCAATATAAGATAAATTTAAGGGAAAGTTTAGTATTTAGACATATATTATTAGTTTAATCAGTTTTAGAAAATCTCAAGAGTGCTAAGAAGATCATATTATTGTTATTTTTCTCAAAAGAAGTGCCGATTTTATGCACGAAAACCAATGACATTTCTTTGGCAATATTTTATTTGGTTTCAATTTACTTCTTCATTATATTTTGTGAGATATTTGTAAAAGCAATAGCAAATAAGTAAATTTCAGTAGGATCAGAAGTCTGAAAATGGGTTTCATCATTAATTTCACAGGTGTCAAGTACCTGTATATAATCATCGCCGATGCATGTCCATCACTCAAGTGTTAATTACCAATCAAGCTTGGTGTTATCCTTGATAGGGTGTATATTTTCATAATCAATTAACCATTTTCCAATAATTTGGGCACACTTATGATGACCCTTGACGCATAGCTGCTAATTTTCGAGAGTCAAAATGACGCACAGTGGCAAATTTTCAAGCGTCAAAATTGCATTTTTTTTAATTTCTGTGCGTCAAAACCCCAGGTCTCGGGTCAAACGAAAACCCTGAAGCAATTTTGTTTTTTTCTACAACATTTTCTACCCGACTAAGTTGTTATATTTCAAATTAAATTCACTTTCAATTTTGTCTGCAAAACCTTTGAATTTGGACAGGTCTAATATTTTGCAAAACAGAAAAGGGTTAAATATAGGAATAGGATGGGGAAAAGAGAAAGATAGTGAGATCTAGGAAAGAAAGCTCAGAGAAGTCAGCCTGAAGATAGCACTACCTGTATGGCTCTTTTCAACTGAGATAGCATACACAATTCAGGGTTTTCATTTGACCCAAGAGGTTTTGACGCACAGAAATTAATAAAGAAGCAAAATTTAC
Organism: Fragum fragum; assembly: GCA_946902895.1. NCBI lineage: Eukaryota > Metazoa > Mollusca > Bivalvia > Cardiida > Cardiidae > Fragum > Fragum fragum. The sequence continues at coordinate 52,167,479 of OX336373.1, read as the reverse complement.
ACCTGAAAATTTACCACTGTGTGTCATATTGGTGCTTGAAAATTTGAAGCCATGCGTCAAGGTTCATCATAAGTGTGCCAAATTATTGGAAATTGGTTCCTTGTTTATGAAAATATACACCCCCATCAAGGATAACGCCAAGCTTGATTGGTAATTAACACTCTCGAGTGATGCACGTGCATCGGTGATTGTATTTGACAGGTACTTGACACCTGTGAAATTAATGATGAAACCCCTTTTCAGAGTTCTAATTGTACTGAAATTTACTTATTTGCTCTTACTTTTATCAAAAAACTCACAAAATAAAATCAAAAAGTAAAATGAAACCAAAAATTCATCTTATATTAAAAATAGAATACTGTCAGATTGGAGCTGAGACACCATTGCCAAACAAATTATAAACATTTTTTTTTATCTGTAATTATTTTTTTTCTAAATTGCTTCCGGAAGAGGGGGCATATCACATTTTGACTCTTGGGGTTTTGATTTTGACTCTTGAAAATTTTGGCCCAATGGTCAATGACTCTTGACTTTTGGGTACTAATGAAAACCCTGATAGACCTATTTGAAATAAGTTTTTAATATTACATTTGTATACATCGTCTTAAATGATGTCGACATTTATTCTGATAATCACTCATTCAAAAAAAATGTACAACCATCTGAAGGCTGTTAAATTTTTTTTGGGGCATTAACTATTTCATGTAATAAACACCCCCTCCACCCCTTAGATAATTGAATACAACAAAGTACCAACTTCATGATATTTTGATATAATTGGATACAATCAAATAACTTTTGTTACATTGTACAAATTAGAAGATGCTCTTATTCCTATTTAAAAAAAAAGCGATTGTAAGCATGACTCCTTTACTGTCTCCTATAAAAGCACAATTAATCCAAGTTGTTGGACTTGCATTACCTTAGAATTGCTTGTGATATATTACATGAAGAAACTTATATATGTCAAAATGCAAGATTGAGTCTTTCATATAGAATTTTGTAGGCCTCTGAAAACTATCCTATTTCCATGTCTGCAAACACAAAACTCTTAGACAGAATTATGGTATTTTGTATTAACTTGATAATGAAAGCTTTGAATATCATGTTTTTTCTTGAATTAGAAGTGGCAATTCAATAGCTGATCTAGCCATATCATGAGTAACATAATTTAAGGCAAATGATAATAGATTAATGTGAAAAATGAGTGAGAACTACCAATATAATTGTCTGCAAATATCAAACTATTAAATAATCAGACACTTAACACATTGTTTTCTACCAAGAATGACAGAGTTATTTTAAATTGTATCATTGTAACATTATTGTCTGCAACTTCTTTGAACTTTAACAGGTCTAACACTTTTTCATACAGTAAAAGGTTAATAGGGCAACTTCTTTTTCAGAACTATATTAAAGCTATTTGCCATCCTGAGGAGATGAAACAAGTAATGTTTCCAGCTTCTACTTTCAAAGAATTTTCAGATATAATGACCCTTGAAAGTATAGAAAGATCAACCAATGCAGTGATAAGACCCTTAAAGGATGTGGCTACATATGAGATTGGAGGAACTGAACTAGGAGTTACATTAGCATTGTCTCGCATGGAGGAGATAGCGGGATCCTTACATGTTGATCCAAATGAAACAGTGGATGAAGAAGTAGAAAATGATGAAAATATTTTTCAAATTTCCCCAGGCACAAACAAAGCATCAAAAAGACTTTCATCCCAACTTGAAAGAGCTTTGTCTGAGAACAGTGATGGAATATGTAGTATAGAAGATTACAAATATGCTCCACCATCTGTAAAGAGAGTTCTAGTGAATTGTTTAGCAGATAATGAACTAGACAATATTGATGAAGACTTGTTATTCAGTGAAGGTCCTGTCAAGAAGAAGGATTATGGTAGAGACGAGCCAGTTTTAAAAGCACCGGACAGACCATCATATATCAGAGTGTATTCAAATGAAGAAGATGTGGGAGATTGTGTAGAGACAGATGGAGAGAGAGGGGCATATATAGACACTTCTGCTAATGTTGGTTCATTGAGTGACAGACTACATGAAACCTCTCTTGTTTCAAATGAGTCAGTCGGAAGAGTCACGAAGCAACAGGCATATTTGAAAACATTTGGAATATCTGTAGGATTTTCAGAAGATAAGGTGAAAAGAGCTCTTAACTTTGTAGATGAAAAGACTCGTCCATCTGACTTTTTGGACATACTGAATGGTCTTAAAGATGATCATTCTGTTGAAACTGGCTCTCCTGATAAGGGTGGTAATGTTGTTATCCTAAGTGACAGTGATTCAGAAGCCAATGATACTAATGATGATGATGATGATGAAGTTATAATACTGGAAACAGAAACCATAGACATGGAAACAGGCAAAGGAGAGACCATCAAACATGATACCACAAAACAGAAGAGAAAAAATAGTGTGCAGGAAACATTGGATGATCAAAGACCTCAGAAAAATTCGTGTCAAGGCTTGCCAGACAAATACAGGGAACTTTTACAACGAGACTTTCTACATGAGAGTGATAATAACCTGTCAGTGGATGAATTAAAGCGTAGAAATGCAGAAAGACAGAGGTTGTTGAAAGAAAACTTACAGAAGCAGAAACAAGAAGAAAACAGAGATGGGAATGCTGCTCAAACTGTCCAAAAGAAAAGAGGAAAGAAAAAGAAAAAGAATAAACAATCTCAAGCAAAACAACAACATCAGACAAAAGAGACAGGCATTCATGATAATCAGACAAGGTTAGATTCAGGTGAAAACAAAACTTACTCTCAAGACGAAGACCAGACATGTGTTATGAAAATCTGGGATCAAAATTCTGCCATAAGAGATTGTATAGCCCATCAGGATCCAGGTCAGTTTGAACTTGTGCAATCAGCTAGACACAATAATCGTGGCCACATTTCACAGTATGAAGTAAAAGACAAAAGGCCTAATTATCCAGGAAACTTTCAAAATTACTCAAATCAAGGCATGTCAAACTGGTCTCAGCCATTGACCAGACAAGATTTCAGACAAAATTCACCAAACAGAAACAGGCAAAGTAACAGCAATCCATATTCTCATAACTCAAGTCCCCAGCAACTTTCTACAAGTTATGGCCATGGTAAGCCAACACAAGTGGTAACCCCGAATTTGTCAGGTCCTGCAGCTGTCTCACAGACATCAGATGTTAATAGTGATGATCTTAGATACATTGTTATTGATGGATCAAATGTTGCAATGACGTAAGTAACAGCTTTTCTTACTCTCTGCTGAATTTTTCTAGTTTTATTAGCTCACCTGAGCACGAAGTGCTCTGGGGGAGCTATTATGATCGGTCATTGTCCATCGTCCATCGTCCGTCCATTCACAATTACAAAAAAATCTTCTGCTCCTAAACTAACCATGGAATTTCAACAAAACTTCACAGAAATGATCCTTAGGTCATGCTATTTCAAAATACTTCAAAGAATTGATATCCATGAAGAACTCTGGTTGCCATGGCAACGGAGTGAAAAAACTTTTAAAATCTTCTACTCCCAAGCGGTAAGGCCTAGAGCTTTGATATTTGGTATACATCATCATCTATTGACCCTTTACGAAAATACTTCAAAGAATTACCGTATTCTGAAAATTAGCCCTTTTCTGTGCGATCCCTGGTTTTACATAGAAATTCAGAAGAAGAAAAACTTTAAAAAATCTTCTTCTCCCAAACCATAAGGCCTAGTGCTTTGATATTTGGCATACATCATCATCTATTGACACTCTACCAAAATACTTCAAAGAAATACCGTATTCTGAAAATTAGCCTGTTCTGAGTGATCCCTGATTTTACAAAGGAATAAAGAAGGAGATCTTTGAAAATCTTCTTCTTCCAAACCATAAGGCCTAGTGCTTTGATATTCAGTACAAATCATCATCTATTGACCCTCTACCAAAATACTTTAAAGAATACCTATATTCTAAAAATTAGCCCTTTTCTGTGCGATCCCTGATTTTACAAAGGAATAAAGAAGGAAGTCTTTGAAAATCTTCTTCTCCCAAACCATAAGGCCCAGTGCTTTGATATTCAGTATATATCATCAATTATGACTATCTACCAAAATACTTCAAAGAATTACCATATTCTGAAAATTAGCCCTTTTCTAATGCCATCCCTGATTTTACATAGAAATAAAGAAGGAAATCTTTAAAAAATTTTCTTCTCCCAAACCATTAGGTCAAGGGCTGTAATATTTAGTGTGTAATGATACCTATTGACCCTCTACCAAAATACTTCATTTAATTAATGTATCCTGAAAATAAGCCCTTTTCTGTGCGATCCAAGAAAGGAGTTATGAAGGATATCATAGAAAATGTTCTTCTTCGTAACCTATAGGCCTAGAGCTTTGATATTTGGTATGTATGTATGCCTATTGACCCTCTACTTAAGTACTTCAAAGAATTACCGTAATCTTGAAATTGGCTCAATATGGTTGGATCTTCACTATACCTAGGATTAAAGGAGAAAATCTTTAAAAAATCTTCTTCTCCAAAATGATTAGCTGAAGTGCTTTGATATTTTGTATATCATATCATTTTGCCTTGAGCCATCATACTCAGGGGATCGATATAGGACCATCATGGTCCTCTTGTCTTTGTTTCCTAGTGAAAAAGGAATTTTGAAAAATAGCCAGACAATTATGAGCAAAGTGTATCTGATGTTTTACACAGTTCAAATACAATAAAGATAATTAGCACTATACCAGAGAACAGAATTTTAGACTGGCCAGAATTGAGAGAAGTAGCAGACAGCAATTTCAAAAAGTCCATTGAAAAATAAATTCAATATAGGATAAATAAAACTGTTGCAAAACTAGTAATTGTTTGTAATAATCCAGAATGGTTCCTTTAGCCGCTATATTTTCCCAATTTTGTTTCTTCAGGGCATCAATGCAGGTAAGTGGTAAAATAAACTTAATATATTTCTGACAAATTTTTGTTTTGCCCTTTAGGGAGCCAAATTTTTTAAAACTAGACCTAATTGAAAGAAGTTGCAGATAGCATTTCTTTCGCACTGTGTAAGATAAAATAGAAAATATTTTTTGAGAAATGGTGAAATTGCCTGTAATAAGCTATTCTCCTATTCTTGCAATGTTTTCCTGAAAAGTGGTTTTCATCTTGGCGTCAAAATGCAGTATGATACAGTAATGGGTTAAGGTGATCTGAAATCATTCTTGCAGTCCGTCTCAGTCTGTCCAGAGTACAACTCATCTGTTTTTGTGTGGATTTTAACCCATTCCCACACAATGATGCTTTTTGACACTTCTTTAGGCAGCGGCTTTCAATTTGAACCAGTCTAAGATTTCTTAGGGGTTAAGTTTGATGAGTGATCTCATTTCATCACAATAACTTGTACATGATTTATATTTTACTAGGCACGGTAATGGGAAATATTTCTCCTGTAAGGGACTGCGCATCTGTGTAGATTATTTCAAACAGCGAGGACATAAGAAAATCACAGTATTTGTCCCTCAGTGGCGCACAAAGAGACCTTGTGATACTAATCCAGTCATGGATCAGAATATTTTACATGAACTGAAGGAGGAGGAGATTTTAGTGTTCACACCAAGTAGAAGGATAGGAGGGAAACTAGTGGCAGCTTATGATGACAGGTAATATCTCAAAATTGTTCCATTGATCACTAAATCTGGAATTCTTGTGATGGGGATTACATAAACACTCTACTACAGACTAAATCCCACATTTTGATATGTCAAAAGAAATAAGGATATAAAAAAAGCTTGTGGTAAAAGGAGACTTTGCTTGTAACAAACAATTTCTCCTTTTCTAACAATGGTTCCTACCGTATATTCCACTTGTTTTCAATTCACCTGCTCATGGTTTGCTTTATTAACCGATAACCACACGAAAAAATCTTAGATCAGTCCATATTCGAAGAAGATGCAGACAACATAGTTAATGAAATGCTGAAAATCTTTCACTTTTGAGGTAGAAAACATTGTGGATAATAAAAAATTTCTTGTAACAAGTAATTTCTTCATTATCCGAAATGATTTCCAAAGCCTTGATATTGAGGAGTGTTTAAAAGTGTCACTGTTTGGAAATTGGTTAATCCTTGTATGTCCATAGTCATGAATTAAAGGATTCACACTCTAGGGCCAGAGCTAAACTCAATCTTTATGAAACTTCATTGGAATTATTGTATGTTGATAAGGATGAACCCTTTGAAAATGGAGAGGTTCTGTTGGAAAACACAGGAAAAGTGATACATGTAATAACAATAATTTCTTTGTTTACATCCTAGGGGCCAGAACTTGGGCTCTATTCAAACCCCCATGTAGATGGGGTATATTGGTTTCACCATGTCTCTCTGTCCATCCATATACTTTTTCATTTACATGCTCTAACTCAAGAACCAATAGACCTACAACCTTGAATTTCGTACAATTGTTGCTAATGATCAAAGGAAGTGCCTTTTTGTTGCGGGTCCCAGAGGTCAAAGGTCAAGGTCACAAAAACCAATAGATCCACAACCTTCAAACTCATTACAATTGTTGCTAATGACAATTAGCAAGGAATAAGCAATTAGCCTAGGTAGTTACCTATTGATTTAGCCATTAGACCTAGGACCATGACGAAACTTTACACTCTTTTTGTCCATGAGCCAAGGATGTGCACTGTTGTGTTTGGGTCACATAGGTCAAAGGTCAAGGTCACAATCGACCTTTGAATGAAAACTGTTTTTGTGCTAACCCATAATCTTTTTACTTAGGACCATGAAATTTATATACATGTTGTCCATGACCCAAGGAGGTTAAGGTCACAATTCAACTTTGATTGAAAACCATTTCTGTTTTTATGTAATGAGGGTCAAAGGTCAGCTGTTCTGCTTGAGTGATAAAGTGCTGGAGACGGGTATAGGCCAACTTGCAACAATTCTAGTTTCATGAAACTTGGTCACAGTGATTATTTGGTCCTAAAGATGAACCATATCCAAAATTGGAAGATTGCATTGGAAAACAAGGAAAGTTGGGCCTTGGTGATAATTTCCCTTTTACACTCTATTAGCCAGAATTAAACCTTTTGAAAATGGGTAGGCTTCATTGGAAAATACAGGAAAAGGGGCCTTATTGATAGTTTGTTTGTTTACATTCTGAGGGAAACAGTGTGGCTCAATCATGTTGAAACTTGATCTGATTGCTTGCCAGGCCATAAGAATAAATACTTTTGAAAGTGTTAAATGACTGCTTGTTCAATATTAATGACTAATCTTAACCCTTATCATGCTGAACCCAGAATATTTCAGTTTAGGCAGGAGGTAAAGAGAAAGATCAGGCTGCAAATAAGTGCAGTCTGATCTTGGTCAACACCTCCTGCTTGTACATGTACTTTTCCTGCCAGAGTTGTTTATGTAATTGATTTCTAAAAGAACTAATGAATTTTTAACCACAGGTTCTTTCAGTACTTTCAGCCCATTGATTTTACAGCAATTCAGTAAAGTGATTTATACAGCATGACAAGGGTTAATAAAAGCTTTGTGTATTGATTATATCTTTACAAATAAGACACTCAATGAGGTCTCATGTTTCTTACTTCAATTGAGAACTCAAGAGATCTAGGGCCATCTTTGCCATCTTACTTCAATATACTCTCAAAATGTACCAAAATCAGCTACATATAAGTTTGAGTCATCTTATCTTGAAGATATTGTTGATCATGAAGAAATTGTTCCCCTAGCAGAAGTTCTGAACCAATGCATTAACCCATTACCATACATTGACACTTTCTGGCAACCCAAAGAAATATGATCATGGAATGCTTTGTGGGAAAAGGAGAAACAAGCAATTTCCCCTTTTCTCACAATGATGTTTACCCTATTTGGCACTTATTTCTTCAGTTATAGCACAACTTGAAATATTATCTGCAACTTCTTTCAGTTTGGAAAAGTCTAAAATGTTCTAGTCTGATAATGAGTTAAACTTCCAATTATGATAGCATTTTGAACTCAATATTTCATTACTGTTAACCCATCCCCACACGATGACGCTTTTAAACGACTCTCAAGAAAAAAACTTTGGAAAATATTGTAGAAAATGAAGAAATTCCTTGCCACAAGCAATTTCTTCATTATCCACAATGCTTTCTAATCAGAAAGATGGAAAAATCTGAAATTTCATAAACTTTTGAATTGTCATCCACAACATCTTTGAATTTGGACCAGTCTAATTTTTTTGTGTGGGAATGGGTTAAAAATGGTGTTAAACCCTATTCAAACAAACAAAAAAACACATGTACAAATGTAATGTTTTGTAGATTTGTGATGGAGTTGGCAGAGGCAGAGGATGGAGTGATAGTATCAAATGACCAGTACAGAGATCTCATGATGGAAAAACACAGCTGGAGGAAACTTGTGGAAGAAAGGTATCCTTACTCTTGTCCTAATGAATACAACATAGTTTTTTGGCTTTTTTCTTATAAAAAGAGCAATGCCATTTACTATACTGGATGAAAATTCAGTCACTTGGGGTCAAAACTAGGTCACTAAGTTTAACCCTTGTCATGCTAAATTAAAATCCTGTACAGAATTGCTTTAAATCAAAGGATTGACAGCACTGGAAGGTCTTAATGAGGGTCTTTATTTTTTTGAAAATTGGTTATTTAAACAACTCTTGCTGAAAGGGAACAAGAAGGAGGTGTAGACCAAGATCAGACTCCACTTATGTGCAGGCTGATATTTGTCTATATCTCCTGCCAAAAGAGGAATATTCTGGGTTCAGCATGACCAGGGTTAATTTTGGAACCCCCTTTTGGGCAGCTCAGAGGCACCAATTAATGCTCGTCAAACCTGGAAAATAGTCAGGTTCTTCGTCTTGAAAACATTTTTTAGTTAAGGTCACTTGGATTCAAAAACTAGGTCACTAGATCAAATCTGGAGAAAGATTTTTTGGCTCTTTAAAGGCCTCTTTATTTGCTGAATCAACTTGAAAATTTGGTCAGAATATTAGACTAGATAAATTTTTAGACACTTTGAAAATGAGTCAACTTAGGTCAAAAACATTTTTAGACACTTCAAAATTGAGTCAACTTGGATCAAAATCATTTGGTAAAGTTAGATGGGCAGTCTTTAAAATACATTTTTCTGTTAAAAACCTGAAAATTATTAAAAAAATTAATTTCTTGAACTAGGATAGATTTAATTAACCTCAATCACTCACCTGAATTTTATAGTTAACCCATTCCCACTCAGTGATGTTTTTAGACGCCCCCAAGAAAAAAAGGTTTAGAAAACATTTTGAAAAATGAAGAAATTGCTTGTTACAAGCAATTTCTTCATTTTTCACAATGTTTTCTACCAAGAACAATGAAAAAAATCCAAAGGTTCATTAACTTTAAATTGTCCTCTGCAATTCCTTTCAATTTGGACCAGTCTATAATTTTGCCTTCGGGTAATGGGTTAAGACAACTTATCTGACTCATTTTCAAATCTATTGAGAAGAAAATGTGATTACTAAGTCAGCAAGTTATTTCTAAGAAATAATCTACTGTTTCATCTAGATGACCAATTTCCAAACTGAATTGACTGTGTGGCCTACTTTTTGACCTAAATGACCCAAGTTTGAACTTTCCCAAGGTTTCGTTCAGAGATACATTTTTACCAATTGATTGATTGAGCACAATGTGGAACAGTTCTTTCACATAATGTGCTTCCATAAAAAACTGTTCAATTGGTTAATTTGTTGCTTTATAACATCTGATATCAAATGCTTCAAGTTATATGAAATAAAAGGAATACTTTTTTGTTTCATACCTCCATGAAAAAAACAACAACCCAAACTCATTTTCAAAGATTACAGACAGATCTATGGTTACAATAACCCATGCCAGTACAGCCCCACCTTTTTATGTCACTCTAGAAAAAACCTTGGAAAACATTGTGGAAAATGAAAAACAAGCAATTTTTTCATTGTGCACAATGTTTTCTTCCCCAAAAGACGGAATATTAAAAGATTTATCAACTTTAAATTGAGTTCTGCTTCTCCTTTCAATTGGACCAGTCTAAAGTTTTGTTGTGTGGGATAATTGATCTCGTTTTGTTCCTGTTGCAGGTTATTGATGTATTCATTTGTAAAGGATAGATTTATGGTTCCAAATGACCCTATGGGTAGAGATGGTCCATGTTTAGATGACTTCCTCAGGAAATTAGATACTTCAAGCTATAGTCATGGGTAAAGTTTTATACAGTCTACCTTGCTTGAACAACCACCTCAATTTATCAACCACTTTCATTGAGCAACCATCATCAGAACTCCCTTTACAAAAACCAAGCATTGTCATAATTTGATGTTTATGCTAATACAATTATCAAAAGTAAATCTAATGTTGGTGGAACTAGACAATTCTAATGAGTTCCATCAATATAGGATGAGTTAGAATTTCTGAAAAAAATTATGTTGCAGTACCTAATATATCTCACAAATAAAGCATCAAGCGACCATTCTATTAACCCTTTCCTGTACAAAGCAAGGATTTGACGTCACTGTGATTTTATACTTAAAGTAAACATTGTGGAAAAAGAAGAAATTGCTTGTAACAAGCAATTTCTTCTTTTTCCCCTATATTTTCTACCACATATGATAGTTTAGTTTCAAATGGTATCCAGTAATCACTGTTGTCTGCAACCTCTTTCGATTTGGACGAGTCTAAAATTTCAAGAAATGGAAAAGGATGAACAACCACATTTTGATGTACTTTGATACCAATGACTACTATATTAGGAATACAATTTGAAAATCAGAGCATTGATGATAATAGATGTGCAGAAATACTATCTATGCCAAATATTCCCACACAATCATGCTTTTTGATGCCCCTCAAGCAAAACAGTTCTAATGATATTGTGTAAAATCAAGACATTACTTGCAACAAGCAATTTCTTGATTTCCCTCAAAGTTTTCTACTCAGAAATTTGAGAAAATCTAAAATTTCATAACTATATTTTGCTGTTTGCAATTCCTTTCAAATTGGACCAGTCTCAAATTTTGTTTTCTGGGAATGGCTTAAAGGATATTACAGTAGCTTTTAACTTTTTTCTCTAATTGCCTTTTCTCATAATTTAACTCTCTGCAAGTGGTACTGCTTTTTAATATGAAGACACTCTCTAAACCCATTACAACTCAATCCCTCCTTTTTACGCCTCTCAAGAAAAAAGCTTATGAAAACATTGTGGAAAATGAAGAAATTGCTTGTATCAAGCAATTTCTTCATTATCCACAATGTTTTCTTCCCAAAATGACAAAAAAATTCAAAATTCTATTAACTTGAAATTGTTGTCTGCAGCTTCTTTCAATTTGGACCAGTCTAAAATTTAACTGTGTTGGAATGGATTAAACCTTGTTTCAGCTTTGTGTACTGCTTGACACTTCACAAATAAGACCTACTTTAAGGTTTCAGATTCAAATTAGTTAAATAAAGAACTAAGGAGAGTGATCTAGGGCCATCTTGACCTTGTACTTTTATGTATTCCACAGTTCTGAAAGATTTCATGATACGGCAGCAACTCAAGGGCACTATCAAGGTCACCAAGGACAATTTCAAGGTTATTCTCAAGGTCATCAGGGCTATTTCCAGCACAATGAGGGTGATTTTCCTAGGATTCAAGATCAGGGATATCCAAATGACTTTTATAAACAATCACCCAATCAAAAATGGAAAGGGCATAACCACAGACCAAATCCAGCCAATCAGTATCAAGGTTTCGATGCAATGGATGGTAGTCATAGAAATAAGAGCCCATGTAAACCAGTCTGGATTGGAAATAAAGGGCCAGGGACACCAATTAAAACTTTGAAAATAAGGTCTGAAGAGGAAACAGAAAAATTATTTCAGGAGTTACGAACTATTTTTCCTGAACCGCAGCAAGAAGACATTGTTAGGAAGATTTTAGTCAATCATGATAAAGAGACAGACATTATGAAACTTACAAATTATTGTATGAGTGTGTTCTTCACATAACTGTTTGAAATTACCAGGTTGCAAGTCACACCTACTGACCTCCAGTATAGAAGTTTGACTAAGTGATGTTGTTATGCAAAACATATACAGTCAGGGACAAAAAAAGGAAATCATAGGTTGTCATAACTACAGCTTGAATAAATTAACACATTACCAGATGACAAAATTTAAACTGGTCCAAATTGAATGGAGTTGCAGAAAGCAATTTCAAGTTCATGAAATTTTCAATTTCTTCAACTTTCTGGATTGAAATCTTTTTGAAAATTGAAGAAAATGCTTGATTTATGCAATTTCTTTATTTCCACAAAGTTTTCCTTGCTTTTCTTTAGGGGCGTCAGAAAGCGTCTTTGTGTGGGAATAGGTTAACCCATTTCCATACACTCCCTCTTTTTTAGCCTCTCAAGAAAAAAGCATTAGATAACATAGTAGAAAATGAAGAAATTGCTTGATACAAGCAATTTCTTCATTATCCGCAATGTTTTCTATCCAAAAAGACGAAAAAATTTGGAATTCCATCAACTTGAAATTGTCGTCTGCAATTTCTTTCAATTTGGACCAGTCTAAAATTCTGCCATGTTGGAATAAGTTAAGACAAAAACCACACAAATGCTGGGAATAAATGTTGGTGTTTTACAATAACTCCCAGTGAAAAGGAACAATTGACCAATCATGGCTGTCGATCAAATAATCAGTTGACCAAAGAAATCATTTATTTAGACTGGAGGTTAACTTTGATTTCTGATATAGGCCGCCCTTTATTTAAACCACTTTTGTTTGTTTGGCAACTTAAACTTCCACAGCTCACTGAAGCTGTAGTTACTACCTTTAGGTTGTGAACCACCCATTCTACTTTCTTGAAAGATGCTACTGGCTATAAATTTTCGATATAATCTTGTTAAATGTTAAAGTCAATGGGTGTGGCCTACATAGTAAGTGGGCGGGCCAGCGATTTTTCAATTGATGTTTTAATTTACAAAGTCTATCCATCAATTATGTTCTGCTTGTTTTGCTTAATTTTATACAGGTCTGAATTTAAAAATAATGAGTACAGAAAAGGAAGCAATGGTAGATAAAAAAGAAAAATAATATTTTGATCATGATAAGTAATTTCTTCTTGTGTAAGACTTTTTCCTACGTATAAAACTTCAAGCTGAAAAAAATCATTCTTTGTGAAAGAAAGGCTGAAATATAGATCAATGTGCCTCGTTTTATAATGGTTTAACATTTGATTATGCCCATTTCATACATTAAAACATCTCTATTTTGACCTCTCAGTAGTTTTTGAGATTGTTTTTAAGCAAGTGGTTTTAGCTGAAAGGTTTGGTTGGATCTATCCCCAAACAAAAATCTATCCCCCTCAAAAATCAAAATTAATTTATCATTGTATTTGCAGATTTTAGGCCTTCATATATCTATTTTAGAGTTTCTGGCAAGATACGTTTGCAATTTTCAAGGTTGCTTAGCCATTTCCTTGACTTTCTTTTTAGCTCACCTGAGAATGAACTCTGTATGAGCCATTGTGATCGGTCACCATCTCTCTGTCCATCTGTTCGTCTGTCTGTTCGCAATTACAAAAAAATATTCTCCTCTTGAACTGACCATGGAATTTCAACCAAGCTTCACAGAAATGAACCCCATGCTCATCCAAAATACTTCAAAGAATTGAAATCCATGGCAACAAAATGAGAAAACTTTAAAACCTCTCCTCCCAAACTATAAGGCCTAGAGCTTTGATATTTGGTTTATATCATAATCTATTGAATAGGGTTGAATAATAAAATCAGGTAACATATTTTTTATGATTCAGATAGTAGCAGAATAAAAAACAAATATTGGTTAATGATAGTACTCCAGTATTTTTCGTAGAAAATGCATGATACAGGTTTTTGAATTTCTCACCAGGTCGATAATTTCTTACCAGAGTATAGTTTCCTTTTTTAGTGTTTAAATAAGACTTGTATGTAAAGATGTACGGAAAGCATTATTTCAATCTTTACAATATGAGATATAATCAGTTTTGTAATTATTCAAATTTTAGTTGAAATATATAGAATAGTTGAATTTTAGATTTTATTTTATTTTGGTGAAGTTGCTCATAAATCAATTTCTTTAAATTTAGAGATTTTATATTTTGATTTTAATGCAGTGTATCCATAGGTATGGGCCTTCATTCTATTTATGAGCATATATTTTCTGTTTGTTGATTTGTCTAAAAAAAGTGCAGCCATGGTGCATGGAGCAAGGAATTTCTCCATTTTCCACAATGTTTTCCCAATCTTTTAATTCTTGGGGGCATAAAAAAGGGTTTTTGTTCCAAATGATCTTAATTTTTCTAGGTAACCTTTTTATAGAAATGACTAATTTGTTTGGCACTGTGTTTAGATTTTTTTCCTTCATCATAAAGCATATGATTTTTAATTGTAATTATATATAGCCAAAAATTTTATATTGAATTTAATGTGTCTTTTGTTAATGAACTAAGAAAGTGTTAAATAAAAATACTAGACAATAAATGTTAAAAAAATTCTTTGTCCTTAATTTCCCTTAACTAATTCCTCCTTTACTTTTTTGCAAATTTTTAGGCCTGTCCAAATTTAAAGGTTTTGCAGACAAAAACTTTAAGTTGATTTAATATGACAAATAGCCATTCAGTAGGGTTGAAAATGTTGTGGAAAAAGAAAAATTGCTTGTTATAAGCAATTTCTTCTTACCCTCCATCCGCCTGTATGTCCATTAGCATTTTTATACGCTACCTGAAGGGATGTATATTGGCGTCATCTTCTCTGTTCGTTCGTCCATTTGTCCGTCTGTACATACATACGTACGTCCCTTAGTTTCTTGTTGGATCTTTTTGAAACTTTGTCAATGTTATCACCTTAATTGGTAGATGTGCATGAAGTAAGGATTTTATGGTTCATTGATTTTTGCCTCAGTTATTCCCCCTTAAAACTTAATCTCTGGTTCTTACTGAAATTGCAGCCTTGTGAATGCAACTCCTCCTAACTTTTTGGCTGGTTCTAAATGAAACATGGTGGATATCATAACCAAAATTGGTAGATGTGCATGAAGTAAGGATTTTATGGTTCAATAATTCTTCCATGAATTTGGCCCCCTCAAAACTTAGTATCTGGGGCTTATTGGAATAACTTGAATGAGTATCTGTTCTATGAGCTGTACTGTTAAGTATTTGAATTACTTGAATGAGTATCTGTGTTCTATGAGCTGTGTTGTAAATTACTATATTTGTTAGACCGAGGACCTTTGTTCCATGAGATGTTCTCTGAAATATTATGTTATTTGATGACTGAGTAAAATACCAGGTAGCTGAACTGTTAGGCACAAACATTGCTAGATCGAGTATCTGTGTACTATGAGCTTTACTGTAGAGTACTATAATTCTTAGACCCTTTTATTCGATTCCGTAGAAAAAATATTGACTCTGTTCCATGAGTTGTACTGTAAAATACTTAAATTGTCATACTGAGTAACTGTATTCAATGTATTAAACTGTAAGGTACTAAAAATTGCTAGCATAAGAAACTGTGATCCATGAGTTGAACTGTAAGTACATAATGAATTAACTGAGTATCTGTGTTCCACGATCCGTACTGTTAACCCATTCCAACTCAATCCCTCCTTTTTACGCCCCTCAATAAAACAGTTTTAGAAAACATTGTGGAAAATGAAGAAATTGCTTGTTAAAAGCAATTTCTTCATTATCCACAATGTTTTCTATCCCAAAAGATGAAAAAATTTAAATTCCATCAACTTCAAATTGTCGTCTGCAGCTTCTTTCAATTTGGACCAGTCTAAAATTTTGTCGTGTGGGAATGGGTTAAGTGCTATAATTGCTCGACTGAGTAATTGTTTTGCAAAAACTGTACTGTAGAGTACAGTCATTGCTAGACCGAATACCTTTGTTACATGAGATGTACCCTAAAGTAGTATAATTTTCCAAACTGAGTAACTGTGTTCCATGAAATGTTAGCTACAATAATTGCTAGAATGAGTATCTGCTATTCCATGAGATGTACTCTAAAATTGTATAATTGCTATACTGAGTAACTTTGTTGCGGTAGCTAAGCTGTTAGGTACTATAAATGCTAGACTGCGCTCTGTGAGCTGTACTGTAAAGTACTATAATTCTTTGACTGAGTTTCTGTTTTCCACGATCTTTACCGTAGAGTACTATAATTGCTAGATTAGGTATCTGTGCTTCATTAACCGTCATCTAAAGTAGTTTATTTGCCATATTTTGTAACTGTGTTTCATGAGCTGTAATCTAAAGTACATTTATTGCCAGATCCAGTAACTGTTGCATCTGTAGTCTCTATTTTTATTAGTTACCTCATTTTTGTATTATCAGTATATTAAAGCTGCTGATGCCACTAACTACTGATGATGCTACCAGACATCCAAGTGCCAGTAGTATAAAAACAGGTGGTTGGTATTCCCAACATTTTATGTGCTCCTTTTTTGTACCAAACATAGTGTAACTAATATTGGGCATCCATACACAATACTATAGCAATACTCACTGAAGAAAATGGTCGTATAATAGTATTTGCGTCTGATGGCAAATGAAACTTGCATAATTCATATTATAAATCATATGGTTCTTTCTTATAAGATTTGTTTCAAGATTTGTTTCGTAATTTCAATTCAAATGAGTGACCATCAATCTAGTACCTTTTCAAACAATTTCTTAGATCAACTCCTCTCGATCTCGGGCCCCCTTTCTGCTATATAGCAACAATCTTAGTAAGTGCAAAAAGCATCGATCCTGGTTGGATTGCTTGTTACGCGGAGAATATTGTCTGTATCTAAAAGTGTCATTCTACCCTAAAGAGAACATAATCTCTGTTGCTGCCATCTATTCGACCTGACCCTTTTCCTCTCCTTTTCGATACTGTTTTGTTTTCATTATTCTCGGTCGGAGTGACTGATCTTGTAGTAAAGAGGTTGTAAACTGTAACTGAAAACATCTGACCAACGTGTATAAGTATAAAGAATTGGTGGAAGCTACTGGTCGTTTTACTGAAACGGCGTTATTTTGCAAAAGCTATGGTCATTTATGAAACGGTTGAATAAGCTGTAGTTACGACGGTTAAGTCACAATGCAAATAATTATCCTTCAAATAAGGTCTGACAATGTTGGAGTTCTTGCCTAAATGAACAATTGGTTCTTTGGCAGACATACATATTTACATGCAATTGTCTGTAAAGGAAACTTGCTTGCATCGAACAAATTCTCCTTTTTCTGATAGGTTTCTGGTTTTAAATAAACCATTTTTAAGTCATGAAAACATCAATTGCACAGGAAAGGGCTAAGCATTGTATATAGACAGCACTTCCTGGAAATTGCAATCGACATGGCATTATAGATTTTCCCCAGGAATCGGATGTCCTTAGAACCATCTCATTCAAGAGCGAGGACATTTCGTAACGCGGAAGATATTTAGTTTGGATATTTCTGTGTAATGTGAGTATTTTTGACAATAGATAATATATTTAATTTCAATTTCAGTCTCTTCGTATCTTATATTTTATCGTTGAGAGGAATTTATCAAAAGCAATAACAAACAGAACAGATCCGTGAACATATAGGGAATGTCGGACAACATCCTGCGGTAGTAAATCAAAGCACTGAAAGTATTGATGATGTACGTCCCTGTTGGCAAAGAAGAGCCCGTTTTGGTGTACAAACTGGCAATTTTCATATAGATAATATTTTTAAGCATAACCTTGCGTCTAGACTGGTGTGTTCAATAGGTACATATAATACAGGATGTTTCTACTCTAGAATCCTGAGCACAATTACAAGTTCGGAAAAAATGACAATGTCACACGCATCATTTGTCTTTCACTGGTGGAAATATGTTGAGTAATTTGCCTGTAAAGTTGGCTGAGCAGCTACATATGTAATGACTAAAAATTTATTGTTGCAGTTGGACATGTTACGGGTGAGAAAAATTGCAGGAATTTTTGGTTGGGTGCACTTACCAAGCGCGGTTTTTGCTGAAATCCAACTGAAAGTCACGTTAAACCAAATTCACTTGATCATAGTCTAACTAGATTTCAAGATCAACATTTGTTTTTATTTTTCCGAGATTATCCTTTTCCGAAAACATTCCGTAAAATAATTAAGATATCATTTCAGAAACTTGGACACTATTAGCTTAGCAAAATTCATTGAGAATTATTACCCGTAGAAATAAATGAGTGCTTTTGTTTTATTTTTTAAACCTTGTGTGATACAGTAGAAGCTGAACCCATTCCCACACAATCACGATTTAACTCCCCTGGAGAATTGCATTAAAGAAAACATTGTGAGAAAAGGAGAAATTGCTTGTTTCATAATGTTTTCTACCCTGTCTTGGCCTTAGTTTTCAATCTCAAAGCGATTTGAATTGTCATCTATAACTAGTCCAAATTTTTGTCGCTTGGTAGTGGTTTGAAAATGCTAATTCAAAATAATAATAAACATTTTTAAATATATGTAACTGTATAGCTTATCACTCCAGCGGTATACAGCTGCTTGCCGAGTTTTCAAAGTAGAAGCCAAATTACTCACCAAAGTCGCGTAAGAAAAAAATTACTGTACTTGAAATTATCACCTGAAATTTCTTTTTTACTAACAGCACCAGAAACAATTACAAATTTTGTTTGTTTAATTGATTTATGATATTTCGACGTCCCTCAATTACAGCTTCAGACTTTGCAGGTGATTTTTTTTATTTGAATTGCCAAATCCTCTCACCGATTGATGTTTGGATTCTTCCATCCTTTCTTTTTAGCTCCACTGGCAGTAGACCAGTAGGACTATTGTCATGGCGATGTGTTCATTGTGCGTCCGTATGTGCGTTAGTTTTTCAGTTGGTAAATCTTTTCCTAAAGAGATCTTCTCAGAAATTACATCATGAAATACAATTAATTTTCACAGGTAGTTTAAACAGTAACCCGTTTTCAGATTCATTAAAAGAAATTCGACCGGTTAGAAATAGGACTTTTATGGGCGGGACTAATTTCCATTTGTGGTAAAACTTTGAAAATCGTCCTCTCAAAATTGCTAAATTGGTTAATTGGTTTCATCCAATTTTAATAGGAATAACCCTTGGATAACCATTTCATAAACTAATTAGAATATGGTCAGATATATGTTTTTTAAGTTGGAATGCGGAGCAATTAGATTTAACAAAACCGCAAAATGAACACAAGAAAATTTCGTTTCGGGTTTCTTAATAACACATATCACGTGATCTCTTAGATATGAATACACCTCTGGTTACTTCTAATCTCAACTTGCCACGGACAATCAGTTTGTTGTAGCCGAAGACAATAATATGGTACATGTAAAGGGTGATATAAACATTCGTTTAGAGACCTCTAAACATGCTTTAGTTTGCTTTAAATTATTGAAAAATAAGGTAATAATCAGCGCAGTAATTTGTTATTTGCGATTCATCGCCCCGTGTAATGTAATCACGTGATTTCAAGTGACATGTGGTAGTCATGTGACCATAGATGGGCAATATTTACAAATATGGCTCAGGTCGCAAATGCATTTTTACAATAATCACACCGCCCAGTGCTTTAAAAAAATTCTAGAGCGATTAAGGGGATCGTAGGCATCAGTCAAACGCGATTATTGTGGGATTTACAGCTTTTACTCAATAAAAATCATATAGATGCAAAACGAAAGTAGAAGATTTTGAAAATTAGAATGTAAACATATCAACTTCCCTTTTCTACTTATTTAATAAATGATTACGCTTTATTATGTCTTTATTTACAAGTTTGAATCAATAATAACACAACCTTTAACAAGTGTCATCTAGCTTTCAGCTTGGTCCTTTTTACTTAAGATTTTTTACGGTTCTAAAGCCGAATAACGAATAAGGAAATCGCGCGACTACAGTGCGCCGAAGATAATTTGATACTATCTACATCATAGGAATTTTTAGCCGGGAAAAGGGCAAACTACCATGTTCAAACAATAACGTTAAATAACGTGAACGTCTTTTTTTTCTTTTTTAATTTTACTCACAGCGCTTTAAATATTCTTTTATCCTTAGTCTAAAGCAGTATTTCAAATTGATCACCCTGAAACAAGTTTCCACAAATTTCCGCAAATTTCAACGTATACTCATTAACTTTAAGTGAAAATCTACGTGAGTTTAGTATGATCGTTACCGGATTGGCCGAGTTGAGGGTCAAATAATCATCGAGGTCATTGATTTCTTACCGTAGAAGCTGTTATTCTCTGTATTCAAGATTCTTAAAGGAGTTAACGTATTACAGTTGATCAAAAGGGGAATGCTATGCTTGATTATTCTAATTTTGCTGTTCGTGACACGAGCTTATAACCCATACCAACACGATAAATTTTAGACCAGTCTAGATTCAAAGAAGTAGCAGACGAAAATTGTAAGTTGATGAAATCTTTAAAATCCTGGTCTTTTTGGACAGAAAACATTGTGGATGATGAAGAAATTGCTTGTAACAAGCAATTTCTTCATTTTCCACAGTGTTTTCCAAAGCTTTCATAATGAGGGTCATTTAAAAGCGTCTGTTGACGCGTAGGACCCCTAATCATGGGATCCCGGGTTCGATATCCTTTCCGATATCTGTCTACCATCAGTGGGTGGATAATCGCAATCCTTAATGGGATGAGCAGATGGAGGCTAAGAAAGGGTGTGATGGTAGTGCTGGTGTGAGAAATACCAGGAATCAATTGCTAGGCGATTGAGCCGCCGCGATATGACTGAAATAGTATTAAACGTAGCGATAAACCCCATTCAAACAATCAATCATTAAATCATACATAGACTTGCCATGATCTATTCTTCTTATTTCAATAGTTTGAAAATTCAACCGTGACAGATATATGCATGCCTAAATGAATTTCTGTGGTGGGCTATCTGAAGGTTAATTGGGCGATTTAACTCATTACCAGACGGTAAAAATTTAGTCTGGTCTGAATTGAAAGGAGTTGTAGACGACAATTTACAGTTTATGAAAATTTAGATTTTTTCAACTTTCTGGATGGAAAACATTGTGTAAAATGAGTAAATTGCTTGGTACAAGCAATCTCTTCATTTAACACAATGGTTTCTCCCATGTTTTTTCTTTAGAGGTGTTAAAAAGCGTCATAGAGTGGTAATAAATTAATAGAAAAGTCAAACAATTAAACATTGAATGATACGTCATTCGATTAAGGCCCAATACCAGACGACAAAATTTTAGACTGGTCCAAATTTAAAGGAGTTGCAGACGATAATTCAAAGTTTATGAATTTTTTTACTTTTTTAACTTTCTTGATAGAAAACATTGAGCGAATTGAAGAAAGTGCTTGTTACAAGCTTGTTACGAAGAATTTCTTCATTTTACTCAATGTTTTCCTAATTGTTTTTCTTGATGGGCGTCAAAAAGCGTCACTGTGTGGGAATGGTTTAATAATTGAACGATAGTCCCTTGTTTGTTATAACAAGTTATCTGCCGGTATTTGGATAGTTTAGACAAACGGTGATAATGTGGCACTTAGCGAAGACCGATCTGCGTCTACACACGCGTTATTCAAGCAGTTCTGATACAGTGATACAGTGCTTACAAAACTAGACCACTTATTAACAGACCGAAAAACATTCAATGGTTGTACTAATTGTTTTTTAAATGAGATTCCAGGAACTTATATATAGACCAATCAAACCATTGATTCAGTCCGGAATTGAGATTTGTCATTTGTGTGAAATATTTTTGTTGCTTTGCGACTTAAGCTACAGCTTATTCAAACTGCAGTTACGATGATTAGATCGCCAACCAACCATTCTACTTTTTTGTTACAGGCTACTGGCCATAAATGTTGCAAAATGACGCCGTTTAAAATCGAAGCAGGACTTTCTCTCGGAGTCAGTGGGCGTGACCAAAGGAGTAAGTTGGCGGGTCAAGCAATTTTTCAATTTTTCAATTTATCCTCGGTGACGCCACTAAGCTACACCGGGAGAAGGCCAGCGAGGCATTTGACCAATCGCGGCTGTCAATCAAAGAATCATCCATTTAGACCAGAAATGAACTTTGAACTTCGACATTTGACGATATAATGTGGAATATTTTTGGTTTGGCGACTTGACTATTGTAACTATGGCTTAATCAGGTATTAGTTACGACGATTAAGTCACTAACCAACAACTTTACTTTTATATTACATATTCCTGGCTATATAGTTTGCTTTAATAACGCCGTTGAATATCGAAATGGAACTTCCTGCCGGGGTAATGGGAGTGGCCAGCGAAGTGAGTGGGCGGGACTAGCGGACGGTCAATTGTCCTTGCTTTGTATCCGTCGTACCTAATTCTTTTCTTGCGGTCCCTGAGCGACCATTTATTCAAAGGATCTTAATTCCTTAACCAATTTAGCTGGTTTAGATGGAACCGATTTTTTAAAAAGAAAATAAATAAATAAAAAATATTCTTCTTTCGGAAAACATTAATTCGATTTCATGTAAGTTTACAGGATTGATCTTTTGGCGATACGTTATCAGATTCTTTCTAAAAATGCTTGCATAGATAATGATAATAACGAATGACACTGTCAATCAAAACATGGATAGGCAAATCAAATTACTCATTTAGACCAGAAATGTACCAGGAACTCCAACATTTATATGAAGCTTTTGTGTTAAGTTGGTGCCTTTCATGTAAGTACATCTTATTCAAATGTTATGATCGCCAACCAATTAACCAATCGCTGACCCCTCACATTAACCCCATTTTCCCCGCCCATTGACTCCTACAGGAAGTTCTGCTTCTATTTTATACGTCCTTATTTTGCGAAATTAATAGCCAGTAACATGTAATAAAAAGTAAAATGGTTGGCTGGCAACCTAAACGCCGTAACCACAGTTTGAGTAAGCTGTAGTTACGACGTTTAGGTCGCTAAACTGAAGAAAATGTTTCCAAGAAATGGCGGCCAAGGTTGGAGTTCAAAGCTTAATTTCGGACTTAATTAACGATTTGAATGGTCGATTGATTCCTTGATAGACACCGCTATAGGTCAATCATTAATATTTTATCAATTCCCCCCCCCATCCCCACATATTTACCAATAGTATCGAACTGCAATGTCGGAGGTAAGCGATCCGTCTATAGATGTTGGGGCTTTGAAATTTACCAAAAGTCATTATAGCATTACTATATATATAAACGCGGTGAGGTCAAATACTTAATCTTCAGTCCGCAGTCTAGACTCGGTCGCCTATGCTAATGCAAATGCACCAGGCCTTATTGATAAAATCGGCAGTTTTTCCACTTTTCATTTCCATTTTACAATCTTTCCACAAACGATTTTGACAAAAGGTACATGTTTGAGTATTACAAGGAAAACATCTTCAAGTGACTTCTGAAAGACACCATCACGTTATCAGAATGCTATTTCGCGAGCAAAATGACTCACTTCTCGAAATCCCCCAAAACGTAACATTTCAATCTTTTTTGCATTACAGAAATAGAATAATCGTTTGTTTCAGAGTAAGATCGAATTATCTTTAAAATTAATCTTACTATACTGAATGTACCTGAGTAATACTCATAATGAATGTTTTCACTTTTATAACAATCTGACACTAATAGGTCACCATACATGAGTGTAAGTAATCAACTAAGCGTTTAAAGGAAGGACGATGAATTGAGTGTAAAATTACACATGTAGATAAAACTCTCATGTTGAAATAAGTCGAGTTTTAGATAAAAACTACAATGCGATAAAATATTTTTAGATCGATAGATCTATTTCGCTTGACGAGTCCGTGAGAAGACAGACATTTAAGGTTCACATCGTGTATATATATTTTATGGATGTATTAATTATGAACTAAACAGACTTATGAATCACTGGTTTCATACAAGGTAAGCTATACACAAATGTAACTTATCATTTATACACTTTTACATATATAAAGAGCAAAGTTATCCCATATTATGCTGAATTTTGCGTTCAAATTACAACCAATATTCACTTCCGGACTAAACGAATGATTCGATTGGTCGAATAGTTCTTTATTAGACAATCGCGATCCGTCAATTGACCAATCAGTAGCCCCTCCCACTTACTCCTTTGGTTCTAGAGGTCTCGATGGATTACCAGTTAACCCATTACCGCACGTCAAATTTTTAGACTGGTCCAAATTGAAAGATGTTGCAGACAACAATTTTAAGCTTGTGGGATTTAGAAGATCTTTACCTTTACGGCAGAAAACATTGTGGACGAAGAAGTAATTGCTAGTTACAGGCAATTTCTTCGTCATCCACAATGTTTTCCAAAGCTCTTTTCTTGGGGTGCATAAAAAACTAGATTGTGTTGCAATACTTTCACCCAAAGCCCAGGAAACTATCAAGAAATGATCCACGCACTGTTGTGTTTGAATCTATGGAGACCTGCTTTCTTTCACTGAACGTCAATGCATACTAACGTTTTTCCACTTACTAACTGTTCTGATAATTGATTGACAGAGGGCTAAAACAGTTGGTGTATAGTCAATTGAAATATAACAACTATAAGCTTGAATTTTGATGACACACTCAAATCTACAAGTACTTATCTAACTGAAACTTTCCTCATGATGTTTGTTCCATGTTTGTATTTGTTTGTATATTAATGACTTGGAGCCTGTGTATGGGTTTTTCGATTAATAAAAATTTTCAAACTCTCAAGCACTCTTTTTTTAATTCCTCTACACAATCCCGCTTTTTACTACCCTCTGGAAAAGAGTTTGGAAAATCATTGTCAGAAACGAAAGAAAAAGTGTCTCATAAAAGAAGAAAGACGGGGATATATAAAATAGTAATAATATTAAATTGGAAAATATTGTCTGTAACTCCTTTGAAATTTGACTGGTCTTAAATTTTGTCGTCGGTTAATGGGCAAACCCATTACCAGACAACTAAGTTTTAGACTCGTTCAAATTCGAAAATGTTGCAAACTACATTTTTCATTCAATGGAATTTCATTTTTTGTGTTTTTTGAGCTAGAAAACAGTGTGAACAATGAAAATTGCATGTAACAAGCAATTTCTTTATTAACCACAATGTTTTCAAAATCTGTTTTTCTTGGGGTCGTCAGAAAGCTTCGTTGTGTGGGAATGGGCTAAGAATAGAGTATTGTGATATAACTTTTATTTTGTGGACGCCAACAATCATAATTTCACTCACGGCTGCGCCACATGTGATATTCTAACATTTTTGTGTCACCCAATGAAAAATAGATTGATCTTTCTGACTGAAACAAACACGTTACGCGCAGGAATGCATAGCATGTATTGGATAACATTGATAATTGATAGATAGCTGATCTCGCCCACTGACTCCAACAGTGGATGGAGCCAGCAATCCGTCAATTTTGGCTGATTGGCTGAACCCTTAGAGATAAATTGTGGTGTTTTTTACTTGTACAATTGGATCCTATGTAAGGATAGAAGGAAGAGTTGGGAATGTGAAAAAAAAGGAGATAATATTGTCAGGATCAATCACTTGAAAATAACTTCCTTCATTTTCCGTTTTTGATCCCTGTCATCAAATGGCACTTGACCTGTGTAATGAAAATAGATCTACGAGACATATCGAAATATTTCAACCCTACCAATGATGCTGATTTCGCCCAAGCCTTGACCCTTATTGCTGGTAGATTTGAAGGAAGAAAAATATCAAACTAGCAAGCAAAACAGAACAAAAGCGGCTGGACATTCATTTGTTTGAGTCATATTTCAAGGAATGGTAGATATTATCCATTTAGCTCCACTTAGAACACAAATGTTTTGTATTTTCAGCACAATCAACCTATTTACAAAGTAAATAAAAAATGAATGAAACAGGAACAATCTACGACACGTATGGCGGAACAGAATGGCCACCGTAAGTACACTTTAACCTTAAAAAGTGACCAGAACTAAATAGATGAAATAGAAAGTGAATTCAGATTAAGAGATGAAACAGAGGGATCTCCGTTGTACGTTCATTCAATTAATTCAGACAGAAAATTCTATTTTAAGACGTTTACAAAGTACAACGTTACATATGAACAAAGCGTCATTGAATACAAATAATAAGCTTGAAAAAATAATCATTTGCTCGAATTTTACCCCTTTCCTGTTTTGCAAAATTTTAGAATTGTCCAAATTCAAAGGTTTTTGCGGACGGAAATTTAAAGTGGGTTCAAATGAAAAAATAAACATTCATGGGATAGAAAATATTGTGGTAAAAGAAGATACTGGTTGTTACAAGCAATTTCTTCTTTTTCTACTAGCTTTCTCAATTATAACTTCACAGGATCGTAAAAACCAGGGATTGAACAGAAAAGGATCAAAGTCAAGTATAGCTTAGATTACAATAAGGATTCATTGAAAATGTAGATTTAATTAATTTTTCAACAGAGTATGAACCGGATAAATAAACTAGATTAATTGATTGAATTAGGTATAACGCCACTTTCAAAGTATTTCAGTCATATCGCCGCGGCTGGCGCACCTAACCATGGTTTCCTAGTATTTCTTACACCAGTCCTACCTATATATTCAAGTCTTCAGCTACTCATCCCATTTAGATTTACGATTATCCACCAATTGTTGGGCGACAAATGTCGGCAAGAATATTTGCGGCGACCGTGAATCGAACCCTGGTCCTCATGACTGAAAGTCCGAAGCGCTACCGACTGCGCTATGGTCGCGGTCGAATAACAGATATAAAACAATGAAAGGTGTAGCTTGGTAACTGACAAATCGCTGGTCCCGCCCACTGATTCCCTAAGCCCCGCCCATTAACTCCGACATGACGTTCCACTTCGATTTTTAACGGTGTTATTTTGCAAAATATATGGCCAGTTGCATGTAATATTAAAGCAAAATTGTTGGTTGGTGACCTAAACGTCGTAACTAAAACTTGAATAATCTGTAGTTACGAAGTACTTAAAAGTACTGTAAGCTAGAAAACACTGTCTTCTTCAGAAATCTTCTTTGTAAAACGTTATCATGATAAAGAAACGAGGTTAAAGTAACCAAGGAGTAAACCCATTCTCTTACAATCCCTCCTCTTTACGCCCCTCAAGAAAATAGTTGAGGAAAATAATGTGGAAAGTGAAGAATCTGCTCGTTACAGGCAGTTCCTTCATTTTCCACATTGTTTTCTACCTAAGAAGATAAATATTTTACAATTTCTAAAATTTGAAATTGTTGTCTGCAACTTCTTTGATGACTCTGATCAGAGTCTTTTTGAACACGATGTGCTCAAGTGAGCTGAAAATACCCTGGAGATGAACTTGCATGCAGAGTTTGCAATATTCCTGAACTACTTCTTACGGCGTAGGCATTCAATGGATTTAGTGGTCAAGCCTCCAGTGGTAAGAGTTTGCATTCGTTGAACTTTGAGACGACCTCAGAATTTTGTCTGTTAACTTAAGCTATTTAAGCTGACGCTTTGCTAGCTAAAAAGGTAGAATTGGTTAAATACATTTTAATGTTTTTTACATTTATGTCACCTTGGAATTTTGGAATGTGACTAGCTGAATTTCTATTTCAGACACGTGCTACCTGTGGAAACAGATTGTGATCGGGATTCTGAGTTCGAGAAGTATTTCCAGTATTTTGTGGCAGGCACATCGGTAAGTATGATTTGTTGTTGGAGAGAGAGATAGATAGTGATAAATAGATAGATAGATAATTAGATGGATAGATAGATAGATAGATAGATAAATAGATAAAAAAAAAGAGAGAGAGAGAGACACGGGAGAGGAAGGGCGAGGGAGAGGAGCGAGAGCGAGACACACAGAGAGATAAAGACAGAGAGACAAAGACAGACAAAGACTGACGGGCGAGTACTAGATAAGAGAGAATGAGAGAGAGTGAGAATGAAAGAGAGAGAAAGAAAGAGAGAGAAAGAGAGAGAGATGGGGGGAGCAAGACAGAGACAGACAGTGAGAGAGAGAAAGACGGAGACAGACAGAAAGACGGACGAGTACTAGATGAGAGCGAGAGAGAGAAAGAGAGAGAGAGAGAGAAAAAAAAGAGATAGATAGATAGATAGATAGATAGATAGATAGATAGATTGAGAGAGAGAGAGAGCAGATAACTAATTACCTATTGTGTTTGACGTAACAAGCAAATTCTTCATTTTCAATATTGTTTTCTTAGACTCGTTAAAACGGAATTGTTTTGTAATGGGTTTAGATAAATGAATCATACGATTAAATGACCACTCAAAGCTAAGCAATTTTCGTAAATGAAACGTTTTGATCCAAGTCTGCCACACAATTTGATCTGGGTCTATAATGTTCGCACTCATAGGAGGTTGGTTCCCTTTTCGCTTTTCGCATTTTCAACAATCCTTTACTTAATACCATCAGGTTTTGGTTGTGTTGGTGTTTTCCATTCTGGAGAGGAGGACTGCAGTACGATGTGGATGTGATCGACCTGGGATGATATTGTAAGAAATGATTTCGATTCATTTATTTGTCTGCCATCCAAAGAAAACCAGAAAAAGTTAGACATGTCTTGACCCTGGTCAGACTGCACGAAGTGAACAGGGTTGAAGCATTTCGATTTGACAACTGTCTTAATCTAGAGTGATCGTACTACTAATGTATCAACTTTGAAAGAAAAACAAAACAAACAACAAAAAACAAAAAAATAACGGAGACAGATCAAAACAGAAACAAACAAAGACACCGAAAACAAAGTATTGGAAAAGAGATAGAATCGAGCAGAGGTCATTTCGAGAAATTACTTTTTAAAGTACATTACTGATCAGGTAGAATGACTATTCAAACTCTGTTGATTACAGCTGAGTCCGATATTAGCGTTATTTTAAGAATTTTGGATGGTCTTGTTCGTGTTATTAGCCACATGAAGATATTTTTGTGGGATTTTTTAACCGCATCCCTTACGACCCCCTGTTTATGCCTTCCAAGAAAAAAATTCTTGTAGAACATTGCAGAAAAATTTAGTAATTATTTGTTAAAAGCAATTTCTTCATTTTCAATAATGCTGTCTACTTCTTGAATACAAATATTTTTAAAATTTCATTTACGAAAAACTATCGTCTGCAGTTTCTTTTTGTTTTGACCAGCCTAATAGATGTTTGTCTTGTTATGGGTTTACGATCTTAGGTGATCACGATTGTACTCACAGCCTAAGTTTTGCCAAATAATTTCGATTTCATTTAAGAAACCCATATTGAGGAAATTGATCACCCATTTGAAAATTGTAATATAACCGCAGTTTTGGTTAAGGTATGGATCAAAGAGAAACCATCTATTTTTCAACATTTTAGACTGGTCCAAATAAGAAGGGGTACAGACTGCATTTTAAAGTAAGTGCAATTAAAAAAGTAACTTTATATTATAGAAAATTAGAAAATGTTAAGAGCAATTTCTTCTTTCTCAAGTATAATATCACGGTAAAATCAAGGCGGACATAGCCGGCCGCGTTGTCACTGTTACAATATTGTCGCAAACAATCAACAAAATGGCTGATATAGACGTATCACAAACAGAAATTCTTGAATTAGCTATAATTCCGACGTTTCACTCGCCATACCAACAAGAATATTTTAACATAAGAGTCGAAGTTCAAAGTTCACTCCAGTCTAAAAGAATGATTTGATTGGTCAATCGATTTTTTATTTACAGTGTCGATCCGTTAATTGGTGAATAATTTATGACCGGTTTATGATACATTATATTCTCAGCCCAGTAAACCTACTAGATGATACAGATGGACGTTTTGGATATGCCGCGGCTTTTGGCAGCACAACAAGTGCTATCTGGAACTTATTTACAAATCCACAATCATACTATGCTGACGCACCCAACTGGAGTAAAAGTGAATAAACTTTATTTCTGGATTTTTTTAAAAGCCTTTTATCACTTTGAACCGTGTATCAAATGTCCATTTCCTTTTTTTTCTGTTAAAAGCTTTTTCTTCTGACGATATTTTTATTCCTATGAAAAAATAAATAAATAAAAAGATAAATAAATGTAAGTTAAAATAAGGTAAAAGCTTTATTGTGAAGTCTCCTTTAATAGAAGTTTCAATGAGCCTTCAATGTTTGTTTGATTTTTGAACCCTTGAAAATAAATTCCTGATTGATAGAAACTGCCGACGCTTCTCTTTACATGCCCAGTTCTTTCAATTTTAAAATTTTCTTTGTTAACCCTTTCCTGTTCAATCCATGTTTTTTACGTCCCCGTTAACTTATAATTGAGAAAACATTGTAGAAAAAGAAGAAATTGCTTTAAACAAGCAATTTCTTCTTTTTCCACATTTTTTTCTCCCACCTGAATAATTATTTCTCAAATTAAACCAATTTTAAATTTTCGTCTGAAAATTCTTCGAATTTGGACAAGTCTGAAATTTTGGAAATGGTTAAAGTTGGATAAGCGGGTATATATTTTTTTGTTGCCTTCAGCTCTTGTCATCATGGGTTCTGTATTATACGTTGGTATGCTGTATTATCCTC
Source organism: Fragum fragum (assembly GCA_946902895.1). Taxonomy (NCBI): domain Eukaryota; kingdom Metazoa; phylum Mollusca; class Bivalvia; order Cardiida; family Cardiidae; genus Fragum; species Fragum fragum. The sequence goes on along the minus strand of OX336373.1, from coordinate 52,136,962 downwards.
TATTTGCCTGCCTCACAACACCCTGGATATTCATGGGATCTTCTATTGGCCTCTTCTACTCCGGGGCTTGGTAAGGCGTTTTCGTGTTGACTTTCAGGCCTAGATATACATTATATTTATATTTTGTAAATCTTTACATTTTTTATATTTCTCATAAAACCTTTTTAATCATGCAAAAGTAACTAGCGTCTTCCCGAATACAACACACTAACTGAATATTTAAAGTCAAGTCATTTCATATTACTCAACCCTTTTTCTGACTGCAAACAAGAATACTATTTGTATAATTAATGGAAACAAATATTTATTTCTCTTTCCAGAATGTTTTACACCTCATGAATCGTTTATTCCGCGTTTTAAGATTTACTTTTAGTTGTCTTCCGCACCTTCATTTGAATGTAAACAGCTAAAATGATCTCGTTTGGTAAAGAATAAAAAAAAAGGGTTGAAAAGAAAAATACTAATTTTGACTATGAAAGTATCCAATATTACCTCCCTTTTTAATAGCGACGGAAGTACTCACAAAGCAGTGGAGTCATTAACCAATGCTTACACAAAGACGCCTTTAGACGACGCCCCTATAAAAAATAAGCTTTGGAAAACACTGTGGAAAATGAAGACAAGCGATTTCTTCATTATCCATAATGTTTTCTACCCCAAAAGATGAAGTTTTATAAAATTTCATGAACTTTTAATTGTCGTCTGCAGCCCCTTCCAATTTGGACCAGTCTAAAATTTTGCCGTCTGGTAATGGGTCAACCAATGCCCGTCCAATCAAATAACAAAGGTGGGGATACCTAAACAAAGACAAGACTGCGTCCAATTCCATCTTTGACTTCACTACCTGCCAATATACAATTGTATGTACATTTACGCATTAGGGAAATGTTGAATATCCGAAAGTATTTCATCTTGGCAGCATGAGAATTGAATTCATAGGGCAGTTGGTGCGAACCCCAATCTTCAATAATGGGTTGTCTTGGGTTCTATCTCCGGCGGCGGCGCATATCCTTTCTAACATTTGTCACAAATGGGTTGATAATCGCAAGCCTAAGTGGGATAGCAGCTGGAGAGTAGGAAATGATGTAAAGGTATATTGGTGCAAGATATGATCAGTAATCCATTGTTAGGTGCTCAAGCCGCCGCGATATGACTAAGCAAGAACGAACAACAACAACAAAAAAATCGAATTTAAGCAATTTGTATTGAAGCTACTCTTATTTATTGGCATTCTCGTTGATCAAAACTACTTTGTTTTTCATGTTCACTTCCCTTTAAGTCAATTGCATATAAGTATATGATTCATCTACGTTGTGCAGTGAGTACAATATTTACTTTCATTATGTTTTCTCCCCCACAGGTTCCTGTATAATATCCGAGAAGTGATAGAGTGTCCTGATGGGAGAGATGACAATGTAACTAAGTTTGATCTCAAGTCATGTATTATTATCATTTTCTATTATTATTTTTACAATGGAAAGAAAAATTAATATCTTTTTTTTATCCCTGGTTATGGCGTTCCCTACATGGTTTTAGTATTCATCTTGATTTATTTTCATGTTCAATTTTTACCATGTTTTGCACTTCCCTTTACCAAATAAAACAACTAGTCTACATGCAATTACATATTCTTCATCTGTTTCGATTAATGAAGCCCTACCTGAGTAAATACCAACGTTAGACTGCAAAGTGAAAACAATTATCTATTTGTTCTAGAAAGTGAAAAATGTTATCTTTTTATGTATTATCGGCCCTTGAGAAGCAGTTTCTACAACCACAAGAATTCTTTCGGAAAATGTAGCTTCTGTAGCTTCGGAAAGAAGGTTATCTTAACCTTTACCATGCTGAATAAAATCATATACAGAATCAAAGGGCTAAAAGCACTGGCATCACTAATTGTGAATTGACATTTATTTTAAAAAATGTATAAAGAAGGTACCATATAAACAACTCTGGCTTAAAAAGGACAGTCATGTGGTATAGACCAAGATCAGATAACACTTTTGTGCAGCCTGATCTTCGTTTTTACCTCCTGCCAATACAGGAATATTCCGGGTTCAGCACGACAAAGGGAAAAATGAAATCATTAGTCACTGATAATCCTATATTAGAATTATGTTATTTGGGCGGATGAATGATTGTTCTTTAATATGATATATGGTTTGATTCCCTTGCGATTTCTGTTGATAAGCTGTGTGTAGGTTGGCTATAAAGAGCGCCTTTAGCAAACGGAATTATCCCCTGTAGCCTAAATTATAGATTTTGTTTACGAAGTATGCAAGCATTTGAAATAAATCATTTTGAAAATAAATTAACAAAATTTTGCTACTTTCCAATTTACTCATCTTCTTAAGTTTTATGAATGTACTTGTTTTTACAGGGTTTGGCGTATCAAGCTGTGGCCCAAAGGATTCCGGTGCTCCTTTGTCTGTTCGCCCTGATATTGATATTTACTCTCAAGTTTGTTAAACACACAATCCAAGTTATTCGGAATTCGAACACACGACTAATGGAAAAGGTGAATTAAATGGTTTATATACGTTCATATTACACTTGTTTCCAACGAATGCATCAGTGAGAGAACCCCGTCTCTTATTTTACTAGTTTTGAGTAATTTTGTATTGACCTACTTTATGCGCAAGCATACAAAATAGTTGCGTGCTCAAAATGTTATTCATGGAAGTATGGAAATCAAAACGCTAGAATCTTGATAGACGAAACTAAAATCAAGTCATTGTAAGATCTGTCATAAGATTTACTTTGAGGCAAGCTAATATCAACCGAGTCTAGGATAAAAGAAAAAGTCAGTTAGAGAGCCTTAGGGAAATTAAGATTAGCTTTTGTCAAAGAAAATCAAGTAGATCTAAAATATTCATTTTATCACATAAACAATAGTTTCGCGTTCTTAGGGTCTCTTAGCAAAAGAAATACTGCAATACCGCGTGTTCACATGATGACGTCACCAAAATGGTGGTTCTACCTAAATATGTATAAAGATAGATGTTCTCTATAGAAAACAAGGATGCCCATGTGAGAAGACAGAAAATTATGATGGCTTATTCTAAAGATTAAACACAGCCAATCTTGCGAGTACTTTTAATTAGCAAACATGAAATATCCTTTCCAAAAAGCATTAGCTTTTGAGAAATTGAAGAATTTGGTAAAAGAAAATAAAATAAATGAAAACTAACGTAACCAAATCCTATGTTATTTGAACTCATTACACGATTCTAATTAGTTCGAACAACATGGGATTGAGTGAAAAATATGCAGTATTTTATGTATGAATGCAAATCAGTCCATCGTAATCATGTCACATAAAATGTATTTAAGCGACTATTCTCTTCTGCGACCACGTTTAGGCCGTCCCTTGAGATATTGCTTAATACAAGTTTTAGCGTACCTTTACATCGAATTTCAATTAAGGTTTATACCTGTTTGGGTAAATATCAATTTCCTAGGATCATATTATGCTGTTGTCAGCAAAGAAAGAAATAATGTTATTACCGTTGTCAGCAAAGAAAGAAATAATGTTATTACCGTAATTCAAGATATTATCCCCGTTTAGCATGACAGAAAGCCATTTGCGGCGGACTACAATCGACTGTATGTTCGACGATTATTGACACCCGGTCATCGAAGTCAGATGGATCAGTATGAAGAAATGGCTGCAACTGGGGACCGTGAGAGGAAATTTAGGTCAGTTTTCAGGTGACTGTATCCTTTTCGTCGACCCATTACAGCAGGACTAACTTTTAGACTGCTCCAAATTGAAAGATGTTGCAGGAGACATTTTTTCAAGTTGGTAAAATTTAAAAAAAATCGTTGTCTTTTATGGTAAAAAACATTGTGGACATTGAAGAAATTGCTTGTTAAAAGCAATTTCTTCACTGTCCAAAATGTTTTTCAAACCTTTTCTTGAGGGGCGTAAAAAGGAGGAGGAGTTGGGGAATGGGTTAATAGAATAATATTGCAAATTGTGTCCTGAACAATTGTCGTTTCAATTAAGTTTTTGTTAATCATTAAATACTTCAACACTTAAAAAAATTTAACAAATCTCTTGTAATGCCCACTGAATCCAAATAGAAAGATCCACATGTATATGTAATAAAATGTAAAATGATTGGTTGTCGACCTTAACGTCGTAACTACAGCTTGATAAAACTGTAGTTACGACGTCTAAGTCGCCAATCCAACTTAAACGCTTCATATAAATGTCTGAAAATGTTGGAGTTCAAAGTTCACTTCCCGGTTTTAATAAATGATTTGATTGTTCTATCGGTTCTTTTAACTTTTGATGCGATTTAGTTTGTCCGCGTGATATCATTCGTGTTATATTTAGACCCCGCCCAGACGAACACTTCTTTCCATAGAAATAAAGAATAAAATCTCTCAAAATCTTCATGAAATCAGAAATCTTTTAAGCGTAGCATTTTGCATTGGATGTCACCAGGTGACACTCTACAAAAGGTGTAAAAGAAAATCCCCCTTGATTGAATATTTATAATCATTGATTCATGTGTACACTTCAGAGTCATCGGTTCTCTTGCGGGTTTTTTTTTTCATTCTAGACCGAATCAACTTTTTGAATAAATAAGAAATTTATAATTACAAAGAAAGATGAAGAATTTTCGCAAAAGCCGTCTATAGATTTCATTTCATGGTTTAGCATGGATGGGTAGATTTAAGACTTCATTTTTCAGATTTTGTGTTTGGAAAATAAAAAAGGTCAATAAAAGTTAACCGTAATAAGCTTTGCACTGAACATTGCTATGAATTTGGCAATTATAATGTGTGTTCTCAAATTCCACTTATCTGTTTCTAGTGATAATACCTCTTAACCCATTCCACACAATTCCTCCTTTTTACGCCCCTCAAGAAAAAAGCTTTGGAAAACATTGTGGAAAATGAAGAAACTGCTTGTATCAAGCAATTTCTTCATTTTTCACCATGTTTTCTACCCCAAAGGACGAAAAAAATAAAAATTCCCTCAACTTGAAATTGTCGTCTGCACCTTCGTTCAATTTGGACTCGTCTAAAATTCCACTGGGTTGGAATGGGTTAAGAGCAAAGTTTCTATTCATATTATCCTATTCCCACACAATGACGCTTTCTGACTCCCTCGAGAAAAAGGTTTCGGGAAACATTGTGGAAAATGAAGATATTGCTTACTACAAGCAATTTCTTTGTTATCTACAACGTTTTCTATCCCAAAGGACAACAACAATAAAAACAGAATTTCATCAACTAAAATTGTCGTCCGCAACATCTTTGAAAATCGTGTCGTCTGGTAATGGTCGTCTGGTGTTGTCAGGTAAAATTCAAACGCCGAAATTTAAAGAGGGTGCCAGTTGGCGAATCCGTTCTTGTTTAGAAAAGATTTATTGTTTTTATTCAGGCATTACGTGTCGAAGTGGATATACAAAAATGATCCGACTTTTCGTTACTCTACCAAAGTGATATGTGTGTTGACTGTCTCGTTAATTTGTGCATATGAGGTAAGGTTAATGTTCGTTTAACTCGAAACATACGGCTATTCGTCTATGTTATATAACTTCAACCTCTACTATAAGTGCCGCTGTCAATAGCGCAGCTGGTAGCGCGTCGGACTAACAATCTAGAGGTCCCGGGTTCGATCCCCGACGGCGGAACTCATCCTTTCCGACTATTTGTCTCCCACCAATGGGTCGAAAATCGTAGACCTATGTGGGATAGCAGCTGGAGGCTAGGAAGGGATGTGATGGCGGCACTGGTGTGAGAAATACCAGGAATCCATTGTTAGGTGCTCCAGCCGCCGCGATATAATGGAAAGATTGTTGAAAGTGGCGTAAAACCCCATTCAAACCCCCAGTAGAAAGATTAGGGCGCAAGTATAGGCGGATAATGAGTTATTATTCAATTAAACTGGTATTCAGTTAACCCTTTCATATTCGATCCCTGGTTTCTACGTCCCCGTGATATTATGATTGAGAAAACATTGTGGAAAAAGAAGAAATGGCTTGTAACAAGCTATTTCTTCTTTTTTCCCAATATTTTCTACCCCACTACATGGTTAATTTTTTAAAAATTAAATCCACTTTTAATTTTTTGGTCGCAAAACCTTTAAATTTTGACAGGTCTATGATTTTGCAAAACAGGAAAGGGTTAAGTCACCAGATAATAAAGTTAGCGCCAATCTCGTCGTGTAAGTGCTTCGGAACTGTCACCACTTAATAAATAATTGCAATAAAAACGCGGTTTTAATGTCGAAAATATTTTATGATAAATGTATAGAAATATCTGGTATCTTAATGAAATAAAATGGTGATGAAGAATATCGTGATATCTGCCAATTTTCGAATTAATTATATGGTAAGTGTTGGCAATTCTAGAGCATTCACGGAACAGAAATTATGTTTACTTAATTATGTGGTACCTCGTCAAATAAGTTCTCAAAAAAATAATTTCGTAATATACCCATTTTTTTTCGTGAAAGTTAGTAGCTTAGTAATTCAGTAAGTTATGGTAGCTCTAGAGCATTAATATGACGACACTCGTCTCATGTTGATATCATAAGGTGACATAAAGGTTTTCATATTTTCGATATCATAAGGTGACATAAAGGTTTTCATATTTTCATTAATTACGATTTTTGTGCTGTAAATTAACAACACAAAAAATCATTATTAAAATAAATATGAAACCATCACGAAAAAAAAAAAAAGGACAATAACGGGATATCCGACATTTTTCCTCACCGACTGCAGTTCTTTATCACTTTATGATCAGATTGATAGAAAGAGACAAAAGTATTTGTTCTTGTCCGTGCATCCACATGTATTTTTGTCCATTCACTTTTTTCTCCAATAGGACCATCCTTGACACTAAGTTACATTTCCATATTATTTGTAACTGTTTTTTTTTTTGTATGCTTATGTAATACAAAATCTATATTCGACGGTAACTTACCCGAAAGGTATTTCTTTAAAAAAAATGTCTTTCTTTTCGGCTTTTTCTACTTTCAGTTTGGTATAGTTATAATATTACTAGTGAACCAAATCCAGGCTTTTATACCTTATTTGTACCCCGCCATTGATAATGAAACATTGGCTAATTCTACTGACGTATCGGACAATTTACACCAAGCTAGACTGGCACTGCGTGTCTTCTCTAGTGAGTACCAGAAAATAGTCGTAAATATGTCTTGTCCGGTATTCGACCATCACATATTCCGTAACATGAATATTTGAAAAAAAACAGAAAAGAACATCGGATCTAGCTTAGATATTTGGACTTTTCGTTACAAGAAAGTATTGGCATTCTGCGTTTAGAAAAAAATTGTGAAAAGGAAACAGTTCCGACACATATCAGCCCCGATGTTCTGAAATTGACCGTTCGTTGGCCCCGCCTACCTACTCCATTTGTCACGCCCATAGACTCCAACAGGAAGTCCCTCAGCGATATTATAGGGCTTCTTTTGCAAAATTTATGGCCATTAGCATGTAACAAAAAGTAGAATGGTTGGTTGGCGACCTAAGCGATGTAACTAAACTGTAGTTTCGACGTTTAAGTCGCCATACCATCGAACAAGGGTGACTTGTTATTTGATTGACATCCGCGATCGGTCATTTGGCGACTGACGGAATGCTTCGCGTATCTATACAGTGTGATTACGGTTTTCGGTTCATACCTCCATGAAAACAAAAGATATTCTCTTCATCTCTTAATTACAACTACTTCTTTATGACAGCTTTTGTTCCGAAAAGGGAATTTCGATTGTAGTCGCTTAGAAAAAGTGGTCGCTTAGTAGAAGTGGTCGCTCGAACAAGATCGACTCTAATACAAATAGTAGACAACAAATAAAATGTACCTCTGGCTCTAAATTAAAAGGAAGGTCAAGAATTGCCAACATAAAATGATTTTGAAATTTAGTTTAGATTTCTGTTCGGTCAAGCTTTTCATAGCGGGTTTGTGACCTATCAAGAAGCTATGGAAACTTAAACAAAGATTTCAGGAATCCTTTTTGTGAGGAATTCACTCGAGAGCAATAGAGCCTTTAACAAATTCCCACACAAGCCCTCCTTTTACGCCCCTCAAGAAAAAACTTTGTAAAACTTTGTGGAAAACGAAGAAATTGCTTGTATCAAGCAATTTCTTCATTCTACATTGTTTTCTATACCAAAAGACGAAAATATTTTAAAAAACCATCAACTGAAACTGTCGTCCACAGCTTCTTTCAATTTGGACCAGTCTTAAATGTTGTTGAGTTGGAATGGGTTAAATTATTTCTAATGTCTAACATTATTTCAGTTTCCGTGATCATCTCCTTCATTCTATCGTCCATCCTGACAGTGTTCTCCATATTTCGAATACTGGTGCACTACAGAAAGAATCTCAAACTGATGTTTAAAGGGACATACAGCCATTTTGCCTTTAACCGTGATAACAGGCGACCCCAGTTTATAATGGTGAGTAATTGGTTAAATGACAATTACAGTGAATCTTTACTTTATTTAACCTTTGTCATGCTGAATAATCAGCTTTCTCAAAATTGCATCGAAATGAAAGGACTGAAATTACTGGATTACTTGATTGTGGGTCAATATTTCTTTTGAAAACTTATTTCTATAAACAATTTCTGTTTCATTGGGATAGCCCTTTTGTTTAGACTAAGATTAGACTGCACAACTGTGCAGACTGATCTTTATCTAAACCTCCTGACAAAACAGGAATATTTCGGGTTAAGCATGACAGGGGCTAATTACCGATATTAATCAAGAATAGGTTTTTTATTTATAAAGCTTATATTCTAATATGTTAAAAGTTTTTCGATTTTATATGTGCCGAAGGTTCGTATCATAATACGGTCTCTGTCGTCCATCCTTCCGTTTATAATTTTTGTCGAGCACAACTCTACCTATATGGTGTAAATCGGAAGAGGTTCAAACTTGACTTTAGGTACCCTATTGATATTTGATACAAAAGCCACTTATTAGCAAGTTTTAATTTCAGTTGCAAGTTTTAATTTCAGTTTTTTGTGAGGTTCTGCCCAACAACTGTCAGAGGCAAATGAAGAATTATTTGTAGTGGTAGTGTATCCAGTTTACGAGTCATTTCATAATTTGCATAAGTACAAGATATACTGACTTCGATTTAAACGCCTCACACGTATAAATATAAATGTATTTTTAAATACGTAATAATAATGATTATGAAAAAGAGAAAATAACCAAATGCTGATGGGATATTTTTTTCAACTGCAACAACTCATAATTGAATAAACAGCACTAACCACAATCGATTGAAAGTGTTATTCTGTTTCTTGCCAAGTCCTCGTGTCCCTAAAGATATTGTTAAACGCAAGTCCTCCGTTTTAAACAGTCAAGTGTTTTCGTCACGATGCTCTGTTTTGATTTTTCAGTCTGATAGCCTTTCCTACGCCGGCTCACAAGTCGGATATATTTTATGGGGTAAGTTCTTTGGACAATAAAGTTATCGTTTTGGCTGAAAAAGGCACGTGTGTAATTAGCATTTTGTAATTTGACGTGTGGCACGGGAGATCAACAACCCCTTTTATAAATATGGAATATCGTCTTACGATAGAGATACAACATCTTGTATTGGCTTTGAGGTGCGGAGAAAATTTTCCTCCGCGGCAAGAAACCAATACAAGCTGTTGTATCACAATCGTTACGTAATATCTTATTTATTATATAACTGTCTTTTATTAAATAGATTCGATATCTTTGATAAAAATGTGTATTTCTGCAAGTATTTCCCTTCTCCTCTACCATTCTGATTATGTTTACTTGCATTAGGACGTCATATAAGAACGAAAATGACGTCATATTAGACTACCTCATATGGAGCCGTATTTGACGCTGTCAAATACGGATTTTTTTCTGACATATCCGATTTTGTCTGTGTTGGATGTAAATATTTTACTAGAAATAATTATAGGATTATAGGTATATTATGAATTTTGATATTGCATTACACTACAAAAGTTGATAGCTTTGCAAATGTAGGCCTTCTCAAGCATGTAGAAAGGCCATTTCGTTATCGTGAAAATGATATAATAATGCCAGTAATTACGTCACTTTACAAAGCACTTGGTGTTTACATAGCATAATACATTATTTCTGGTTTATCCCCTCCTACCCCCCCCCCAAAAAAAAAGACATATTATAAATGGAAAAACGAATCGTGTTCACAAAATTCTGATATTATTAATTACGTCACCTAAAACAAATGAATCAAGTATCTATCTGTTGTTAGATGACTCTTTTATCAAATTCAGTATTCTTTATAAATTAAAATAAATTCTGTTTTTTTTTTCTTTTTGTTTTTTTTTTTAATGAATCAACTCAAGTAACTGAATCATTCTTTGTCAAGTTGACGGATAGCATCTTCCAGTCAAAGAATCCACCAATCGATTCACTCAAGACCAGAAGTGAACTTTAAACTATGGCATTGGTCGACAATAGTATAAAAAGCTTTTTGTTGATTCCTATTTCCATTTTGCAGGTTACATTATAATGTTTACAGTTTTACTCTTGCTGTGTTTTCTGCTCGCCTACCTTATAATTCTACCACTGGCGGGAGAAGTTTCCAAAGAATTACTACTCGTCCTCGTTAACGCCATGTGAGTACATTTCATGTCTTGTAAACGTGGAAATGTATTGGGAGTCTGTGAATAATTATTTGAAAAAAGACGTGGTGCAGCTGACGTTAATTAGAGACGATACTTTTTAAAACAATATATAGCTATGTAACGTAGATTTACCATGCAGTTTAGAAAATCTACAACGAGTGAAAAGTATCAACCCTTGTCAGTCTGAACTATTCACGCAGTCTGACCAATGTCGATACTTGTCGCTCTTACAAGGAGGTTCTTTTTCGGATCACATTTACATAATGGATATTTCTATCGTTAACCAGGAAAACTCCGTAAAGACCAATCACATCATTATTTTAGTTTAGTTCGACTGTATTGACTCGTTATTCACGTATGCGGGTGTTTTATCAGCACTTGAAGAGACATATCTGTTCTCTATTACTATGATTCGGAATGGTAGACAAAGCTGTTATTACAATGTGACAAGTTTAAGTTTACAATGTTGATTAAATATTATTCCAAAGACCCATGTGACATAGAAGTACAGTGATAGCAACAGTGAAAAATTGTATACATTTTGTACTTTATTTTAAATTTTCTAGCAACATTCCATAAATAAAGAAGTACATTTAAACATGGATTCATATCAAATAAACTAAACGTACTAAGTTTAATATGAACCCAACGAAGGAATATTTTAAGTGACATAGGTAACGGTATACATTAAATTACATGTAGTATCGTAATAATAATTTTACGGGGGTAGATTTCTGTACGAACACAAATAATGCAAGGTTTGTCCCTGTAACATTATAAATGAAGTATATTTTCGTTGTGTTTATGAAGAAAATTGATTCAATAAATAGGATATATAACAACAGTGTACTTTTCTATTTGTTGTTATCGTGTTCGAGAATCGAGTGTAGATATTTTTTATTGGATGAGATCGAAGGTCGAATCCAATAAAAAATGCCTACACACGTTTCGAGAACACGATAACAACAAACAGATAAACACACTGTTGTAATATTCTATTTATTACATACCTTTTAGGACATGACATTAAGAAAATTCTCTTAAATGATTAAGAAATAACCAACTTTCCGAAAAACCCGAACGTCAATACACAAAAAAGTAGTCCGTGTTTAACGGTACTCGACGAATACAGTTTATTAGTACACGCCGAATGCGGATTTTTTCTCTCTCGAGTTGTATTAGATAGCAAGATTTTAATTCATATCATTTATAGGTATATAATAAATTTTGTTATTGACGTCAGAAATGTCCCTACTTGTAAGAAACGAAAGTACAAGAAGAAGAAATATTCATAGGGAATTTCTTCGAGAATCTTGTCTTCCGAGATGTTGGTGTTCGGCGAGCTTAAGATGTAAAATAAATAGGAAATGTATTAGGAAATTAAACATTGAGACAAAAAGCGTTTGATTTATGTCCAATGTACAATCCCTAACCATATTTGCATTTTCAACGAATTCGCCCAAAATCAATCGTATCCTTTTGTTAAATAATAAGGCAGTTAAATGATTTTATGCTTATTCTGTTTTACAGTGTAACAACGAATTATAAATGTTTTTGTAATATCAGAATATAATGGACACTGAATGAAAAAAAATCATATTCATCTTCCAAGGAAATACGGTATAAGCATTTACGTTCTTCATTTAGTTTAAAGGTTGGTCAAGCCAAGGTACCAGTTTCAAACGCTTATCTGTGCGATGATAGTCTCAACTGCGAACTCAGCTCTCAATATTTGTTTACTGTCCATGTGCCTAAGTAAGGTTCAAAACGAAACATTGAAAACGATCATTAGAATAAAGCTCTAATAGAACTTCTTATTCTTCTATAGCAGTCTTTAATAAATTAATCTTTGATCCGCTGCTTAACTATAATAAGAAAACTATTTAAATCTTCTTTTCTTTGAGTGAAACATACTATGTACATCATTGTAATGCTTTAAGTGTCTGACTTGAAAGCGTTTTCAGTAAAAAGGCCGAAGTAGTAAAATTTACGCCTAGATAAGTGAATTTAGATACAATTTCTAATTCGTAAAATAATTGTAAAAGAAATCTAAATTATTTAGTAAATTTTCAAACGCATACACCAACACTGTAGAGCGTTTGAACTAGTCTACTAAGGTGTAGGATAATTCGAAAAAATAACAATGTCACCTGCATATTAAATCAAAAGTAGCTTGAAAAACAACCATCTGTACCAGCTAACGTATTTGTGATAAAAGTGTCTTCTATAAAGAAACATTATAAATAGAAATGGTGATATATTTTCACAATGTCCAACCCTACGTAACACCTATATTGCATTCAAGAACTGTCACTAAATCATTTTGATATTTTACTTTTTAACTTGGCGGGAGAATACATTTATCTTATATTGTTAAGAATATTTCCACGTAGGCAAAGTTTTATTTACTAAACTTATACCATGATTGTTTATCCTGTAAGACAATTGTCATGATATATTCATATATTTCAGTCCGGCAATAGCTATATATCAAGGTCTGGTGATAATCCAACAACTGTCATCATGGACACTGCTACAGTCCGCATCCATGACTAACAAAGAGGGGAAGGAGACAACAAAATCGGTCCTTGCAGTGGACAACAGGTGAATCAAAATAGACTTTTAATTGCCAACCAAATGGCAAAATGGAAAATTTAGATTGTTTCAAATTGAAAAGAGTTGCAGAAGACAATTTAATGTTTACGAAATTTTAGATCTTTTCAATTTCAGGGTAGAGAGCATTGTGGAAACTGAAGAAATTGCTTGTTACAAATAATTTTTCATTTTAAAGAATTTTTTTCCAATGATTTTTTTAGGGGGGGGGGGGGTTAAAAGCGTCATTGCGTGGGAGTGATCTTTTGGAAATATCACTTATTTATTTATTATTATTTTGAATATAGATCATTTTTTTGGAACGGGAAACAAATAAAGCGTTTCATATTTTATACCATAGAATTGCTTGAATCGAATATGTATATTAGGGTGTCTTCAAACTTTATTATTTCACAAGGAAATGTCTATTTCCAAGCTTATGTACTATTTTTGATATTGAAAAGATTCGCATAATATTGTTTGACCCTTTCTTATTGTTTAATTTGGAATCAGACACTCATTATCAAGTTACTTAGTCATACCTGTCATAATTACCTATGAAAATAATTCTGTTAGATTGCATTTTTCGCTCAGCTATTTTCGGAGAAACCCCAAGGTATTGCTATAGCACTGATGTCAATTGGGTCCACGTCTGCGACATTGTCGTCGCCGAAAAACTTTGACAATTTATAATATTTCTGGTAATACAAGACACATTCATGCATTTGAAACTCGGAATATATGTTGACTATGAAAAGAGCAATCTATAACGACAAGAGGGAAACTCCAAATACATTTTCTGAACGGATTATGCCCCTATTTCAACTAGGAAGTTTTGCCCACTATCAAGCACTTGAACAGTCGAGTGGTAGCATGTGGTGCTCTTATTAAATAGTCTCTATGAATTACTCTGGCGTTAATTCAACTTGAGATGCAAGACTATAAAACGTGAAACAAACCTTAAAATTTTCATGTCGTTTATTATTCAAATCTAAAATAACACAGATTATATCAAATGATTTAATGAAAACCAACCTTTTTCATCTACGTATATTCATCGTTGCAGGAAAATCTACCACAATATGTCCTACTTCCTTTTCTTCTTCTACATCGTACTTGGTGTGTTTGGTTGCTTAGTGACCATAATTAAAGGCATGATTTTAGGCATATTTTATCTGGCTAGACTAGATATGTGTGGACTGTGTAGGGGGTTTGAGCAATGGGACAGAGGTAAGTGGTAATCTTTGGACCTCCGAACCTTTGGAGTCATGTCGTCAAGCAGTCAGACTGAAATACATACAGTATGTATTTTAGTAAACCGAACGCGGCTATATATAATGGAAAATCTGAATTTAATGTATGCTAACAGAGCATTTAGTGTTAATGCTAAAATTGATGACACCGAACGATGTTTAATGATCACAAAGCTTACCATGGATAAGTTGTAGACAGATAACTTCTTTTTATGGCATTCAATGGATTTAGAAATTTAGACTCTTCAATGGCAGTTTGCCCCCGTTGAACTCTGAAACTACCTCGAAATTGTGTGTTAATTTAGTTTCATGATGATGACCACAAATTTTGCAAAATAACGCCATCTAAGACAAAATTCCTATTGAATGTAAGTGGGTATAGCCAACGATCCATCAATCATTGATACACTGTCTTTTTAGCTAGCAAAGCGTCAGCTTAAGTTGACAGACAGAATTTTGAGGTCGTCTCAAAGCTCAACGAGCGCTGGAGGCTTGACCACTAAAACCGTTATATGCCTACACCTTAAAAAGTATTTCTTATGTATTTCAGGAATATTGCAAACTCTATATCTGTATCTTAAGAAAAAAGCTTTGGAAAACATAGTGGACAATGAAGAAATTGCTTGTAGCAAGCAATTTCTTCAATGTCTACAATGTTTTCTACCCTACAAGGGATTAAATTTTCTGAATTCCACCGGATTGAAATTCTCCCAATTTGAACCAGTCTAAAATTCTGTCATTTTGTAATGGGTTAACTCCTTGGTTAATTTATTAATCATGGTATCACATTTGACAAAGAAGATTACCTAATAACCCAATGCTTTGCTAGCTAACTTTGCTTCCAGTACTTTGATTGTACTACAGTTTTCCTTAAAACTAAGATAATATTGGAGCAGCTTCTTGGTTTCTCACATACAAATACACTTATATCTTAGGTCATAAAAACGGAAAAAGACAACAACAATAATCCCCTCTAGAGCCTTAAGATAGTCGGCGACGATTTATACAAAATTGATTATGTGACGCCCTTTTTACTTTGCATATCTGGAAAGGGCATTCTTTAATCTACAAAATAATTGAAAATATGAGATTTCTAAGGAAGAGATCTAGTTCTAGAGATCGTCCTTAAGCACATTTAAAATCAAAGTACCGAAATTACTGTAAGCTAGCAAAGCATGATTTTATTTAGAAAATCCTTCCCTTGTTGGTTAGAAAACATTGTGGATATTGAAGAAATTGCTTGTTACAAGCAATTTCTTCATTGTCCACACTGATTTCCGAAGCTATTTTCTTTAGATGCTTAAAAGCGGAATTGAGTGGGAATGGGTTAAAAAGCATGTCTTTGACAAAGTTCTTTACCATTTGAATAATGTTTGCAATATTCATGGAATACATAAGAACTATTTTCATGGCGTAGGCATTCCATAGATTTGGTGGTTAAGCCTCCAGAGGCAGTTTGCACTCATTTGAACTTTGGGACGACCGCAAAGTTTTGTCTGTTAACTTAAGCTATCAAAAATGACGCTTTGCTAGCTATAAAAAACGAACATGTGCATCAGAACGGGCTACCAGTACTTCATAGATAGTGTTGACACAGGGTAAATTTGAAACTCTTGGTCGTGCTTATTTACCTGAATTGACATATCGTCGTTGGGCGAACAAATGTCGTAACTACAGCTTTATTCAAGCTATAGTTACGATATTTTTGCACGCCCTACGACGTTATTTTTATCCCAAGATCAGTACATCTAACATAACTTGTTACCAGGAGCATTATCAGAGTTTATTATATAAGTTTTTATCTACTTCAGGCTACATGTATTATTTGAGTTTTCTGTACGTGGAGGAATCCCACAGGCACCCGGTGATGTTAGTATTCTGTGATATCCTGTATGACTTTGTACACAGACATGACAATGTGAAATTAAAACGGTACGGTGCTACTGATGAAGAGTCCAGCTCCGGAAATGATAGTCCAAACCACGTGACCAAACAAATCAGTTTGTCACCTGAGAGTAGATTAATCCACAATAGGTGGCTAAAAGCTTACACACTCATTAAAAATCCATCCATAGTAAAACCGGAACAAGATGGCGACACTTCCTGTGACAGTGATGACATTTTAATTGATTTAGACGGCGATCACGTGGTCGATCGTGGACAGTCTGCGACCTTACTTGAGTGTTGAAAATCGTGGATTAACCCGATCCAAGATGGCAACATTTAAATTGGTCCAAATTCAAAGGAGTTGCAGACGACAATTTAAAGTTGATGTAATTTCAGATTTTAATCAACTTTCTATGTGGAAAACAATTTTGAAAATGAAGAAATTGCATGTTCGGAAGTAGTTTCTTAATTTTACACAATGCTTCCCAATTGTTTGTTTTCTTGTGCGGCGTCAAAAAGTGTCATTGTGTGGGAATGGGTTAAAATATGAATTATGTTCAATTTTTCAGAAATACTACAGAATGATTGAATCATGTAAGAAGGAGTGGGGTGTTAACTTGTTATTGAGGAAAAATTCGAATATTATTAAAACAACCATGTCCCTACTATTCCTTACCAATCATTCCATGTCAAAAATATATTTAATTTCATTAAATTGACATTTCTTTACTTATGTGATACTCGGCATTCGTATTCGACTTGCTTCTTAATACCATTTATGATTCATGTTTTTGCTGCACAGCGGATATATACTGTTCTGAACGAAGTGATATGGCAAGATTTTCAACGTATCGCGGTTGTCAATCAAAGAATAAATCGATCAATCAAATAATCCATTTTGAGTGTAGGTGAAGTGTGAACTCCAACATTTGACGACATTTGTGTGAAGTATTTTTGTTGGTTGGGCTACTTAAACGTCGTACCTATAACTTATTCAAGCTGATTTCACGACGTTAAGATCGCCAAACAACCATTTATTTATGTGTTATAGGCTATATATTTAGAAATAACGCTGTTCGGTGTCGAAATGGAACTTCCTTTCGGAGCTCAGTGGACGGGGCCAGCGATCCGTCAATTTGAAGATAAATGGAGTTGATTAAGAACTCAAACAGTTGTTTGTAAAGTAGATCAAAAATACTGAGCATAAAGAAAACTTGCCACTACTGATTTTTCTGATATTTTTGTTCTCCTGTGTGAAAAAAATATTTTAAATTATGATAGCAACTAGGAACCATGCAACTGCAAAAAAAATCTTTAAAATCATTAAAAGCGTATAAGCTTGAGCTAAGTAGAAAAGAAAAATGAATTTTCGGTCTTAACACTGGTCATGCTGAACCCGGAATATTCCGGTTTTGGCTGGAGGTGTAGACATAAGTGCAGACTGAACTAGGTCTACACATCCTGCTTATACTTTTCCTGCCAGAGTTGTTTATGAAATTGGTTTCTAAAACAAATATTGATTTTTAAACAACAAGTTCTATCAGTGCGTTCAGCCCTTTGGTTTTTATAGCAATTCAGTAAGGTAATTTATACAGCATGATAAGGGTTAAAACTATTGTGGAAATGCCACAGCCACAAATGATCAATGCCAAGAAGCCAATGGAAGGCTTATGGTAAGTAAGTCTGTGACCGCTGTTGCCAGTGCAATGAATAGTCGCGGCAATCATTAATTAATTTGAATGATTGATTGAATGGGGTTTAACACCACTTTAACAGTATTTCAGCTATATTGCTAGTTACTTTGCTGAGGCTGGAGTATCTAACAATGGATTCCCGGTATTTCTCACACAAGTACTACCACCAGATCCTTTCCTAGCCTCCAGCTGCCTTGTATCGAACCCATGACATCCCATGATTGAAGATTAGGAGTCTGATGCGCTACCGACTGCGCTTTGACGGCGGCAATAATAATTTTGAGAACTCGTGTACACCTTATCGGGTCAGTTGCTGACTGGCCGGGACCCGGAGCGGTACGGGTTACATCATATCGTGATCGTCTTGAGATAAGACTGGGATTTCTTCGAAACAGGTGCGTTACTAATAGAGAGATGTTTGGTGGTAGGTTTACAGTCCAAGCTGTTTGGAACAGTTGGACTTTGCGCTCGAAGGCCACATGATAGACCGATTCTTCTACTTATCATGGACTTAACCGGTTTGCATCGGTCACACAGCACCTTTGGGTCAATCAAAAGCAATTGAAACGCTATTCACACTGCGTTTTGCTGACGACAAAATACGTGTGTACCGCAAGCCTTAATAACGTCATACTCAAGCATGTGTCAGGCTAGTTTACAGATATGGTGATGGGAGTCTTATGGAATGGGGATGTTTTTGTGCTCAAGGACGTTCCCCCCTTGTTGTTGTTCAAGGCACCAGTACGGGGATCAACTTTTGCAACCCTTTCTCCCCTTTATGCACATACACGGTCCTGGTCTTACGTTTAAGCACGATAATTCTAGGCCCCACACAGCATTTCTAACACAAGATTTTCTGAGAAATACCGATATAGACTGGCCTGCACTCATCACCGACCTCAAAGGACAAAAAGGACACAGTGTTGAAAATTGTGTCGAAAACAATCAAAACAGACTTAGATCAAACAGATTAAATAACTACAATGTTTTCTACCGCCGCTGTTTCAATTGTGGTATGAATAATCATTATACCTCAGATTGTAGACGTGTTTATTTACATTAGGAAATCACGGACAGATACACAAATTCACATATACCCGTTGATAACATATATGATGCTTTAAATTCAATATGTTCAAACTGCCACTCATTTCCATGTTCTTGCAGGCTTAAGAATGATTTTGCGTCAATTTCAAACTCAATTCTAATTCCAAATTCTAGATCAGATTCTACTTCTGAACTTAAATGTAGTTCTCATTCTAATTATAAGGAAATTGAAGAAGAATAGCGCCTGCAAACACAAAGTTTAGAAATAGTAAAGATGATCAATTCGTTTGTAGATCAAACAACACCATAGACTCCTCTTTAAAATTTCAACAAAAGGGTTTGCATATTGTTCATCTCAATGTTCAACATTTTCTACCAAAATTTGATGAGATCAAGTATATCTTATCTTCGAATACAATTGACATTTTTGGCTTTTGTGAAACATTTCTTAGTAGTTCCTTAAATGATTTCAATCTTTACATCCCTACTTTTACGTATATAAGGAAAGATAGAAGGTATAAAAGGGGAGGGGGAGTTTTGGTTTATCTAAAGAATCATATCCCTTTCAAGCATAGATCAGATTTAGAATCAGAGGAAATCGAATCTATATGGATCGAAATATGTTATAAAAAGTCGAAACCCTTTTTACTGTGTTTTGTTTATCGCCCACCTCAATCTAATCAAGAATGGATATCTTCTTTTGATATGCAAGTTAAGAAAGTAGACGGGATTAGCACTGAGTATCACATAATTGGTGACTTTAATATCAATTACGTTCCAAGTAAGAAAGACTTTATGCATAAATCATGGTCGAATTTTGCTTTAAAGTACGGACTTTCTCAAATGATCAATAAACCAACTCGAATATCTAAAACGTCTTCTTCAATTATTGATCATATCTATACAAATCGAAATGACAGGTTGGCTGAAGTTTTTGTTTCGCATCTTTCACTGAGCGATCATTTTCCAATTTGCATGACACGAAAAATGAAAATTAAACCCTTTAAAGGAAATAGCCATTCGCTTATGACATATAGAAATTTTAAGAACTTCAAAACACCAGAATTTCAAAAAGATTTAAGTGCCTCACAGATACATTTAATTGAAACTGAGCATGACCCAGAATTGGCTCTTTCGTTGATTTATAATATTATTCACAAAGTTTTATCCGTCCATGCTCCAATAAAATGTAAACGTATTAAAAGTAAGCATCTTCCCGAATGGATAGATACCGAAGTGAAAAAAGCTATGTACGATCGAGATCGTTTTCATAAATTAAAGGATTGGGTTAACTATAAAACTATGAGAAATAAAGTAGTACACCTTATCCGCAAAAACAAGAAAGGTTTCTACAATAACGCAGTTAATAAAGGCACAAGTAGTAGGGATCTTTGGAAAAACCTTAGAAAAGTACAAAACAATGACAACTTGGACAACGTTTCATCCCCATTACCTTCGGAAATGATATTCAACGGAGAGCATATCCGCGGAATACATCAAATCCTCAGTAATTTTAATGATCATTTTATCAACATAGCAAACATCGTAAAAAAGTCATATTTCAACGAAAATACATTTTCTTACATGCACACACATTTAAACAATGTATTGAAAGACAATTTTTTTGACATAGATTACATTACACCCTCAGAGGTTTGTCAAATGATACATAAACTTGACATAAAAAAAGCTGCTGGTATTGACGGAATAAGCGCCAAAGTTCTGAAATCGTGTGGTGATCACATAGTTTTACCATTAACTTCTATCATTAACAACAGTATTGCCAAAGGTATATTTCCAAATGCATTAAAAGAAGCATATGTTTTACCTCTACACAAAGGGTCTGAAAAAGAAGATCCAAATAACTACCGCCCAATATCAATATTGCCAACTATTTCAAAAATTTTTGAACGTCATTTATATAAGCAACTATTTTCATTCCTAGATAAAAACAACATATTATCGAAAAATCAATCAGGTTTTAGAGAAAAACATTCTTGTCAAACAGCCCTAATTCGGCTAATCGATGAATGGTCAAAAGAAATTGATTCCGGGAAGATTGTCGGTTCGGTTTTCGTCGACTTAAAAAAGGCATTTGATTTGGTAGATCATAAAATTTTATTATATAAGCTCAGGTTACACAATTTCTCAGAAAAAGCCTTAGCTTTATTTGAATCTTATTTATCTAATAGGAAACAGTACATGAGATATATTGATATTTATTCTTCTCCGCAAATAATATCTAGTGGTGTCCCGCAAGGCTCTATTTTAGGGCCTCTTCTGTTTTTAATCTACATAAATGACATGAGTTTGCATGTTATAGCGTCCAGGTTAGACCTGTATGCGGATGATTCGACACTTTATACATCTGGCATCAACAATGACGAAATACAAGCCAACTTACAAAATAGCTTAAATTCAATACTCACATGGTGTTCTAATAACAATATGCTTGTAAATGCGAATAAAACAAAGTGTATGCTTATTGGACCTAAACATAGAATAAAGAGGTTAAAATTAGATTTTAAAGATAAATGACGTTGGTATTGAAATTGTTGAGTCCCATAAAATTTTGGGTGTTCACGTTGACAAACACCTGTCATGGAATGTGCATATTGACAAAATTAGTTCTATAATGAATAGTAAAATCTCTCTTCTAGAAAGAATTTCGGCTTATCTGTCGTTTGAAATGAAACAATTGTTTTTACAATTCTTACATATTACCTATTTTTGATTTTTGCTGTACAGTTTGGTGGAAAAGTGCTAAATGCAGGATCTCTAAATTGTTTGTGCTCCAGAAAAGAGCAGCTCGTGTTATACTAAGCCTTTCAGCAAGAACAAGTTCGATTGATCTTTTTTCTACACTTAATTGGTTAACTTTCGATAACCGATGTAATTATCACACAGGTCTTTTAATATATAAATGTAGAAATAACCTTTTGCCAGGGTATATGGCAGACGTCATTTCTTTTAGTAATAACACTTACTACAATTTACGATCAATTACTCATCATGACATAACTAACTCAAAGTTTAATACATTGTACAAGAAAAACTCATTTTCGTACTACAGCATGAGTGTGTGGAACGAAATTCCTTTTTCAGTTAGAGATGCTACATCTTTATCCAGTTTTAAAAAAACAGTTTAAACAATATTTGCTATTGAAACAATTCTAAAGTCTCACCAGAAGATACCTAAGTAATAGACCTTTTCACGCAAAGCGCCAGATGACTAAAATGTCTACATCCGTTAGACGCTTTCAAAAAATAACAACAACAACATTTTCCCGTTGCGGGGAGTTTTTACTTCCGGTTTGAAAAACTCAATAGAAAATAAGAAGGCTCGATACGACCCCGAACTTTAACAGTGTTAAAATGTCAGAAAACAAATTTCTTTTTGTGAAGTCAGTGTTTACAAATCCGAACAATAGATTGGAAAATGGTTTGAAAAATGTTCCGGCCTTTGACATATCAAAATTAAAAAATATTTAGTGGAATCGCGGGACAAATCGTTTGACAAAGAAAGCGTCCGGGCCTACAAGTCGTTGAAGGCGTTTAAATACTTTGAAGAGGGATTTGTCCAGAAACTCAGTCACATTGAAAAAACTGTGGAAAATACTAGTTGTATTTAATCAGTTCCCGTGTCCTTGCTTCATACCAGGGAAAGTCCTACCAAACCGCTTACGTTAGATTTTAATAGAAATCGTACCTCGCAGGGGATTTGGCAATGCAGCATTTCGCATTCTGTCATTTCATCTGACCGCTCATGTGAAATCTGAACTTCGTTCTGCTCATTTCTAAGATCAATTTCAGGCAACAAAACGAGTTTCTTGGTGTAACACACGCTACAGTTTTCTTTCTCAAGGGTTTCTACTGCTCCGTCATATTTGGACGATTTCATACTGGAAACAGTAGTTCTCCTTTGCCTCAATGTTACTGGCAAAATCACCGGAAGATTCTTTGTCGGTATAAAGTCCACAGACGTTGGATCATAACTTCTCTTCCCATTCACAAAATGTCGACCACAAAATAAAGAATTATTCGTTGGTGCAAATTTATTTCTTCCATGGAGGACTCTTCCAGTTGCCTTTATCCATAATTTTCTTCTAGACACCGGTTTCTTCGGAATTCTATGGAAGGATATATTAGAGTTGTGCCTTGTCGATCTACAATCTGCCAAGCAACAATTGTCATTTCCACTCATCTTTTTAGGATAATATATATCCCAAAGCAAAATGTATCCACTCAAAGTTGTTAAGCGTATTCAATTTATTTTTATTTTGGTAAAAGATTGAAATGATAATGATAAATAAATAAACACCATGCAATAATATTCCCGTGCCGATTGAAAACGACGTCTGGTCGGATTCTTTGATTCGTCGATCAGGGCCCAGTACTTGGCGGCATATCGGTTGAAACATAAAAAGACCAATTTGTTTCATCAATTCCTAAATTTTACTAATATACATAAAGAGTGTGCGGTGTTGTTTATTGGATGCTTGGTGACATGTTGCCGTCTACACATAACACCATATAGATATGTGATATACCAAAGGGAACCCTTTACATCAAGACTGTTTACCGAACAGCACTCCATTATAATCATTACATTTGATTATTTCTATTTTTCATTCTTTTCTTCGCACTATTAACATCGTCATCATACTATTATAATTTCTGTAATAATCCTTTTTTCGTTAATATATAGTGCTCTCAATTTTGAATTTCCATATACACTTTTTAATCGGTATATGGCATATCTAGACGAAAAGCAGATTATATAAATCAATGAATATATTTTCTCCTTTGCTCCAACACTTCTATTGCCAGAAGGCTGCGAATGTCAATTTGAGAAGAAGCATATGAAAACATTGTGGAAAATGAAGAAATTGCTAGGATAAAGTTATTTCTTCGGTAACCACAATATTTTTCCTGTCACATATGGAAAAAAAAGAAATAAATAAACAATTAAATTCCATTAGCTCTAAAATGTCGTCTGCAGCTTCTTTTGGGCCAGTCAAAAAATGCATTCATTGGGAATGGATTAATATTGGAATGTTATTTTAGTCAATATTATATCTGTCAAGATGCTTGACACTTCTCCGTATACTGCAAGGCGGGATTTTTCATTCATCAACGTAATCATTCAGTGTTTGCGTCGAGTCACAAACTATAACTATTTACTTTTCCTTCCTTGTATGTGTGTGAGGGGGGGAGAGAGTTAAAAATATGTCCAAAATATCTTATTTCGTAGGAGATATTATTGTATGAAATGGTAATTTTCGCAAAACTCGAGGTACGTAATGTTTCATATGGCCTAGACACCAGGTCGTTTTAAACTTAATTTTGTTACTAATACACGATAATATCATCAATGTTACTCGCTACAACTAGTCCACATATATCTGCCCACATATTGAACCCCTTTTTGCACCAAAATTTTGATTTTTAACCTTTATTTTTGCTCGTTCAAAATAGACAATTTATATAGGATTATATAGTGATAAATTATCGACTCCCCGCAATCGATCACGTGACAAAGTCTCGGGTAAATATCGCCTTTAACGAGATTCGATTTGACGCATGCGCTGTGAGACCATGAAAAGGTCTATTAACCTAAAGGCGTATCTGTCCGTAGATTTACTATCCTTTTGAACATTTCCCTCCATGTTTTTGTTGTTGTTGATAATCAAACTCTATACGCATGTTTTTATCATTTCATCATTTACAGTAATCATTTTCATAATAGCGAAGGCAACATTGTAAAAAAGACTATTCAGGTATTCTAATTTGAAAATGTCTTAATGTTCTACCTTCATGAAATAAAGCTGTTATTATTATTATTAATCCGACTGAGCATATCTAGAATTAGCTAGGCCGTCGTGTCCGTCAGCAAGTCAATCCATCTCAGACGTAAGGGGATGTTGAATGCACCCCTGTGTTCATATATGTTCTTAGATCCATGTGGAGGCGATGTGTTGCTGTTAAATATGCTAGAGATAGACACAACCTAAGCGGCGAAGTAAATAGTAAATAGAGAATAAATGACCGATCGCAGCTTTCTGTCAAGGAATTAATCGACCAATCAACTTATTTCAACTCCGACATTGGGCTCCATTTCTGTTTACCTTTTTTCATTGGTTTGGCGACTTAAACGTCGTAATTACAGATTTTTCAAGCAGTAGTTACGACGTATGAGTCGCCAACAAACTATTCTACCTTTTTTACATTTTACATTCTACTTGCCTTTAGCTTTTCAAAATTACGGCGTTTAAAATCGAAGCGGGACTCCCTGTAGGATTCGATGGGCGTTGAAAATTGAGTTAGTGGGCGGGACCAGCGATTGGTCGATCTTTAGTTTCAGTGTAAAATCGATATATCTTTCATTGAGTTAACAACTAAAGATATAATTTTCCGAGTGGCGGAGATAGGAATGGAAATATACTTTTGATGCTCACTCAATGAAAGGTAAATCGATCTTCCACGAAAAAAAAAAAAAAAATGACAGAAGGTTATATTTTGGGGGAAAATTCATTTCGCACGTGATTTATATGGCAACCTGATGACGTTACCGGTGTCTTTTGTCCCATCTAGATGGCGTTAAGTAGCCCGTAATGACTAAAAGCGGGGCAAAGTCTTCTAAAACAGTGACTTCATCATTTTGATAAATTCATTGTTTTCGGTGGAATTATCGAGTGATAATTTACCGAGAAATTCCAATAATCTACCGGAAAGCTTTTAAGAAAAGTTAGTGGTATTCTAGATTGAAACTTGTTCTAAGATGCTCATATTTGCAAATTTTAGGGCGTTCTTTTGTTTAGAAATACATGTACTTATTAAGTCCCCTGGCTTTTTAAAATTGATGCCTGAACCTGCTTAACCATTTTATTACTGAATAAATTTTGTATAGAATTAAATTCAAAGCACCGAAATCTCCGGAGGCACTAGTGGAAGGTCAATACTTGTTTGAAAACTGATTTTTATATTGAAGGGGCAAGCAGGTGATTTAGATTAAGATATGAGCAGGCTGATCTTTGGCTATACCTCCTTCCCAAACAGGATATTCTGGGTTCAGCATGACAAGGGGTAATAGAACCATAAGGAAATAATTTCACAGTTCTTAAAATTTTGGAACCACCTAATTTCAAGCAAACCTTCGACAGTTTTTAATAGGTTTTGTAATTTAAATCAAATTTCCTTTAATCTGGTCTTAAGATAGGTATCATAGGCCTATTTCCTTCAAAACATGTGCTATATCTAAGCGCACTTTGTAGATGTTTTGGTGCAGAAAAGGTTGTTAGTATGCATACATGGTAAAGACATTTGAGAAGTTTTGCACTAAGTCTTCGATGAGTTAACCCATTACCAGACTACAAAAATTTAAACAGGTCCAAATTGAAAGGAGTTGCAGAAGAAGGTTTCAAATTCATGAAATTTTAGATTTTTTTTCAACCTTCTTGGTAGAAAACATTGTATGAAATGAAGAAAGTACTTGTTGCAAGCAGTTTCTTCATTTTCCACAATTTTTTCCCAATCGTCTTTCTCGGGGGCGTCAAGAATTTTCATTGTGTGGGAGTGGTTTAAAGTCCAAGTAACACATGGACAACACCAACAAATAACTGTAGTAGGGGATATTTGTCAGTGGCATGTCTCTTTCAGAAAAAAATCTTCCAAAGCAAGTGTACGACCCGTAAGCTTATAAATCATGTGATTTTATTGTGGTGTTGAATTCAAACGGTTAATCCTGTATGATACATTTGATTAAATTTTGTGGGCGAAACGTAAAATGGGAATATTTCAAAGCCTAGGTTCTTTCAAATGAATAAATATAAAGGTCTTTGAGCCGTGTCAGGCTTGTAAGAGTTTCTTCTAGACTGGTAGCACTTTAGTCTTTAAAGAAGCTTAAGTCGACGGCGGCACTAGTCTAGCGTTGCTTCCAAAAAAGGATAATGGTGGTATTCTACAGAGTGAAAAGGGAGACAATATTAGATTCGCCGTAAAGCTTTGAAGAAGAGTTATCCTTCAAACCTGGTACTGACATGACGATAATCGTCATTGCAGATTGTAGGGCCATCTGTCTAAAAGTCGATATAATGGTGTAAGTCCGACCTGTTCCCACACAATAAAATTTTCGGCTGGTAAAAAAAAATGTTTAGAATGAAAACGAGGGCTACATTAGTTAGAAAGCGTTAAGACAAAAAAAAAAAAAACAAAAAAAAAACAAAAAAAAACAACAACAACAACAAAAAAACAAAACAACAAACAAAACTTGTTACAAGGAATCTCTTCTTTCACCACAATGCTTTCCATAGCTATATTTCTTAGGGGCGTACAAACGCGGGATTGTGTGGAATAGTGTTAAAGTGTGTAACGGTGTAAGAAGACAACTTGAATGGGCTATAGTCGCTACCCGACGCGCTATCTATATTCACATAGATTTCCATTGCATGTTTTGTTACATGTTATTATTTGGACCATGAACTTATATACTCAACGTCTGTAATAAACTTATGTTCTGTTCTGTTCCGTATTTATCTGTTTCTGTTGATTCATAAAATTCATTATGAAACACCTTAACTGACTCGAGTATAAGTGACGAATCGCTGACCCAACCAACTGACCTCCGACATGACAGCTAGACTAAGATATAACCAACATTATGTTGTAAGATATGAATGGTCAAGGAAATAAGATAAAAAGCAATTCGTATGTTGCCTACATAAAAGTCACTCAAATTTTGGCTAAAAATTATGATAAACCTGGACTCACAAATACGTAAAATATGCAATGATCAATTTTTACTTGATAATGATAAATCGTCGGTTTCTTGCAAGAAATAGTATCGGATAAAATTTAATTGATAATTTAGACCCTCGAAAAAAATATTTCCCTTCATTAAAGCAACGATTTAGAGACCAAATACATCCAAGATTATCCTCACAAAGACCGGAAATCGAAACAGGTAGATATTACAATATTGAAATGGAAAGTTATGTAACCAAAGCTAGTAGAATCTGAATATCATTTTTTACTTTGTTGTCCTGTGTACCAGGAAATTCGTAATAAGAATTTGAAAATAAATAAATACATAAACAAACAAAAAATAAAATGGTCGAATATGAATGTTTTATTAAAACGTTGACCTCTATTTCGTCGACAACTATTCTAAACACAGCCAAATACCTTAGGGATGCATTTAAATTACGTGATAAAAAACTACAGAACAATTTGCTTTCTTGATTATTATTAAAGTCGGAAAGCAGTCTCAATTGTGAATATTTGTTCCTGCATTTGATTTGTACTTATGTATGTTGTATGCTATTTGCCACATTTATATTGTTATTTGCTAAAAGCAAAGCTAGTGCTGATTTGCTGAATACAGTCAAAACTACATGTGTTAGCGGTCACCTGAGAATAGCGGCCAATCTGCGTCTAACGGCCATCCCAGGTCCGTCCTCTTTAAAATTACAGTGAATAGCGGTAATCTGTCATATGTGGCCAGCGGTCACCTTTAATTGTCTAATTTGCACTTTATGTAAATTCCTATAAACGGTCACGCGACCAGACTAACTGCCGACAGGTGTCGTGTAAAAAATCAATAACGCGTCTTGCTACTCTTGTGCATAAACTTTTCAACACGTGTGACAAACATGACCACGCCACATAAAGCTGTACTCTTTTAATGTTTGATTGAATGTAGTACATAACAAGTGCCGAGTTATGATATAATTAAAAAAAATTGATGGATTTACTATAAAGTCTTGTTACGTATCCAGTATGTAAGTTGCGAAGATGGGTAGTTTTACATTACGAAAAATTTGGACTAGTCCAAATTCAAAGAAGTTGCTTACGGGAATTTATTTGATAAAAACTTATAATCTTTGTCATTTTGGGTAGAAATATTATGTGCTATGTCTTCATTTTCCGCATTTTTTTTTTTTTAGGGGCGTAAAAAGCGGGATTGTACACGAATGGGTACGGGCTGGATCCGTTTATTCTTTCTACTCTGCGTTCTTATCTTTAAGCAGTTCATAGACATTATATACCGGTATTTAGGAAGCATACGGTCGTAATAGAGTATCTAAAATATAAAATTTCAAGGAAAATAAGTTAAACGTAACGTCGGTCTCGATCATAAGTCATTCGACGTTTTATCTCGCAATAAATTATCATACACCGACCATAATGTCCTGTAAGTGTTTAACTCTAGACGGTTTATTCCCGATTCTCCCACATTTGAAAATATCGATAAAAAGTCGGTACAGGTAAGGTGTGAGATAATCCCTGCCTGGGGCTAAATAACCGTTAGGTTCTAAAACCCCATTCCACAAGCGTTTCAAATCGAACTAGTGGATTTCGAATCAGGAATCCATTTTAACGTATGCCGTACAATTCCCTTTATTGATCGCAGAAGAGAAAAGAAATCATTTTGATAAAAGGATCATTTACTTAGAACAAGCAATTACTTTCTTTCTCATATGCTATCTGGTATTACTCTTCTTTCCAGACAACCATTTTATCTATTTCTCAAGAATGAATCAGCAATGAGCAATGGTATGGTTGAGGCGCAACTAAAACCTCTTAAGTACAGCTTTATTCAAGTTAAAGTGTCGAGATTTTGGTGGTCATCCGACGGCATGTTGTATGGATGCAGTACTTATTCCGAGAAAGAAAATATTTGGATAAGAAAGCATATGCTAACCGGGATTGATTAAGCAGTAAACATAAAGTGAGGTAAAATGATCATTTCACATTCAACACACTGTTTCGACCCTTGTAATTCTGTTACAAATGGAATATGGGGAAAAAGAATTAGTGTAGAATGGTGTATCGCAGAGAAATTTAGCCTATTCCGATTCCGTTGTTTTTTCTGGATCTTGGTCATTCTACCTTACTTTGTCACACAAAAAAAAAAAGAATTCTTTTTTACGGACAAAAAGCTTTACAAGTGAAAAGACAGACAAAATACCCCGTTCTACAAATGCTTGGGTATAGAATTGAAAAAGAAAAATCCAGATAAGTTTTGTTTAATGTACGTATGCATTTCATTTATTTGACTCGAATCAAAAGGCATCTTATTATTTAAATACCCGTATTCAGTTTATTCCCATTTCCTTTATTTTTGTAGATTTCATCGTTTTAGATCTTTTAGGTTCAAGTATCACAAGCGGCTGTGTAGTTTCTGTTGGGCTTCAGAAATAAGTTATACTGTGGCCATGACTTGTGCTTGGTTCTAATGTTGACTGATTTATGATTAAATTCTGGTTTCATTTTTGTTTTCACGCCAGAATTACAGGTTTTATTTCGGCAAATTAAACACTTATAAGTTAATTTGTCTATAATACACAATACACATGGAACACAGTTTGAACCTAACTGTAATCACACAGTTTCCCTTACCCACTTCTTCCCACCAGGTAAATGGTATTATTGGATTTTCAAATGTGGGAGATTCGGGAAGACACCCTCTAGACGAACATGTCAATGTTCTTCAGTTTCTTGATCCCGGTCGGTCTTTGGGCAATTTTAGAAATAAAATGGAAAATAATTTGTCAGAATTTATAAATATTGGTGTATTTTCTATTTTTTGTTAATCAAAACACTTGTCTTTCTACATTTATGTGGCCATTCTAATAAGAAGATATGTCCTTTTATCATGACTACTACTCTATGCCGACGGGGTTGTAGAAAACAACAACACCAAAAATCTGTGTTAAGCAGCCAACTGTCGTATGTGGCCAAATTTGATCTGTCCCTTGAGTAGTAATGGTAGGCAAACTGGGGACAAAATTCTGTCCCCAGTTTGCCTACCAGGGAGGACATTTTTTGCTCACTCGGCCGGCAAATGGGGGACGGAATTTTCGTCCCCCAAAGTGTCCCAGCCGACCAGTGGCATGTTTGAATAGATGTATAGGGTATTTTGCATGTGGACTTAGTCTTTTTATAGGGAAACGTGGACTTAGTCATTTTTGTGGGTGAATGTGGACTTAGTCTTTTGTGAGAAAATGTTTGAAATGTGTGAATGCATTGTGATAAAAGGACTTTGACAATTTGTGCGAAAGCTAAACATTCTTGGTGGTTGGGTGGTCCTGAAAAGGACCGTTTTTTTGTTGATGGAAAGTCTCATCAGAAGTGGCTACATCCAAAACGTGCATCACAAATCGGGCAGTGTCTTTTCATCCTTCTCTTTATGGTTAATGTTTTACCATTCCAGTCAACTCTTCTCTTAAGTTCAGTACCCAAGTAAATGACATCAGGCAGATCATTTGATCGTGTTTGCTCGATGACATTAGCTTGTGGAGAAATGATTTGAGTTTCTCTAATCATTCCTTGCACACGGGAAAGACGATGTGCAATGTCTAGCAGATCCCTGTCTATATCTGTGAGCTCTCTACGAATCGTTTCCATGATTAAAGAATGTAAAATGATTAAGTGAGCACGCCGTATTTATAGCGAAGGCGCGGACCTTGCCGGAGACACCCTCGAGGTGATTTGTAAAAATGGACGTTTTGATGTAAAGTTGTGTTTTCTCCAAGCATGAAAACGGGATATTATAGCCTGTCTTTATCATCAAACAATTCTTTTTACCTTTACCATGAATATTCAAGGAAAGGTTGGGAAAATAAATAAAAAAAAACACCAATGATTCATTTTCTATGTTTTATTGAACTATGAACTGGAAACTGAGAACAAAAAACATGAACATATTTACAATAAGATGATATACATAATACAATGTCTATAGAATTCTGTGAAATGTCTGTAGGAACCACGATGCAACAATATGATCATTCCTGTTGAGATTCTGTGTACCAAATGTCTTTCTGAGAAGTTTCTGTAACTTAAATCCTCTTGATGTTCCATCCAGGGCAAAGATGCAGTATTGTCCACAAACTCTTCCATGTCTACTCTGAATCGTCTGTTTGTTGTAAGTCCAAGAACATGAATTATTTCGGATGAAATGTAATATTTCCTTTTCAAGTGGTGGGAGTCCATAAGAGTCAAAGTAGATTGCTTTTCCATCTGGGTAAAATATGACTGCTACCCAATGTTCTCCTGATTTATTTGATTCTTCTGTATTGATGATGTATGCCTTTACATGTGAAGGCTTTTGTTTTGGTAGCAAGTCTTTAGCACATACTCTTGCTTGAAGTCTTTTTACCCATATTCCATGATCCAACACATGTTTTATTTCACCAGTGTACATTGTTATTTCCAAGACTCTTTCACTTTCTCACACCAACGGTTTAGCCAACTATCAGTGAATCCAAACAGAATGTTCTTTTTTATACTTTGCCATAACCGATAGGCTTCTACGGATTCCTGCTCGTTGAGTTTTAATTCTTCAAGTTGTGGATACCATGCTTCCATGATCTTGTAGGGGTTTACGTTTATCATTGCTCGTTCAATAAACAAGTCTGTATGTTCTTCCCTATTCATGAATAAGCAGACAGGATGCTCTATCTGACTAGGATGATCTATCTGACATCCATTGCAACTATTATGGACTTCTTCAATGATAAGTTCCTGAAGCTGGTTCACCATACACTTCTGTAAACTGTTGTGAATGTCATTTTTGCGTATTGTTTCATGCTTTGATGAATATTTCACTTTCTCTGCTTCTTCCCTCAGTTTAATTGCATACTGGTAACCAAGCATGATTTTTAATAATCCGTGATAACTTCTCTGAGACTGTTGATTTCGATTTGATTATCGAATTCGGCAAACACAATAACGTTGATGACTCTTGTAAGGCTGGCTGCAAACTGAAGCTCTATTCTCAAACCTCCGGTTTTTATAGGATGTAGTTGGCCTTCTTCACTGCCTTGATCTGGTGTAAGATCAAACCCCCACAGTGCAAATCCAGCATCATATTCCTCTTTTGTTATACCAAACGATTTGTCAGCTCCAATGGATTTGGTGGCATTGAACAAAGATAAATATGATCTCAGTGTAAGTCCTTTTGTGAAGTCGGGTTGAAACGGTTTACCATGAATACTGTGACCGTTGCATGATAAACCTATCTTTGTTACGTTGAAATGGTTGAAGTTGAATGGATTTAATGTATAACTTCCATTAAAGGCTTCATTTGTTACCATTCCAATGAAAATACGTTTTGGTAACTGTCCTTGGAATAGATGATCTTCCACTTTAGATCGAGTACCGTCTGTGATAGAGAATGTTTTAACTTCTACTCTACGAATAGGAATTCTCATGTTGTTCTGTGCAATAAGTTGATTCAGGTTATTTGCAACGACTGGCGACAGTTCAACATTCCTCACGTGGAAACTAACTGTTTCAAACTGGATCTTCACTCTTGGTGCACCTGTATGCCCCGTTATGCAGAATTCTGGCCGTGCTTTGTTTAATCTAAGTCGGATTTCTACTCCATTAGGAAGATATTTTTCCTGGAGAAAGACATCTAGATGAAGACGTCCAAATAATTCCACAGTCTTGCTTTCTGAAATAACAGCATTTCGTGCTTTTAACCCATCATTATCTCCATCGATTTGAAGGTCATTCATATGTCCTGCCGTGTCTTTAATCCAAAGTTCTCCTGCTTTTAAATGGGTATCTTTGCTCTCTGGACTATATGACAGAAGGTTTTCAATGTAGGCTCTGTAGGGATAATTGTCACTTCCACTGGTTACTAATTTGTTATTCAGGTACAGATCAATGTTGCTGAACATGCTATGTAAGAAATTATTGACTGGTGCAATATTGGCATCACCTCCTAAAGGTGAACCGTCTGCTGCTTGAACAATCTTGAATTTCACATACAAATAGGACTGTGATAAGTCTGTCCAAAATTCTGTTTGTGGTGGAATCATAAACTCTATTGGTGAATCATTTGCAATTGATGAAACAGGATAATGTTCAACCCATTGTGTTTCCTGCATGCTTGTCATGGTTGGTGGTACTGATGTTACATCCAATTCAGTTTTACTGCATTCACATGATCCACTTTGCATCATTTTTTCTGATTGATGTTTTGAACTCAAGAATTTGATCCAAGAATTTAATCAAAGAATTTAATCCAAGAATTTAATCAAAAATGTCTAATGGTCTAGCTGACTTAACTCTGTGCTTTTTCGATGTGATCTTACCACGATGAGAACGTGAATGAGACTGATGGGGTTTGGTGGATTCTTTTTTATTTATACTTGAAAGCAATCTTTTTGTCAAATGTTTCAAGGATTGTTTTCCCCGTGACTTGAGAACTTTTTTAGGATTTTTACGATGCAACAAAATGTCTTGTGCTATTCCTATTCCTTGTTTGATACCTTCATCTTTTAGCGCATTCATTCCTGATTTAACCATAGGTTTTATCAATGGTGTTACTGTTCGTAAGGCCGATTTAAACAAAGATCCTAATCCAAAACCATACTGATGTCTTACACCTTTATAAACAGGAATCATTTTTTAGTTTTAAAAATTAGTTTGTATCACGTTTACGAAAATGCAGCTTTACTATTGTCTTGCCAATGACAAAATGAATAGGATGACCAGAGTCACCTGTTATATTAATGTGAATAAAATCAAAATCTGATTTTGATACTGGAAAGTAGTGTGGAGATATAATTTCATGATTGATATGTTGACTTCCATTATTATTTTCAATGGAATTAGATGTTTTGAATGGAACAACTCGAAGGATTGGTGCTAATGTATCACCAACAATGGAATGTTCAACAATGTCAGAATATACAAACAAATGATTATATCCTGCATCAATGTTTGGTGAATATTTAAACATTTCAAAAACACTTTTGCCTTTGAAAATGGTTCTCCCATTAAAAATAGGATCTCCACCAAGTTTTTGAAATAATGAAGGATTGAATTTTATTCCTGTTTTTGTTATGTTGAAAAATTCAAACTTTGGACGTTTCGATGATTCAGAGTATGAAATATGAATACTTGCTCCTTTAGCATGAAGAGTTTTTCCAATTTCATTATCAATACATTCATTGATTACATCAAAAACATGAGATGGTGAACTGTAAGATCCTGGTGAAAAGTGGAATTTAAGTGCCCACTTCACCGCTATTCCATGTGAATTGGAATCTACGACACTGAATTCCAATGGTTCGCCTTTTCTCTTTTTTTCATCAGATATTTTTTTGAATATTTCAACATCTGCAGTGATGATATCGAATCTAGTTTCTTCTTCACTTATGTTTAAGAATTGAGTTGGTGTTATCAATTGTGTTAACCCCACTTCCCAAGTTTCCTTATCAATATGTACAGTTTTGGGTAACTTTACCTTGAAACAACATTGAGTGTTAGTAGGGAAATAGTTCAAAGAACTATCACTTGGAAGAGTTATGTAAAAGGAATTCATTTTTTTTTACCATCAATGAAATCAAATGCTGATTGTTTGTTCTGTTTTGTGAATTTTAGTCCTGGAGATGGTAAAATGTAGCCAAGAGAACTACTGAGAAGAATCAACCACAATTCACGATTTTCACTTTGTATACTTAAATGTACTATAGATGTAGCAATGATTGCGTAAATGACTATAATTTGTGAAACATAAGTAAACTGGTTTTTAGGAACACGATTTCCAAAACATGTAAATGGAGTTGATTGACTAACACTATCACCACCAGCTTCTAACTGTGAATGCATGTTGAATGATAATGTCTTTTATAATATGTTATATATTATGAAAATTCACAATAGAGAGGATTCTGGTATCCAACTTTGAAACTTTTTGGGGTATCCTTTCCAATTTACTTTGATTTCTTTTATTAACTTTTTACCCTCACGTCTTGTACGTTTATCAAGAACTGAATCTATTTCATAAACCTCATTATCTTTTATAAGTTGTAATTCCTGTTCATAAAATGATCCAAGGATAGGTTCATCTGCTAAATCTTTTATTTTGTATGTAATTGGAGATGTTTTTGAATTGACATGTGTGATTTCAAATAATTCTTGTGTCCAGTTTGGAAGATATCCTTTTTCAAATGTATGTTTTGTTTTATTGATACGTACACGATCACCTTTCTTAAGTTTTGCTCTTTTTGAACTTTTTTTGTTCAAACTTATTTTGTTGAAACTTTTTACAGAACTTTTTTTGTTCAAACTTTTTGCAGAACTTTTTTTGTTTTTCACTTTTGAATACAAGTTTTCTGAAATTTCTGCTTCATTAGAAAGATTTACATCTGAAGGATTTGCTTTTATACTTCGATGAAAAGAATTGTTATAATTATGCACAAACTTTTGAAGAACATCAATGTATCTTCGTGTTTTTTCATGAGTAAAATATTTCCACATTCTTGTTTTTAATGTACGTTGAAATCTTTCAACAACACTTGCTTTTGTTTCTGGATTATCTGTTGTGAAAAAATGAATCTTTTTCTTTTTTAAAAACTTTTGAAAGTCTTGGTTTTTGAACTCACTTCCTTTATCTGTCTGTAATGATAAAGGTTTTCTTGTTTTAAGGATAGGTTGAAATGCACTGATCAACGTTTTCCCCATTTTATTCTTGATAGGTATTACCCATGCATATTTCGAAAAAACATCAATGATACAAAGTAAATATCTAAAACCGTTATTTTCCTTTGTATACTGTTGCATGTCTGCTAAATCAGCTTGCCATTGATGATCAATTCCTGCCACAATTGTTTTTCGTCTTCGAAATTTACGTCGAATAGGTTTATGTAAGGTGTATGTTGATTCACCTTGTAGCCATTTCTTAACATCTTGATATGATATTTTTTTCAAAATGCCTTTTGCTGCTTGATGTAATTTTTTTATACTTGAATAGGCAACTTTATTTTCACCTAAATTATAATATAATTTTCTCAATACTGTGTCTTTGGACTTTTGCTTCAATATGCTTCCCATGACTGAAGACTTTTAGGAGTGTCTTCTTTTTTTATATCAAAAAGTTTTTGAGTATAGAAATCTTTTCTTTTTTCTTTTTCTTTAGTGTTTGTGTATGGTGACATTTTTCTTAAATGACTCAATGTTTTTTTCCTAATAGTTTTCATTTTTGGACTTTCGATATGACTTAAAGATCTACTTAAAGGACTTTTGATGGGAGTACTAAAACTTATTTCTGAATCACTAGATTCACTGTCAGGATAGTGTTTTTGCATCCATTGCCATCTTGATAAGTTCCCAATCACTTCTTGTGGAACATTACTTTCATGTAAAGCTTTAGAGAACACTTGCCATCCTTTAGGTTCAATTCCTTTTCTCTTACGCAAGGAATCGTTGATGAGATCAATGATATTTGAACCAGGGATAGGTTTTCCTTTGTATGTTACAATGCCTTGAGTATCCCATGATATGTTATCATTATCTCTAAGAATATTCAACAAAAGTTTTGCTTTCCTTTGCATGGTTTGTGGTACACTTTCTAGGATACGTTCATGCAACGAAACTGATTTTGAATTTGAAACTGGTTCTGGATTTTTCGATTGGTTTAATGTTGGATTCTTCACTTTTTCAAATGAATTTTGTAATTTAAATAATGTTTCACCATATTTTTGTGCTTTTTCTGATTCAGAGAGGTCTGCTCTTTCTAATGTATTTTTCATATCTTTATGAAGATGTGCAACATTTTCAATTTGTGGATTCTGTGGTAAAATAGGATTTTGACTTTTTTCTTCTCTCCATTGTTTTATATCATCTAGTACTTGAAATGGTACAATAACCATTTTCCTAACTGACATCTTTATCCTAAGATTTTCTTATAAAGATTTGCTTATAAAGATTTTTTATCCTAAGATTATAATGCTTTCAATGCACCACCGATACCTCCAATGACAGCTTTACCTAATAATGGTATTAATGCAGACCCTAATAATGGAAGAAAGCCACCTTTTTGATTCAAAATACGTTTCTTCTTTTTCACAGACACTGATTTTGAAGCTAGATTTCGGAGATGTTGACGGTTTGGATACAACTTCTTCTTCTGACCATCTGTTAGGTGTACATTCCCTTTTAAAACATTGTGACAACATTCTGATATACATCTTATCACTGGAGATGATAATTCTTTGATCAACTTTTTTCTTAATTTTGGTGAAGATTTCATTAGTGTCATCACCATATGCCCATGTTTCCTAATTAAAGGAACCTTTTTAAGCCTTTTCACCATGTTATCCTTTCTTATGTTGAAACACAAATGATACAAATCATGGTATGACCAAAGTATTTATTTACTTAAAAACTTTTCTCGTAATGCCGAAAGTGCAATTCTAGCAGGTGAAGACACTTTATTCATATCTAGACTTGTCAAGGGTGAAAATGGCGCAGTTCCATAATTTGCTTTCTCCATTAACGGACTGGATGGATGCATTTCATTGTATTCTTGTATCAACTTTTTTCTTTCTTTGTCTGCTTTGCGATATTCTTTCATTGATGATGGTGTTAAAGACAGTGACGAAATAGGTTGAAATGTTAATTGTTTCCTAGATGTTGTTGGAGTAATGAAAGACTTATATTTCTTTTGAAAATTCATAAGTCGTTTTCTTAATATTTGTTGACGTGATTTTGGCATTCGTTGTGGTTCAATAAAATCATCATCAGAACTTGAAATAGGAGTTGAAAAACGTACAGATGAATTCGGAGTCATAGAACTTGAAAGAAATGAATGTGGTGATAATTGTATTGGTGTTTGTGGTGATCGAGGCGAGCTCATTACAATGGGTG
This sequence comes from Fragum fragum, assembly GCA_946902895.1. Classification (NCBI taxonomy): domain Eukaryota; kingdom Metazoa; phylum Mollusca; class Bivalvia; order Cardiida; family Cardiidae; genus Fragum; species Fragum fragum. The sequence continues at coordinate 52,098,188 of OX336373.1, read as the reverse complement.
AAACACTAGGTGTAACACTAGGTGTAGCACTGGGTGAAAGACTTGTCCTTATACTTGGTGAAAGACTTTTCCTAGATGAAATCTTGTGTGGTCTTCGCATTGTAACAAATTTTTCATTTATTTTTATTGGACGTTTCTTTTTCTTTGGAGATTTCACAGATCTTTTCTTTGGAGATTTTCTTTTTGGAGATTTTCTTTTTGAAGATTTTCTATCATCGGCAAATTTTTTCTTTGGTGATTTTCTCTTTGGTGATTTTTTCTTTGGCGATTTTCTTTTTGAAGATTTTCTATCATCGCCAAATTTTCTTGCAGTTTTTTCACCATCCCATCTTAAAAGACTTCTGATTATAACACCACCAAGGAATCCACCACCACCAGGTTTCAATATGATTTTACGTTTAATTTGTTCATCAATGTTTGGATCTGCAAGTCTTGCTACATCCTCTTTATGTTTATTCATATATGTAATAGTTTGCTTTGGTAGCTTTATCCTATTTTCAATGATATTTTGTGCTGCCAAAGAAAACCATTTTAATATCTCCTTTAACCCTGCATTCAATAATGCTTCTCTTTCATACTTATTTGTTTGCCTACTTAAATTTTGTAAGGCATGGATCACTGCTGGGGATGATCTTGGTAAAGCCATGTTCACCCGATGACATTAAACATGAAACTGGACTTAGATGATCACAAGTTCATCCATTTATACAGGGGAATAAATAATTGGACCTTGATCTTCATTCTTTGTATACCATCGATGGAAAATATCAGTTCTTAATCTCAACCCTTTATCTGTGTGAGAATGAAAATCAATGACCAAATAACCATGATGCATTGATGTTGCATCATTGTAGGCAGGAATCAAATGTTGGGCCTGCATTTGATTTGCTAAAGTTTTTATCTGGTTATTATCACGTTCATTGCGGAAAAGTATCATGTATCTTGAATTCAAACTTATGGTTCTACTTGACTTAGACTGTGAAAACATGTTTTGTGTAATATAAATTACACTTGCATTTCGGTGATGACCTTTTCTTGTGAACCATAGTTTGATTTTTTCTTCATCTTTGTCACCTAACATATCATCAAATACGACTAGGTGAGGTATCGATGTATCACTAACAATTTCATTTTCATCTTCAGGTATCCCATCGATGAATTTAATGAAATTAAACTTCTCTTTCATGATACCGTAGGCATTTTGCCATTCTTTATAACACCAAATGACTTTCTTTGGTGGAATGTCAAACAGGTCTTCACGATAATCAATCAGTTTATGCACGAATTCTGTTTTACCACATCCACTTGGGCCAGAGATGTAAATATTACATGGATGGTGAAATAAGAGGGAAAAAACATCCACATCCATATCTTTATTGTTCAGAGGGTAAGAATAAAATGACAAAGATGCATTCATGTTTATAACTTTTATTCAAACATTTTTTTATTCAAACATTTTTTCAAATAACATATTTACATTTTTCAAAAAACAAAAAAGTTTTTTTAAAAAAGTTTTTTTATTTTTAAAAAAACTTTTTTTATTTTCTAAAAAACTTTTTTAAAAAACTTTTTTTAAAAAAAGTTTTTTTAAAAAATAAAAAAGTTTTTTTAATAATAAAAAACTTTTTTAAAAAACTTTTTTATTTTTTACATGTAACATTTTTACATTTAACATTTTTTCACATTCAAATATTTACAATCAACATTTTTTACAATCAAATATTTACATTTAAATAATGTCTTTTTTCACAATCATAGAAAAGATGAAACATGTTTTTTATTCCTGATGATCATATCCACCTCTACGTTGATTAAGCCATGACCAATATGATTCCAATTGAGATTTGGAAAGTAAGATGATTGTCTTTCCGACTTCACGATTCCCAAGTTCATATGGAAAGAAAAATGTACATTCTACTCCAACCACTTTTTGATAAGTTAATTCAACAAGAGGAAATACTAATGTTGATAAAGTAGTAGCACAAACTATTTTCCTTGACACATCTCTGTCGAAGACAATGAAACCGTTTATAGCATCTACTTCTTCAAGAGATGATGTGATAGTTGAATAATGTGTTGTTCTAATTTTTTTGTATACTACATAAAAATTGAACTGTTTGCACTTTCTTTTAAGTCTCTCAGTGAAACTCTCACATGTTCTCCCATTTATCATCTTCGTGTGAAATGTCCACTGATATGTATCCCTATCCCAAAAGTAGAATTCATGATGTAAGGCAGCTGTCATTGATTGTAATTCTCTTTCATGTAACTGTGTACCATCAATCATTTCCTGAATAAAACTTCTCATTCTATACATCTCGATTGCAGGTTTTCCTCTCCTTATTCCATTTCGCATCTTTTTTATCCACATGGAAACAGAAGCCATTTTCATCTCCTCTTTCACATCTTTATCCAAAGTATGATTACCAATGAATATTCTGTAGATCTTTTCACGCAACTCAATTGGAAGTGGTAATTGATCAGGTATCATTTTGGAATTCACCGTTGATATATAGTATAGAATAGATGCAATAAATGTTATCATCTTACATTTTTGTCTCCATTTCAGATGTGTGATACTCTAACAGTTCCAATAAACGTTTTGTCTCTATCTCCATGTCATGTTTTATTTGTCTTCGTTTGATGAAATCACTTGTCAAACATAGTATTAAATGCACTACAACAATCATCGTTTCATCTCTTCTTTACAATATTCAATGATGCAATAACATTTTACATTAACATTGATACAAATTAATCTTTCAAAAGCAATGTACACTGTTCAGCTTGTTCACAAGGAATGACTAGTTATAATTCTGAACTCAATTTATACCCTCACTCTAGCATGACCAAATGGAACAGTATCTGTTTCATTGATCATGACTCTCTTTGTATACACTGATCTAAATGTTTTTGTTTGGGGTTCACTGGTGACTTTCCTATCCCTATGTCTTCTGATTCTACAATCATACGTTATCTTAATTTCTGTGGTTCGATCTTGCATACATTTTGTAAATGCATCAAAATTGACTGATTTGGAAGTTTTATAGTCTAAGGTTATTCCTTTTACTTTGCATTTACTCTCAATATCACCCTTCTCTGTGACCATTTCATATGCATAGTTCTTAGGACCTAAACCCCTGAATTTAATAATTTTGGAGTTTGGCTCTTCATCAGTCCATTTCCCTAATCTACTATTAATGATAGGTGGGTTCCATAGCTTTGGGTCATGAATGTACATACAACTATCAGTGTCAAAGTATAACACTCTATCATTTAGTTTCTCAAGAATACTGTACAATTCAAGTCTTGCATAGGCCGTAACGTATGAACCTACAATGACATTGGCTGTACCATGAGTCTCAACATGATCTAACTTTGATTCATAATTGACAAGAATGAATGGACATTCCTCATCAAATATTTCTACATGCTTCACAATATAATTTGGATTGTTGACCAACTCAAAGTACTTGGATGGTTCTGCTATGTACTCTGACTGGGTCAACACCTCTCTCTGAGCAAGTTTTCCCCAGAGACAATTCAACATGATCTTTGCAAAGGCTCTTCTACCTTTATTTTTCTTTATCATTGTTGGATCTAAGCTAATTCCTTCATCTCTGTGGTAATCCCGAATGAATGTATCTTTGTCAGATTGGGTTTTACACCATTCAGGATAACCACTGGCTTCTTGTTTGATTTTCAGAAAGTTATCAACATACCCTTTAAAGAAATTGTTGGAGAGAGATCTAAAGTGCCAAACTTCATAAACATGAAGTAAACGATAACCACAGTCCAAAGCCTTAAACAGTTCAACTGTGACCCATGTCCCTATTAGAGCTCTCTGATTTTCATTATGAGAACAGGTTTGTGAACCGTTTTCTGCACAAGTTCTACATAGTGGGAACATCATTTTGTTATTACAGTGCATTGGTAGAATAGGGTGAAGTAGATTCTCAGGAGGTAAAACCTTGCATTTAACAAGACCTTCATATTGACGTATGTTTTGGATGTCAATGCTTTCACTTGTCAAGACTTTTGGATGCCCTACAGGATAGGATTTGTATTTGCACACATAAGGGTACAAAGAGCAAATATCAATGTATTTGATTTCTTTCTCACTGGATTCATCTATCTCGTGAGAAATCTTGACTGCATTACACCGTCCACCAAACAGACCATCCCTTGGATCTATTGGGTCGGAGTATGGGAAAAGACTATTAATGATTTCACGATAGTCTTTGTCTTTTTTGACTCTTGCATCGAATTCATGTTCCCAGATATATTCAACTTTATAACCTCTTCGCTCCAAATCGTTAAGACGTGACATTGTACCTTCATACAGAGATTGCATTGTAAGTCCATTGATTGGAGAGGTTTGTGAACGATCATGGTAGCATACTGGACACCCGTGATAGAGATCACCAAGAAATTCATACACTGTATTGGTTTCAGCATGAAAACCATCAACAGTATAAGGACCAATTTCATGTTCACCCCCGTTCCTAGCATGTTGGATAAAGATCCCCTTTTCATTTGCAATACTTTGAATCCATCGAATAGCTTTTATTGAGAACCTACGTCTGGAGGAATCTTTACTTGAAATAATTGCAATCTGACCTTTAGGTAAATATCTACTACGCCAAACCTTGTTGCATGCATCCGCTATTGTAATAGCTTCAAGTAAGGGGTCAATACCTCCATACTCAAGGAACACTTTCCTGAAATGTCCACATCCTCTTCTAAGGATATCGACATCTGAGCGACAGTATGCTTCCATTTCTTTTTGAAAATTAAATGTTTCTTTGTTTCCGACCTTTTCATTATACCATTCCATGAATTCTTTCCTTAGTTCTGAAGACATAGAGTCACACATATAATAAGAAGCATCGAGATATGGACCATTGTATTCCCAATACTGGTCAGTGTTTGCAAGATGGGGAAAGAAACCCTTTTTCATTTCTTCAAGACCAAATGTATCGGGGAATTTTCCAAGTCTAAAATTCATGAAGTTGAAGGAGTCAATCAAACGGACTCCATTCAACTCTAATTTCATGATATTGTTACCATTCATGATCAGGGAAGGAGGTTGATTTCCAATTCTAATTATTTCATTCAAGATGAATTGGGCATCGTACCCTTTTGCATTGTGAGCAATAGCAGTCATCCCTTTATGTTGTTCTGAGAAGAGCCAGTTACAAAAATCATTGAGTGTACTTTCACCCTGAAAAATGATCTCTCTCCCTTCAGCAAATTCGCTGCATGTTGAACAGTGGTAATCAAGTGACTTATCTATACATCCATCACATGCTCTCTGTGCAATACAATAATTTGGAATATGAATTCCTGTATCTTGCTTGCATTCAAAATCATAGAAAATGAATAAAGGTTTCTTTTTGTCATTTTCATCTTCATTCTGATCTTCCTTACATTTCTTTTTCTCCTTTTTCAGTTTTTTACCATCGTTGTCCCCTTTCTGCTTCTTACTTTCATAAGGTTGAATGTGACAACGATGGTCAAAGCTGACAATTTTCTTACAGAATCGACACCTTTTCTTTCCTTTACAAACATGACTTCCCTTCCTTACATTATACTGTTGTCTACATCTACTGCATATTTGGACCAAATCACAAATGGATTTCTTTTTTCTACCTTCTACAGCTCTATGTTTATCTAAACAATCGAGTCCAAAGAAATATCTTTCACATTCAGGGCATTGAATTTTAAACTCATCTTGGTCACAAGGTGGGGATGTGAAACAAGCTGAACAAATGTACTTACAATAATGACTCTCCCGTTGATCATAAGCAGCATCACAAAATTCACAAAAATAACTACAAGACAAAAATCCTGTTATACTTGAAATATAGTCATAATGTCCTTGATGGTAATACAAATGTATCACTTTACTGTCCTTGTTCATTACTGGATGTTGAAAAGTCATCTCCACTTTCGAATGTTGTTGGTGAACTTTGATCACATAATTCTTTTCATACAGATAGGTTTGGATAACCTTGTATTCATCAATTCCACATGGTTTGTTAGGTGAAATTCCAACTTCCATCAGTAAACGTTTAGCCTCATCTTTCTGTAAATTCTTGTTTGAACGCTTCATCAAATCCCACTTCTTTTTCCAATCATCGGTATCATCTCGATTTGTATGATGTAGACCAACGACAACTGCTCTTGCGAAGCACATACTATCTTCAGCATTCTTTATTTCAACAATGGATTGCTTTTTCTTTGCAAAAACTTTTGTGTCGAGTTCAGCTGGTATCTTTCCCTTTCCATAACCAAGGGGTAAACGAGTATGTGTGACATTGAAACTCATGTCTCCATCATCTACTCTGAATTCAGTGTTTGACTGCATAACTTTCTCAATTTCATTCAGGAAAATTCCACCATTCAAATTTTGAACATCCATGAAAGGGATATGTATCCCCATATCTAAGGCTGGATGGTTGATAGTAACTCTGATTTTATCATCTCGTTCAGTATCTAATGTTTCGTTGATTCGCCCTGTAATATCATCAAACAAGGTTTCGAGTTGTTGAGGTGGTAATTCATCAAAACTTTTGAAATTGACGGCCAAGACATGCGAATCTGTTCTAAACAGTCTGGACTTCTTATTTGATATTTCAGATAGGTTGTACAACTTTCTCATAGACTTTATATTGTCCAGACTATGCATTTCCTCATCATCAGATTCGACAGGTTTAACATTTTTTCTTTTGGGTATCCAAAAATCATCTTCGTCACTAGATGTATCGTCTTCCATCGATGATTCATTTTCAGACTCACTCTCTTTGTTTGATTCTTCATCTGAGTCAGTATCATCAAGTTTAATCCTTTTCCACCGATGTTTATTAAGTGGAAGCAAATCATCGTCATCTCTTTTTCTTTTTGACATGGCTTTCTCTTACAAAGCCTCGAGAAAAACTGAATCCTCATTTGAAGAATACAGAGTTTTTATAGGGGGACAATGACTCACCCTGACATATCTGTATAAATAGGAGGAAGGTTCAGTACATTTTCATCATTCACTCGCAAATCTTCACAGAGAGTAGTCATGTCTGAACCAACTCAGAAAATGAATTATAAAGATATTGTTTCAGAAGTTGTGAGTAAGATCAAGAACAGACAACGTATGCATGTGTATGTTAACCCGTACACTCATGAATACGAAATAACCAACATTCCACCAAACTACGAAATTCTTCATATTGGACCATACGTTGGGGAGTTCATGTCTTACCAGACCGGCAAAGGTGAATATCAGATTACAAAACAGAATGTCTTCGATACTCTTTCAATAGATGAGATGTATGCTCCAGGAAAGAAAAGACATGGATTTTGTTTCATCTGTCACGGTAATGGACATTTTGCAAAAGACTGTCCAACGAAGGAGAAAAAGGATAACTACTATGGATTTGTGTATGTGAATCCTATTACTCACGAAGTTATGATTTCAAGACAACTGGATCGAACACCAGAACTCGTCAACATGGATTACGTTGGTGCATTTCTATCGCACTGTAATGAATTCAATAGATATTGTCTACCAACTGACAGAAAGAACAGTAGAGCAGGTTTTTCTTTTCCAAATGTGAAAACTAAACCCACATTTTCTGTTGAAACACAAACTGTCATCGATAAAACAAAAATGGATCAAAGTTCGGTTGTAAACAATGGAAAATCATCGAGACAAAGCAATGATTACAAAACTGAGAAAGTAGAAAATAAAATTGAGAAATTACCGCCTAAGGAGAATATCGCCGAGGACATTCCTGAGCAAAAATCACCACAGAACAAATCCACTGATGATCAACCCGAGAAAACACTCTCTCAGGATAGCATATCTATCAAACAGAGGAATTGGTGGAAAAAGATATCATCGCAAGATGAGATCAAAACTAACGAGGAAGAACAAAATTGTTTTTTCTGTAAAACCAATGCTCACGAGAAAGGAGAAATATGCCCAACACTGGTGATTGACGAAACAAAGACATCGAGAAAGAGAAAATCAAAGACGGAGTCTGACATACCAAAGAAGAAAAGGAAACATAACTAAGACATTTTTGAGTATACATTGTGAAAATTTCAAGATAGACGTTTAATTCATTTTAGAGACAATTCTGTGTTCATGACATTATAAAATATTTCATTGAGTGTTTCATAAAATGTTTCATTGTATGATTCATTGTATGTTTCAATAAAATTTCAAAACATCATTTTATCTTTTTTCTCATTATTTTCATCCAGACAATTGATGCGGAGAAGTCAAAACCTTCAAGACAATTGGTTGGTCCTGAAAAGGACCTTTCGATTTTTTCAAGTTTGACATCGATTCATTGAAACGAAGTTAAGCTTGGATATAATTCCAACATCTTTCTCTTCCATCCACAATGTTCTGTTGGTGGCATAAAGTCAGAGAGATCAGGATACAAATTCCCCATCTTCACTGTCTTCTTCTTAGTGTAGAAGTCATACCCCCGACGAAGCATGAATTCATATAATGCTTGGTCTGTCTCTCTTATTTCATCCACTTTCGTTTGCTTCTTCATTTTCTTGACACGGAACAGTCGTCGAAAGAAATCTAAGATGGAATTCATCTTACAAGATGAATTTGAAAATGTTAAAAACTACATTATATACTGTAAAAATGTCCTACTAACCTACTAACCTACATAGAAAGAAATCATAATAACCTTCAAATGACATTGAGAATTAATTAAAAGTGTCTCCGGCAAGGTCCGCGCTCTCAAGGCAATGGGTATAAAAGCACGAGAGTGTTCCACAGAATTCATTCTCTCTGAACACTCAACAAAATGAACTCAGAAGGATACGTAAGATCGTTTGCTGTCATTTACATAAGACATCCACCACCATGCCATCTTCTGGAGCTGGAACGAATCCGGTACAGCGCTAGGAGGGATGCTGCCAGATGGACAGCTAAGATGGCCGATGACTGGACTTGGAACGAGTTCATGGCGCCAATTGGCCAGCCCAGGAAGGAGAGGGTTCATCCAAACCTTCCAGGCATTTACAGGGAAGAAGACTACTGGGCATAAGTCAGTAGTTTTTTCTTCCAAACAAAACGGTCCTTTTCAGGACCACCCATAAACTAAGAAAGTTTACCTTTTACACAAATTGTCAAAATATCCAAATACATTAAACCATCCCTTAAATCTTATTAAAAAACCGATACAAGTTAATCGTAATTCATAACGTAAACATAAACTCCACTACCCGTACATCGATTCTCATCTCTTTCGAAGGTTAAAAGTTTTTTCTGAGATTCACGTTATTATTATTTTGTGACAAGTAGACAAGTCTTTTTATCCTAAAATGATATGAAACACTACTTCTACATCATATCTAACATTAACCATCAATAGAAAAGAATTATCATCGAGTTTTAACAAACATTTTTTTAAAAACATTGTGAGTACAGCAGAAATTCACTGTCAAAACAGCATGTTTCATTGAATTTATACAATAAGAATACACCTCTTTGACAAAACTTTGCTAGAAAATGATAACTAGTACATTGACAAATCGCTTCATACAAAAAAATTATACTATCCACATCAACAGGGTTCAAATATCAAGAAAAATCACGATTGAGAAAACACAAATTCTCATCAAGATGTCCATTTTTAGGAGTCGAGTTAGGGGTGCTTCCGGCGAGGTCCGCGCTATCAACACATTGGGTATAAAACCACGATGGTTTCTCAATCACGTCACATTTTACATCAGTCGCTCTCATGAGAAGACACGTAAAAATGAATACGGATTTTAATTTACAAGAATTCATGTCTCAGGCAGATATCACACATGATGATTTGCTAGCATCAGTCATGGATTCTACGATCGGACCACAGTCTTGTCAGATTCTTGGACAACAGGAAAAATCATCAACAACCCAACAGAGTCTTCAACCAGTGAGTACAAATGACATAGTTTTGCAAAACATTCTCGATGAATTGAAAACGATGAATTCGGGACAAGAAACTATTATGAAGAGGATTCTTACTGAATTATCCACCTTCAACGAATCTTTCAAGGATTTCAAATCACTATCCGAAAGACTACATATTCTAAACCACAATGTTCAAAGGATGTGTCAACAGCGTACAGCATCACCGGTCACATTTAACCCAACACCACTGAAAGTTCCAGTTGAATTTGACTTTGAACAAACAGATTTTCACAAGCTCATAGATTGTATCATGTCTGTGATGAAAAAGAAGAAAACGCCACAAACTTCAACGATAAAAAGATCATCATCATCTTCAACTGAAACATCTCGCCCAAGTAAGAAACATTGTACAGAAAATGTGAGAGGATACAACATTCCTACAGTGTCGGGGATTGGTGCTTATGGCAAGAATATCGACAACTTCAAGATCCCGAAGCTAAAAAGGAAGAACTGACACAATCACCATTCCAACAACAAAACGGTCCTTTTCAGGACCACCCAACCGCCAAGAAAGTTTAGCTTTCGCACAAATTGTCAAAGTCCTTTGCATTCTTTTATCACAATGCATTCACACATTTTGCAAGCAGTTTCCCATAAAAAGACTAAGTCCACATGCAAATTACCCGAAAAAGACTAAGTCCACATTCACCCACAAAAATGACTAAGTCCACGTTTCCCTATAAAAAGACTAAGTCCACATGCAAAATACCCTGTACATCTATTCAAACATGCCACTGGTCGGCTGGGACACTTTGGGGGACGAAAATTCCGTCCCCCATTTGCCGGCCGAGTGAGCAAAAAATGTCCTCCCTGGTAGGCAAACTGGGGACAGAATTTTGTCCCCAGTTTGCCTACCATTACTACTCCCTTGGCTGGCTGCTTACGACAGGTTCGACTGTAAATGAAATGAAATGAAATGGTTTGGCCGGACAGTTTCAACCGTTCGGTTAGTCTTATATCTCGTAGCAAAAATTCGTAGTTACAACTTAAACAGTTCACAATTTGTGGAATATAACTTTTATAAGGTTTATCTGTCAAGTATATACATTAAGACTTACGCGAGATATTTTTTTCAATATTTTTTGCAATATAACGTTAAAGGGGCGATTGAAATGTCTCTTTCATAAACTGTAATTACTTTGGTCGGCCACCGATCCGTCACGTTAAAAAGAATCATGTTACTTTTCGAAACATTAGCCTAACATGACACGAATCGCTGTTTTTGTATTTTCTTCTATTCATTAAACTTTCCACGCTATACCGTTTGTAATACTTAATCTAAACATGCGTTGGTTCCTTTCTCTTTTGTCGATTAATTCTTACCGCGTGATTTGTCATGAATACGCATGATTTTATTTTACGAAACCTTTTCAGAACAAAGCATTGCACGGAGAATAATTTACTCAAATATTTTCACAAGATCAAAGGTATTCACCATACAAAAGTAAGTTATAGCGCCCCAACTCTCTCGTCTTCGCTTTTTAATACATCATCACAATAAGATGTGTCGTACATTTGGCTAAGGTACATAATGACCCTTGTCAGTGAGGATTGTCGGCGGAAATCAATTAAAAATGTTTGTATGTAAATCTTTTGGGAAGAAACCCAAGTTTAATAGCCAAGGTAATTATTTTATTTACAAAATCAAATAGAATAATGGAATCTCATATAAAAATCTTGTAGATCTACGAGACCTGACATTGTGTCAGGCAGTACCACTCAAGCCTAAGTTCTTGTGTTTTTCAATGCTCAACAGACGATGCTATGCACATAGGGGATAAAAATGATATTCTCAGATTGTCTGTTTTCACATTCTCTTGGTCCTAGAAGCCGTCTGTCACTGTGTAATAACATTTTTCTTTCGTCTCTGCAGGGTCAGTCGAAACTTCTTAGGAGTCACCTAAAAACAAGACGAGAGTCGATAATATAAACCAAATGCAATTAAATGGTTTTGATTAATTCGGACACAGTCTTTGACCTATCTTTTTGATAAATCGTGAATGGACCACGACAGGTTTGTCTTCAATAGCCTGTAACTGTGGTTTGGCTAGTGTTCGAGCAACTTTGTGCGTGTTTGACATCATGTTCACTGCGATTTGGTGTGTTAGATATACCATGTGTGCTTAACATCATTTTCGTGAAAACAATCAACTAAGAAAGCTTGCACATTTGATTGGGCTGGGATGAAAGATTTTCGATCAAAAGGAGTCCATCAATATACAATATAAACAGAGAGTTCTTTGGCTAAGAAATATAGCCTTAAATATGATACGGCGTGCTAAACACCCAACTGAATTTTTCGTCAAAAAATGGCGCCATTTGTTCGTGTTCAACATCAATGTCGGTCACGTGATTTCCCCCACTGAATGGCGATCTATTCGTAAGACTTTCAAGGAAGGTTTAAATGTGCGACATCTCCTGGTTTCCTGATTATAGGCCTAAGTACCACAGGCCAACTCTTTATGTAGCCTGTATTTTTCGAACAGGGATATTTGTTTTATAGTAGCTCTTGGTCAATTGACGGATCGGATTGTCAATAAAAAAATCGAGTTATCAAATCATACATTTAGACAGGAAGTGATCTTTGGACTCTGACATTGGTCAACATTTATAATAAGCATTTTTGTTTGTTTGGCGACTTAACCGTCGCAACTACAGCTTATTTAAGCTGTAGTTGAGACGTGTTGCAAAACAACCGTTTAATTTATTTGCTAGATCTTACAGATACATTCTGCAATATTACGCTGTTTGATATGTGAGTCGAACTTCCTGTTAGAGGAAGGATTGGCACTGTCGGCGATCCGTCAGTTGTCTCTTTTTAACATGACGCTTTAAGCTAATGTGATTTTTAAACATGTCAAATTCGAGTTTTTTTGTAGCTACATCGTTCTTCAGCTAATTGACAAATCGCAGCTGTCGCCAACTAACTATACTACCTTTTTGTTGCATGCTACTTGTCATAGTTTTCTTCAAAATAACGCCGTTTAAAATCGAGTCAGTGGGGATGGCCAAAGTAGTAAGTGGGCGGAGCCAGGTATTGATCAATTAGTGTGACATTACTACGAAAGCCCGAGGGTGACTTCAGACGTCTTGCTGTACATTTTCCACATCCTTACTGCACTCTTCAAGAAAATTCAACCCAATAAGTGATAATGAGTACTCCTAAATATACACTTCATAATTTCAATTTCCGAATTCAATGTTTGCACTTCAGACATCATTACATATCTTTGTTCAATCACTTTCATGAATACGTTTTAAAACTTCGACTAAATGCAGGCCACTCTCATTTCGCAGTTGGTAGCGCGTCGGACTCTCATTCATGATGTCCAGGGTTCGACTACCGGTCTCGATAAGTATCCTTATATATCTCCCAAAAATGGATAGATAATCGAACACCCAAGTGGTATGAGCAGCTTGAGACTCGGAAAGGATGTGGTAGTACTGGTGTGAGAAGTACCAGGAGTCTATGGTTAGGTGCTACGGTCGCCGCGATATGCCTGAAACACTGTTCAAAGTGGTTTTAAACCTTTCAATCCCTCGCTTTTACGTCCCTGTGATCTTATTATCAGAAAACATTGTAGCAAAAAAAAAAAAAAAGAAAAAAAAGAAAAAGAAATTGATTCTTTTTCAACAATATTTTCTACGCTACTGAATGCCTATTTTTCAAATAAAATCCACTTTAAATTTTCATCTGCTAAACCTATCCATCAATCAACGACTATATGCGTCGAAAAGGTTAACCGTGACTGTACAGTTGGGCGATACTATGAAGAGTTCACATTTCATTTGTTGTGTACGATGGAATATAGGGGAGCTTGAGGCTCGGAAAGGATGTATTGATAGTACTTGTGTGAGAAATTACTAGGAATCTATGGTAAGGAGCTCCCGCTGCCGCGATTTGACTGAAATACTGTTAAAAGTGTCGTTAAAACCATTCAATAAATCAACGACTAAATGCGTAGGTAAACAGTTACTGTACAGTGAGACGATTCATTTTATTTGTTGTGTACCATGGAATATAAAGTAGTTACTTTGTATCGTGTATAGCAAGTGATTAACCATTTCCCGTTTTCCTGCAAACTTTAAACTTGTCCAAATTCAAAGGTCTTGCAGACGAAAATGAAAAATGGATTTAATTTAAAAAATAACCATTTCATGGGTTAGAAAATATTGTGTAAGAAGAAGAAATTGCTTGCTTTAAGCAATTTCTTCTTTTTCTACAACGATTTCTCAATAATAATATATGAATTTAACAGCAAACGGTTAAAAGTGGTTTTATTTGGTTTGTTTATCCCATTGCCAGACGAAAATTTATTCCAAATTCAGAGAGTTTGCAGAGGACAATTTATTTTAGAAATTTTGTCTTTCTTGGTAGAAAACATTGTGGAAAATGAAGAAATTGATTGTCACCAGAAGATTCTTCAATTTAACCAATGTTTTCCCTTTTCTTTTTCTTGGGGGACGTTAAATAGCGTCATAGTGTGGGAATAGGTTAATGAGTAAAGATACTGTGAAAGCTGAACAATAAGAGAAGTATTCTTTATTTCTTTTCTTATTCTTTTTTTAAAACCACGTGTTGTCATCCTTATCGACTTGTAGAGATAATTACAATTATTGACCAATCGCGGCTGTCAGTCAAATAACCAGTCGACTAATGAAATCATTCAATGTGACCAGAAATGAGTTTTGTACTCCTACATTGGCCTCCATTTTGTGAACCTTTTTAGTTGGTTTTGCGTCTTAAACGCTGTAACTCCAGCTTGTTCAAGCTGCAGTTACGACGTTTAGGTCGCCAACCATCTGTTCTAATTTTTTGTTGCATGTTACTTGCCATAAATTTTGCAAAAATAACGCCAATTTAAATCGAAGCGGGATTTCCTGTTGGAGTTAATGGGCATGGCAAATGGAGTAAGCGGGTGGGGCAAGCGAGTGGTAAATTGAGGCCACTCGCAACATAGGGTTCTAGTTCCGTCTATCAAAACCTCTACATTATGATTGGCTGAAAAAAAGTTTTGTTTTTCAATTTTTTTTCTTGAAAAATCGCAACTATTTTGTTCCCTCGTGCTCAAAATAGTTCCGCTAAAACTGTCCCAAAACTTGTATTTTTTTTAAGATTTATATATTGAATTATGAAAAATATAGAGATGTTTTTATTTGGATATGAAGTGAAATCTTCATCACAACTCGTAATGAATCCACTTCTAGATTTTACGCTATACCTTAACCTATTACCAGATGACAAAATTCTAGACTGATCCAAATTGAAAGGAATTGTAGATGACAATTTAAGGTTAATGAAATTATACGTTCTGTAAACTTTCTGGGTAGAAAATGTTGAGGAAAATGGAGAAATTGCTTGTTATAAGCAGTTTTTCATTGTACACAATGTTTCTCTATTGTTTGTTTTGATGCGCGTCAAAAAAGCGTGATTGTGTGGGAATGGGTTTATGTAGTGAATAAGAATATCCCATTTATTTATTAACCCATTCCCGCACAACAAAATTTTAGACTGGTCCAAATTGAAAGAAGCTCTAGACGACAATTTTAAGTTGACGGAATTTTAAATTATTTCATTTTTTTGAATTGAAAACATAGTGGATAATGAAGAAATTGCTTGTATCAAGCAATTTCTTCATTTTCCATAATGTTTTCCAGAGCCTTTCCCTTTAGGGCCGTAAAAGGGAGGGATTGTGTGGGAATAGGTTAAATAAAGGATTAAAATACCCTTCCTCCTCATTGATATGTCTGACTAAATGCTATAACAATATCCCATTCGGTCCCTTTACAGATGTTTTTGTGATACCTTGCGATCATAGACGCCCCTCATTTTTTTTACCCTTTGTTGTTGAAAAGTTCCTTCGTTCTCGATAGATCAATCAAATCTTACATTTAGACCGCAAAAGAATTTTTTAACTCCAACATTGGTCATTTCTCTTTTGTGAATCAATTTTGGTGGTTAGCGACTAAAACATCGTAACTTCAACTGTTCAAGCTGAAGTTTCAAAGTTAAGGTCGCCAACCAACCATTCTATTTTTTTGTTATTAGTAACTGATCCCAAAGCTTGCAAAATAACGTCGTTTAACCCTTGTCATACTGTTTAAATTACCTTACTGAACTGCTGTCAAATCAAAGGACAGAAAGCACTGATAGAACTTGTTCAAAACTCAATATTTCTTTTAGAAATCAATTTCATAAACAACTCTAGCAGAAAAAGAACAAGCAGGAGGTGTACACCAAGATCAGACTGCACTTACGTGCAGGCTGATCTTGGTCTACACCTCCTGCCAAAAGCGGAATATTCCGGATTCAGCATGACAAGTGTTGATATTTAAGTGGAACTTCCTGTAGGAGCTCAGTGGGCGTGATCAGCGATACGTCAATTGATTCTGTACTGTATACCAAGAGAAACTGTGCTTTTATTTTCGATTTCGTGTGAAATTAATGTCAAACATATATACTTCTAAAAACTAAATTCCTAATCCCATGACTTTGTTTACCCATTCCCACACAATGGTGCTTATTGACACCTTCGAGAAAAATAACTACGAAATCTTAGTGTACAGTGAAGAAATTGCTTGAATCAAGCAATTTCTTCATTTTTTCACAATGTGTACTACCAAGACTTTTGGAATATTTTTATTCTATTTTTTAAAACTTATATTGTCGTCTGTAACTCCTTTCAATTTAAACCAGTCCACATTTTTGCCGTCTTGTAAAGGGTTAAAACGAGGAGAAAACGCCACGTGATACTTAAAACTGCTGACACCTGGTGACACCTTAGGAACCACATTTCGTAAGCCAAGGATTATAACTCGACCTCGTTCCTTACGATGATGTATAAATCGCTTCCTTTTTTTTCGCAAATAGGACCACTTTGGAAACGCCGAGCCTTGTCAGTCTACTTTAACCCATTCCCACACAACAAATTTTTAGACTGGTCCAAATTGGAAGAAGCTGCAGACGACAATTTCAAAGTGATGGAATTTTATTCTATTTTTTTTATCTTTTTAGGTAGAAATCGTTGTGGATAATGAAGAAATTGCTTGATACAAGCAATTTCTTCAATTTCCTCAATGTTTTCCAAAGCTCTTTAATTGAGGGGCGTAAAAAGGAGGGTTTGAGTGGGAATGGGTTAAATGGTAATTCTACTTGGCTGAATAAATAACCTGATTGAACCATGTTGAATCCTATTTTCTTTTCGTTAAAAAATAATAAATAAATAAATCTCGATGTTACCTTTTCACGAGACGGATAACATTCTAACCCTAGTCATGCGGAACCCCGGCCACGGAATATTTCTGGTTTGGTAGGAGGTATGTCTATTTATTATATTCCTACTGAATCTCATTTTAAGAAATGTCCATTGAAAGCGGTCAAAATCGGACTTGACAGAAAATAAATCAATTTTAGCCATATATATATATGATTAGATGGCGTCATTTTTCTCTGTAAATGACGTCACGCCAAGAATAATATGAAAATGATTTAAAATAAAAAAAAGAGGGTAATTTAGAATTTCGCTTAAAACTTCTTAACTTTTATCTTTATTGTTAAAAATCGTAAAAGATATAATAAATGGAATATTATGATATAGTATTCATACGAAACCTTGCATTGAATTCATGCTGCGTAGAATAAAAATGATATCTCGATCACTAGACCTTTGATCTCGTGAAATCTTCCTACGCGGCTCTAATCCTTACAAGATTTTATATAACATCTATCAGACTGTATAAAGTGATCTTAAGCTTTATATTAAAGCGGAGATTTTTAAAAAAAATATTAGCAAAAGAAATAATGACCAACACCAGAGCTTTTCGGCCAAGGCCATAGCACAGCGGTAAGCGTATGACTCCTAGTCATTGGGTCCCGGTTTCGATCTCCGGTTGCGTCGAATGTCCTTTCCACATTTTTCTCAGGCCAATAGGTTGACAATCGTAAACTTAAGTAAGTTGAGAAGCTGGAGACTTGGAAAGAATGTAGTGATATTACTAGTGTGAGAAAACCAGGAACCCATGGTTAGATGCTTCAGCAGCCGCAATATGTTCAAAGTGGCGTTAATACCCATTGAATACAAACAACCAACCAAACAAACCAAACAAACACAATTAACCTTTCAGTCCTTTCATTTTAATAGAATTCGGGAAAGGTTTTTTATTAAGCGTGGCAAATGTTGATATATAACGGTATTTCAAAAGGACCCAACTCCGTTTATCCTTCGAATCTTTAGGAAGTTACGGGACCTCTATCAGATTCATGTTTATTAATAAAATAGTAATCTGATACGCTAGAACGAATTTTGAATATTCAGCATAAACAGGAAATATACGCAAAACTACATGCTTGTTTAATGTGGGTTTTATATTCGAGAGTTATGTTACAAATTACCAGACGACATAAAATCTGATTCAAATGCAGACAACAATTCTCATCCATTACCATACGACAAAATTTTGAATTGGTCCAAATTGAGAGAAGTTGCAGAAGACATTTTAAAAAAACGCTAAAATGGAAAACGAGTGCCGAATAGGGTAGAAAACATTGTTCGAAAGAAAGAAATCGCTTATTACAAGCAATTGTTCAATTTCCAAAAAGACTTCCTTCGCATTTATTTTTCTTTGGGGACGTAATAAAGCGGGTTTGTTGAAAACTTTTAGTTAAAAGTGAATTATTTTTATTATTATTAGAAATTAGAATCATATACTTCTCAGGGCATGAAAAGTCACTTGTTTACCAAAAGGGCCTTTGAAATCACAACCTTGTGGACTACGTTGTTCTAACCATTTAGCGTATTTAGGTCATTTTTAAGGTCTTCTAGGTTAACAAGCTACAAAACTTTTATCCCTTTCCTGTTTTGAAAAAATGTTAGACCCATCCAAATTCAACGGCTTTGCAGACGAAAATTAAAAGCTGGTTTTATTTGAACATGACCGTTCGGTAGGGTTAAAAACATTGTGAAAAAAGAAGAAATTGCTTGTAACAAGCAATTTCTTCTTTTTCCACATTTTTCTCAATTATAAAATCACAGTGACGTAAAAACCATAGATTGAAAGGGATGCAGACGCAAGTCGGTCTTGGCTAAGTGGAATACTCTCTCCGTTATATTTTAAAATAAGGCATAACCCATTACCAATCGACAAAAATTCAGACTGGTCCAAATTGAAAGAAGTTGCAGACGACACTTTCAAGTTGGTTGAATCTAGAAAATTCTTTAAAAGAAAATTCTTTGACTATAGTGAACATTGAAGGAATTGATTGTAACAATTTTAAGCAATTTCTTCGTTATCCCGTGCATTGTTGTCATTTTTTATGGGGCGTTCAAAAGCGGGATTGTGTGAGAAAGTGTTAAGGAATTAAGGACCATATCGTGACCAGCGGTTAAACAGACTCGTTTACGTCGTTTAAAGTCTAAACAGTTGACTGATCGCTGGTCCCGCCAACTGACCGCCGAAAGGGAAGTACCACTTAAATATTATCTTGAATTATTTTGCAAATTTTATGAATAGTAATTGTAAAAAAAGGTAAGATAATTGATATACCACCTTAATGCCGTAACTAAAAGGCCTCCGAAAGGGAAGTACCACTTGAATATTATCTAGCATTATTTTGCAAATTTTATGAATAGTAATTGTAAAAAAAAAGTAAGATAATTGATAAACCACCTTAATGTCGTAACTACAGATTGAAAAGGCTGTAGTTACGGGGTTTAAATCGCCAAACCAACACAAATATGAAGACTCAGAGATTACTGGTAGCGAGTAATTCTGTTTCTTTCTCACATTACCTACTGTACATGGTACTTATTTTCAATTTACACCCATCTTAAATTGTCGTCTGCATCTTTTTTCGGTTTTGGGCTAGTCTAAAATTGAGTCGAATGGTCATTGGTTATCATATTATATAAAATGATGCTGACCTAATGTTTTCTTTGTGGTATGTTAATAGGGTTGTTTATCGGTTAACCCTTTCAAACATGAGAATATTTCAGACTGGTCCAAATTGAAAAGAAGACGCAGACGACAATTTGAGGTTATTGAAATTTTAAAATTCGTTGTCTTTTGGGTTAGAAAAATCGTTGACATTGAAGAAATTGTTCTTCAATGTTCATAATGCAAACCTTTTTTCTTGAGGGGGAGTGCAGACGGTAATTTTAGGTTATTGAAATTTTAAAATTCTTTGTATTTTTGGTTAGAAACATCGTGGACATTGAAGAAATTGCTTGAATCAAGCAATTTCTTCTATGTTCATAATGTTTCCAAACCTTTTTTCTTGGTTTCTTGGGGGTGTAAAAAGGAAGGATTGCGTGGGAATGGGTTAAAGGTTTGTGGATTTAACTATATAGATCTATTAATTTGTCACCGATTGTATAAGTTCTACGGTTTCTTGCTGGAGTACACGGCGATTTATTCCCAGCTGGAGAAAATGATGTCACCCGAGCCGCAGGTAAGGGTTGACTACGAAGCGAGAGTCGACTGGCCGCAATTAAACATTTTGTTCATATCACCAGCGAGGCTCCTTAGGGAAAATACGTGTTGTCATACCGTAGCACATTGCATTCGACTTTATGTCACGTGTTCATTAACCAATCAATTTGCGGCAATTTTTCGTCGGACAATAATTGATAAAATAGGAGTCTAAAATTCACTTTTCTGTGTGTCAATATGTCCGAATTCTACCTAGCCGTGACTCACATTAAATTGTATATTCAACTCTAAAAGTGCTGATCTTTTGTAAGTCTTTATTTTCTAAAAGAATTTAAAAAAGTAAAGGTAATCACTAATTACCGACAAGTTCATAGCTCATTCAGGTGGAAAGATCAATAAATATTATTTATTCATGGCTTTAAGATCAAACAAAGGGACCCCGTTAAATATTTGAAGACAAATGCTTGTGAGTTGTGTATTTCTATGTTCACTCGTAATATTCCTTCTATCGAAGACAGTATAGACAAAGATTAGCCTGCACTGGCGATCAGTCTAATCGAAGTCTACACTGTCTGTTTTCTTTTGTCACTGGAAGAACTTTTGATAAAACATAGGAGAACATAACAGAATTTATCCTCTTTCAGAAAAATCAAACTTTTATGCCGATAAAGCAAACAAAACTTTACAAAGTATTGTGGAAAATGAAGAAACTGCTTGTATCAAGCTTTTTATTCACCACATAGTTTTCTTCCCTAAATTATTTTTTTTAAAAAAATCATCAACAATAAAATGTTATCTGAAATTTCTTTTTATTTAGACCAGTCTCAAATTTTGGCCATCTGGTAATAGATTAGTTTACAAGATAGTCGAAACTTTGTCAGTTTTAATGGTATTGACATTTTGTAGCACTCTTCGAAAAACCTTCATTTAGGTATTACAATTATAGATGTATTATTTATAGTGAGTGATCGAAGGTCAATTTTGTCTATACCCGTATAGACAAAATTGACCTTTGATCACTCACTATAACACTATAAATGTAACAGGACAAAGGCTACTTGACTTTGACGTCGTCACTTTTCATAACTTGAAATTTCATTTTTTTAATTTTCGTAGATTGTCGGTTTTGGTCAAAATTCGGTACCAAGATTGATAAATATAGACCAGAAATTGTCATATGTTCTCTGTGCAATTTTTGGCGACACTATATGAAAATCCTGACAGCGCTGTGAGCAAGTTCTGACAGCGCTGTCAGTCATTTCTGACAGAGCTGTGTGTCATTTTTACAATGCTGTGTGTTATTTTAGACAGTGTTGTGTGCCTTTTTCGACAACACCGTACCATTTTAAATATTGTTTTGTGCCTTTTTGACAGTGCTGCGTTCCATTTCTTACAGTGCTGTTTGCATTTTCTGACAGTGCTGTGTGTCATTTCTGACAGCACTGTGTGCCATTTCTGACGGTGCTGTGTGCCAGATCCGACAGTATTAAGTGCCATCTCTGGCAGTGCTGTGTATCATTTCTGACAGTGCTGTGTGTCATTTTTGACAGTGTTGTGTGCCATATACGACAGTACTGTGTGCCATCTCTGGCAGTGCTGTGTGATATTTCTGCCAGTGTCATGTGAGCGAAACAGAATCGCGAGTTTTAAACGGTATTGGGCTATTCGGTTTTTCTAATAATGTGAATATACAGCCAGGGGAATTTTAAAGCAGTTAACCAAGCGTTAAACTTATAAAAGTTGCAAATGGCAATTCAGTCTAAGTTTACTTTAGAAAACAAGCATCTTTATGGATATAAAACATCGCGAAAAAGAAGAAATTACTCGTGACAAGCATTTCTTTCTTGTCTCACAAAGTTTTCTTCGTTTATTTTCAATATAAAGATCATTTGACCCATTCAGTAGACAATTCTTTAGACTGGTCCAAATAAGCTGCAGACGATGTACCATATTTGGTGAAATTTAAGAAATATTTATCTTTTGCAATAGAAAATATTGTGGATATTAAAGAAATTGCTTGTAACAAGCAATTTATTCATTTTCAACAATATTATCCTATTTTTTTTCTTTATGGGCTTTTAGAAATTGGATTTTAGAAACATCTATCTTTTGAGGTAGAGAATACAGTTGATAATGAAGAAATTGCTTGTAATAAGCAATTTTCTCATTTAAAATAATGTTAACCAAAGAGTTTTTTTTTTCTTGTTGGGCGTAAAAGGTGGGATTATATTAATGGCTTAAATGAACGGATGAAGGACGTAAATCATTTAAGAAAACAGTTCTCTAGGAATCAGTCGCAATCCACATTCACTTTTGAAACTAAACATGGATAATTCAGAACAAATTCAGACGGACGTGGAAATGTCGGCTGAAGTATCTAGCTCAATGATGACTGAAAATGAGGGTCAGTCGGACAGCAGGGAGTCCCAGGGGTCCCTGAAAAAGGAGCAGGTGACGTTTTCGGGGTCATGCAGTTTTGTTGTGTCTCTGTTGGGCTATTCAATGGGAACATCCGATTTTTGGAGATTTCCGTACGTCGTGTTCCGAAATGGAGGAGGTAAGGGTCATTTATATATTTTATAGGCATAGCAATTTAGAATGATCCAAGTCGAAAGGAGATGAAGAAGAAACAGCAGTTCAATTTTTCATTTAAATTGATAAAAAGTCAACAAGAAAATTTAACCCATTACAAAATGCAAATTTTTAGACTGGTTCAAATTGAATGGAGTTGCAGACGACAATATATAGTTTATGAAGTTTTAGATTTTTTCCATTTTCTGTTAAGTAACATTGTGTAAAATGAAGAAATTGATTGTTATAAGCAATTTCTTTATTTTACTAAATGTTTTCCAAACTCTTTTTCTTGAGAGCCATCAAAAAGCGTAATTTCGTTGGAATGAGTTTGAAAAAGGGTCAAGACAATATAGATTTTAACCATAGTTAGAAAGGAGAAATCGCTCATTACAATGCCTTCCTGTCCTGCAATCTTTTCAAAGCCTTTCAGATTGTCAGATTACAGGATTGCTTGGTTGTAATGCAATTCATCAAATACCCGTACTTAGCCTGGATATGTTGTCTTTAAAAAAATTATTTACACGTGAACTAGTTTCGAAGTGGATTGCGATGTTCATAGAAGCCTGATTTGTTTGGCACAAAATCAAGCATGCACCACGATCAGAAATTGAAATGGTACACGTATATTTATTTTAACTGGATCACCCATGGCGTAGTGGCTTTGACTGGAGCATAATTTTGAGCTACAATGACTTTGCAGATGTGATTGCTGCATTTAAACGTAGTATATACTGTAAATTGCATATCTTACCAACAATTACCCTGTCTTGCTAACTTTCTAAGTTATTGTTCCTTGTTGTTGTTTTGTTTTCAAAATTTAACTTTCCAAATGATAATTTTCCATTATTCATTGATTGTGAAACTACATGAGTAAATAGGTGTTATAAAAAGGAAGCGTGGTACACAAGAATCATAACTCTACATTACCTACTTGTGGAGTAATCACCCTTTTGTGTGTTTCTAAACCTTAACTTTGAACAGAGCATATATCTAAAAGTATACTGACTATTTATGAAACTTCATTTGCCGTTTCGTATTAACATGGAAAAGTACGGTGCACATTAACCATAACTCTACCTTACTTCGGAGTAATTGCCCTTTCTCTTCTTTCTTTCATCACCATATCTACAAAGTATTGCATGTGAAACTTTAAAGGTTGATAGAATCACCCCACTAAGAAAAAAAGCCTTGAACAAAAACCAAACTTCTATCTGGCTTAGTCTGTGAGTTATTGCCCTTTGATTTTCCCCACTTTAAAATTGTCAAGCGCGTAACTCTAGTATGTTAATTGGTAATTTGAAACTTCATATTGGAATATATTTCATTATTGAAAAAATACTTTCCATAAAACTGTAACTCTAGCTTCCTTAAATTATATCTAACTGCTCTTTGTTATGTGTCCAATTTACAAATTTATACCTTCCGAAATAAGGGTAGAAAACGTTGTGGAAAAATAAAAAAAATGCTTGTTAAAAGCAATTACTTCATTTTCCACACCTCTTTATCAAGCTCTATTCTTGAGGGGCGTAGAAAAGAAGGATTATGTTAGAATAAGTTAGAAATGATAGGTTTAGATAAAGAATTTTTATGTGAATAGATCTGAAGGAGAAATCCAGTACATATGGACTTTAAGCATTGCTCTTTTAATTTTGGAGTTAATACTCTTTGTTGTTTTACAGA
Source organism: Fragum fragum (assembly GCA_946902895.1). NCBI lineage: Eukaryota > Metazoa > Mollusca > Bivalvia > Cardiida > Cardiidae > Fragum > Fragum fragum. The sequence continues at coordinate 52,073,524 of OX336373.1, read as the reverse complement.
CGTTAATCTTCTTTGGCCTATACACCTGAAAGTATAATAGCTATGAATACGAAATTTTCCTAGAACCATAACTGTTGCTTCCTGCTTTCTGCCTTTTCAGCTTCACTAGCTGATAGCCAGCGAGATATTGTCATGACGTTGTGTCCGTCCGTAAACGTTTACTTTAAAAACCGTCTCACCAGAAAGCACTAAAGTTAGAAAGCACAAAATTTCACAAGGAATAATCTATTGATGACCCTTTATCGGATTCATTGAAAGAATTTTGATCGGATGAAAACATAACTTTTATGAATAGAGCTTATTTCCATATAATATCTCCGCTGACATCCTTACAATACTCTTTTTCTCAGAGACAAGTGGACTGATTTCAACCGATTTTGACAGGAATGACGTTTTATCACACTTTATTTTTCTTCTGCATGTGAGATACGATGATGTTTCCTTTGATGCCAGTACAGTGTATGAAAGAAAATTCAGTACACCCAAAGTTCTTCCCAAAATACCGCTTTACCCATTCCCACACGATAAAATTTTAAACCAGTCCAAATTCAAAGAAGTTGCAGACGGCAAATTCAAGTTGATGTAATCTTCCAAATCTTTGTTTTTTAGGGTAGAAAACATTGTAGATAATGAAGAAATTGCTTGTAACAAGCAATTTCTTCATTCTCCACAATGTTTTCTAAAGCTTTCACATTTAGGGGCGTTTAAAAGCGTCATTGTGTGGGAATGGGTTAAAACGAATCGATTTCTGAACAATCGCCGGATCGCTGACACGCCCACTGAGCTCCGACAGAAAAATCGACTTCGAGATATAACGGCGTTATATTGAAAAATTTATGACCAATTTATCAAAGGTTATCATGATTAGTGGAATTAGAAAACCTTAGTCTTGTAGGGTAGAAAACAGTGTTGACAATGAAGAAATTGCTTGTTACAAGCAATTTCTTCATTGTCCACAATGTTTTCCAAAGCTTTTTCCTGAGATGTTTCAATTGAGTGAGATTGGGTTAAATAGCATTCTTTTATAGGAGTTGTCTATAATTTGAATAAAGTTAATTCTTGTTGCCATGAAAAGCCGTTGCATAGTTTGCAATAGTCCTGAAATAAGAACTACATTTTATTGCGCAGGCATTCAATGGATTTGGTGGTTAAGCCTCCAGTGGCAGTTGGCACTCGTTGAACTTTAAGACGACCTCAAAGTTTTGTCTGTTTACTTAAGCTATCAAAGCTGAGGCTTTGCTAGCTAAAACTCGTTGACTAGCGACTTAAAGCTGCAGTTACGACGTTTAAGTCGCAAAATCAAAACAAAAATGCTTCACATAATTTTCGGTCATTGTCAGAGATCAAAGATCACTTCCGATATAAATGAATGATTTGATTGGTCGATCGATTCTTTGATTGGCAGCCACGATTCGTTAATTGCAACGTGTGGCATACACTTCGGCCCGTTGTACTCTATGCTATTTTGAGCAACGATCCTTAAGGCACCTTTTCCTGAAAGATCATCTCCCTTTTCAGAACGAATCATCCTTGTAAAAGTTTCAAGAGTAGACTTTATCACATACACGAGAATATTTTGAATGAAAAAGGGCCCCTTTATACATACTTTCAATAAGAATATTTTGAATAGAAAAATATTGTTTTTATAACCAAAGCTTTGAAAGTACTGATGGTTTACGCCTCAGTTGGCATAGTAAAGTAATAAACAAATGTTTGTGTCAAAAATGGCATTTTTCATATAGATCATCTGATTATGAAAAAAGAAGAAGAAAAAACTTCTCTCCTAGCCCCGCTAACTTAATAGGTAATATAGGTTTATAGTGTCGTGGGCACGACCCCCCAGTTCGACAAGAAAAATACATTGCCGCACGCGTCATTTGTCTCTTACCGAAATGATTGGCCTATTAAGTTAGCTGAGTAGCTTGTTTTCGCTGTCATTACGACGTTTATGTAACCCACTAACTATTTGAATTTTACTTCATGTCACTCCATTTAGCTTTAAACAAACTATTTGTAAATACATGTTTCGAAAAGGCTTTGTACTTTTAACGAGAATGTCACTTTAAAAAGTCACCTTGACTTATGGTCATGAGCCCAGCAGAACGGTCTATAGCAGATAGGAATGCATATTTGAAACAGGAAAATTCCATCGTTATTTGAAAAATGGATTTTCTTTCGCTTATCTTGAAAGAGTTTTGGCAAATGTTCGAAGTTTTGTCGATGTACTGACTAGCCAAGGGGGTGGGGATGAGGGATGCGGGGCGATGAACGGGTATTTAGTTCGTTTAATTTTATGTTACATTACGGTTTTATGTTTTTCGTGAAAACGAATTAGAATTGGAATAGCACTTTACAGAACGGTTTACTTTTCATCTTGCACTTGCTTTTGATGTGTTCAAAGATGGACGAACATATTCCACATCATTTTTAATCGAACAAAAGTGTGTTTCAATCTATTTTTCGATTTGTTAATAATTTTAAAAGAGTAAATTTGCCAACTTCCACTTCCATGTGTTAATCCTTTTGAGTTTTTCAAGTATTAAATCATGAGGACGTAAAAACCAGGGATTGTAAGGGACATGTTTAAAAGACATGATTCCTGTACAAAAAATCAATGAGTCGTGCTGCATTTACTAGCAGCATGTAGCAATATTTATGTACGCTTTATAGTTTTTGAAGTGAAAATTTAAAAATAAAACCCCTTTATTTAGTCAATTGTTTAATCCGGGTTCTAGCAACATAGGAATATATTTGCTTTTAAGTTACATTTCGAACTATTTTAGTAAGGTATCATCAGACAATATTACAAATAAAGTCGTTATTACTATTATTATAATTAAAAAAAAACAAAAAAAAAAACAAACAAACAAAAAAAAAAACCCTTGAAACTCTTGACCCTAAGGTTTGGTAGGAGAAGACTTTTAAAGATATCTGTGTACAACTCCGGAACTCACAACATATGCCCCATCGTGTCCAAAGAGTAATAATTCGAAGTAATTTGGCAGGGTACCATTGGGTAATGATATAAGGTTTTGGAGAAGATTTTCTACCCATTACCGGACGATAAAATTTATACTGGTCCAAATCGATAGTAGTTGCAGACGACAAATTTATAGTTTATGAAATTTTAGATTTTTTCAACTTACTGGATAGGAAACATTGTGTAAAATGGAGAAATTACTTGTGACAAGCAATTTCTTTATTTTACACAATGTTTTCCCAATGGTTTATTTCGAGGGGCGCCCAAAAGCGTCACTGTGTGTGAAATGGTTAAAGCTATCTGGCATCCAGAGTTCTTCATGGATTATATTTCTTTTGAAAGGGCCTGGCCTAAGGATCATATCTGTGAAGTTGGGTTGAAATCTTTTAGGTTGTGTATGAGAAGAAGGTTTTTTAAGTTGGAATGCGGAGCAATTCCAACTTAGATTTAACAAAACCGCAAAATGAACACAAGACAATTTCATTTCGGTTTTTTTGATAACACATATCACGTGAATACACCTCGGGTTACTTCTCATCTCAACTTGCCACGGACAATCAGTTAGTTGTAGCCAAAGACAATAAGATGGCACATGTTAAGGATGGTGTGAAACTTCGTTTGGAAACTTCTAAACATGCTTTAGTTTGCTTTAAATTATTGAGAAATAAGGTAATAATCAGCGCAGTAATTTGTTTTTTGTGATTCGCCGTCCCGTGTTTGGTAATCACGTGATCTCAAATGACATGTGGTAGTCATGTGACCATAGATAGGCCATGTTTACAAATATGGCTCAGGTCGCAAATGCATTTTTACAATAATCACGCCACCAAGTGCTTTAAACCATTCTAGAGATTAAGGGGGTCGTAGGCATCAAGCAAACGCGATTGTTGTGGGATTTACAGCTTTTACTCAATAAAAATCGAATAGATGCAAAACGAAAGTAGAAGATTTTGAAAATTAGAATGTAAACATATTAACTTCCGGTTTCTACTTGTTTACTAAATAATTATGCTTTATTATGTCGTAATTTACAAGTTGAAATCAATAATAACACACCAAACCTTTAACAAGTGTCATCTAGCTTTCAGCTTGGTCCTTTTTACTTAAGATTTTTACGGTTCTAAAGCAAAATAACGAATAAGGAAATCGCGCGACTACAGGGCGCCGAAGATAATTTGATACTATCTTCATCATATTATAGGAATTATTAGGAAAAGGGTAGAACAACCATGTGCAAACAATAACGTTACAATAACGTTAACGTCTTTTTCTTTTGAATTTTACTCACAACGCTTTAAATATTATTTTTTCCTAAGTATAAACCGGTATTTCGAATCGATCACCCTGAAACAAGTTTCCGCGCATTTCCGTAAATTTCCACGTACACTCGTAAACGTGAAGTGAAAATCTACGTGAGTTTAGTATTCCTTACAGAATTGGGCGAGTTGAGGGTCAAATAATCATCGAGGTCATTGATTTCTTACTGTAGAAGCTGTTATTCTCTGTTTTCAAGATTCGTAAAGGAGTTCACGTATTACAGTTGATCAAAAGGAGAATTTTATGCTTAAAAATTCTAATTTTGTTGTGCGTGACACGAGCTTTTTACCCATTCCAACTAGATGGAATTTCAGACCAGTCCAAATTCAAAGAAGTAGCAGACAACAATTGTAAGTTAATGAAATCTTTAAAACCCTGGTATGTTTGGACAGAAAACATTGTGGATAATGAAAAAATTGCTTAACAAGCAATTTCTTCATTTTCCAAGATATTTTCCAAAGCTTTCATAATGAGGGTCATTTAAAAGCGTCACTGTCTAGGAATGGGTTTAGACAATACTAGTTTTTGATTTCTGTATGTGGATTTATGTTTTTGTGATTTATTCTTGCACATATGTACACGAATGGGAATGCTGGTTTAAGTTTAAATGAGAGAGGCTTACTCGGAAAGTAATAAATGAATTTGAACCGAATTCCACAGTTATGACCCTTTCAGCGCATTCCAACTTCTCAGTACTTTCAGTCATTTGATTTAAACATGTAATTGTTTACGGACAGACGGATAGACGGCCGGACTACGGACGTTAACCAATCACAATCATTCAAGCACAATTCTTGGTACTCGGCTGACCTATGAAATTTTAAAGACACTTCGGTGAGACATTTATCATATACTTACAATATCAAGCCAATTTTCTTTTTTGAGAGCACTTAAGTTTTAATATCAAGTGTACTCTTTCGACATTCATTCCCATCGGAACCCTTTCTCAGAGGACAAAATTATAGACTGCTCAAAATTAGCAAGGTTGCACAAATATTCCGAAGTCAATAGTTGAAAAAACACACACACACACACACAAAAAAAAAATAAAAAAAATGACATCATCTTTAAGATTGATTGATTCACTGGGATTTAACACCACTTTTCAACAGACCGCCTTTAAGTGCATAAAGATAATCGGAAAGGAGAATTTGCAGGTAAAGAAGCAAAACCTGTTTTTCCTCATTTTTGTCGTAAATTGACAAGACCATGTGATAAAGCGTAAAAGGGATTGATCATTTAACCCTTGTAATGCTGGATTAAAATCTCTTGCAGAATTGCTTTAAAGTCGAAGGACTGACAGCACTTGAACGTCTAAATAAGGGTCAATATTTTGGAAAATTGATTGTTTAAACAACCCTGGATAAAAGGGGACAAGCAGGCGGTGTAGACCATGATCAGACTGCACTTATGTGCAGGCTGGTCCTGGTCTATACCACCTGCCAAGACAGGAATATTCCGCATGACAAGGGTTAAGTAAGTAAAATGATATTTGCACCACCTAAACCCTATGGGCGGAGGAAATGTTGTTAATTTTTACTGTCTGACTATCGTGTTTCAAAAAAAAAAAAAAAAAAAAAAAACTTTTAGAGCGGCTCTTGCACAGATTATTATAAAAAAAAAAGGCTCTCAATTTTCGAAAATGAAGGTTTCATAACTTTAGGAAAAGACAGAAATGAAGCAAAAATATTTGGCGTTACGAGACGGTGAATAAGTTAACAAAGTAAAACCCGAACGGTATTGAAATTCAACGGGTAAATTTTCATCTGTCGACTGTTCCGAAAATTGCCGTATTTGTTGTTCCCATGTCGTATCAATTACGTTATAGGCTTCAATCGTTAACGGTATTAAGAGAAGACTAAAAACCTCATTCGATAATTTCCGGTGTTTCAAAAAAGGGAATAGGGAATACAACACATTATTTTAAATTTTAAATGAATTGGAATAGCATAAAATTGTCCAAAATCAAATGTTCAGGAAAGTCTGCTCATAATCCGCTTTAACCCATTCCCATACAATCCTTCCTTTATACGCCCGTAAAGAATAAGGTTCTGGAAAATAATATGGAAAATACAGAAATTGCTTGTGACAATCAATTTCTGCATTTTCATATTATTTTCTACACAGGCAGATACACACAGATATTTTTTTTTTTTAAAAATCAACAATTTCGAATTTTCGGCTTTAACTTCTTTCAATTTGGATCGGTCTAAAATTTCACTTTTTGGGAATGGGTAAAGGTGTAACAAACTACGTTTTCAATATTTTATGATAGATATCTCGGGATAAATTTTTTGCCATGTTGATGTAGCAAGGAATGTCATCACTATGATGGTATTTATATATATCAAAATGTCAGCACTTCATTGAGGTCCACGAGTTATTTTACTATCGGCTCAGCTCAAAAAATATATCCTGTATTTTTATTAGACAATTGACGGGTCGCTGGTCCCGCACACTGTCTCCGCTGGCCACGCTCGTTGACTCCGACAGAAAGTTTCACTTTAATATTAAATTCTATTGATTTATGCATGCAAGTTAATCGATCCCACAAAAATGTATTTATTGACCTTTCATCTGAGAGACCACTTTTTGGCCGTCACTTAACTCTTTCCTGTATAATCACTGGTTATTACATCCAGAAAATATTTTGATAAAAGAAGGAATTGCTTGATACAACCACATAGAATGTTTTCGTTTCAAATTGCACTCACTTTTTATTGTTATCTGCAACATGTTTCTTATTGGGCCAGTCTAAAATTTCGAGAAACAGGAAAGGGTTAATACAAGTTTTACTGTTTATCTTACACATGAATAACAATTTGGTAAAATTTCAGAGCGCTTCGAAATACAAAAATCGTATCTAAATACGTCACTTTATGCGATGTCATTTTTTTCTTATATATGTATAATTCAAGAATAATATTCAACTTATTATCATCTGACGAAAGAGCGTGATTGTGTGATAACGGGTGGAGTCGGTTCTCTGGTAACTTCTTTAAGCTCATTCTTTTGAATCCACTCCAACACAACCACACTTTTTTACGCCGCTCAAGAAAACGATTTTACAAACTATTGTAGGTAATGATTAAATTGTTTGTAATAAGCAATTTCTTCATTATCCAAAATATTTTCACCCCATCCTCCAACGATTCTCAAATTCAATCTACTTTGAATTGTCGTCTGCAGTTTCTTTGAACTAGAACCAATCTCATATTACTGTTCTGACCCCCTCCCTCTCCCGACTAATCAATTAACCAATCGCTGGTCCCGTCTACTCACTTCATTGGACCCGCCCATTGAATCCGACAGAAAGTCCCGATTCGATTTAAACGTAGAAACTCATACATGTAGAAAGTTGAAAGTGACAAAAAGGTCAAATGATTGGTTCGGGGCCTTAACGTCGTTACTACAGCTTGAATAAACCGTAAGTAATTGCGACGTTTAAGTCGCAAAGCCAACATAAAAGTAAAAAAAAAAAAAAAAAAAACGGCGCCCAACGTTGGAGTTCAAAGTTCAATGCCGTGCTGTATGAACCATTATATTAGACAGTGATCGATCTCTTGTTTGACATCGCGATTGGTCAATTTTGCTGAGAAGTATTAAAAATTCATCATTTTAATCTGATCATCTCCCTTTATATGAGCGTATTGTTAGAAAGTTCACAAAGTCTAATGAATAATTCAGAAAGCCCCTTTACCCTTGGGGTCAAGGCTTGGTATCTGAAAAAAATTAAGTAATGCGAAGTCTCGCTTTTAACACATTACCGTGCACAAATTCATCGTTTTGACTGGCATGAAAAATTACCTGTATAACAGAAAATACCTGTATATCTTTCTACTTTTTAGCTCGCCTGGGACGAAGCTCTCGGAAGAAATATTGTCATACCATTGGATGATGGCATCGGTGTTAGAGTCGGTGTTGGAGTCCGCACTTGGTTAAAGGTTCTTTTTAATCTCTGTCAATATTTACCATAGAGGGTTAACATTTCACAGAAAAACTTACCTGGGGAAAGGCTTTGATTAGAAAGAAACAACCGTGACCCCTTGACAGAGTGACATTGACCTTGACGAAGTTAAGAAGAAAAATTATAGCAAAATTATATTTTATTGGTGCCTTTACTTGGGGCTATCATATTCGGCGTATGTACTTATCTTAGGAAAGGCTTTCATTTGCAACTAAGTATAAATACTCTCATCAAAGGATATGATCTGACTGTGACCTTTGACCTACTTACACCTCACATGTTTCATGTAAATAATTGGTATTGATGTTTAATGTTTATATCCATTACTGTTTTTCCCTAGACATCATTGCAAAATACGCTACCGTTGCATTCACTGCAGCATTATGACAAGCACTTAGTATGGCGGGCTATGTTGTCCGCTGACAACTCTTGTCAAGTTTTTCTATCGTACTGCTAGTTTCCCATGTCGTTTATAATTAATTTATTAAATACCTTGCTGTGAAATCTTGGGATTTCTCAGTGTAATAAATTTTGATATCATCACTCGAGTGACGATTACACTTTTCAGTTTCACTCTCTGTAATAAATCTTGAATCATGTATTAATCCGCACCTTTTCAATAGACATTCTCTCTATCAAAAAGATTGGTTTCGATATTTCAATGAAAAAAATAATAATGTATATAATAATAGAATAATCAACTGGTTATTCAGGATATGAAAAAATATTTCACTCGGATGCGTTGTTATGCGTTAAAAAACCCGTGCTGCGCACTCGTTTTTTCAACGCCTAACAACGCATCCCCGTGAAATATTTTTTCATATCTGGAATAACCAGTTGATTATCTTCTATATAATCCATTACAACACGACGAAATTTTAGATTGTTCGAAATCCCAAGTAGCTGTAGAGGACAATTTGTATTTGGTGGAAGTTTGAAAAATATGTGTCTTTTTGGGTGAATAATGAAGAAATGGCTTGTGACAAGCAATTCCTTCATTGTCCACAATTTTGCGATCGCAATTAATTTCCTTTGAGGGACACAAAAATGAGGATGTGAGTTGTAATAAGTTAAGTCTTGCTCAGTCTAAAACTTTTCTGTTTTAACCCTTGTCATGCTGTATAAATTAACTTAATGAATTGCTGTCAAATCAAAGGACTGAAAGCACTGATAGAACTTGTTGATCAAAAACCAATATTTCTTTTAGAAATCAACCTCATAAACAACTCGGGAAGGAAAAGTACAAGCAGGAGGTGTAGACTAAGATCAGCCTGCACATAAGTGCAGTCTGATCATAGTCTACACCTCCGGCCAAAACCGGAATATTCCGGATTCAGCATGACAAGGGTTAATATGACTCAATTCATCGTAAGGTATGCTGATCGTCTACATATTATCTGTAATCCTATCTCGAGAATTTATAGTGAAGACTCTGATCAGACTGTGTGAATGAGAAGGTAGATACGAATCGTAGCTTACACATTTTAACCTATTAAAACAAAAGAATTTTTTTAGATTGGTCTAAATTGAATGTAGTTCCAGAAAACAATTTCAAGTTGATGGAATTATGAAAATCTTTGTCTTTTTGGTAAGAAAACATCGTGGATAATGAAGAGATTGCTTGTCTTCATTTTCCACAATGTTTTCCCAAGCTTTATTCTTGTAGCGCATAAAAAATTGGACTGTGGGAAATGGTTAATCTATTTATACGCAATCGCGCATTTTGACGCTCCCCTGGAAAACATGGGATTATAAAAATTGTGAGAAATGGAAATTTGTTTGTTATAAACAATTTCTCCCTTTCTTACAATGTTAACTATTCTAATTGCCACTTATCTTCCACGTTCCATCCAATTTAAACCATTTTCTGCAATTTCTATAAATACGAGCCCGTCTAAAATTTCGATAATGTAATGGGTTAATTAATGGGTATGCCTTGATCTGGTTTCTATGATGCCCGTAAGTTACGTCAGTATGAGGTGAACTCTCGTCGTTGGGCGGGCAAATTGTCGTAACCACAGCTTCAATTACATTTTGCACGCCCAACGACGATCTGTTGGATTTACTACGAGCCAATTAACGGAGCGTTACTGTCAATAAAACAATCAATTGATCAATAAAATCATTGATTTAGAGAAGAGGCGAACTTTGAACCCCTACACTTATTTTAACCCATTCCCAAATGGCAAAATATTAGACTGGTTCAAATTGAAAGAAGCTGCAGACGACATTTTCAAGTTGTTAGAATTTTTATTTTTTTTCATCTTTTTGGATAGAAAACATTGTTGATAATGAAGAAATTGCTTGATACAAGCAATTTATTCATTTTCCACAATGTTTTCCAAACCTTTTTCTTTAGGGGCGTGAAAAGGAGGGATCAAGTTGGAATGGGTTAAGCACACAGTGTGAATAAACTGTACATATACGACGTTTAAGTCGCCAAAGAGTTGTTACGTTGTTTAGGTCGAAAACCATGCAATGTATTTTTGTTACATTTAACCTGGACCATACATTTTACAAAATACTACTGGTCGACCTTCCTATTGGAGGTCAATTATACGTAAAAGAAAATATGATAGGCACGGGTCTTTAAACGTTTCAATTAATAAATTACGTAGCCACTCCTCACGGGACGGCCAAAATGTGGTCGTTTAAGAAAATGGTCGCCTGTATGAAAAGATTATTGCAGGATTCCAAATAAATCCTATGTCGTTGGAACTCATAAGAATCGTCTCAGTGAGACGATTCCCACCCGATAGGTTTATCAACAAAAAATGTCCAATTATGAAGTTCCTTTTTAGCTCAAGTGAGCGAAAGCCAGAGAGCTATTGTCACGGCGTTGTGCCCGTCTTGCGTTCGTCCGTCCAGTCGTCCGTCCGTCCGTAAACTTTTACTTTGAAAATCTTCCCCTCAGAAAGTACTGAAGAGATTTCAACCAAATTACACAGAAATGATCCTTGGGTGAACCTCTATCAGATTCCTTCAAAGAATTTTGATCGGATGAAAAACATGGCTTAAATGGGCGGGGCTAATTTCCATATATGGTGAAAGCTTTGAAAATCTTCTCTCGGAGACCGTTGGAAAGATTTCAACCAGATTTCACATAAATGATCCTTGGGTGACTCTTTATCAGATTCCAAAAAAAGAAATTTGATCGGATGAAAAACATGGCTTTAATGGGCGGAGCTTATTTCCATATATGGCGAAAGCTTTGAAAATCTTCTTCTCAGAAACCAGCGAATTGATTTCAACCAAATTTCACATAAATGATCCTTGTGTGACTCTCTATCAGATTCCTTCAAAGAAATTTGATCGGATGAAAAACATGGCTTTTATAGGAGGGGATTATTTCCATCTATGGTAAAAGCTTTAAAAATCTTCTTCTCAGAAACTTGTAGATGGATTTCAACCATATTACACAGTAATGATCCTTTGATGAACCTTTATTAGATTTCTTCAAAGAATTTTGATCGGATGAAAAACATGGCTTAAATGGGTGGGGTTATTTCCATATATAGTAAAATCTTTGAAATTCTTCTTCTCATAAACCAGTTGATGGATTTCACCTAAACTTGACAGGATCAATCCTTGGGTAACCTTTTATTAGATATCTGAAAAAGAATTTTGATCGGTTGAAAAATATGGTTTTTATAGGAGGGGCTTTTTTCCATATATGGTATATACTGAAAACTTTGTAAATTTCTCAGAAACCTGCATATGGATTTCAATCAAATTTCACGGGAATGATAACCAGATGATTGTTTGTCAGATTCCTTCATATAATTTTGATTGTTTGAAAAAATGGCTATTATGGTGGTGGGTTATGTCCATATATGTTATTCAGTGAAAATTTTACTTAATGAATTTTACATAACTTGACTTTTGTAAAAACAATGAAAAGTTTGAAATGGTTCTCTAGAACTATTTCAAAGATTTCAATGATTTAGATTTATTTTTCATTATATTCAGTTTATTTTAAATTAATGAAAAAATTTGCTTAATCAGTACATTCATGCCTGTGGAGCGATACAGGCGCCCAAGCGCCTCTAGTTTGTGTTCATTTCTTATAGTAATTTTGATGCTTGTCGATTATTGTGAGAGGTTCCTTAACCCATTCCTAGACAATGACGCTTTCCGACGCCCTAAAGAAAAAAATTTGGAAAACATTGTGTAAAATGAAGAAATTGCTTGTCACAAGCAATTTCTTCATTTTACACAACGTTTTCTACCCCGAAAACTGAAAAAATCCAGAGCTTCATAACTTTAAATTGTCGTCTGCATTTTCTATTAAATTGAACTATAAAGTTACAATTGTCGTCTGCAACTCCTTTCAATTTGAACCAGCCAAAGATTTTGCCGTTTGGTAAAGGGTTAATTTACCCTCGATTCTTAACACTTCTTTCTGCCTTCAACTCAACTAAATTTACCAGGGTATTCCGACTGGGAACGGGTTAATAGAGTAAGATTGACATTATTTGAATAGGCACACGCATTTGGTGTTACTTTTTTCTTGATGAAATAAAACTTAAGCAATGGTGGAGGCAGGTAATGGATCATTTAACAAGCGTTCTCCTGTCATATTCTAAATATTTTATAAGACCTAGGGTCCCCTAAACTGTCATTAAGAATTCACACTAATTGATTATCACTACATCGGCTTCTCAACGCATCCCCTTATCGCGGAATGTTTCTGCATTACATTTTTTTGTACGTGTGAAATTAGGTATTGTAAATTGTGGGTTCAAAATATGATTATTAACCCATTCCCACATGAGAAAATTTTAGACAGGTCTAAATTTATTGAAGATGGAGACGCACTTTTAGTTTGATGAAATTCTAAAATTCCTCGTCTTATGGGGTAGAAAACGTTGTGGATATTGAAGAAACTGCTTGAAATAAGCAATTTCTCTCATGTTCAAAATGTTTTCCAAAGCCCTTTTTTTATTAGAAGAGCGTGATAGGAGGGAGTGTGTGGGAATAGGTTAAAAGCCAAATTAGCAAGGGATCAGATGAAAACCACATGCTTATGCTTTGAGTGAACCATAGAATATTTCTGTGTGAATTATTTTCAGTCATAAAATTTGCACAACTTAATAAATTTGCAACGTTCGTATTCCCTATGTCAAACGAAAAGAGGTGTTCTTTCGTCGGAACTATGAATGAAAGCGACGGAATATCGTTAAGAATTTTCTTAACTATGCACAGAGTCGTAATGTCTAAAACTGTAACCCCCTTAATGTGGCACATAACTTACTACTATAATCGAGCTAAGGGAAAAAGCTGTAGTTACGACATTTAAGTCGCAAAACCAACAAAGAAAGATAACTAAAATGGCGGCCAATGTTTGATTTCACAACTAGTTTCTGGTATACATGGATGATTTCATTGGTCGACTGGTTATTTGATTGACAGCCGCGATTGTCAATTCTCTTACAGCTGTTTACTATTAAATGAGCGTGTGCGTGACATTTACAACCATTGCACATGTGCGCCAAGTAAAGACTCAGATCAGCCTGTGCATCCGCACAGTCTGACCAGAGTCTTCACTCTGCGCTCTGTAGATAGATACTGACCCAAAGCTTTTTTTTAACAATCAGCGAATATTCTATTTGCCCCGAATGGCTGTCCAGGTAGCTCAATGCGTGCGAGTCACGCACCTGCGAAATTGTTGGAAATGTCACGCACAGGCTCAAATAACTATCACCAGATTTTCATGAAAAATTTGATATAAGAAATTAATCTGCCTTTTTTCAATAGTTATGAATGTCATTTTCAAGATAAATGTTCTCTCTTCGGAATAAATGGCCCTTTTAATAGTAAACATATATTCCGGGTTTCAGGTGAATTTGTTCAGTAATACCAGAGATATTGCGAAATGTCAAAGTCTTCGGACGACGACGCAGGCGACGGCTTTGCCACGACAATACCTCGGGTTTTCTCCGAAAATAGCCGAGCTAGAATAATCACGGAAAATTCACCGAATCACAATATAAACGGATTTCGTTTTTAATGGACTCCGTAGGCGTCTGTCAGTGTTACTCAGTTTGGAAAATACAGCAGGATGTTACTATGTTAAAAGAGAAGTAGTGCCCAGTTAGGTTAGATTTATTATTTTTCAAAATCTGTCTTCCTGAAACAACTGCACATTCTGAAAATGGCATAATACGAGGATTCTATGTAAATCGTACAACGCGTAAATACGAAAACACATACCAATAACCCGCTTTGCGTTGATACGCGAAAATAACGCGGAGTCTTTCAATCATGTAGTGAGTAATTTGTCTCCTCGGCATACCAGCTGTATACAGCGAGAGTGATAAGCTTTACAGTTACACATGTTAAAAGATGTTTATTATTAGTATGATTAAGCCTTTCAACCCATTGTCAAACGATAACATTTTGGGCTAGATACAGACGACAATTGAAATCGCTTTGAGATTGAAAACTAAGGCTCGGGTAGGATATAAAATATTGTGAAACAAATTATTTCTCCTTTTCTCACGGTGTTTTCTTTAATGCAATTCTCCAGAGGCGCTAAAAAGCGTGATTGTGTGGGAATTGGTTAAGCTTCTACTGGATCACGGAAGGTTTAAAAGATAAACAAAATCTCTCATTTGTTTCTTACAGGTAATAATTCTCAATTAATATTGCTAATCTATTACTGTCCAAGTTTTTTAAATGATATCATAATCATTTGTGAAAGCTCTTTGGAAAATGAAAAAGTATTGATCTTGAAAGCTAGTTAGTTGGTTTTACGTGACTTTCAGTAGAATTTTAGTAAAGACGCGGTTAGTAGATGCACCCAATCATGGCTTCTTGTTAATTTTCACACCAGTATCACGTACAACTGCAATAATAAATTTGAGTCATCACATGTGTAGCTGCTTTGCCAACTTTACAGGCAAATTACTTATCATATGTCCATCGAAGACAACTGACGTGTGTGACAATGGCATTTTTTCTGAACTTGTGATCGTGCCCAGGATCCTAGAATAGAAACATCGTGTATTATATTTACCTATTTAGCAAACCAGGCTAGGCGAGAGGTTATACTTAAAAAATAGTATCTGTAAGAAAATTGCCAGTTTGTAAATCAAAGCGGCCATATCACTCTACTATGCCAACACGGACGTCCATCATGAGTACTTTCAGTGCTTTGGTTGTATCTGCGAACATTTCGATTTCTCGAAGGATATATAAGTGTACACATGGGTTTAGTAAACTCAGTATCAACCGATACCCCGGGGTCTCTATATTTGCTACCCTAAGTCAGTAAATAAGGAGATACCGGGGCGTTTCAGAATGTAAACTCAGTTTTGTGGACGACTTTTGAGAATAAGCCCGCTCTTACGAATATGAAACAAAGAAAATATGAACATTTTCAAATGAAGTTACTCACAGGACTTCAAAAGTTTACTTATTTTAAGATTTTCGCCTATTGATAAGTTTTCGTTACATAACAATAATATAATAATATGGTCTCAATATTTATTCAAATCATATTTTAACTTTCATTAAGCTTTCTTTCGGTATATACAAAACCATTTAACCACAGTCTCATACAAGCCCGCCGTTTTATGCCCCTTGGGAAAAATCCTTTGCAACATTGTTGAAACTAAAGCAATTGCTTGTCAAAAGCAATTTCTTCATGACCCACAATACTTCTAACCAAAAATGCATTTTTTATTTTAGATTTCAGTAGCTAGAAATTTGCGTCTGCAATTTTTTGAATATGAACTAGATTAGAATACATCGCCTGGTAAAGGCTCAATCATTCAGGTGGGGGTTTTATAATACCAAGAAGAGAAAGTATTTACAGCAATTTTTTCATAAATGACAAGAGTTCATTACGTTACGTAAGAGCCTTTCGCTTGCCACAATGACATTATGAAGAAACTACAAGGGTAGTTCTTCTGCTTTTATATCGGAGATTGTGGGGGAAATACCGCATATATCTGCAATTTCCGAACAATCTGATGTTATTATGCAACCACACACAGAGAGAACCTTTGTAAATCGGTGCCCGTAATAATTCACATTGCACGAAATTGGCATTGATAGATATTTCGCATTATTGTGCCATTTTGATGTATGCCATACATCGTTGAAAGAAGTATTATATTTACAATTCACAAATGTACATGGCATAAGTGAATAAGCTAAACAAAAAAATACTTCAAATAACTACAGAGTAATCCTTTTGACACGTGTGCCAGAACGGGCTGGTGTAAAAAAGTATACATGTACACTTGTCGTCATTTTGCACTTGTTTTTTTTTTTTTTTTTTGACAAACTGCACGAAAAAAGATCACCCCTCTAACTCGAAAGGAATCGATCGACGCCAGGCTGTATTTTCAGCCTAGATGGATCACTTTACTTTATCATAGGAGCCTGCACGCGACATTTCCAACCATTTCACTTGTATGGCGGACTAAATGGGTCATAAGTCCAATGAAATTTATCGTGCGCTCTCAGAACTTACCCTGCAAGAGTATAAAATTTGCGCTTAAAATTTTATGTGCATACATAAAATCAAGTTCTTAATTTTTTAGCGATCGCGATCAAACATTGACTGTGCACGCGTAATTTTACGCGTGCACGCTCAATACATAAACGTTCATGCTTACATTTCACATATGTAACAGTATTATTTACTCGTGGGTGCGTTATTGAAAGTGTACTCAACTTGCGGGTGACTTTTGAGCCAAATAGTACACCATAAAAGTGTTCGTGAAATGCAGACATTTGGCCTCCTTGACAGGCAGCCACTCAGGGCATATAGAATTTACACTAATCACGCAAAATAGCTTTGAATCAGTGTCTATTTGTAGAGCTCACGGGCTGATCTGAGTCTTTACTTGGTGGACATATGTACTGGGTGGAGTTTCACGCACAGACCCATAAATTCATTTTTATAAACCCGCCCGGTCGTGTTATGTTATGGCTACGGCGTCTATCCGTCAGTCCGTTCGTTCGTCTCTCTGTTTTTGTGTGCGCAACTCCTCCTGCAGTTTCAATAGTTTTGCATGCCACAACCATTTTTGATGTTACATTTAGAATTTGGATGAACTGAAACTTGCCCCAGTGAATCTCTATAATGTCTAGTTGCACACCAGACAAAATTATTTTGATTCCTTTTGCAACTATCTGCTATTGGCCTAGCAAAATATTTTAGATATACATAGTTTTATTACTAACAAGCCCATTCCGGCGTATATGCGCTGCACTACGAAACTCTTGTTTAAAACTATCTCTGATTGATATTGACTGGATCCCATCGCTTTTTCAAATATAACTTATGCATGCTTTTTGACGCCCCGAAGAAAAATAGACACTTTTTGACGCCCCTAAGAACAAGAAAGTTTTAGAAAACGTTGTAAAGAAATGAAGAAATTGCTTGCTACAAGTAATTTATTCGTGTTCCTCATTTTTTCTGCATCAAAAGGTAAATTAAAAAAAATATATAATAATAAAAAAAACCCCAAAACAATCACCAACTTGAATTTGTTTGCTGCACTTTCTTTGAATTTGGAACAGCCAGATATTTTTGACGTCCGGTAATGGTTTGACGCAATTCACAGCTGAAGAATTTTCGCCTGATGGATCACGTATGAAATTTATGGGTAAGTAAAGGCAACACTCATTTACTAAATGAGTCTCAGTCGAAATAAGTACGCTTGCACTTGAAGAAAGTGTCAATTGTCCTCTACTGAAAATTCGGTCATGGTACTTTGATCCTTAATGCCTGAAAGCCGCCTTACTCTTACCTACCATAGGAAGAGAGAGAAAAAACAAAGATATGGGATCAAAGAGATAGTTTGAGAGGTGAGAAGAGAGCCTGAGAGAGAGGGTCAAAGAGGTTGAGGGGAAATAGTTAGATGGGAGAGAGAGAGAAAAAAAGAGAGGGGGAGCGCGCGCGCGCGAGAGAGAGAGAGAGAGAGAGAGAGAGAGATAGAAAGAGAGGGGGAGCGAGAGAGAGAGAGAGAGGGGGGCGGAGAGAGAGTTGCGGAGAGAGAGAGGGGGGAGAGAGAGATGGAAAGGGGGGGAAAACTGTTTTTTTTAGATTTAGAACATCGATAATTGTATCATCTGGTAAAGGGTTAGAATAGTTTTATATAAAACAATAAATATCCTGAAAAAGGTCAAAAGAAACGTGATGGTGAATAATACTTAAACTGCTTAGTTAACCCTTTTCTGGTTTTTTTTTTGTTTTTTTTTTAAATTTAAGGCTGGTCCAAATTCAAAGGTTTTGCATACGACAATTTAAAGTCGATTTTTTTAAAAAAAATGTTCATTCAGTAGGGTAGAAAATATTGTGGAAAAAGAAGGCATTGCTTGTAACAAGCAATTTCTTCTTTCCCCCCAAAAGCTTTCTAAAGTATAAAAACAACAACAACAACAAAACCAAGGACGTAAAAGCCAGGGATCAAACGGTTAAATGATATCTTTTTAATTGTTATTGTTATTGTTGTCCTATAAACAAAGTAAAGCACTATAGAATACTAAATTGCTAGTAATACACTAGTTATTTGAATTGCCACTGACTCTGCTGGCCACGCCCACGGACTCCAACGAGTTCGACATTGATGTTAATCGACAATACCCTGTAAAATTTGGCCAGTAACGTTAAACAACAACAACAACAACAAAACACATTGGATAACGACCAAACGGTCGCTTATTTGGACACACAAGTCGTCAAGTCAATAAAAATGTTTAACATAAATGTCGGCTATGTTTGAGTTAAAAGTTCATTTCAGATCCAAATGAACGATTTGATTGGTCGATGGATTCTATGATTGACAGCCGTTATCCGTCCATTCACTCACTATAACTTCTACATCTATATATCTGCGACGTTAAGGTCGCTAACAAACGATTTAGCCTTGATTTTTTACCCTTACCAGATATATTACAAAACATTGTCGTTTTATACCCCAGTTAAACTACCACGACGGAAGTCAGTTCACATGGACAGAGATCTCAAAATGGGGATCTGGTCCTAAGGTTACGTGCTAGACTCATGAGTCATTGGTTCCTGGTTTGATCCCCTTCTTCTCCAGTCATTCGGATGAGACTTTAAACCAAGGACCCTTCTTCAGATTACACAATTTGTTGAGTGGTGCGTAAATCCCCATTCGTTCATTGAAAGTGGTTTAACGTCACTTTTAACAGTATCTCAGTCATATCGCGGCGGCTGGAGCCCTAACCATGGATTCCTGGTAATTCCGGCACCAGTACGACCACTACGACATCCTTTCCGAGCATGAAGCTGCTCATCCCATTTAGATTTACGTTTATCCACCCATTGTTGAGAGACAAATGTCAGAAAGGATATTTGCCACCGTCATGGATCGAACCTCGTGCATGAGAACGTCGCCGTGGTAGGGGTTTCGTTGCAAAAAATGTATTTTCAAGACTACACTATTCGTATTTCTTTGCTATTAATGTCAAAATACACGATTGATTACGTGGCGTATCTTACTCGGTCTACAGCTGGTTCTATATCATATCATAGTTGATCGTAGTCAGTACCATAGTTAATATGCTGTATGCAACGGACTCCCAGCTGGTGAGGCTATTACGATGAGAAAACAAGTACAGCAGAACCTATGGCTTTTTTTAACCCATTACCACCTAACAAAATTTTAGACAGGCCCAAATTGAAAGAAGCTTCAGACGACGATTTGAAATTGGTCCAGTTTAAAATATCTTGACATTTTTGTGTAGAAATAATAATTATTATTAGGATAAAAATGATAATACTAATTATGTCTTTATTTAACAGGGCAAAATTTTAGAGCTTTCCAAATTGAAAGAAGCTGCAGACGACAATTTCAAGTTGATGGATTTTCTTTTCGTCTTTTTGGATAGAAAACACTGTAGATAATGAAGCAATTTCTTTATTCTCCACAATGTTTTCAGAAGCTTAGTTCGTGAGAGGGGTAAAAAGAGGGATTGTGTGGGAATAGGTTAAAGACGTTACCCAGTTGGATGAACCCAGTATTTCCTGTTAAGTTTTTCTAAACATTTTTAGCAATATTTAGAGAAAATAGAGAAATAAAGTGGACAATGAAGAAATTGTTGGTCACGAGCAATTTCTTCATTGTCCACTTTGTTTTCTATATTTTCACAATCTCCACAGTGTTTTCATCAGTTTTTCTTGAAGTCCATTAAAAAGGCATGACTGTGTGGCAATGGTTTAAATTGATTGATTGATTGAATGGGGATTAACGCAACTTTCAACAGTATTTTGTGTATATCCCGGCGGCTGGAGCACCTAACAATGGATTCCTGGTATTTCTCTAACCAGTACTACCACTACATTTCCTTTACTAGCCTCCAGCTTCTATACCACTTAGGTTTACGATTATCCACTCATTGGTGAGAGAGAAATGTCAATGGCTTAAAACAATCTAATACAGGCAATTCAGAGCGATTATATTCGGCTATTCTCTGTTATTTGTCAGAAAACTGATTTTAAATTCATTCCGATTGTTTAACAAAAGCCGCCGGAGGCGGGATATTCTCCCCGATTAAGTCCTTGCAACGAAACTTATGAAAATAAAGGAAGTTTTGGAAGAGTTTCTGTGCCAAAGTAATATTGAGCTTGCAAAGCGCAAGCATTGGTAGCTTAAGTTAATAGACGAAATGTTGAGGTCGTCTCAGAAACGAGTGCAAACTGCCATTTGAGGCTTAACCATTTAATCCGTTTAATGCCTACGCCATAAAAATAGTTGTTATGTATTTCAAAAATATTGCAATATATATTCAAATTCAGAGAACTCTGTAAGAGCATGCTATATAACCAATTCCCACTCAATTCCACTTTCAAGCATCTCAAGAAAAAAGCTTTGGAAAACATTGTGGACAATGAAGAAATTGCTTGTAACAAACATTGTCCACAATATTTTCTACCCAACAAGCGAAAGATTTACTAAATTCAACCATGCTTTGCTATCTTACAGTACTTTCAGTACTTTGATTTCTATTCTTGTATGAGCCATCTGTTAAAAAATATGTCAATTACTATTTTGTGAACTACTACAGTTACTATCTCAATACAATGACTATCTTACTTTAGGAAACCCATACAAAAAGATAAGCAAAAAATAAAGAGTTTCTTTCTGATGGTCATTAACCCTTTCCTGTACAAACCCTGATTTTTACGTCCCTGTGTTCTTATACCTATGGAAAGTTTCTTATTGTCGTCTGCAACCTCTTTCAGTTTGGACCAGTCTAAAAACACACCAGAAAAGGGTTATACTTGTAAATTATGCTGAAGACAAACTAACAGCAACATATCAACTTTGGAAACAATTACAAATTATAGTTATACTCCTGTTACAATGTATTTCCAAACGGTCGGTTCTATCCATTGATGAAGTTTCTTTTTTAGTTGGCTTTATAGACTTTGTCACTTTTTTGTCCATTTTTTTTCGAATATCAGAAAATAAGTTGGGTTATAAAGACATTTTTCTATCCCCTAAACATATCACTCCGTGACCCAATATTTGCCAAACGTGCTTAAACGGCTGGTGTGGTCCTAATCCTCATGCAGAACCTAGAATATTCCTGTTTTGGCAGGTGGTATAGACAAAGATCAGCCTTCACATACGTGCAGTCTGATCTTAGTCTACACTACCTGTTTGACCCTTTAAAGACAGAGTTGTTTTTATGATTAATTTTCAAAATAAATATCTACCAGTAACTGGTTCTTTCAGAGCTTTTAGTCATTTGACTTTCAGGTAATTCTCTTATGGCTTTTAATTCAGCAACACAAGGGTCAATTTATACTACTCTATTTTAGTTTGATAGCATCGAAAGCTTCAAAGCATTAACATTATTTGCCCTAAAAGTTAAATCCAAATGTTTTCCCGGTTCTGAAAGCAAGGCAAAGGCTTCAGCAAGCTAATTTTAACATGCTTGAATTATATTGTCAATAAAACACACTAGCAGGACTCGAAACCTTGACCATCATTCAGCTAGTTTAGACGAGTGAGATATTCCCACAGATGAAAACCAGAGAATTTTCAGTTTCTTTGATATTGTATTGATACCTGTGACAGTTTTCGAGATAGACTCCTGTCAAGTTTGGTAAAGTAAATTACAAAGAGAAACAACTTAGGAGAAAAAACGACGTATAGCTCTTATACTTTGTACATCTCCTTACCGAGTTCTACCGGTATTACACGTAGATTTAAAATTCATGTATACTACAATTTCTTAGTTTCCTAGACGCAAAGGGTATAAATGGTAAAAAAAATGACAATGACCTGAAGAATATGTCCTCCTTTTCAAGGTATTGGTCAATGACGAGTTATCGAATTGCCACCTGCAAAATCATGTTTGCTAAAATCATATGGTGTACATTTATAAAGGTTTCATCCATTTAGACCAAGATTGTGCCAGAAATCGCTCCGGACAGACGAATTGACTTATCAAGAATATCTATTAAAGAATCAATTTTCGGATCAAACCATTCATATAAAACGAAAGTGAACATTGAACTCCGACATTGGGCGACATTTATGGGATGTATTTTTTGGTTTGACGACTTAAACGTTATAACTACAGCTGACTCAAGCTCTAGTTACAATGTTTAGCTCGCCAGCCAACCATTTTACTTTTTGTTATATGTAACTGGCCATAAATTTTGCAAAAATAACGGCGTTTTAAATCGAAGTGGAAAAGAATTTCCGACAGAGCCTGGCAAAATGTGTGTCTTACAATATATTAATCAAAGAACTGAAAGTACTGTGAACTAGCAAATCATGGTTTAATTTAGAAAATCTTTCCCTTGTTGGGTAGAAAACATTGTGGACATTGAAGAAATTGCTTGTTACAAGCAATTTCTTCATTGTCCACAATGCTTTCCAAAGCCTTTTCCTTGGTGTGCTTAAAAAGCGGAATTGATTGGGAATGGGTTAAATATCGTGCTTTTGGCAGAGTACACTACAATTTGAATAGAGTTTGCAATATTCCTGAAATACATAGGAACTAATTTATAAGGCGTAGGCATTTAATGGATTTAATGGTTAAGCCTCCAGTGGCAGTTTGCACTCATTGAACTTTGAGACGACCTCAAAATTTTGTCTGTTAACTTAAGCTAGCAAAGCTGACGCTTTGCTAGCTTAAAACTAAGTCATTTTATTGTAGTAGAGCAAATGAATACTACCCTGCTAATCACCCATTACCGGATAAGATTATCTATATAATATAGAGACTCTAGCTGTTATCTCTCTGTTATCTTGCTGATCAGTGTCAGTTTGTGAGACGTAAGGGAGGTAATGTTCAAGGAATAGAACGTATTCGTATCATAAATGTACCCTAGTTATCTTCCTTACACAATGTTTTTCTCAAGTATTAAACTTTGGGGTGTAAATATTGGGGATTGTATAGTAAAGGGTTAATTCATCCCGTATTTTTGTGTGTCGAAGAAGTATTGGATTGAAAAATATTGTGACAATAGGGGAAATTGCTTGCAAAAAGCAATTACTCCTTTAGTCACAAATACATTCGAACCCATTATGTACTTATTTATTTCATCATCTTTCTCTTTTTTTAAATATAATTTTTGTCTACTTCTTTCAATTTAGACCCGTCAAAAAGTTTGTACATTAGTCAATCACTTCACACACAACCCCCCTCCTACGTGTTTAAAGATAAAAGCTTTCGAGGACATTTTAGAAAATGAAGAAATTTCTTATAACAACCAATTTCTTCATTATCCGTGTTTTCTATCCAAAAAGACAAAAAAGATAAATGAATAAATAAATACAATCCCATCAATTTGAAATTGTTGTCTGCAGCTTCTTTCAATTTGAACAGTCTAAAACTTTTTTGCGTTCGAAAGAGTTAATGGATTCATTTCTTTTCAGGCGCTTTCCTCATACCGTTTGCCCTGACCATGATGATATGCGGACTACCTCTGTTTTTTCTGGAGATTTCCATGTCTCAGTTTTCTGGGAAAGGACCTTTATCCGTCTGGGATATATCACCTTTCTTTAAAGGTAATTTAAAACTGTTTGAATTGGTTGTTTGCAATAGATCATATTAACCTATCCCCAAAAAAGGACGCTTTTTACGCCCATCAAGAAAAAATAAATGAATAAATAAATCAGGAAAACATTGTGCCAAAATTTCCATCATGTTTTCTTTCCAGAAAGTTGAAAAATCTATATTTGAAAACTTTAATTTGTCATTCGGTCTCGTGAATTATTAAAACTTTCCTCCGCAGATCAAAGCAAAAACAAGGTACTGTATCTCTATTTTAGCAAAATATTCCATGTACATTTAACGGAGAATATGAAGATGAATGTATATTAGATAACATTATTATCTTGAGTACTTTTAATTTGTTATTGAGATTGATCAATTTATTATCAATTAACAATTTAAGTCAAAATAACACAAAAATTCTGGAAATGATAAACTTATTTTTTCCCAAAGAACTAGCCCTGAGTCTGTTTATTTCGCGTCACTGCGTCATCTCAGAGACTGGTGTTATCCTCGTGTTGCGTGTCATACGCGTGTCATATGACCCGCTTTGTGAGAATACATTTTATTTCTGTTTTGTATCATGTGTGTGTGTGTGTGTGTGTTGTTTTCTTTTTTTACTTGCAAGATCGAAAAAAGCTTCCACTAAGTGTACAACAAAAGCTATATTTTCACTCGTGAAAATATAGCTTTTGTTATTCGCTTAACGAAAGATAAATCGATCTTACACGGAAATAAACGATTGTACTCTTGGTCTATACTTCAGGAATCGGTTTCACACTATTGGCCATCAACCTACTAAACAATGTTTACTACAACATACTTCGAGCCTGGGTGTTGGAATATCTTGTATCTTGTTTCACTACCGCCCTACCATGGCAAGACTGTAATAACCCATGGAATAGACCAGGCTGTATCCCGGCATCAGGAAATAATCTTTCCGGAACTGGAAACATCACCAACGTCACACAGATGACGTCAGCAGAACAGTTTTGGCAGTAAGTATGAACAAGAAAATTGCTTTAAATTGATTATAGGACATTTTGTTTTAAAAGGCGCCATCTTGAAAGCACAGAAAGTTTCTGTCCGGGCTAGACAAATCGTCTTGCACAGAAAGACCAGTATCGAACTCGTTCACCTAAAACATTCCAATAAAACCACGCTTTTTACGCCCATCAAGAAAAGTCCCTTGAAAGCAAGAAAAATGCCTCGAAAACATTGTTTTGACAATGAAGAAATCGCTTCATTGTTCACCATGTTTTCTACCCTAAAACTGAGATAAAGAAGTCTTTAATTCAATAAAGTTAAATTTGTCGTCTGCAACTTCATTCAATTTGGACCAGTCTGCATTTTGTCGTCTGGAATTCGATTAACCTTTTTTCGTTATAGAATTGTTATCCGCCGGGTTTCTAAGTGTCAAAGTTTGGCCCCTGTTCTTTGATCATTCCCCCTTTTCCCTCATAATTTTGGTGAATAAAAGCAATATGATAACATTATGGTAACAACTGACTGTTTTAACAATAAACGTTTTCTTCAAAACTATTTGCAAAGAAGGTAAAATCCGAGGACGGAAGGAACAATGTCGAAGTGTCTTCTTGTTGACTTATTAACCTATTTCCACGCAATCCTACTTTTTTACGATCCCAAGAGAAAAAAAGCAAAATTTGAAAACTTTGTAGGAATAAAAAAGCATGCCTGTAACGAGCAATTCAATCATTATCGACAATGTTGTCTACCACAAAAGACAAAGATTTTCAAATTTCATAAATCAAAAATTATCGTCTGCAACATCTTTCGAATCAGACCAGTCTAAATTTTTGGTCGCTTTGAAATGGGTTAAAGAAAGAAGAAAACGAAAACGTATGTTATTCATATGTAAGATATCATCCATATCTAGTTATTATTATAATAATTATCATCATTTTCCACGTTTCCATTTATTTTCAGGTACAATGTATTACAGTTATCGTCCGGGCTAGGTGATCTGGGTGGTATCTTATGGAATTTAATACTCTATGTTTTCATTTGGAGACTTCTGGTTACACTCTGCATGATTAAAAGTATCAAATCCATTGAAAAGGTAGGATATAGAACTACCGTTGTCTTATGAATTAAGACATGCTCTGGTTTGCTTTGCAACCTAAGGGGGCATAGAGGTGACATTGGCGATTTTAATTTATCTCGTTCACACGAGGCAGCAATTCGTTTTTCTTCTTCTTCTTCTTCTTCTTTTTATTAAAAAGTAATCTTTTTAAAGAACGGTTGTGTATAAAGGAAGAGAAGTTAGAGAAGTGACCTGGTTGCATGACTATCTTATGGGAACGACTTACTACCTCGTGCGCACAACATAAATACCGACTTTGGTTGGCTGTGTATCTCGTTCCCACGAGATAGCAATTCGTCTTCTCTCTTTCTTTATTACAAAAATCACAAGCTTTCCTTTCTAGTGAGTTTGTTCTTTTTTATACAAAAAGGCTATAAAACGATAACTTCGTTTTGTAAACACGAGAAAAAAGCGCACATGCCACCTCTTTGCCACGGTAGCAACCAGAACCTAAACACCTGATTTTAATTTTGAAAGAGATTGCTATCTAAATTTCGCTCGACTGTTTGTAAATGAACAGTCGATTTTTTTCTATATTTTACGTCACGCACGACAATGCCTAATATCTTACTACGTCAAAGGGGGCAGGTACAGTAAGTATACTATCTGGCCTAGAATTTAAGAATTTTTCATTTAAGACATGAAGAGAATATTTTTGTTTTCATGGAGGTATGGACCGAAAAAACTAATCACACTGTATGAATACGCGAAGAAGTGTGATTAGTTTTTTCGGTTCATACCTCCATGAAAACAAAAAATATATATATATTCTCTTCATTTCTTATAATTTAATAGCATCGAGAAAAAAAAAAAACTTAACAAATTTTGGCACCTTTTTATTTGGGACTATTTTGTGCGGAAGTATACAAAATCGCTGCGTGCTCAAAATTATGTTCATGGAGTTATGAATGAATTTTTTCGACCAATCAGAACGCACGTTTTTGATAGACGAAACTAAAAATTAAATTATTTGATATTGTTGTTGATATAGTTATGTCATTCATTCAAGTAGAACGTCTGCTTCAATATGACCAGCCTTATAGGTATGAACAGTCCCTCCTTCTTGTGTAAAGGGGAAGAGAGTCATACGCTGATTTTGATAATTGACCAATCCCTGACCCGCCCATTTACTAGGTAGGCAACGCCCATTGACTCCGATAGGAAGTCTTGCTTCGATTTTAAACGAAACATTTATGGCCAGTATAGCATGTTACAAAAATGTAGTAAAGTTAGTTGGCGACCTAAACGTCATACATACAGATTGAATAAGCTGTAGTTACGACGTTTAAGTCGCCAAACCAACAAAAAAGATTAAGAATTAGCGGCTACTAGTATGTTGGGGATCAAAGCATATTTCTGGTATCATTGAATGATTTCATTGGTCGACTGGTTATTTAATTGACAATCGCGTTTGGTCAATTTTTGTATAAAGTGTCGTTCTATTTGAGATGAGATGCTTACAGTATCCTAAATCTGAAATGAAAAGGCATAACTTTTTCGAAGGGTGGCGCCTACCTTAGATTTGACCTTTGGAGGTCAAAGGTCAAATCATCGGTATGATTCGTTCTATGACTCTTCTATACGTGGAATAATTTTCAAATAAATTTGCAGAATTATACATCAGTTTTAGACAGTTTGTCACGTGTTAATCGTAAGTCTATACACAATATCAAACTTAAAGGTCAAAATTATGTAAAATATACAGTATGCATCCCTGGCTGAATTTCTAATTATTTCGCAGAACTATTCGAGACATGAAACAAAATATCATTTGCAAATATCGGCTCTAAATATCTATGGCCAAGGCCACAGATGAAGGTCAAAGGTTAAATTTAGGATAAATTGCATGTACCCGACCCATTAGCAGTTTCACATATTTTGTCAAAAATATTCATCAGCATGAAATAATGTGTCCTTGGTAAACCCTTAGGTCTGAGTCCCTGAGGTCAAGGTATCATTTAGAGGCTAGCCCTTTGAAATATTTTTGTCCATTGATGCTGGCTTTTTGAAATACATGTATTTTGTCCATTGATGAGGTCAAGGTAACATTTAGAGGCTAGCCCTTTGAACTATTTTTGTCCATTGTTGCTGGCCCTTCGAAATATTGTTGTCCGTTGATGCTGGCCCTTTGAAAACTTTTTAATTATTGAATCTATGGCTGAGTTGGCCTATATATACCTAGAGAATTTTATAGATTCTGTCCTATAGTGTCAAAGATATACAAGTCCTAAACGTATTCCTAAAATGTCAGCAATACTAATATGGTGGCCATTTATCTTTAGCTAGTCTTGAACATACCTAGATAATTTTATACAATTCCACTTCAACAATTTCATGAACTGAACGTAAAGTGTCCGAGATATTAACCATACAAATGTTCCTTTGATATTGACCTTTTTAAAATTGTAACCCATTTTGAAATGTTGTGGGTGATTTATACTGAAAACTATCAAAAAAGTTCATGAAATTCTGAGACAGATTGTCAGGGATAAAATCACAACCAACATTTCTTTTGATGCCAGCCATTAGGAAACTTGTGGCTATTTTGAAAGTTCTTCATTACCAGACGACAAAATATTAGGCCGGTCAAATCCAAAGGAGTTGTAGATGACAATTTAAAGTTTATGAAATTACAGACTTTCTAGGTAGAGAACATTGTGGAAAATGAACAAATTGCTTTTAAAAGCATTTTCTTCATTTTACACAATATTTTCCCGATTGTTTTTCTCAAGGGGCGTCAAAATGCGTCACTGTGTGGGAATGGGTTAAGGAAGTTGACTTTTGTACAAATCTTAACATATTCACCGAATTCCGTCAAACAGAGGCTTAGATCTAGGTCTGACCAATATTTCCTTTCATGGTGGCAATTCTAAATAAGAACTGCGAGGAATTTTTAACAGGGTGTACTTTATCAAGGTACAAATCCCAAAAAGGTCGCAATCACAAGTTCACTAATCAAAATTCGCAACAGAGCCAAAAACAGCGATATCTCATTTTCACACGATTATTATTTTCAGGAATAGTATTCCGAAAAAGCGTCAAAAATAGATTTTAAGGTAACTGGTTTATTTTGACATGAGAAGTTAATTTTAGGTGATGTTTGTGACGGTGTTTGTCCCTATCGTTCTCATGGTAACAATCTGGATCCGCAGTTTGACTCTACAGGGGTCAGTCAAAGGAATGCTGTATTACCTTACTCCAACATTTGATCGAATCTCAGATCCCACGGTAATATTTCTTTTTATGTTTATTTATAATTGCATCAATCACTAGTTATAAATGACTAAAATGCCCAGCTAATCGTAAATCACACTGTTTTTATCTCTACTGGCCGAAGGACAGAAGAGCTATAGCGATGTCGATTTTCCAGTCCGGCGGCCGTTCTTATTAATACTCTAGAGTTAACAGTTTTCATTGGATTATATTCCAACTTTCATTTAACGATTGTACCATCACACGAATCGTTTGTTTCGAAATTTGGTCCGACCCGTCAAGTAATAAAGGGCTTTATTAAAAAAAAAATCATTAAAATCTTCGTTAACACAATAAAGTCCTCAGTTTTCATCGGATCTTCTTTAAATTTTCATAGAATGATTGTGTCATTATTAGAATCGTTTCTTTAGAATTATTGTGTGATCCGTCAAGTATCACGGGAAATTTCATTTAATACAATATGGTTTGTTCCTTCAATTATCGTTATTCCTTAAATATAAAATTAAATTAAGGGGAACCTTGACAACCAGTAGAGCGTCTCAGGCCCTTGTGGGTCTCTTCTTCGAATATTCAAAGTACCAAAAGCCCGAAAAGATTTGAACATTTTGTGTAAGAAACTGATTTACGATCAAAAGAAATCAAGAGAGGACTGACTTAACCGTTCTAATATAAATATTTCATAATTCAGTAGAACATTTATTCGTGTATTCTTTTAAATGATGAAGAGAATATTTCTTGTTTTCATGCAGGCATGAATCGAAAAAATCAAATCACACTCTATGAACATAAGTGTGATTAAGTTTTTCGGTTCATAACTTCGTGAAAACAAAAAAAAAATATTCTCTTTATTTCTTATGATTTAATAGCATCGAGCAAAAAAAAAAAAAAAAAAAAAAGAAGCAAAAGATTTAAAAATTTTGATACTTTTTTTGTATTGAACTATCTTGTTCGGAAGCATACAAAATGGCTGCGTGCTCAAAATTTTGTTCATGGAGGTATGATTTATTTTTCGACCAATCAAAACGCCCGTTTTTGATAGACGAAACTAACATTTATATTATTTTCAAAGTATAAAATTCATTGCATGCACATTGATATTCACATTTAAAGACTCGAGAACCAAAATTATATATTGAGTTTAGTCACAATAAGCTTTGTTCATTCCAAAAAATGGAGTGGCAAAGTAACTACCCCTTTTCCTATTTCTAACACATTTTGAGTAATATCATTATCTCGTTCGAAGTGTTTACTTTCCTTTTGCCCATGTCCACAGGTGTGGCTGGAAGCAGCGTTGATGGCCTGTTATACGCTGGGGCCTGGATGGGGAACCCTGTTTGTGATTGGAAGTCACAACAAATTCTCGTCCAACTGTTTAAGGTTTGTGACTATCTATTCTACATTCAGTCGGTGACACAAGTGTCGCAAATACATTTTCTATACTTGTTCCCGTACAATTAAGACATGATTTTCTACTTGTCCAGAATTAGAGCGAACTTGCCCACAAACTAGCGAATAGATGAATTTTGAGGAAATATTGCTGTAAATGAAGAAAATGCTGGATTCCAGCATTTTCTTCATTGACCACAATATTTTTTTACCCTTCAATGTAATCATCATGATAATTTTCCAATACTGTTTATAGTGAGTTATCTTTGAGATTTATTTAAATCCATTTAGTCCCTGTTCAAGTGGCCTCGACAAATGTTCTGGTGTTCAAGCAGAAGAGCCGATGTCGGACATGTCGAGTACGGGAATTCCTCACCCTTGAAATACAACTTAATTCATTCCCTCATTTCTACGCCCCCCCCCCAGAAAAAAGCTTCGGAAACATGGTGAAAAATGAAGAAATTGCTTGACAAAAGCAATTTCTTCATTTTTCACCATGTTCTCTATCCCAAAGGACGAAAAAAATTAGAATTCCATCACTTTGAAATTGTCGTCTGTAGCTCCTTCAATTTGGACCAGTCTGAAATTTTGTTGTGTTGGATTGGGTTAAACAAACTTTATTTTCGACATAATTTGTCGCCTAAAGACGCTACGTTAAAAAGAAACGGCAAGATTTAATTGGCCTGACGGATTGTAACCTCCATTTAAATAATCAAATGCTTGCCTTGTTGCCTTCGGTATTTCTCGTTTATTCCGCTAGTCTACAATAGCTTTTATTTCACGAGTTTCACGAACAGATACATTGTGATAGAGCGTACTCCTGTTGTTCTTTAAGTCACAAGTTCGAGACGAGGATCATCTATCTTTTTGCTTGTTATTGTAATTCATCTATCATTCAATAATTATCTTTCTGAAATGCCAAAATGTTGTATTTTAAAGACAAAAAGGACTGCACTTTTGTTTGCACTGTGCAGAAAACAATTTCAATATTTACTTCGTTTCTTCGCGTAGTCTTGATAGATCTTGGTCCTCGCTAGCTATTCAGTGCCGTAAGTAGTCGACGGATGCATTTTTTCTTTTGAGACATGTGGATGGATTTAGTATATTGCACTTGCGAGCCACGTTAACGCAGTTATGCTTCAGCAAGAAGTTTTTATCGGGAATATTACCACAGTGTATTTTTCTATGAGTTGTTATCGTGTTCGAGAATCGTGTGTAGGTATTTTTTATTGGATGAGACCAAAGGTCGAATCCAATAAAAATACCTACACACGATTCGAGAACACGATAACAACAAATAGAAAAACACACTGTTGTAATATTCCTTTTATTATATACCTTTTAGGAAATGCCATTAAGAAAATTCTCTTAAATGGCTAAGAAATAACCAACTTTCCGAAAAACCCGGAACGTCAATACAAAAAAAAAGAAGTCAGTGTTTAACGGTACTCGACGAATACGGTTTTTTGCTACACGCCGAATATTGATTTTTTTCTGTCGAGTTGTATTTGACAGCCAGGTTTTACTCCATATCTTTTATAGGTATATAATAAACCTTCTTATTGACACAGTCTATTAGTATTTGAAATTGTCGTGCAGATACACTCTATCGTTTCAACATGGATATGATCGTGATATTTTGTCGGCGGGGGGGGGGGGCAGAATAGCTGCGATATCGTAGCCCTCTGTCAGATAATCTGTTGCTACCGTCATGCTGTCAAAACAGGTGCACGTAAAGAATCATAGTATCTTTTTTTATCTACAATTGATACAATTTTATCATCAAAGGAACTGAATCGTCAATGTCTTTAATTTTTCTATCCAATTGTAATCAACACTTGGATTAAGTTCATACAGCTTTGTTCTTATTTTTTATCATAACTGTTTTGTTTAAAAACATCAACAACAACAACATCAAAAAATGTCTTCCAAATATGGTTACCTAATTTTTTCATTAGCTGTAAATATGGCGGGATTTTGGTCCAATAGAAAGAAGTTACAGACGACAATTAAAAGTTGAAATAAAACTAAAAACCTTTGTATTTTTTGGGATGGAAAAAATTGCAGAAAATGGAGAAATTGCTTTTAACAAGCAATTTCTCCATTCTTCACTATTATTTCCAGAGCCGTTTTTCTTTAGGGGCGTAAAAGGGGGTGGGTGGGAATGGGCTAAATTCATCACCTTCGTCTTTGTCTCAGATATTCCATTATAACAACCATCTGTGACTGTATATCTGCCGTTATGAACGGCCTCATCTGTTTTTCTGTACTTGGAGTTATGGCCAACGATAGCGGTCTTGAGCTAGAGAAGACAGTCACCTCAGGTAGGTAGTTTTTTTTGTGGCAAAATACTGTTCATGAGGAAAAATGTTTTGTGTTTGCCTTTATTCTAACCCTTTCCTGTTTTGCAACCTGTTCAAATTTAAAGGTTTTGAAGAAGAAAATTTAAAGTGGATCTAATTTGAAAATAATCATTTAGTATGGTAGAAAATATTGTAGATAAAGAAGAAATGCTTTTTAGAAGCATTTTTAGCTCGGCTGTTTTCGGAGAAAACCCGAGGTATTGTCATCACCTTGGCGTCGTTCGCGTCGGCGTGACAAACTTTAACCTTGGTCATATCTCTATTGTTATTGAAGATATCCTCATGAAAATTGGCATGTGTATTGACTGACCATCACAAGAGCTATTTAGACTATCAAGGGGATAACTCTAAAAGCGTTTTCGTAAGAGCTATGCCCCTTTTTCGAATTTTTGCATTATCCAGCACCTGTAGCCGAGCGTTGCACCGTGGGCGGTGCTCTTGTTAAATTTTTCTGCAATGTTTTCTCAATCATAAAATCACATGTACGTAAAAACCAGGGATTGAACAGGGAAGGGTTGAATTAAATGTATCCTTACCCAATTGTTTTACTGTTCGTCAATAAGATATATTTTTTAACAATTACATACGATTTCAACGGAAATGTTTTCTTTCTAAAAAGATATCTAATTATTTCAAATTGTAGAACTTTGTAAATAATTCTAAAACTAAGAAAGAGAGTCTCATTTTATAATTAATTTTCATGTATGCTTCAAGAAAGTATTCTACGGTGGCATAGAGGTGACATGTGCGGTTAAGAAAAGAAAGACGTGATTTAACTGTTCTGTAAACGATTTCTTAATAATAATTATATATATAAAAAAAACAAACGAACTGCTATCCCTTTCCCCTATTTTTTCTTTTCATTTCTTTTAAACAACAACAATAAAACTAAATCAAAGGACTGAAAGTCCTGAGAGCGGTTTTGCTGACTTATCAGTAACCGCGCTCAATAATGCCAGCATGTATCATCAAGATGAGTAAGTAAATCGTACACCTTAGTGGGATGAGCAGCTGGAGGCTAGATAAGGATGACGTGGTAGTACTTGTGCGTGAACTACCAGGAATCCATGGTTAGGAGCTCCAGCCGCCCCAATATAACTGAAATACTATCAAAAGTTACATTGAACCCTATTCAATCAACCATGATCCTTTTAATGTCTACCGAACTCGCTATTTTGGTTTAATCACAACGTTTTATCTAATATTATTTCATCAGTGCGTGAAAATTTGTGGTTGTGTGGTAAAAGGTTAAATGATAAATGGTAACATTCAATTCTTTTTGCGTTGAGAAAATTATTATTACAATTGAAGTACTACATGTCCGTTTCAAAGATATAGTCGAATTCGAAGTAAAAGGTGTTTTATTCGGTTGGGTTAAATAGGAGCTTGAATCGCGACTATAACAGGGTTGTAACTTGTGACTACTATGTATACGGGGTGTAAATTTGCTCAGTTGTTCCAGGTCAACACACTAACAGACAGGATTAGGAGTTTTTTTACAAGTATTCGTTAACTCCACTAACCACTGACCTAGATTCTATCTTGAAACGCGAGGAAATTATTTCTCTCATTTAGACAAGTCATAAGACAATTTGCCATGGATATAAGTCGGACTTTTTTAAAAACATTTTCCTTGATATTCATGACTAAAAGGAATCTGTTGGCTAGCATGTAAGTTATTTTCTTCATCAGCGATGAAACAAGATGGCGGCGATCACATAGATTTTCACTTCAAGTTTATGAGCTTGCGTGGAAATGAGCGGAAATGCGTGAAAACTTGTTTCCGGTTGATCGATTTGAAATACCGGTTTTGTTCTACAAAACCGCTAAAAAACGAAATATTTTCCGAGATTTTTTTACAAGACATGTCAAAATTTAAAACAAACAAACGCACAGGCCACCTCCATTCCACCGCAGTATTCTCTTTTAATTTGTTCTTCTTTTTTCAATGCTTTAGGTCTCTCTCTTGGTTTCACCGTCTATCCAACAGCTTTTGGTTATTTTCCATTACCCCAGTTGTGGGCGGCCATATTCTTTGTGAACCTATTACTAGTGGGCTTAGATGCACAGGTAAGATATGTCCCGATAAATAACCTTTGTAGTTTGGGGTTTCTGGGAATTTTTCATAAATGTAAATATTACCTTGTTCCATAGTTGTTTTATTTGCCGAGGCGGATTTAGCGTCTTTGCTAGCTAAGGAAGACCTTAACTACGTTTCGATTCACATACTGTGAACAGACACGTAGTGAGGGTCAGGATTGGTCACACGTCATCTTTGGCATTCTTAATTACGTGAATAGACACGCAGTGAGTGTCAACTTATCTGCTTGATTAGACACGTAGTGAGCGTCAACTTGAGCATCGTGAATAGACACGTAGTGAAAGTTAGCATGAACATCGTTAATAGACACGTAGTGAGCGTCGGCCCTGGGTATCTTGAATAGACACGTAGTGAGCATCACCCTGGTCATCGTAAAAAGACACGTAGTAAGCATCTCCCTGGGCATCAGGAGTACATACGTGATGAGCGTCACCCTGAGCATCGCGAGTAGACACGAAGTGAGCGTCAACTTGAACATCGTGAAAAGTCAATTAGTAAGCGTCAACTTTGTCATCGTTAAAAGACACGTAGTGAGCGTCACACTGGGCATCATGATTATATAAGTAGTTAACATCCCCTTGGTCACAGTGAATAGACACGTAGTGCGCGTCAACCTGGGCATCGCGAATAGACACTTAGTGAGCGTCACCCTGGGCATCGTGAATACACACGTAGTAAGAGCCACCCTGCGCAGCGTTTAATAGACACGTGGTGAGCGTCACCCTGGGCATCGTGAATACACACGTAGTGAGGGTCACCCTTGGGTTCGTGAATAGACACTTAGAGAGCGTCACCCTGGGTATCTTGAATACACTCGTAGTAGGCGTCTCCTTGTGTATCGGGATTGCACACGTAGGCACGAATAGACATGTAGTGAGTGTGAACTTGAACATCGTGAATAGACACGTAGTTAGTGTCACTCTGGGCATCTTGAATATACAGTAGTTTACATCCCCTTAGGCACCGTAGATAGACACGTAGTGCGCGTCACCCTTGGTATCGTGAATAGACACTTAGTGAGCGTCACCCTGGGAATCGTGAATATACACGAGGTAAGAGCCACCAAACGCAGCGTTTAATAGACACGTAGTGAGCGTCAGCCTTGGTATCGTGAATACACACATTGTTAGCGCCACCCTTGGCATCATGAATACACACGTAGTGAGCGTCACCCTGGGCATCGTGAAAACATACGTAGTAAGCGTCTCCTTGTGCATCGGGATTACTTACGTAGTAAGCGTCTCCCTGGGCATCGGGAATACACACTTAGTGAGCGTCATCCTTGGCATCGTAAAAAGACACACAGTAAGCGTCTCCCTTGGCATCGTGAATAGACACGTAGTAAGTGTTTCCCTTGACATCGTGAATAGACACCTAGTAAGCGTCATCCTTGACTACGTGAACAGAAAGGTAGTTATCGTCACACTTGGTTTCACGAATAGACACGTAGTGGGCGTCACATTAGGCGTCGTATTAAAAGACTACCAATCGAAAAGAGATTAATCTTTTTTTACAGGAGAGGCGTTTTGGGTTTTTATTTGAGAAATTACGAGAGGATTGAACAAATTAAGACCAGTAAAGAAAGTGTCTAGAACGTTCATGACAGATAGACACAGTAGACACTCGAGTTGACAATTTGCGGTTGTCAATCAAGGAAAAAAAGGGCCTTTCAAATCAATTTGACAGGAACAGAAATTTGAACGACATTTTTGTAAACGTCGTGACTGCAGCTGATACAAGCTTTAGTTACGATACTTAGGTCGCTGTTCAACCATTTTGATGTTTGTTAAATAATCCTGGCTATATGTTTTGCGAAATAACGCCGTTAAATATCGAAGTGGAACTTCCGGTTGGGGTCGGTGGGCGGGGCCAGCGATTGGTCTATAAGACCTGGAAAAAAAATACAATATTTTGCTTTATTTTATCGCTATACATGATTTAAAAGCTAAAATGATCAACAAGGGCACTTTATAAGGTCTTTGGAAAATACTTTATATTTCATTAAATACCATGTTCTGTAAATAAACGCGGAACTCATCGATACAACGCATATGCACGTAATGCCGAATGCTTCTCACGGTTTTACTTAAGAGAATATTTTTTGTTTTCATGGTGGTATGAACCGAAAAACCTAATCACACTGTATGAATACGCGAAGCGGATTCATACATTGTGTTATTAGGTTTTTCGGTTCTTAACTCCATGAAAACAAAAAAATATTCTCTTCAATTCTTGTAATCTAATAGCATCGAGCGAAAAAAAAAAAAACAGAAGCTTTACAAATTTTGATAACTTTTTGTATGGGGCTATTTTGTGCGGAAGCATACAAAATCGCTGCGTGCTCAAACTTTTGTTCATGGAGTTATGAATATTTTTTTGACCAATCAGAACGCTCGTGTTTGATAGACGAAACTAAAAATTAAATTATAAAGTGTTAAAGACATTCAGCATTATTTGTAATGTATAACGGTCACAATTGTTTCTTATCAGTGACTTATTGCCATCACTCTTTCTTGGGATAGTTTCAGATATCTTCCTCAATATAAGCAAATGACGGTTAAGCTTTACGGTGAAAATGAAACTTGTGAAAAGTAAATGGAAATCTCAAATTTCGTATTCTTAATCAATATCAAAATTATATAGAAATACTCAATCCACTATTCATATTTGTATATTTTACAGACAGTCACAGAGATCGCCTATTCGAGAAAACATTCGACTTTATTTTTACAATTTTATATAGTTACGACTTTTTCAGGTAAGGTGAAGTTTGACATTCTTGAAACTTTCAGGCGCAGAAAACTAACAGATTCACACATAGCTCTTTGAATAATGCAAATAAAAACGAAATCGATGCACAATTGACCGATTTTGGCTGTCAACCACATAATCAGACGACCAATGAAATCATTCATTTAGACCAGATGTGAGTTTTGAACTCAAAATAATCGCAAACATTTTTTTTATCCATTTTGGTGGCTTAGCGACTTAAAAGTCGTAACCACAGCTTATTCAAGCTGTAGTTACGACGTTGAGGTCGTCAACCAACCATTCTGTATTTTTGTTACATGCTACTGGCCATAAACTTTGTAACACAGTTTAATATCGAAGCGGAACTTCCTGTTGGAGACAATGGGCGGGGGCCAACGGAGTAAGTGGGCGGGACCAGTGTTGGTCAAATGTTAGTCACAGTATCGAAAAATATCCGTTTTTATTCTGCAGGCATCTCCTAAATTGATTAAGAGTATTCAACTAAAGAATAAACTGATAGAAATAAATCAAAGATTTGTTCTTTGGCACCAACTTCTTTTTTCAAACATTTAAGACCAAAGATTATACTCTGTGTATATATATTTTTTTTAACCCATTCCCACACAAGTCCTCCTTTTACGCCCCTCATGAAAAAAGCTCCAGAAAACATTGTGGAAAATGAAGAAATTGCTTGTATCAAGCAATTTCTTCATCTTTTCACATTGTTTTCTATCCCAAAAGACAAAAAAAAATAAAAAAAAAAAAAAATAAAATTCCATCAACTTGAAATTGTTGTCTGCAGCTTCTTTCAATTTGGACCAGTCTAAAATTTTGCTGTGTTGGAATTGGTTAAATAACTATAAAAAAGTCTTTGATGGAAGCCCATTTCCACACAATGACGCTTTTTGACGTTCCCAAAGAAAACAACTGCGAAAACATTGTGTATATCATAAATGAAGAAATTGCTTGTAACAAGCGATTTCTTCATTTTCGACAAAGTTTTCTACACAGAAAGTTGAATAAGAAGTATCAAATTTTATTACCTCTAAATTTCTGTCTGCAACTTCATTTGGACTAGTATAAAATTTTACCGTCTGGTAATGGCTTTCTATGCAGTAATTTTGAAATTATCGTTGATTATTCTCATCTGACACAAATTGCTTCATTCAAAGAGTTATCAAAAGGAGTTCTGTCAATCCGTCAAGCCTTCAAGCGCAGAATATCGGTTGTTTCATAGAAACTGCCCATTCGTGTTCTATTACAGTATTAATGCGAACTTTAAAGCGGTTCTTGCACATATTATGAAAGAAACCGATTCCTCTCAATCTTTAAATTTCTAACTCTAATGCTTTTATGTAAGAAGGCGATTATCCCTTTCCCTTTTTTTTTAAATTTCAGAACGGTCCAAATTCAAAGGTTTTAATTTTGACAATTAAAAGTCGAGTTATTTGAAAAATAATCATTCAGTAGGGGAGAAAAATATTGTAGAAATATAAGAAATTGCTTGTTAAAAGCAATTTCTTCTTTTTCCAAAATGTTTTCCCAAGTATAAAAACATAGGGACGCAAAAAAAAACAAAAAAAAAAAAAAAAAAAACAGAAATTAAACAGGAAACTCTTCTATATCAATTTCCATGAAAATCTGTTCAATAGCCGCTTTAAAGGTCCCTTTTACATAAATACGACTCAATATATTCTTTAAAGTTAGAATTTTCAATGACTTCAAATAGAATCACTCAGTCATTAACATTTCAGCAAATGTCAGCGTATACAAACGTGATACAAGCAAACGTTTGGAGCCCTTAACACAATCCCCTCATCCCTTACAGTGACGTCATTTGGCACCCCTCAAATTAAAAAGCGTTCGAAAACATTTTGGAAAATGAGGAAATTGCTTGCAACCGACAAAATCTAGAATTTCGTCAACTTTAAATTGTCGTCTGCAATTCATTTGACTTTAGGCCAGTCTAAAAATTTGTTGTCTGGTGAATGGGTTAACTATAAGGTTTTAGAGGTGATATTTGAAGTTTTTTAAAATATTTACAAAAAAAAAAAAAAAATAGATAAATAAAAAATCTAAATAAGGTTAAGTGTGTCTACGAGTATCAGTTAACCCATTAACACACAATCTCATTTTTACTCTCCGAGAAATTTTTCTTTGGAAAACAATATAGAAAAAGAAGAAATTGCTTTTTACAAGCAATTTCTACCTCATTTGCTATGTTGTCAACCGAAAAAGACAAAGAGTTTTGAAATCATAAATTCTTAAAATTGTCGACAGCAACTTCCTTGAATTTAGACCAAAGTAAAATTTTGTAAATTCGGAATAAGTTAAAGCATTGCATCATCTTTGAATGCACGTTATAAGGGATCACTGTTCAGTTTTTTTTTTAATCTGTCCCCACTAAGTACATGATTGAGACCCTGTAAGAACCCAGGCTGATCTTGTTTTGCGAAAATTTCATATTAATTGGTACCCGATCCTTGCCCGATGGGATTCAGATCCTATAATCGTACAGACAAGTCATTCAACTCGATTGCCATAAGCCATTAACTTTCGTCGTAGGTAACTTTTGTACTATGGCGCACTAAATGGGTCTAAAGACAACTTAAACTCTTGCGCTAAAAGAATGCTTGCACGTGTACATGATACAGATGCATCCATATATTCAGACAGACGTGCTAAAAATGAGCATGTAGGCGTAAAAATATGCGTGATCGCATAGATTTAAAAGTGCACACGTTCTTTATACTGAAACGGCTTAAGTTGGACATCTGGCCCAAACGGTGCACCATACTGCACGATGGGGAAGGACACAGCCACCCATACAATAAATTCATTTCCAATAGCTCTAAAATAATATGTAACAAACTAATGCCAATTCGGGTCATGGACATTGTCTTAATGGGGGTTCATGCTTTGTCTTCAACCATGTACAGATCATTCCCCAACCCCCTGCGGCCTATGCATGTCCAAACCTCAATTAGATTAAAATGTACTTTTACAAACTAATTATTCATTTCTATGTGAAGAATGACGTAACAAAACAAGAGTTTTACCGATTCGTAGGAACCTCAAATCCGCTTAGCAATGTTCGTTTTAAATGTTCACATCTAATTTAAGTCTTTCACTCTTTCAGGAATATCATCTTTCAGATAACTCATTGGGCAAAGGGCAAGGGCTTTTTAATAATCTAGCAAAATTCTAAATTTCAATATATTTTTTTTTATATGCAGATCCTTTCCTCCGAGACGGTTATGAATTGTTTTCAAGATTTATTCCCCAGATGGTTTAGAGGAAATCGACGTAAATATATGGTGATTGTGATGAATATACTGGCTTTCTTATTTACCATTCCTATGTGTACAAGGGTAAGTTTTTATATCTTCGGAAGTTTAAACCAATAAAACAATAATGATCATTTTTCTGGTGTTAGGGGTATCTTTAATTTTAAAAATTACACATTACCATACGACAAATGTTTAGACTTGTACCAATTTAAAAAACAACTGCAGACTACATTTTCCAGTTGCTGATTTTTTTAACCCTTGTCATGCTGAATAAAATACCTCTGTAAAAAAGCGTTAAATCATAGGAATGAATGTAGTGGAAACACTAGATATGGGTCAATACATGTATTTCTTAAAATTTATTCAACATGCGATTCTGGTCTGAAATGGACAATCAGGTGTTGTAGACAAAGATCAGACTGCACTTATATGCTAGCTGATCTTTGTCTATACCTCCTGCCCAAAGAGGAATATTCCGGGTTAAGCATGACAAGGGTTAATTCTTGTCATTTTCGATAGAAAGCATAGTGGGAAATGAAGAAATTCCTTGTCAAAAGCAATTTCTTAATTTAGGTTGCCTATAAATGAAAATAATGCCCCTTTGGTCCTATTTGGCTCTACTCGGGCGCACCCTATTTAACATAGAAACATGTAAACAATTTACTCGATGAAAAAATATTCTCTGGATATATTCACTTAAATTAAAATAATCTAATATTAAAATCATTAAATGTACATGTTTTGGGTCTTGTTTACGGTGTATGAGACAGTTTTTATTGAGTTACTTTGTGTTCTGTAGTCAATTTTTATAGCGGTATGAAACGAATTTCTCAACCAATTAGAATGTAGGCAATTGATAGACGAAGCTAGTATCAAATTATTGAAAACGATATTGAAGACATCTTAAAGATGGAACTAGATTTATTTTTCTTCTATGATCATTTTTCGAAATTTCGATGAAAGGTTGAAGGTTCCCTTTGTCGGGATTTCAATAGAACTATTCGATAGGTCTTGGATCTCTATAATTTTGTTTAGATTGTTTTCGTTTCAGGGTGGTTGCTATATATTCCAGTTATTGGATTGGTATGCAGTCGCTTGGAGTATCCTTTTTGTCTCATTTGTCGAGTTTATCGTCTTTATGTGGGTTTATGGCAAGTATTGCATGCACTTAAAATTGTGTATAATTTGCATATTTAACCCTGTACGAACCCGGGATTTTACATCCACATGATTTTATACATGAGAAAACATTGTGGAAAAAGAAGAAATTGCTTGTAACAAGCAATTTCTCCTTTTCTCCCAAAATTTTTACCACATGGGATGGTTTCTTTTCGAATTGCATTCAATTTTCAACATAGTCTGCAACCTCTTTCAATTTGGACAAGTCTTGAATGTAAAAACAAAACAAAACAAAACAAAAAAAGGAAAGGGTTAAGAAATAATATTTTTTTGTTTTTATTTTCATTGAAGTAAGAACCTTAAAGTGAATACGTGATGCGGATTAATTTGATTAAGTGTTTAGGTACATAGCTCAATGAAAACAAAAGTTATATTCTCTTCATTTATAACAATTTGATAGGCCATCAAGCAAAACAAAGCAAATATTTTACCAGTTTTGAGTAAAATTATATAAATCTACTTTGTACGCAGGCACACAAAATGAATTAGAGCTCAAAATTTGTTCATAGAAGTATGAAAAATATCAGCCAATCAAATCATTTGATCATGATAGACGAAACCAAAGTCAAATTGTAAAGGAATAACAAGAATTGCTTATTTGAAACAGTTAACTTCAAGGAAATAAAATATTTTAGTCTAAAGCCTATTATTTTTCAAAGTAAAATAAACCTATTCAAATACAATCCCGCTATTTACCTTCTTTCAAAAAATAAGCATAGAAAACAAAGTGTAGAATGAAGAAATAGGATGTTGCAACTATATTTTTTTTCATTTTCTTCATTATCCATAACGTTTTTGCAAAATATTCATGCAGGTATTAAACACAAGATTGTCGAATAGGTGTAGTAATAATAATGTTATTCATGAATCGCAAGCAGGTTTTAGAAAAAACTATTCTACTGTTGATAACATATTTGTCCTGATGTCCTTAACCCAAAAATATTTATCCAAACGCCGTGGGAGATTTTATTGTATATTCATTGATTTTAAAAGAGCATTTGATAGTATTAGACATGATCGACTTTGCGAAGCACTAGATAGAAACGGGATAAGAGGGAATTTTATGCAATTATTCAAATCTATGTATAGTAAATTAAGTTCTAGTGTCAAAATTGACGGTAAATTGACACCATATTTCGATTGTTCAATAGGTACTAGACAGGGCTGTGTGTCAAGTCCAAAACTTTTTTCTATATTCATCAATGATCTTGCCAACTATGTCAATAACCCAAATGATCGTGGAATTTTTGTCTCAGATGAAATAAATGACCTTAATATATTAATGTTTGCCGATGATGTAGCTAGCTTTGCTGATACAGTTGTCCAACTACAACGTCAAATTAACAAAATTGAAAAATTTAGTGAAAGTGTGGGTTTAGAAATTAATCTCGATAAGACCAAGATTATGGTTTTTAGGAATGGTGGGGTACTTAAACAATCAGAAAAATGGTCTTTTGGAGGAAATCAGTTAGAAATTGTACCGTTCTATAAATATTTAGGTGTCTATTTTTCAAGTCGATTGTCTTGGACTAAAACCCACCAAATGCTAGCGTTACAAGCTAGAAAAGCAATGAATTATATTCTACGCTTACGCCATCATTTCGGAGCCTTAGATGTAAACGATATGTT
Source organism: Fragum fragum (assembly GCA_946902895.1). Lineage (NCBI taxonomy): Eukaryota > Metazoa > Mollusca > Bivalvia > Cardiida > Cardiidae > Fragum > Fragum fragum. Next base: position 52,029,245 of record OX336373.1, on the reverse strand, counting down.
TAAAATTTTCGATGCTACTGTCAAGCCTATATTGTGTTATGGGTCTCAAATTTGGGGGTATCAGTATGTTGAAAGAATTGAAAAGGTCCAAATTCAGTTTTGTAAAAGATTATGTTATTTATCTCAAAATACTTGTGACTTTTTTGCGCTTGGAGAATGTGGACGTTTACCACTTTGCACTTTCTATATCCCAAACTGCATAAAATATTGGTTAAGTATACTGCGAATGAATAACAATAGATATCCAAAGCAATGTTATTACATGCTACTGCAACAGGAGGAAGCTGGTAGGGTAAACTGGACAACTTACATCAAAAATCTTTTATTTACATATGGTTTTGGCTATGCTTGGATAATTCAAGATGTTGGTAACGATAAAGAATTTTTGAACTTTTTCACTGATAGGATTGAATTGTGCTTCAAACAACAATGGCACTCAGCATTAAATGATTCTCACAAATCAAAACATTATCAACATTTTAAATCCGCCCTTAACCCGGAACTCTACCTCAGTATCGACTTATCATATATCTTACAAAAATCTTTAGCAAACTTCCGATGTTCTTCACATGATCTGATGATAGAAAAAGGCAGATATTTATCTATTGACCCAGATCATAGATTTTGTCCAGTTTGTAAAAGCCACAATATTTCAATTATTGAAGACGAGTATCATTTCTTTTTCGAATGTCCCTTATATGAACAGTTAAGGAAAAAACATTTCAAAAATTATTGGCTTAATAACAGAACTTTGTTAATGTTCTATAACATTCTTAATTTGACAACAAAAGATTCTATTTATAAAGTGTCGAAATATCTGTCAGAAGCATTTGTCCTTCGAAAAAATGTTCTGAATGAACTTCTGTAATATTGTTTCCAGAAAAAAAAAAAAAAAAAAATATATATATATATATATATATATATATATATATATTCGTATGCTATATGATCTGTCTAAACTAATCAATATGTCTCTAAACTGTAATCTTCAAACAGAATGAAATCTACATTTTTCAGTTGTTTCAATTTTGTCACTCTTGTTGTTAACATTTTGATTGTATTGTATGTATCATGGGCCGATGGCCTTATATACTGAATAAACTATGTCTATGTCTATGTCTACACTTAGACAAAGTTAATATTCTATCAATTCTATTCCCCCACTTTTTTAAAAAAAGAAAGGAAGTCTACAATTTTGCCGTCTAGTTATGGATTAAAGGAATTTGATTTAGATGTACAATTGTCGGTGAAATTTAACTCCGTATGAATTTTCAACTCTATACGGTTGCTATATATTTAAAAAAGTTTATTTACATTTAGAATTGTCGCAAAGCTGATTTATACCACCCCCATCCCACTAGCATTTGTCACCAAACGGTTGCATAGTTGACCTATCTGCGTGACCCCAAAACAAAATCATTGGCAACAATTGACCAATCGGTGGCCCCGCCTAATGACTACCTAGGCCCCGCCTATAAACTCCAACAGGAGGCACAGGCGCGATTTTTAACAGCGTAATTTAGCGAATTTTATGGCCAGTAGCATCTCTATCAGTGTGTGTTTATGAGTTTAAATGTTTTGTTACTTAATACGAGGCTCATTATTATCTCTTTGTATATTGATCCTGTAACATGCTCATATTATCTTTCCGTTCAATAGATCGATGCCTAGTTATCCGATGGCGACTAAATTACTATCAAATTATCTCTCTTATAATTTTTATTTTAGTTCCAAAAATATCTGAATGCAGACAGTGAGGGTGCAGATTGGGCTGCACACAAGGTGTGTAGAGTAGCCTGCGTCCACACGTCCTGTAACTCATCTATACTAGAGCCATTTATAACTGAATTTTCCATCTCTTACAGTGATACAAATTCGGAATGTGGAATAAATTGCTTTGTTCGGCTTAGACTGAGGACTGCATAATGATCAGGTGGGGATTCGGGACTGAGCACCTGCCAGTGCACTGTCTGAATTCCCAACTGGATCATATTTACGGCATTGGATTCCCCCCCCCTAAAAAAAGGAAATCTGTCATAAACAACCACTGTTAACTTCAGACCCTACTTTCAATGAAATGTTTATATTTTTCCTTCTTTATAAAGCTGTCTAATCATGTGTCCTTAAATATGTATTATTAGAACTTGACTATCTTTAAAACTTATGTAGGCATTTTATTCTCATGTTGTACAATAATGTACCAAGAGTGAATAAAGGATTTTGTATTGTATTGTATTGTAACGAAAAAGTGAAATGGTTGTTTGGTGACCTAAACGCCGTAACTACAGCTTGAATAAGCTGTAGTTACGACGTTTAAGTCGCCAAACTAACAATAAATGTATACGAAAATGGCGACCAATGTCGAAGTTGATAAACTCAGGTCCGGGCTGAATAAATTATTTGATTGGTTGGTTTATTCCTTTATTGACAGGCGCGATTAGTCAATTGATTGACGTTTCATGGTTATAGCCGTACGGATTGACTTTGTGAATCCAATATACCCCTTCTACTTCATAGGTGGGGATATATCAAGATTGTTTTGTTTTTCCTTTAGGCGGCGATAGGATTAATGAAGATATAACTCTGATGCTGGGAAGACCATTACCCCATTTACTGAGGTTCAACAGCGCTTTTGTAACACCAGCCATCGTTATTGTGAGTATAAATATTTCAAAATTAGCAAGTTCTATAACAAATTGACTTATGGTTTTGGAGAAGAATATTTTCAAAGATATTCTTCCCTATTCATATGCAAAATCAGGGATCATACCGAAAAGGGCTAATTTTCAAATACAGTATTTCTTTACAGCATTTTGGTAGAGGGTCAATAGTTGATTATATATACCAAAGCTCTAGGCTTTATAGTTTGGGAGGAGAAGATAATTTTAGTTTCAGCTCACCTGAGCACGATGTGCTCATGGTAAGTTTTTGTGATCATTGAATGCCTGTCGTCCTTCGTCGATAGTGCGTCGTCAACAATTGAAGCGTTACACTCTAGAGAGTGTGTGTGTGTGTGTGTGGGGAATGGTGGTTCTATAAGAAAACACAGGAAAATGGGGCTTAATGACAATTTCTTTGTTTACACTCTAAGAGTCCACAATTTTGGGTCAATCTTCATGTAACTTGGTCAGAATAATTGGTAGGTCATAAGAATGAAACCTATTGATAATGGGAAGGTTCTATTGGGAAAAACGGCCTTTATGACAATTTCTTTGTTTACACTCTAGAGGCCACAGTTTTGGCTCAATCTTCATGATCTGGTTATAATTGTTTGTCTTCAGTTGCATCGGATGATTCAGGGGAGCGATTTAGGACCATCATGGACCTCTATTTTTCACTTGGTGCCAAGGAAACCAAAGTTCTTCTTGGATTACAATTCTTTGAAGTATTTTGAAAGAGCATGAGCTAAGATCATTTCAGTAAAGTTTGGTTGAAATTCCATTTTAAATTTTGGAGATTTTTTTGTAAATTGTGAAGAGAGATGGAGAGATCACAATAGCTCACCCAGAGCACTTCGTGCTCAGTTGAGCTAAAAATTTATAGACGGACACCACATGACGAAAGCCTGCAGGTTTTCAGCCAGTAAACAAGTAAAACCAAGCTTTTGTAATAGGCGAGTTAGATATTAGATCTTTTATGACCATCTTCACTAGAGTGCGCTTTTATGAATATGATACTAACAGCAGTATAATTGGTAGAGCCAGTTTTTCATGTTTATTTTCAGCTACTCATCATCTTGTCATTTGTGAGTTACGAGCCACCAAGCTATGGTAGCTACAAATTCCCCCACGTAGCTGAGGTTATAGGTTGGAGCTTGGCAGTTGCAATCGTCGCACCAGTGTTTGTGTATTTCATCTTTAAATTGGCTCAAACTCCCGGGACCCTATATCAGGTATATATAACATTTTCATCCACTACAAAGAATTTAGCTACATCTTCGTCACCAGATGACATAATTTCAGACAGGTACTTTTTGATGGACTCCGAAGGCGTCCATCAGTGTAACCCAGTTTTAAAAACCAAGTAGGGCGTTACTAGCTAAGATGAGAAGTAGTGCCCTGTTAGGTTCGATTTATTATTTTTCAAAACCTGTCTCTCCACAACAACTGTACATTTTGAAAATGGCGTAATAAGAGGATTTGACGTAATTCGCCGAACGCTCGAAGACTCCTCTTAACTCCGAAAATGCCTACAAATAACCCGCTTAGTGTAGATGCGGTCACAGTTTCAATAACACGCAGTCTTTCAATTACAAAGTGAGTAATTTGCCCTCTAGCATACCAGCTGTATACCGCGGGAGTGATAAGCTAAATAGTTACATATGTTCAAAGATGTTTATTATTATTTTGACAAACATTATTTTGAATTAGCCTTTTCAGTCCATAACCAAACGACATAATTTTGGACTAGGTACAGACGACAATTCAAATCGATTTGAAGTTGAAAACTAAGTCCAATAAAGGGTAGATGACATTGTGAAACAAACAACTTCTCCTTTTTCACACTGTTTTCTTTATTGCGATTCTTCAGGGGTGTAAAAAAGCGTGATTCTGTGGGAATCGATTAAGGGACTACTGGGTCGCAGAAGGTTTAAAAGATATGTAGAATCCCTCATTTGTTTCTTATTGGTAATAATTCTCAATGAATATTGCTAATCTAATTTTGTCCAACTTTCTTAAATGATATCTCAACTATTTGTGGACTGTCATCGGAAAAGGACTATTTCGAAAAAGTAAAAAATATTGATCTTGAAAGCTAGTCAGACTGCGATCAAGTAAATTTGGTTCAACGTCACTTTCAGTAGTAATTCAGTAAAACCGCAGTTTGTAGGTGCACCCTAACATTGCTTTTTGTCAATTTTTACACCAGTAACATGTACAACTGCAATAGATTTGGGCCAATATATGTGTAGCTACTCAGTCAACTTAACAGGCATTTTACTGCCACCACGGACGTCCATCCTCAGTATTTTCAGTGCTTTGATTTCATTTGGCAGGAAACCCTTTAAACTATTTTTCACCATTTACCACGACTGTTTTTTCAGAAACTACAGAGAATATCTCACCCAAGTCCATACTGGCGGCCTAACGACATACTTTGCGAAGAAATATATCAGGATCAAACCCAGGAACAACTCAATTTTTCCGGTGTCCTTTTTTATAACGTTACTGGAAACAGACGCTCAGATATTAAGTCAACAAGTACAGACAACAGTGAACAAACAGTTAAAATGTTGTCTTTGAATGGTGTTTCAAACGTTGTGTAGGATCAATTTTTTAACCCTTTCCTGTTTTGTAAAAATTTTGACCAGTCCAAATTCAAAGGTTTAGAAGACGAAAATTTAAAGTGGATTTAATTTAAAATATAACCATTTAAAAGGGAAGGAAATATTGTGGAAAAAGAAGAAATTGCTCCTTACAAGCAATTCTTCTTTTTCTACAATGTTTTCTTGCTTATAAATTCACAGGGACTTAAAAACCAGGGATTGAACACCAAAGCAGTCAATGAAAGATTCAATAGACTAATCAAACCATTCATTTAGACCAGAAATGAACTTGGAACCCCAACATTGGCCGACATTTATGTGAAGCTTGATGCAAGCAATTTCTTCGTTTTTTTCCGATTACTTTTTCTTGGTGGGCGTTGAAAAGCGTCATTGTGTGGGAATGGGTTAAAAAACAAAGAGGATTTTATAAGTGCATGCGAAGACTTATCCAGAAATATTAGATATACATTTCATTGGATTTATGACTCATACAGAGTTAAAATGAATGGTGTCTGCATTACTTATATGATAATTAAATCTTCTATGAATTCGAAATACTTTTTTTTGTAGTGATGTATAACTCATGTACATAGAAATCAATTCATTAAGTTTGTCAAGATCACACAGACCCGTAAGGTAAATGACCTATTCAGTGATTACCCACAATCCCAATTTCTGACGCTCATCAGAATTATATTTGTGGAAACTTTGTGGGAAAAGGAGAAATTGCTTGTTACAAGCAATTTCTTCTTTTCTCACGATGTTTTCTACCCTAGATGACACACGTTTTCGCATCTAAAAAATTTTAAATAGTTGTCTACAACTTCTTTGAATTTGAATAAGTCCAAAATTTTGGTAATTGGATGTTATCCAGGTCTGATAATTTGTTGTCTTCAACACATCTTGTATGGTCTAAACGTTCAAACAAGAGTATCATGATGACCCTATATCACTCCCCTGAGTATGTAGCTCCAGGCTTTATGATATTCAAAATATCAAACCCTACACAAAATTATCTTGGAGAAGATTTTTTAAAGATTTTCTCCTCAATCCTAGGTATATTGAAGATCCTACCATTTAGAGCTAATTTCCACAGTACAGTAATGCTTTGAAATATTTTACAGAGGGTCAATAGGCATTGATACATACTAAATATCAAAGCTCTAGGCCTTATGGTTTGGGAGAAGAAGATTTTCAAAGATTTCCTTCTTTATTCATATGTGTAAAATCAGGAATCATACAGAAAAGGTCTAATTTTTAGAGTACGGTAATTCTTTGAAGTATATTGGTTAAGGATCAATAAACATTGATACAACCAAAATATTACAGCTCTAGGCCTTATGGTTTGGGAGAAGATTTACAAAGATTTCCTTCTTTATTTCTGTGTAAAATCAGTAATCACACAGAAACAGGCTAACTTTCAGTGTAAGGTAATTCTTTGTAGTAATTTGGTAGAGGGTCAACAGCCATTGATAAATACAAAATATTAAAGCTCTAGGCCTTATAGTTTTTGAAAAGGAGATTTTCAAAGATTATTTAAAAATCAGGGATCACACAGAAAAGGGCAAATTTTCAGAGTACAGTAATTCTTTGCAGTATTTTGGTCGAGGGTCATAAGATGATGATTTATACCAAATATCAAAACTCTTGGCCTTATGGTTTGGGAGGAGAAGATTTTCAAAGATTTCCTTCTTTATTTTTATTTAAAAGCAGGGATCGCACAGAAAAGGGCTAATTATCAAGATACAGTATTTCCTTGAAGTACTGTGGTAGAGGGTCAATAGATGGTGATTAATAGCAAATGTCAAAGCTCTAGGCCTAATGGTTTGGGAGGAGAAGATTTTTCTTTCACTCCGTTGCCATGGCAACCTAAGTTCTTCATTGATTTCAATTCTTTGAAGTATTTCGATAGAGCATGACCAAAGGATCATTTCTGTGAAGTTTAGTTGAAATTCCATGGTTAGTTTATGAGGAGAAGATTTTTTTCTAATTGTGAACAGACAGATGGACGCCGGACAATGACCGATCACAATACCTCACCCAGAGCACTTCGTGCTCAGGAGAGCTAAAAAACAGCAATTTTCAGAACCTTTGATTTCTAAATATGACCTAATTTTGAACTTGTGTGATAATTAATGATACTAACATTCTGACCATATTTCAAGATATTTGAGCTTCTAGAGTGCACACAAGATGCTCTAGGCTAGATCACAAAGGCTCACATTGAGCACTACCAACCAGGTGAGCTAAATCGTGGCAGATTACCTACAACCTGGTATCAACAGAATCATATTTCCACAAGAAATACTCATATTGAGGGCACAAAACAACATTATTGTAGGTGCCTATATTTTTATTGGCACTCACCATAGTTTTACACTTTCCCCTTTAAATGAAATCGGAAAACCCATTCACTAACCAGTCAAAAGTTGTTTCTTAACTCATTCCCAAACAACCAAACTTTAAACTAAAAGAAGTTACAAATGACATTTTCAAGTCGGTGAAATACAAAAAAATATTCTCTTTTGTCATGTGGTATATGGGATAAGGGACTTAAAAAGTGGGATTGTGTGAGAGTGGGTTAAATGGCGTTTATACTGTTTTGAACAATATTTTAGTTGCATCATGGCAATCCAGTCAAAAGTTACAGCCAATTTTTTATGATTTCATCTTGGATAAGTATATCCTTGTAACATGACCTTGACCTTGGCAAATAATTTGACAGATGGGTCTTGCGCCAATGAATACACCACAGGTAATTGCTTCATGACATGTTTAATGGCTTAAAATTAATCATGTATATACATTGTACAGATAGTACAATAAAACCTTAAACTAGAGGCGCTTGAGTACATGTATCGCTCAACAGGCATGAATGTACTGATTAAGCAAATTTTTGCATGAACTCAAAATAAAATGAATATAAGGAAAATAAATCTAAGTCATTTAAATCTTTAAAATAGTTCTAGAGAACCATTTCAAAATTTTCATTGTTTTTACAAAAGTCAAGTTATGTAAAAGTCAAGTTGTGTAAAATTCATTATGTAAAATTTTCACTGTATACTATATTTGGACAAAACCCACCACCGTTATAGGCATGTTTTTCAACCAATCAAAACTATATAAAGGAAACCTACAGTCATCTGAGAATCATTCCTGTGAAATTTGGTAGACAAGTTTCTGAGAAATTTACAAAGTTATATACCATATATGGAAATTAGCCCTGCCAATTAAAGCCATATTTTCTTCCAATCAAAATTCTTTTTATAATCTGATGAAAGGTCACCCAAGGATCAATCTGATCAAATTTGGTAAAAATCCATCAACTGGTTTCTGAGAAGGAGAATTTTAAAGCTATTACTGTATATGGAAATTAGCCCTGCCCATTAAAGCCACATTTTCTGATCAAAATAATTTGAAGGAATTCGATAAATGTTCACCCAAGGATTATTTCAGTGAAATTTGGTTGAAATCCATCCATTGGTTTCTGGGAAGAAGATTTTCAAAGCTTTTATCATATATGGATCAGCCCCGCCCATTAAAACCATGTTTAACATCCAATCAAAATTCTTTGAAGAAATCTGATAGAGGGTCACCATAGGATCATTTCTCTGAAATTTGGTTGAAATCCATCCACCGGTTTCTGAGAAGAAGATTTTCAAAGCTTTCACCATATATCGAAATTAGCCCCGCCCGTTAAAGCCATGTTTTTTATCTGATCAAAATTCTTTGAAGGAATCTGATAGAGGGTCACCCTAGGATCATTTCTGTGAAATTTTTTGAAATCTGTTCTGTACTTTCTGAGGAGAAGATTTCCAAAGGAATAGTTTACAGAGGAACGACCGGACCGGACTCACGCAAGCCAGACACTACGCTTTGACAATAACTCTCTTGCTTTCAGCCAGTGGAGCTAAAAATGACATTGAAATGACCTTGATCTTAATGTAAATATCATTTCATATTTTGCAGACAAATGGATGCTTGAGCAACCTATATCACTCCATAGGCCTGAATGTACCAATGAGAGAAGAATGTTTTCATTTAATATCTGGCAAATAAATCTAGTCTCTGAAGTCATTTAAATAGCTTCTCGGAAGAATTTTGAACATTTTATTATTTCACAAAAGTCAAGGCAGCCATGTAAAAGATTGAAGGAAGATAATCATGCAAGTATTTTTTACCCCTTCCAGAAGCATTTTCATCCCTTGAATGACACTATTTCTTTTTCTTAAAGTGAAAATGGCCCATCCTTAAAAGCCTTGTTTTTCAATCGATCAAATTTTTTATCCAAAGAAAAGGGCCAACCAATGATAAAATCTGTGAAAATATTGGTTTAAAGATTTTCGAAGTTTTCACTAATTACAAAATATGGAAAGTAGATCCATCCATTAAAACATGTTTTTCAAAGCATCAAATTTGGTAAAACTAAAGACAGTGGTTTCTTGAAAGAGGATTTTAATGCTATATATGGAAATTAAACCCACAAACATAAGACATGTTTTTCATCCGTCACAATTTTTCAAAAGCATTGGACAAAGGGTCACCCAAGGATCATTCCTATGATATTTCGTAATAACTCAGCAAGTGGTTTCTGAGAAGATTATCACTATTTGCTACATATGCAAATTTGCCCTGCTAATAAAAGCTATGTTTTCAAAACAAAAATCTTTGAAGGAATCAGATTATAGGTCACCAAATGGATTATTCCTGTAAAATTTGGTTGAAACTCAGCCTGTAGTTTGTGAGCGGAAGATTTTTAAAGAACTTGAAATGTGTCTTCTGATATAGATGCCTATGTTTAAGTGTTTGTCACATGACCTTAAGTAGTGACCTTGAACTTGGAACTATCTAACCAAACTTTACGCATGACACTAGTACTCAACAAAGAGAACAACAAACTTATTTTAAAATCAATCAATCAATGTAGAAGATATGCTGCAGACACAGAAACCCACTGTCACACCCACCGATAGAGATAACTCTATATGCCTTTTAATTAACCCTTTCCCGTATTTTAAAATTTTATACTTGTCCAAATTCAAAGGAGTTGCAGACGACAATGAAAATTGATTGCAATATGAAAAGTGACCAACCTACAGAGTAGAAAATATTGCAGGACAAGAAGAAATTGCTTGTAACAAGCAATTTCTTCTTTTCCCACAATGTTTGCCCAAGTTTAAAATCATAAGGCCGTAAAAAACAGGAATAATTTAACATAGTTACTTGCTAATAAAACCTTTGTAAAACCTATTCAAATCCAGTCTACTTTAATATAATAAAACTTTAAACGTAATAAAAGTAGGTAAAAGATCTTCAAGAGTGAGTGCTCAAAGTTCAGTTACGTTTTTGATCAGTTATAACATCTTCTGGATCTATTAACCCGATCTATTTTCTTGAGGGGTGTCAAAAGGCGTCACTGTGTGGGGATGGGTTAACTTATTGCTGGTCAAAAGATTTTGGACTGGTCCAAATTCAAAAAATGTTGCAGACGGCAATTTTCTGTTGATGAATTTTCATTCTTTTTTATCACTTAGAGTAGAAAACATTGAGGGTAATGAAAAATTGCTTGTTACAAAGTGTTACTATGTGAGAATACACTAAACCTAGATATTTACATGTAACAGCACCTATCACGGTATCGGATTGAGATCTTTAAATAACAGAATTGTATTACAAAATTTCCTGCATCATTAATGGCAAATCAAGTTTTTGAAATACTTTCTAGTGCAGCAACCTCTTTTCTCAACCTGAAAAAAAAACCCAAAAAATATAGAAGGTTGTCCCAGGACAACTGCTGTCGAGCCCGCAAATTTTTGTAGGCATCATGCTCCGGACAAGCACAATTTTAGTGTTTGACCTTGAGCTTTGACCTTGAACTTGAAGCTATCCAAAAAAATCTTTCAAATGGCAAATCTACTCATGATGGAGAATAATTGTGCCAATTTTTTTTTTAAATCCATCCATAATTGTAGGAGAAATGCTCTTGACAATCACAATTTTAGTGTTAGACCGAGAGCTGTAACCTTGACATTACCCCAAAATTCTTTCAAATGGCACATTTACTCATGATGGAGAATAATTGTGCCAAGTTATTTTGAATTAATTAATTGAATGGTGCTTAATGCCGCTTTTAACAGTATTTCATTCATATTGCAGCGGCTGGAGCACCTAACAATGTATTCCTGGTATTTCTCACACCAGCACTACCACTACATCCTTTCCTAGCACCCAACTGCTATCCTACTTAGGTTTACGATTATCCACCCATTGGTGAGAGACAAATGTCGGAAAGAATATGTGCTGCATGGCCAAGTAATTTTGAAATCTATCCATAAATATAGAAGTAATTGTCCGGACAGACACAATTTTAGTGTTTGACCTTGAGCTGTGACCTTGACACTAGAACTATCCCAAAAATTCTTTCAAATGGCACATCTACTCATGATGGAAAATAACTGTGCCAAGTTATTTTAAAATCCATCCAAAAATATATAGGAGTAATTGTCCGGACTAATTCAGACGGACAGACTAACTAACCTACTAACGTACATACACCGACTTGTCATAGTGACAATTATGTCTCCCTCAACGCAAGCAGGTTAGACAAACACGAGGCCCATGAGGGCCTGAGACGCTCTACTGGTTATCAAGTTTTCCGTTAAAGAAATCTGATATATAAGGAAGTTAATTGCTCAAAGAAGAATGCATAAAGAAAAAAAAAGGGGCTTTATCCCCTTTATCATTTTAAGCAACAATCCTCAAGGCCCCTTTTCCCATGTTTCATGACGGATCCACTCCATTTCCAAAAGAAAGTTACCTTATGACCCTACAATCATTCTGTGAATATTTCATCAGAATCTGACAATAATTGTGGACTTAATCACGTAAACAGGATTGTTTTGAATGAAAATCAATAAGGCCCCTTTTCCTGTGTTTTCTGATGGATCAATTTCATTCCAAAAGGAACTTTCCTTACAACCCGACAATTGTCCTGTGAAATTTAAAAGACAACTTGATAATGATTGTGATCTTCATCACATACACAAGAATGTTTTGAATGATAATCTGTAAGGCCCCTTTTCCTGTGTTTCGAATGCCTCAATTATTCCATGCATCTTTGAAGAGCATCCAATAAAACTGTTGACTTTATTGTGTTAACAAAGACATTAAATTCAAGTTCTCATAAGGCCCCTTTTCCCGTGATATTTTACTGTTGGTTTTATCATTCTATGAAAGTTAAAAGTGAATCCGATGAAATATTGGGAATTCATTATGTTTACTAGAATATTTAAAAAAAAATCATATGTCCCCTTTTTACATGATACTTGATGAATTGTACCCAGTTCTGAAAAGAACCATCTAAGTATTTGTACAATCATTCTGTGATATTTTGAAGTGAATCCGGTGAAATCAAGGGACATCATTGTGTTAACCAGAATTTTGAAGAGAGTTTTTCATAAGGCCCCTTTTTATGTGACCCTTGCTATAGTCAGATCCACTGTCAAAATCAACAATTGGAATGATGGTACAATCAATCTGTTTAATCTGTGGAATTTATTGTGTTAATGAATTATAGTGAAATATTCATAGGGCCCCTTTTCTCATGATACTTTACAGAACAAACCAAATTTCAAAAGGAACAATTCTAATGAAGGTAGAATCATTCTTTAAAAGTTAAAGAGAATCAATGAAAATAGTGGACTGAATTGTGTCAAGAATTTTTGTAACTAAATTTTCATAAGGCCCCTTTTCCCGTGAAACTTAACAAGTCAGACCCAATGTACAAAGGAACAATCCTAATGATAGTTTGAAGAAAATGATAAAGACTGAGGACTTTATTGTAATAATGATGTTTTGTAATAAAATTTTTATAAGGTCCCTTTTCTTGTGTCACTTAACCAATCAGACCTAATTTACAAAGGAACAATCCAAATGATGGTACAATCATTCTATTAAAGTTTGAAGAGATTCTGATAAAGACTGAGGGCATTGTTGTGTTTATGAGGATTTGGTAATAATTTTTCATACAGCCCCTTTTCCTATGATACTAGACAGATCAGGCCCAATTTGGAAAGAAACAATCCTTATGATGGTACAAACATTCTGTGAAAGTTTGAACAGAATCTGATGAAAACTGCAGACTTTATCTTGGTGTCAAATTTTTAAAATAAAATTTTCATAAGGCTCCTTTTCCTGTGATACTTGAAGGATCAGGTCTCATGTCAGCCTCAACAATCGTGATTATTGTACAATGATTCTGTGAAAGTTCTAACAGAATCTGATGAAAACTGTTGACTTTATTGTGGTACAATGATTTTAAAATTAAATTTCATAATGCTCCTTTTCCTGTGATACTTGACGGATCAGGTCTAATGCAAACATCAACAATCATTATTATTGTACAATTATTCTGTGAATGTTTGAAGAAAATCCGATGAAAGCTCTGGACTTTGTAACAAGGATTTATAAATGAAATTTTCATAAGGCCCCTTTTCCTGTGCTTCTTGACAGTTCAAACCCTGTTATGAAAAGAATGATAGTTATGACCTTCCAATCATTCTGTGAAAGTTTCAACAAAATCTGATCAAAGCTGTGGGCTTTATTGTGTTAACAGGGTTTTATTAATTGAATTTTCATATAGCCCATTTTCCCATGTTACTTGATGGATCTGAACCAATTCCAAAGGGAACTCTTCTTACAAAAGTATAATTATTCTGTTTGAGTATAAAGACAACCCCATCTCACCTGTGGACTTACAAGCATTAATTAAGATTTTTTTAATTGAATTTTCCTAAGGCCCCTTTTCCTATGTTTTTCAATGGATCAGACCCAATTTGAAAGGAACAATCCTTATGATGGTACAATCATTATGTGAAAGTTTGAAGTCAATCAGGTGAAATCTAGGGCCATTATGTGTTAACTAAGATTTTTTTTATTAAATTTTCATAGGGCCCCTTTTCCCATGAAACTTGATGGATCAAACCTACTTCCGAAAGAAACAATCCACATAATGTAATAATCATTCTGGGAATGTTTGAAGAGAATTTGTTGAAAACTATGGACTCTATTGTGTTTACGAGGACTTTTTCAATCCAGTTTTTTCGGGCCCCTTTTCCCGTGGTCCTTGACTGATTATACCAAATTTTGAAAGGAACAATTCTTATGATGGTACAATCATTCTGTGAAAGTTTGAAGTCAATCAGATGAAAACTGTGGACTCTAGAGTGTTAACAAAGATCTTTGAATTAAATTTTAATAAGGCCCCTTTCCTATGTTTCTTGAGGAATCATATCCGATTCCAAAAGGTACAATCCTTATGATGGTACAATCATTCTGTGAAAGTTTGAAGAGAATCCGTTGTAAATTGTTGGCTCTAGATTATTAATGAGAATTTTTTATTAAACATTTCATAAGGCCCCTTTTTCCTGTGTTTCTTGAAGGATCTTACCTAATTTCAAAAGGAATAATCCTTATGATAGTACAATCATTCTGTGAAAGTTTGAAGGGAATCCGATGAAAACTATTGACTCCAGAGTGTTAAAGAGTATTTCTTAAAAGATTTTTCGATTAAATTTTCATAAGGCCCCTTTTCCTGTGTTTCCAGATGGATCTGACCAAATTTCCAAAGGAACAATCCTTATGATGGTACAATCATTCTGTGAAAGTTTAAATACAATCTGATGAAAACTGTGGACTCTAGAGTGTTAACAAGAATTTTTTTATTAGATTTTAATAAAGGCCCCTTTTCCCCTGTTTCATGACAGATCAGACCCATTTTTCGAAAGGAACGATCCTTATGCTTGTACAATCATTCTGAGAAAGTTTGAAGAGAATCCGATTAAAACTGTGGACTCTATCATGTAAACGAGGATTTTTAATGGAGTTTTTGATTGAATTTTCATAAGGCCCCTTTTCCCATGTTTCTTGACTGATCATACCCAATTTCGAAAGGAACGATCCTTATGTTGGTACAATCATTCTGTGAAAGTTTGAAGAGAATCCAATGAAGACTGTGGACTCTATCTCGTAAACGAGGATTTTTAATTAAATTTTCATAAGGCCCCTTTTCCACTGAATTTTAATTAAATTTTCATAAGGCCCCATTTCCTATGTTTCTTGACGGATCATACCCATTTTCGAAAGGAACGATTCTTATGTTGGAACAATCATTCTGTGAAAGTTTGAAGAGAATCTGATGAAAACTGTGGACTCTATCTCGTAAACGAGGATTTTTAATTAAATTTTCATAAGGCCCCTTTTCCCCTGTTTCTTGACAGATCTGACCCAATTTCGAAAGGAATGATCCTTATGATGGTACAATCATTCTGTGAAAGTTTGAAGAGAATCTGATGAAAACTGTGGACTTTATCGCGTAAACGAGGATTTTTAATTGAATTTTTAATTAAATTTTCATAAGGCCCCTTTTCCCGTGTTTCTTGACGGATCATACCCATTTTCGAAAGGAACAATCCTTATGATGGTACAATCATTCTGTGAAAGTTTGAAGAGAATCCGATGAAAACTGTGGACTCTATCGCGTAAACGAGGATTTTTTAATTAAATTTTCATAAGGCTCCTTTTCTTGTGTGTTTCTTGACGGATCATACCCCTTTTTCGAAAGGAACGATCCTTATGATGGTACAATCATTCTGTGAAAGTTTGAAGAGAATCTGATGAAAACTGTGGACTTTTTCGCGTAAACTGGGATTTTTAATTGAATTTTTAATTAAATTTTCATAAGGCCCTTTTCCCGTGTTTCTTGACGGATCATACCCATTTTCGAAAGGAACGATCCTTATGATGGTACAATCATTCTGTGAAAGTTTGAAGAGAATCCAATGAAAACTGTGGACTTTATCGCGTAAACGAAGATTTTTTAATTAAGTTTTAATTAGGCCCCTTTTCCCGTGTTTCTTAACAGATCTGACCCAATTTCGAAAGGAATGATCCTTATGATGGTACAATCATTCTGTGAAAGTTTGAAGAGAATCCGATGAAAACTGTGGACTTTATCGCGTAAACAAGGAAAAGTTTAACGGACGGACAACGGACGGACAGACGGATGGACGCACGGACGCCGGACGGGAAAAAGCCATCGCTATAGCTCTAGTGGCCTTCGGCCAGTAGAGCTAAAAATAATGAAATTAGCAATGTGTCTGGCACATAGATCCCTTCAGCTTTTCATTTTCATATGTAGTGTTATCCAGAACCACCAATATACATCCTTAATCCTTGTCATGCTAATCCTGGAATATTCTTGCTTTAACAAAGGCTTTGGCAGGTGTATAGTTTAAGACCAGCTTGTGGAGACATACAGTCTGATCTTAGTCTACACTACCTGATTTTTTTTGTGGCATTGAGAAAAATCTTTGAACACAATATGGAACTAATTAATCAAAGTTTTGAATATCATGAAAAGAAGATAAATAGAAGTTAAGTGCTGAATTTACTGATTAAGATACAACCAGATAAATTTAATACAAGAGTTTTATATGAACTGTAAGAAGAGTAGAACCTCTTTATTAGCAATATCAGATTACCTGAATTTTTGGATATTTGTTACATTTTTCTCAGCACAAATTACATATCCCCCACAACCAATGTAGAATTCATTGGATAATCAGAACTCTGTGAATCAAAACTTTGCAACAATGGAACCAACCCCCATATATTAGAAACAAGAAGTCCAAATCAATAAACATCTCTTAATCAATTGGTAAAGTTTTTGTATCATAACTATTGATGACACCTTTCATGATAGAAGTCTTCTATATATTGTGGAGTTATGTATGTAAAAATTTAAAGATGAAAAAGAAGCTACTGAATAAAATTATGTGTGAATTGTTCCAACCATCACTGGCGTTTAGCTTTTTTATCCAACATTTTTCCTTTGAATCTTGTTATTACAAACCAACAGCATTGAACTGTTATTATATGGTATGTTTTCCTTGAAAATGATTTACATCAGACTTTGAACAAAAGTCATTCTAAAATTCACCTCTTATTTCACTAACGGTATTTAAAATTAGAAGAATGACATAGATTTCAGTAAGGAAAACTTTTTAGTTTCATGCATAAATTGCATGATAAGGGCTAAGAATAATAGAGTATTGATACCCAAAAGCCTCATTTTGGAAATATATTTAAATCTTTTGTGATATCTTTGGCCCATTCCCACTTTTTACACACCACATGCAAATGAAAACAATGTAGAAAATTGCTACAAGCATTTTTTGCATTTTCTACACTATTTTCTACTAAGACAAATAGATACATTTTAAATTCTATCAAACTGAAATTGTTGTCTATAGACCAGTCCAAATTGAAAGGAGTTGCAGATGACAATTCAAAGTCTATGAAAATGTAGAACAGTCTAGGCAGGAAACATTGAGGAAAATGAAGAATTTTGCTTGTTACAAGCAATTTCTTCATTTTACACAATGTTTTTCCGATCATTTTTCTCGAGGGAGTGAGTAGGAATTAGGTATAAAACAATGTGGAAAATGAAGAAATTGCTTGTTACAACAAATTTCTTTATTTTACAAAATATTTTCCGAATCATTTTTCTTGAGGGTTTGAGTGGGAATGGGTAAAGCCACCCACATGTATTTATACCTATCTATTTTCTCCAAACAGCTATCCTGGACTTCTTGTCGACTAAGTTGTGCTATTTCACTCATTGAATACTGAAATAAAAACAAGAAGGTCAATGGCCTTGGATCACTCACCTGACACAAAGGAACTTTTCCTTTCAACAGTCAAGTTTAATCCGTTCCCACACAAAGACACTTTTTGATGCTCCCAAGTAAAAAAGATTAGGAAAACATTGTGGAAAAGAAAAAAATGCTCGTTTCAAGCAATTTCTTTATCATCGACAATGCTTTCTACCTCATAAGACAAAAAACCTTCAAATCTTTGAAGCTGGACTAGTGTAAAATTTTGTTGTTCAGTAATGGATTAATGTTAACCCTTGTCCTGTGGAATAATTTTTATCTTTTCACTATTCTGAAAAAATTAACTTTATTAGATCAATTTTATATCCAAAGTTGTTTTTCCTCATATCAACAAGAACAGGCAAGTAATGTAGGCTAAGATCAGACAGCATTTCTGTACAGGCTGATCTTAGTCTATACACCTGCCAAAGTCATTGTCAAGGCAGGAGTATTCGGGAATCAGCATGAATAGGGTGAGGTTAAGACATACTAATATTCATTTTTCGTTAACTCATTATCAGACAACAAAAAATTAAACTGGTCCAAAATCAAAGAAGATGATGAAGACAATTTAAGTTTGATATTAATTCACATACCTCTTTCTTTCATGAAGGAAAACAATGTGGAAAATGCAGAAATTGCTTGTACCATTTTTTTAGTTAGCAAAGCATCAGCTTTGAAAGCTTAAGTTAAATTTTGAGGTCGTCTCAAAGTTCAACAAGTGCAAACTGCCACTGGAGGCTTAACCACTAAATCCGTTAAATGCCTACACCAGAAAAATAGTTCTTGTGTATTTCAGAAATATTGCAAACTCTGCATGCAAGTTCATCTCCCATGTATTTTAGCTCACTTAGGCACATCAATCTTCAAAGAAGTTGCAGACGAAAATTCCACATTGATGAAAATTTTAAAGATTGATCTCTTTAGGTTGAAAACAATGTGTAAATAAAGAAATTGCTTGTAGCAAGCAATTTCTTCATTTTCAACATTGTCTTCCACAACTATTTTCCTGAGGGGCATAAAAAGGAGGTATTGTGGGAATGGGTTAACTCCTTAGTTACTTTAACCTCGATTCTTTATCATGATATTGACAAAGAAGATTATTGAACAAAACAATGCCTTGCCAGCTTACAGTACTTTTCAGTGCTTTGATTCAAATTAAATGTATTGTGTTTGCAAAACCTATGATTTTTGACAGGTCTAAAATTTTGCAAAACAGGAAAGGGTTAAGTTTTCTGCAGGTAAAACAATATATCCCGATCCTTTGATACAGGGGTATAAAAAAAGATGAAAATTGCTCATAACTTTGAACAAGAATATAGAATAGATTTTTCTTTTGAAGCATCTACCTTGATCAGACTAGCTTGTCGTCTAAAATAACAATTCCCTTCCTCATCTTCATGTATTGGATGGATATTGGTCAATGTCCCACATCCGTCATTTTTGTTGAGTGGGTCATCTGGTAGCCATGGTCTTATTTTGATCTCTATTACATAAACAGGAGGAATTATACCCTAGAAAAAGAGCCAGATCGACACATTACCTGGAATCTAGACCCGTCCAAATTGAAAGTAGACAACAACTTTAAGTCAATGGAATTTTAAATTTTTTCAACTTTCTGGGTGGAAATCACTGTGTAAAATGAAGAAATTGCTTGTTGCAAGGAATTTCTACATTTCATGCATGTTTTTCCAACTTTTTCTCTAGATGGGCTTCCAAAAGCCTAATTGTGCTTCATTGTGTGTGAATTAACCCATTCCTGTTCCATGAAATTTTAGACTTGTCAAATTTGAAAGATGTCACAGATGAGAATTTAAAGAGAACTTTATTCACAATGTTAGAATCCTATAGGATAGAAAATATTGTGGGAGAAACGAAATTGCTTGTAACAAGCATATTCCAACAATGTTTTCACAAGTATAAAATCATGGGAACCTTAAAATGAGGGATTGTACAGGATAGGGTTAAATAAATGAGCTATCTGCTAAGCTAGCAAAAGCAAATGCTAGCTGGCTCAAAATAAGTGACTATTGATCTTGGTTCACTCATTGACCAACAAAATCAGTGCAAATACAAGTGTATTTTCAACGATTCAGGACGGATTGATCTAAGTTTGAAGAACTTCTTTCACAATCAATGTAAAATTTAACCTTAACACAAATAAACCAAAACCTGTGTATGAGAAAGACTCTTTTAGGGAAACAAACACAACAAGTTGTGAACAGAGGCAAATAACAAAGCTATAGGCCTTTCTATTTTGGATAAGAGTTGGTTTAGTAGAAAATGATTTTCAAAGTTGTCACTATGTAAGCTTATGCCACCCCTCCTTTTTTTCCCCCCTAGCATGATCATTTCTTGAAGGATTTCTTTTTCTGGTACAATCTTTATAGTCC
Organism: Fragum fragum; assembly: GCA_946902895.1. Classification (NCBI taxonomy): domain Eukaryota; kingdom Metazoa; phylum Mollusca; class Bivalvia; order Cardiida; family Cardiidae; genus Fragum; species Fragum fragum. The sequence goes on along the minus strand of OX336373.1, from coordinate 52,008,873 downwards.
TTGGCCTAAATAGTATATGTGAATCCGATCCAACAGCTGGTTCATGACAGGAAGATTTTTTTTCAAAGATGTACCTTTTTTGCCCCTTACTCCATCATGTGTACAAATCTGAAGCGCCTTCCAGAGTTTCCATTTACGACGTAAAAGTATCTGTATACGCATGAAAATCAGCTCGGACGCAAAGTTTGAATACTCGTCGCGTCCATGGGACACAAAATAAAATGAGTGGCAAAAACAATGTATTTTCATAAATCTTACGCAGAAACGTCAGATAACTAGAGAAAACAATCAAAAATGTTTCAAAGTACGAAAGATTTGAAGAAAGGTCACCGGTTTTCCAAAGTTACTATAAATAGACTTCGCCAACATCTGACCGAAAAGTTGCGATTGTTGGGATTCCCACTTTTTTGTCTGGTACCCGAACTGCCTAAAATACTGTTTTTCTGGGCAATTTGGTAGCCGGAAACCAACTTATTTTCATTTTGTAAATAATAATGGCTTCTCGAGCCAAGAAAAAGAAACACTTGCGGTCTTTTCAAGACCAGTGGCTTGCCGATCCGGCGTTTAAAGACTGGCTGATAAAAGACAAGGATTCGTCTGCTGTTCGAATGAAGTGCAGTATTTGTTGTGAAACTAAGCAGAAGAACATTTTTGCTACGGGCTGCACTGACTTTCAGATATGTAGCAGAAGACAATTTTCATTTGACGTATCACAGCGTTAGCATAGCGTCGAAAGGTTTTCCTTTGCTTGTAAGAGCTGCCGTAAATATTTTACTTTTGATAATAATGTCAACTTTAAATGTTTGAAGTTTTATTTCATCTTTTTGTTTGCAATTGTTTTTATGTTTACTAGTCAGTTTGGTCTACTCATTAAAGTTAAAGCCTTATGCCATTGTTTCTTAACTATCCTTTCATTGAACCCTTTCCAAATAACAAAATTTTAGGTTGGTCCAATATGAAAGCTGCTGCAGTTCACAAAATTTGTGATTACTTAGGTATAGAACTTGAGAATATCTCAGAAAACATTGAGGCAAATTGAGAAAATGCTTATTATTAGCAGTTTCTTCTTTTGCTTCAATGTTTCCCCAAGCCACTTTTACTGGGAATATCAAAACTAGGTCTTGTTTTGGAAAGGGTTATTAAACCCGTTCAAGTACAACAATTAATTTGAAGATGATTTGTGGAAGTCAAAATTGGACTCAACTGAAAGTGGTTGGGACTCAACGGCACTGGGTCCCAGGGACTCAATATTTTTTTATGTTAATGGAAACACTGCCTTCTCATGGGCATCACTACGACAGACGAAACAGAACTGCAATAGGTCACCATGACCTTCAGTCACATGACTTTAACTAGATGGTTGTCCCATAACAAGCACAATTTTAGTGTTTGACCTTGAGCTTTGACCTTGAACTTGAAGCTATCCAAAAATTTCTTTCAAATGGTACATCTACTCATGATGGAGAATATTTGTCATTTTTTTTTAATCCATCCATAATTGTAGAAATGCTCTTGATAATCACAATTTTAGTGTTTGACCTTGAGCTGTAACCTTGGCATTAGAACTAGCCCAAAAATTCTTTCAAATGGCACATCTACTCATGATTGAGAATAATTGTGCCAAGTTATTTTGAAATCAATCCATAAATGAAGGAGTAATTGTCCGGACAAATTCTGACGGATGGACGGACTAACAGACTAACGCACATACACCAACTTGTCATAATGACAACTATGTCTGGCTCACCACAAGAAGGCTCGACAAAAATAACTTGTAAAATAATGTAGAAAACAAAGCTATTTTTTCATTATTCAAAATGTTTACTACCGCATACCACAATATATGAAAATTGTCATCTGCAACTTCTTTGAATTTGGATCAGTCTAAAATTTTGTGGTCTAGTAATTCATTAACCTTTCCCCAAACAATCACTGATTTCTATGTTCCTGAGATATTGTACTTGAGGAAACACATTGCGGAAAAAACAGAAATTGCTTATAACAAGTAATTTCTTCTTTACCCGCAATATTTTCTACCCTGTTGGTTGGTAACTTTCAAATTGCATTCACTTGTGATTGCCGTCTGCAGCTTCTTTAAAATTGGACAAGACTAAAATTTAAAAAAACAGGAAAGGGTTAAAAATTTGTCTGAAAATACTTACTGCATTATACTGCATAACTGAATCTGTATCACACCAACAAAAGGTATGTGTTCTGTACTTGTGGGGTCTTTCAACAGATTCCTCAAGTTGAGTATTTGTAGAGCTGAAGTATTATACCAAGAGACTACTCATTTTTATTGACAACCCAAAAATATTGAAGTAGAGATATGTAAGTGGACCATCAAGGTTGTTTTTTCACGTGTTAGAGTCAATTATTTTTTGCATTGAGTGTCTCAGAGCAATTTTATAAGTTTGAAGCATTTGTCTGAAATAAATTATATTTACATGTACATGAAAGAGTGTTCATCAACAAGATGTGTTTGTGAAACACCATGCCCCCCTCATAAATAAAAGCCTTTTTTATTTGGAGGCCGCCGTCATAGCGCAGTTGGTAGCGCGTCGGACTCTTAATCTAGAGGTCCCGGGTTCGATTCCCGACGGCGGCACTCATCCTTTCCGACTATTTGTCTCTCACCAATGGGTCGATAATCGTAGACCTATGTGGGATAGCAGCTGGAGGCTAGGAAAGGATGTAATGGTAGTACTGGTGTGAGAAATACCAGGATTCCGTTGTTAGGTGCTCTAGCCGCCGCGATATAACTGAAAGATTGTTAAAAGCGGCGTAAAACCCCATTCAAACAAACAAACAAATTTTTTATTTGGAAATGGGAACTTGACGAGTTACCTTGACCTTGATTGATGATATTGACCTTACAACCAACAGATGCCTATCAATGCAGGGAACCATTGTCTCAAATATGAGCCATGTATCTTCAATGGTGTTTGAATAAGAGCAGAAAGGTTTTGGTTTAAGTTACCTGCTCACACACAGACATCGGTAAAACAATATTACACTGATCTGTTGGATGTAGGTGCACAAAAATATGGTTGGAAAAGAAAAGACCAATAAATGCAAACAAGTGTGGCTTTGTGGAATCTGAAAATATTGCTTGTTACAAGAAATTCTTTATTTCCCACAATGTTTTATAACCTGAAAGATTAAGATTCTTATAATTCCATCAACTTCATTTTCTTGGCTGCAACAATATGGACCGGTATATATTTGATAAAGGGTTAATGTAATTTTAGAATTTGCCAATCAAAATCACTCGCTGTTGGAGCCCTGTCATTTCATACCTTTTCTTGACAAACATTTCCCCCTCCTGTTTGTTATGAACTACAGGAACAAACTTCACTTTATATCTGTGTCTTTTGACAGGTGGGCTATACCGAGCCATTAGGTCTTCCATACTGCCTAGAACATGGTGTTTCTGTAAATTGACCAATCACGACTGTCAATTAAATAACCAATCAACCAATGGAATTTCATTTTGAGCAGAAGTGAGTTTTGAACACATTGATCGCCATTTTTATTTAGCTTTTTTGTTGATTTGGCAACTTCAAATGTTGTAACTATAGCTTATTTAAGATGTAGTTACAATGTTTAGGCTGCCATCCAACCATTGTATTTTTCTGTTACATGCTACTGACCACAGATTTTGTAAATTAATGCCGTTATATAGATGCAGAACTTCCTGTCTGAGGCAATGGCATGGCAAACTGAGTAAGTTGGGGGGGGGGGAGTATTTTCTACAGTATATGTTTATTTAAATTTATTTATTGTCGCCACAGCATTTAGCTCATAAAGTCGCCACAGCGTTCCGCTCATATAAGCAACACTCTATCAAGGAACGCCAAAACTGATAATAAAAGCTGTCAATCAAAAACGTATTGACAAAGCCAATTGTTCATACTGGCAGTGAACTTTGAACTCCAATATACTGTAATCCTATAAGGGAATAATAAAATTAACAAATTACAGCTATAAATAAAAAAAATGAAATAACCAATCAAATAAGTCATTCATACCGGAAGTGAACTTCGAAGTCTGACATTTGTGTCAAGCAATTTTGTTGATTTGGTGACTTAACCCATTCCCACACAATTAAATTTTAGACCAGTCAAATTTCAAAGAAGTTGCAGACGACAATTTAAAGATGATGAAGTCTTTAATATCTTTGTCTTTTTGGGTAGAAAACATTTCGGATAATGAAGAAATTGCTTGTGACAAACAATTTCTTCATTTTCCACAATGTTTTCCAAAACTTTTATATTGAGCATCTCTGTGTGGGAATGGGTTAAAACACGTAACTAGAACTTATTCAAACTGTCTTGACATTTTTTAATCAATTTCTTTTTTGTTACAGGTCAAATTTTGTGAAATAGAGTTTTATGCTTCCCAAGCCCAGCTTCATGTCGGAGGTCAAAGGGCATGGCCAGCTATTCTTCACTTAAGACATCCCATTGATGAATAGTTGCAACAAACTATACAAAGATAGCTTCTCTGAACTTTGAAGTGTATAAACCGACTACAACAAAATTCTTTATTCTAATATAAGTATGGAAAACATTGTGGGTCAGGAAAAATTGCTTGAAACAAGTAATTTCTCTTTTTCTTGAAATGTAAGCTACCGTAAGCTACTGTGTACTATTCTTAATTCAAATTTCAACAGACTTGGAACAGGGTGTTCTATACTCAATTTTGATTTCAACAGGCTTGGAACAGGCTGTTTTATACTCATTTTTTTTTCAACAGACTTGGAACAGGGTGTACTATACTCAATTCTTATTTCGCCAGATTTGGAAATGTTGTTACCTCCATCAATATTGATTAATCCAGATATCTGTTATCTGGTAATGGGCTAGGTATGTGGATGGTAATTAGCTTAGTCAATTCCCACTTCATCCAGTATTTTATGCCCTTCAATAAAAAAGCCAGAGAAAACATTGTAGAAAAAAAAAGAAATTGCTTTTTACAATCAACTTCTACATTTTCCACAATGTTTCCACCCAGAAAGAAAAAAAAATTTGAACTTTTATTAACTTAAAATTTGTTTTCTATCACTTCTTTCAATTCGGACTAATCTAAAATTTTGTCGTGTGGAAATTGGTTCAATTTTGTAAATAGTAACTACCTATATAAAATGATGCATCATCATTTAAAGAGTGGAAGCTTCTACCAAAGTTTGACGTGTTTGATAAAACTGGTCAGTGATAGACCTACTTCATACTCTTTCATAAAATTGATACTTGAGAAATGCATCCATAAAGTTTGAAAGATATCTTGGAGAAAGAATTATTGATGAAAGGAATGCATGTATGAAATCCACATTGGGAAAAAATAAAATTGGATGTCAAAATCCAGCTCAGCAGATCGACAGGTAGATGATGAGATAGACTTGGATTACACTTTAGCCCTAGATTACATAAGCCCATTCATAGAAGAACCTGTTTTTTTACACGCCTCAAGAAAACTGCTTTAGGTAACATTGCTGACAATGAAGAAATTGCTTATGATGTATAGATTGCAAACCAATGATTTTTCCTTTTTTGTAACCAGTTAAATTTTGCAAAATAATGCCGATTAAGTTAGAAGAGGAACTTTCTGTAAGAGTCAGTGGGCGTGGCTAATTTAGTCAGTGGTCAGGGCCTGCAATCTGTAAATTCACATACTTGTAGCTTTCTCATACCTGATAATCTGTAAGTTGCAAGCCTCTCACTGTCCCACAATCAATCACACCCAAGTAGACTGTTCCACCTTTACCAGTATTGAAAAATGCATTCAGAGCTCTATAATGTAGGAGAAAACCGTGTAAGTTCATACAGACATGTAAAACTGGACAGTCTTTTCAAACTTGAATTTTGGATAAATAATTTGAACAACTTAAATATTAATTTCTTCTTCAAAATGTCTGTGCTATATACTAAAAAATATTTTGTTGACAATTGACACAATGGAAATATTTATAGAACAAGAACACTGCACAGATGCCAAGGCCTCGCTATTCAATTACTTGATGGTAGCTAAAACTTCTAAAGGGGCATAATCCATAAAACAAGAGGGCCAGAATGGCCCTAAAATCGCTCACCTGACTAATGTAAGATGATTCAAAATTGAAATTGGCCCAATGGTTACTGAGGAGAAGATGTTTAAAGATTTCAAAGTAAAAACTGCCCTACCCTTCCAAGCCCTTATTTGGTCATCAATCAAAATTCTAGAACAACTTTTGAAAAGGGTCACTCAAGGAACATTCATACCAAATTTGGTTGAAATTGGCCCAATAGTTACTGAGGAGAAGATGTTTAAAGATTTCAAAGTCAAAAAAGTGCCTGACCCTGCCACGCCCATATTTGGGCATAAATCAAAATTCCAGGAACAACTTTTGAAAAGGGTCACCAAAGGAACATTCATGCAAAGTTTGGTTGAAATTGACCCAATGGTTACTGAGGATAAGATGTTTAAAGATTTCAAAGTTAAAAAAACTGCCACGCCCATATTTGGGCATAAATCAAAATTCTGCGAACAACTTTTGAAAAGGGTCACCCAAGGAACATTCATACCAAATTTGGTTGTAATTGGCCCAATAGTTACTGAGGAGAAGATGTTTAAAGATTTCAAAGTCAAAAACTGCCACGCCCATATTTTGGCGTGAAACGAAATTCTGCCAAACAACTTTTGAAAAGGGTCATCCAAGGAACATTCATACCAAGTTTGGTTGAAATTGGCCCAATGGTTCCTGAGGTGTAGATGTTTAAAGATTTCAAAGTCAAAAACTGCCACGCCCGGCCACGCCCATATTTGGGCATAAATCAAAATTCTGCGAACAACTTTTAAAAAGGGTCATCCAAGGAACATTCATGCCAAGTTTGGATGAAATTGGCCCAATGGTTACTGAGGAGAAGATGTTTAAAGATTTCTAAGTCAAAAACTGCCACGCCCTGCCACGCCCATATTTGGGCATAAATCAAAATTCTGCGAACAACTTTTGAAAAGGGTCACCAAAGGAACATTCATGCCAAATTTGGTTGAAATTGGCCCAATGGTTACTGAGGAGAAGATGTTTAAAGATTCCTAAGTCAAAAACTGCCACGCCCTGCCACGCCCATATTTGGGCATAAATCAAAATTCTGCGCACAACTTTTGAAAAGGGTGACCCAAGGAACATTCATACCAAATTTGGTTGAAATCGGCCCAATGGTTACTGAGGAGAAGATGTTTAAAGATTTCTAAGTTAAAAACTGCCACGCCCTGCCACGCCCTGCCACGCCCATATTTGGGGGTCAATCAAAAATCCGCGAACAACTTTTGAGAAGGGTCACCCAAGGAACATTCCTACCAAGTTTGGTTGAATTCCGCCCAGTGGTTAGTGAGGAGAAGATGTTTAAAGAATTGTTGACGACTTCCGACGCACGACGGACAAAAGGTGATACCAAAAGCTCACCTTGAGCATGTTGTGCTCAGGTGAGCTAAAAAATGCATTTAGAGCTATTCCCCTTATTGAAAAAGATTTCTCTTTTAAAAATGACCATATAGTCCGAGTCCAAGGTGATCACAATACCTCAGTTTTTCTCCTACAACAGCCGAGCTAAATTTGTTGTCTGTAGCTTCTTTGAGTTTGGACCAATATAGAATTTTGTCATCTGGAAATCCATCAAGGCAATCTGTTTTTAATGAGTTTACATCATTTTCTTAGACATCAGCTAGCCATAAGCCATTACCATGAAAATTTAAGACCGGTACTGACCTATTGCAGGGCCCAATGACACCATTTGCCCGAGGGAAAATCAGCTTGGATATTAAACGGCATTGTTTTTCAAAATTCATAGCAAATAATATGTAACAACAAGAGGACCATGATGGTCCAAAATCCCTCACCTGAATCATCTACTATATAAGTACTTTTTGTTAAAAAAATGCAACAAGAGCCAAATAATTATGAAGATTGAGCCAAAACTTAAGCCTCTAGAGTGCAAACAAAGAAATTGTAACTAAGGCACCTTTTCCATGTTCTCCAATACAAACCTCTAAATTTCAATAGATTTCAATTACATGTACCAGCATATTAGTTTTCAATTATTCTTGAAAAATTTCAAAAAGATTGAGCCCAAACTGTAGCTTCTAAATTTTAAAAATAAACTACTGCTCCTTTTCCTGTATTATTGGATGGAACCCAAGCATAATCAAAAGGGTTCATCCTTGTGACCTAACAATTATTCTGGCCGAGTTTCATGAAGATTGAACCAAAACTGTGGCCAATAGGGTGACCAAAGAACTTGTCACTAAGGGCCCCTTTCCTTTGCTTTTAATAGAACCTTCTTACTTTCAATAAAGTTCATCTCTGTGACCTTACAATTATTCTTAAGTTTCAAGAAAACTGAGCCACAACTGTGGCCCCTAGAGTGTAAACACCTAAATTGTTGATGCTGCATGAAGGAAGACAGACATTCAAGTATCACAAAAGCTTACCATGTGCATGTTTTGCTCAGGTGAGCTAAAAAGGTAAAACAATTAGTTGGTAACCTAAACATCATTAAAGTTGCCAAACCAACAAACTGCTTCATTTAAATGTCAGCCATTATTAATGTTAAATTCAAAGCTCACATCTGGTCTAAATGAATAATTTGGTCTAATGATTCTTTAATTGACAGCTAAAATTGGTTGACTGTGCTAACAAAGTAGAACAATTAATGTTCTTGTCAGTTTTCAGACCTGGGTATGTTGATAATGTTACCTTTATACATGTCTACAGAACTTGTATTTTTCTGCAACCATAACTCTTTTTTATGACCCCCCCCATGAATAAAAGCTTTGGAAAACATAGTTGAAAAGAAGAAATTGCTTGTAAGAAGGAATTTCTTCTCTTGCCCACAATATATTCTACTCTGTAGGTTAGTTACCTCTAATTATCGTCTTAACTTCTTTCAAATTGGACCAGTCTAAAATTTTGAAAAATGGGAAAGGGTTAATCTATTCTGGTACAATACTGAATTATATTTGAGATTACCCTGCACAACAAGTATACATACAGTGACAATATTTTTTCAAGTTCCTTTTTTCTTCGATGTTATCAGAAGCTTAATTTCTCAAGGTAGTAAAAAACAAGACAAAAAATTAGGGTTAACCCATTCTCACTCAGTGACGCTTTTAAACAAGCAATTTTCATCATTTTCAACAATGTTTTCTACCCCAAAAGACCAAAAAATTAAACAAGCAATTTCTTCATTTTCCACAATGTTTTCTACCCCAAAAGACAAAAAAATTAAACAAGCAATTTCTTCATTTTCCACAATGTTTTCTACCCCAAAAGACAAAAAAATTAAAATTCCATCTGCTGTAAATTGTTGTCTGCAACTTCTTTCAATTTGGACCAGTCTAAAATTTTGTTTAAAAGATATCTCACTTTGAGTAGCACTTTACTTGTATTGATAACAATGGTTAATTGTATGATATTTAACGCCACATCCAACAATCTTTCAATTTTATTCCATGGATGATGCACCTATCCATGCTTTCCTGCTTCTTGGTTTGTCATCTGAAAATGATTTAAGGATATAATCTAGCTAAAATCAAACATTTTGTGACGGGAAATGTGTTATTAGTGGAATCTCTATCAGAATGGATAAATTCAACATACCTTGAAACAGCTCGTCTTGAAGCCCTCTCTGTTTTAGTTTCTTGAGTCCATGGAGGTAGATCTTCTACACACATATTTCTGTGACCTAAATAAACCACAGAATGAGTTATATTGGGGCATGAAATCCATCAGCCCAGTAGACATCATTACAACTAATAAACCATTATCAGATGACTGCTCTAAATTCAAAGACGTTGCAGACGCAAATTTTTAAATGATGTAATTTACAAAAATCTCTGTCTTCTGAGGTAGAAACATTGTGTATATTAAAACGACATCAAAAAGCATGATTGTGTGGGAAATTATGTTTTTGAAAACATTATGAACAATGAAGAAATTGCTTGTAACAAGGAACAATGTTTCCTATCTGATAAGAAACAAGGGCCATCAGAGACAGATAATGCATCCCCAATATAGCCCAGTCACAAAATGTATAACACAAATGGGGAAAGGGTTTCTTGTTGATTACTAATTTAGTTTAATAATTATGATCATTAAAAATGACAGGAGGACAAAGTGGTGGCTATGTGCTTGCCTTTCTCCAGGCATGTTTAATTTTAATGTCTGACCTTGAGCTGTGACCTTGACCTCGGAGCTATCTGAAAATTTGTTTCAAATGGGACAGCTACTCATAATAGAAAACAACTGTGCAAAGTTATTTCAAAATCCATCTATAATTTTAGGCGCTATGCTCTGGACATGTTTGATTCTAACATTTTACCCTCAGCTGTGACCTTGACCTAGGAGCTATCCAAATATTTCTTTTACATGGTACATCAAATCATGATAGAGAACAATTATTAAATCAATCCATAATTGAAGGAGCTATGCTCTGGACAAGCTCAATTCTCTTTGACCTTGAACTGTGACCTGTACCTTAGAGCTTTCCGAAACACATGAAAAAAAATTCGAGCAATCTCATAAGGAACTCACATGTGAGGTTTCATCCAATTTGGCCCAAGTGTTGTTTAGTAATCACAACAGATGGAGGGACTGACAGAAAGCAGAGAGACAAAGCGGCTGCCAAATGCTTGTCCTTCGAAGAACATAACAGTTTTAAAGTTTCATTATCTAAAACTTATCATCTGAATTTTTTTTTCTCAATTTGGACCAGTCTAAAATTTTGTTGTCTGGTTATTGTATACATATACACAAATTTGGAGTTCTCATCAGGAGATGTAAGTACTTTTTAAGAATCTCACCTTTGAACTCATGGGTGAAGTCCTCCTCAAAAGGCACCACTTCATCACGAATGTAATATGACCTTGAAGGCATTGTTCATTCCTAGGATCTAATGTAAATTAACAAATATGTGATAAGTAGAGAGGACAGAAGTTCTCAGGGCTCATCATAATATGATGTTGAAGCCATTGCTCATTCCTAGAATCTAATGTAAATCAACAAGGTAAAGGTCGTCACAAACACCAGTCCTTGGGCCCAAGACCTATGATTTATAGAGAGGACTCACAGAATTCCTAAAATTCTGGCCCTTTTGGCTTGTAGTTTTTCTTTTTCAATTCTAATTCATATGAATTTCCCTTTTTAGCCTTTATCAAATCAATCACTTGTTTCGTGGACCATGGATATTTAATTAGGGAAAACAGTGTGAGCAAAAGAAGAAATTGCTTGTGACAAGCAATCTCTTCTTTTCCCGCACTGTGTCCTTACTAATATTTGCTTTTAGTTTTCACTGATCTTTTCATTTGTCAGTTTAAAACATTGACTAGTTCATGAAATTTCACTAATGAATATCTAATCTTGTGCAAGTGTAAGAAAAATGGTAAGAATTTCATGGTGTAACAAAGCTATTTCTTTTGGATACAGATTCTCGTATGCAGAATTAAATGTGATCTTAGTAAATGTAGTTCAAGTACCGGTAACAATGGTTTTGTTGATCATAACACAAAAGTTCAAGTATAAATTAAACTCTTACGCAAATAATCTTGAAAAAATTAGTTATAATTTTGTGAAGATAAAACGCTTTCAACTGTGAGTTTTCTTTTTGCCAGTTGATGATTTAATCATTAGATGAAGAAACAAGAGGTCCATGAGGCCCTGAGACACTTTACTGGTTATCAAGTTTTCCAATAAAGATATCTGATATTTAAGGAAGTTAATTGCTTAAAGAAGAATGCATAAAAGAAAAAAAAGGACTTTATCCCATTTACTATTTTGAGCAACAATCCTCAAGGCCTCTTTTCCTGTGTTTCATGACGGATCCATTCTATTTCCAAAAGGAAGTTTCCATTGAACCCTAGAATCATAATGTGAAATTTTCATCAGGACAATAATTGTGGACTTTATCACATAAACAGATTGTTTTGAATGAAAATCCATAAGGCCCATTTTCCTGTGTTTTCTGATGGATCAAGTTCATTCCAAAAGGAACTTTCCTTACAACTCTATAAATTTTGTGTGAAATTTAAAAGACAATCTGATAATGATTGTGATCTTCATCAAATACACAAGTATGTTTTGAATGATAATCTGTAAGGCTCCTTTTCCTGTGTTTCGATTGCCACAATTATTCCATGCATCTTTGAAGAGAATCCAATAAAACTGTTGACTTTATTGTGTCAACAAAGATATTAAAATCAAGTTCTCATAAGGTCCCCTTTCCTGTGATATTTTACTGTTGGTTTTATCATTCAGTGAAAGTTAAAAGTGAATCTGATGAAATATGGGGACTTCACTATGTTCACTAGAATATTCAAAAAAAATCATGTGGCCCCTTTTTACATGATACTTGATGGATTGTACCCAGTTCTGAAAAAAAAAAACAAGTGATTGTACAATTATTCTGTGAAATTTTGAAGTGAATCCGGTAAAATCAAGGGACATCATTGTGTTAACTAGAATATTTAAGAAAATTTTCATAAGGCCCCTTTTTATGTGACACTTGCCATAATCAGATTCACTGCCAAAATCAACAATTGGAATGATGGTACAATCAATCTGATTAATCTGTGGAATTTCTTGTGTCAATGAGTTAATAGTGAAATCTTCATAGGGCCCCTTTTCTCATGATACTTTACAGAACAAACCAAATTTCAAAAGGAACAATTCTAATGAAGGTACAATCATTTTGTAAAAGTTAAAAGAAATTGAGCGGACACAAAAAAGCTACAGACAGGCAGACCAACCAACCGACTGACAAGCTGACTCCTATATATCGCTTAAACATAGTTTTTGGTGGGTATAATTATACAGAAATCTACCCATATTTGTTGGAGCTTTGTTGTAGACAACAGTGCCAAATTATACAGAAATCTACCCAAATTTGTAGAAGCCTTGCTCTGGACAACTTTGCCAAATATTACAGAAATTTTTCAAAAATTGTAGGAGCTGTGATGTAGACTATATTATCGAAAATTGTAGGACAACTGTAACAAATTATACAGAAAACTACCATTAATTGTGGGAGCCTTGTTGTAGACAACAGTGCCAAATTATACAGAAATCTACCCATAATTGTAGCAGCTGTGCTCTAGACAACTTTGCCAAATATTACAGAAATTTTTCAAAAATTGTAGGAGCTATGATGTAGACAACAGTGACAAAATATACAGAAATCTTCCCATAATTATAGGAGCTGTACTGTAGCCAATAGTGCCAAATTATACAGAAATCTACCCATATTTGTATGATCTGTGCTCTTAACAACTGTGCCATATTATACAGAAATCTTCCGATAATTGTAGGAGCTGTGTTGTACACAACATTGCCAAATTATACAGAAATCTACCCATAATTGTAGGAGCTGTTCCCTACACAGTGATACTATGGAACAGCCTTCAAGAAACAATTGTACAGCAACCTGATATTGCAGCATTCAAAAAGAGTCTTGATTCTTTTCAGATAGTGAGCCGTCCCTGAATGACCCGAATATGTTTTATCAGCTCTTTTAATCTAACACTCAGAATACTTTTAAAATTTTGCACCCTAACAAATGTCTAACAGTTTTTATTCCAGCACAGACGCGCACCTGCCAGTAATACCCGAAAGGGGAGTTGGGCAGTATATATAGATAGATAGATAGAGATAGATAGATAAACAACTGTGCCAAATTATACAGAAATTTTTACAGAATTGCAGCTGTGTTGTACACAACAGTGCCAAATTATACAGAAATCTGCCATAATTGTAGGAGCTGTGCTCTAAACAACTGTGCGGAATTATACAAATCTACCCTTATTGGTAGGAGCAGTGTTGAAAACAACTGTGCCAATTATACAGAAATCTACACATATCAGTAGGAGCTTTGATGTAGACAACAAGACAAACTTAAACAAATCTACCCGTATTTGTAGACGCTTTGCTCTAGACAACTGTACCAAATAATATTGAAATCTGTCCTTGGGACTTTCCAAAATGTAGGATCTACTCTCTGGACAAGAATTTCGTGTCGGAGGTCAATATTCGGGGATGACAATCGGCTTAACGTATGAGAAATTCTCTGGACAAGCTCGGGAGATAAAGCGAACGCCGTAATAACAGGGTCTTATAACACTTTTGGTGAATTAACTTTAGAAAAATATATTCAAACATTTGACAGGTGAGGGGAATGGCGCGGAAAGGCGCAAATCGCAGCGTTTTGGACCAAGCTAGGTGTGTACATGTTTCAAAAGTTTTTTTTTCTTAATAAAACTTAGCAAAGAAACGCCGGGATTTTTAGCTGGTATTCATCAAATCTCTTCACTAAGTTATCCAACCCTTATTCAGAACTTTTATAAGTAAATTCTCACAATACCTGTTAACTTATTTGTCTTCTCGTGTTCGATTAAATTTCGTAAAACAACAACAACAACATAAATAAACTCTGTGCTTAATATTTTATGTGCAAATAACACAATGAATGGTACCCTTGATAACGCGAACCCCCTTGTTTTTGAAAGAACAAAAGAAAGAGAGAAAAGGTCGGAAGATGAAGATGATCAAATCTCAGAGAAGATTGACGACAGAGAAATTTTTGGTTTGTAGAAATTTAGCAGAGCATAATCCATTTCAACTCTTCTTTCTTTTTCACCGAGTGCCTCGCGACAAGTTCCTACAATATTCCACGGCCATATCTAACCTACTTTTAATAAGATAAGTAGATTTTTACCCCATTTCCTCGAAAATTCTCTTCACATAACCTCCACTCTACATGAATGGTTGATCCGGTACCTAAAGGTCGTAAATACAGCTCGAATGGTTCTGGTTCAGCATGACAAGAGTTAACATGTCAAACAGATGGCCAATAAAATTTCTGAAATCTTTATGACTGGTATCTGGTAAAGAAGATAATGTTGTCACATTTATTTAGTAAAGAACTAAATTATCTTTCTTCCAAATTTATGTACGGAATGCAGTCTTACTGAATGATGAATGTCAATGTTTGAGTGTTAATAAAAATCTCTATGACTACTTTTTACCCATTTCCACACTTTGAGGCTTTTGAACCTCTCAAGAAAAAGAAATGAAAAACACTGTGGACAATGAAGAGTTTGCTTGCCATAAGGAATTTCTTCATTTTCTACAATGTTTCTACCCAGAAAGTTGAAAAACCTGGAATTTCATAAAATTGAAATTGTTTTCTGCAACTCCTTTCACTTTGGACAAGTTTGAAATCTTGCTGTCTAGTAACGGGTTAACCCCATTATGATGGTACTTCACATGAGAAAAACTGTATGAAAAATACTTGACAATGTTAACAAAATTCATACTAAAAGGAAATGAAATGATGAGAATTATTCTCATAAAAATCATAAAATGCAACAACCTTCAGGTCAATCAAGTAAAAAAAGTAATGTCAATTTTCATTTCATGCGTCTCAATAGACATTTTTAACCTATAACCAGAAGACAAAATTCTAGATGGGTCAAAATTTAAAGAAGTTGCAGACAATAATCCTAAAGTGATGAAATCTTGAAAGTATTTGTCTTGTGGGGTCGAAGTACATGTAATTGTGGAAAATGAAGAAATAGTTAGAAGCGGGGCATCAAAAAGGCAGAAATGTGTACGAATGGGTTAAACCCAAAATTTGATTAATTAAATACTATTTCGATGAAGATAATTAAATTGATCTTCTGGTTTCAGTTTGTCCCTATGTCTGTCTCTTAAGTAACTAAAGGCTTGTAAATATTGCACTTATTTTTTATTTATAAGTCTTAACCCTTTCCTGTTTTTCAAAATTTAGACTTGTCCAAATTCAAAGAAGTTGCAAACGACAACTAAAAGTGAGTGCAATTCGAAAATTAACCAATCTACATGGTAGAAAATATCGTGGGAAAGGAAGAAATTGTCTGTTTCAAGTAATTTCTTCTTTTCCCACAATGTTTTCTCAAGTATAAAATCACAGGGACGTAAAAACCAGGGATTGTACAGGAAAAGGTTAAATCATGCTCAGTTCTAGATAAACAGATTGGTAGGAAAAATAACTAAATGGTGAACAAGGATTAACGTGAACAGATTAAACCTTGTCATGCTGAACAAAGAATATTCTTGTTGTGGCAGGAGGTATAGACAAAAATCAGCCTGAACATATGTGCAGTCTGATCATAGTCTCCTCAACCTTACCTGTATGTCCCTGTCAAGCCAGAATTGATTAGGATATCAATTTTCAAAAGGAAAGTCTACCCAAAATAAGTGCTTCTATTGCTTTGAGCTCTTTGATATTTATGATTATTTCTATAGAGGATTTAGGGCTTTTTAGCTCACCTGAGCACGAAGTGCTCTGGGCGAGCTATTGTGATCGGTCGTCGTCCGTCCATCCGTCCGTCCGGCCGGCCGTCTGTCCGTCCGTTCACAATTACAAAAAAAAACTTCTCCTCCTAAACTAACCATAGAATTTCAACAAAACTTTACAGAAATGATCCTTAGTTCATGCTCATTCAAAATACTTCAAAGAATTGAAATCCATGAAGAACTCTGGTTGCTGTGGCAACAGAGTAAGAAAACTTAAAAAATCTTCTCCTCCAAATTGGTAAGTGTTAGAGCTTTGATATTTGGTACAAATCATCATCTATTGACCCTCTACCAAAATACTTCAAAGAATTACCGTATTCTAAAAATTAGCCCTCTTCTGGGCAATTCCTGATCCACATAGAAATAAAGAAGGAAATCTTTAAAAATCTTCTAGTACAAAACCACAAGGCCTAGAGCTTTGATATTTGGTATACATCATCATCTATTGACCCTCTACCAAAATACTTCAAAGAATTACTGTATTCTGAAAATTAGCCCTTTTCTTTATGATCCCTGATTTTACAAAGAAATAAGTAAAGGAAATCTTTAAAAATCTTCTTCTCCTAAACCATAAGGCCTAGAGCTTTGATATTTGGTACAAATCATCATCTATTGACCCTCTACCAAAATACTGCAAAAAATTACTGTATTCTGAAAATAAGCCCTTTTCTCTGTGATCCCCGATTTTACACAGAAATTAAGAAGGAAATCTTTAAAAATCTTCTTGTCCCAAACCATAAAGCCTAGAGCTTTGATATTTGGTACAAATCATCATCTATTGACCCTCTACCAAAATACTTCAAAGAATTACTGTATTCTGACAATTAGCCCTCTTCTGGGCAATTTCTGATTTTACATAGAAATAAAGAAGGAAATCTTTGAAAATCTTCTTGTCCAAAACCACTAGGCCTAGAGCTTTGATATTTGGTATACATCATCATCTATTGACCCTCTACCAAAATACTTCAAAGAATTATCATACTCTGAAAATAAGCCTTTTTCTTTGTGATCCCTGATTTTACATAGAAATAAAGAAGGTTATCTTTTAAAATCTTCTTCTCCCAAACCCTTAGGACTAGAGCTTTGATATTTGGTACAAATCATCATCTATTGACCCTCTACTTAAATACTTCAAAGAATTATCATACTCTGAAAATAAGCCTTTTTCTTTGTGATCCCTGATTTTACAAAGGAATAAAGACGGAAATCTTTGAAAATCTTCTTCCAAACGATAAAGCCTAGAGCCTAAAGCCAAACAATAAAGCCTAGAGATTTGGTACATATCATCAGCCATTAACCCTCAACCAAATTACTTAAAAAAATTAGCCCTTTTCTGTGCAATCCCTAGTTTTAGTTAGGAATAAATAATGATATCTTAGAAAACCTTCTTCTCCTAAACCATTAGGCCTAGACTTTTTTTCTTGGTATGTATTGGTGTCTATACTTCAAAGCATTACCATATTCAGGAAATTAGTGCTATATGGTGGGATCATCAATATACCTAGGATTAAAAGAGAAATCCTGAAACATCTTCTCCAAAATAATTAGACAGAGGGCTTTGCTATTTTGTTTATATCATAAAACCATGAACCATCATACTCAGGGGAGCGATTTAGGACCATCATGGTCCTCTTGTTTTTAGAAATTGGGAAGAGGCCTTCGCCTGTTCGTTTTGGGAAATTTTTTGGCAGTTTTCAGATGAACTGGGGGAAAAAAGTTCAATAAAAGAAACTAATAAAAGTATGATTTATGCATCATTTTCAAGATTCAATGATGAATAACTGTAATTAAGGGTCTTATTAGTAATAGAATGAATAGAAATATTAAACTAAACAAATTCTAAAAAAAATGAATCCATATAGTGCAAAATAAGCTGTAATTTTGGGAAAATTGTCTGCCACAAGTGGGAAAAAAAATCCCTTTTTGAATTGGGAAGTAGCCTTTTATAGGCCTCTGTTAAAGAATTCAGCAAGATAAGGGTTAAGGTTGTCAATAAAAAAATCAGTCAACCAATCAAATTATTTATTTAGACTGAAACTGAAAGTAATCTTTGAACTCCAACATTTATATTAACCCTTGTCATGCTGAACTCGAAATATTCCGGTTTGGACAGGAGGTATAGACAAAGATCAGTGCAGTCTGATCTTGTTCTACACCTCCTGCTTGTACTTTTCCTGCCATAGAAGTTATAAAAGTGATTTTCAAAAGAAATATTGACTATTGAACAACAAGTACTATCAGTGCTCTCAGCCCTATGATTATAATGCAATTGCATCAGGGATTTTAGACAGCATAACAACGGTTAAGCATGTTTGTTGGTTTGGTGACTAAAACATCTTAAATTAGTTATGATGTTAGGTTGCCAACTGACCATTCTTTCTGTTTTTGATGCATGTTATTGACCATAAATTTTGCAAAATGGCTCCGTTTAATATCTAAGTCAAACTTCCTGTTGGAGCCAAAGGATGTGGTCAGTGACACGTCAATATTCCAGAATGTTTATTTGTTTTCAGATATCATCCGATGTATTAATGATCCGGAACATCCACTTACACTGGAAGAACTAAATGTTGTGGACTGTGACAATGTTCATGTAAGCTACTGGATTCATATTGAGATAATGTCTACAAAATATCTACTTATCAAGGGATTTTTTCCCAATAAAGTGAATTTTAGTGTTAATTAACCCATATCCACACTATCCAGCTTTGGAAAACATTGTGAAAAATAAAGTAATTGCTTATGACAATGTTTCTGCCCATAAAGACTAAAACTTCAACATTTTGAAATTGTCGTCAGTAACTTCTCTCAGTTTGGACCGGTCTAAAATTTCTTGAGTGATAATGGGTGAAAGTCTATGTTAGGTTAGAGAATAGTTAAGATGTCTGAAACACACTGGCAGAAAAATGATGAAAAAAGTTTATTTACACCTAATATTTAATAACAATTACTGTATGATCCAGTTTGTTGAGAGCAAAGCTTGTACAAATTGTTATTGACCAATGTATCTCACAACTCATAAATGACACCCCACAAAGCAAATATGTAAACAGGAGCTTATATAGACAAGGTCATTTAAGATGATCATATATTAACCCATTACCATTCAACAAAATTTTAGACTGGTCCAAATTGAAAGAAGTTGCAGACAATAATGTAAGTTTATGAAATTTTAGATTTTTTCCACTTTATAGGTAGAAAACATTGTGTAAAATGAAGAAATTCCACAATAATTTCTAAAGCCTCTTCACTTAAGGGGCATGAGATAGCGTCGTTGCGTGGGAATGGGTTAAGAGAACATGTATGTCATTACAGATGGTATGTTGCTTAGGACAAATTTAGAACTCTTGGTGCCCAATTTGATTTAATTTTAAGTCTTATGATCATGTCAGGATAACTATATTTCACACAGGCATTCTTAATGCAATTAGCCGGCAACAAGCACCAAGACCTGTATGTGTAATTGTAGAATTTCGGTCCCTCTGTGCTCTAGGCACAGGGTCTTGCTACACATTTTTGGTCAGGGCCTTGGGCCAGAAGAATTCAGAAAATTCACAGAATTATTCTATTTTTGGAAAAATCATAGATTTTTAGCTTGACTATTTGAAGAATAGAGGGGCTATTCTGGTCACCCAGGTGTCAGCTGTAGTGGCAGTGTAATAGTTTGGTTAAACCTTGTCTGCAAATGTCATATCTCTGTTTCTACTAATGCTATTGCTCTAAAACTTTGCACATGTTTTTGTGCCAATAACACCAGCCTCTGGATACAGATTCAATACACTGACACTCATTTCAGTGGATTTTTAATCCTTTTTGAAACTTAGAATTTATTGTTTAAACTTTCCCTGCAACTGTCATATGTCTTGGTTAAAGCTCAAGTGCAACTGTCATAAATCTTTAATATCTCTCTTTCCACTAATGCTTTAACTTTGAAAATTTGCACATGTTTTTGTAATCATCATATCATCAAGGTAAAAATTCATTGCAACTACATGCTTTTGTGATCACTAAATCATCTTTTAGGCAAAGATTCATTACAATTACATTTATTATAGTGGAGTTTTAACCCTTTTCTGGCTTAGAGATCTTTGTTTGACTTAAAATTTTGATTGATACATTTTTATGCCCCCGCATCGATAGATTGGGGGCATATTGTTTTACCAGTGTCTCTGTCTGTCCGTCTGTCTGTCTGTCCAAATGTCTGTCTGTCTGCCTGCAAAACTTAACCTGCCAACTAAGCATTATCGGTGTCTGTCTGTCTGTCCTGTCTGTCTGTCCTTCTGTCCGTCTGTCTTTCTGTCTGCAAAACTTAACCTGCCAACTGAACATTTTCCTATAACTTAAACCCTGTTTAAGTTACAATGCTAATATTTGGTATGTAGATAGGTCTCAACAAGGCGTAACTGGGGAAGGTCATTTCACCAAGGTCAAGGTCAAAATTTTAACCCTTTCCCTAAAACGTTAATCAAAAACTTAACCTGCCAACTAAACAATTTTCTATAACTTCACCCCTAATTAAGTTACAATGCTTATATTTGGTATGTAGATAGGTCTCAACAAGGGGCAACTGGGGAAGGTCATTTCATCATGGTCAAAATTTAAAACCCTTTCCCTAAAACAAAGAAAAAATCAATAAAAAACACCTGTTTCTAAAGAATTCCTGTTTAGGGGGGATTGTGTTTCACAAACACATCTTGTTCATCTTTATTACTACGTAGGTACTATGCCTAATGTTGACAATGAATTGTTACTATTAAGCACTCAGAATATTTGAGTGTTGCATTATATTTCATTAGATTAACCAATTGCCAGCCTAGAAATTTAGGGGCTGATCAAGTTTCAAAGATGATGCATACGATAATATGAAGTTTTAATTTATTTTATGTTTTGATGTAGAGAACGTTATGGATAATGAAGAAACTCTTTGTTACAAGCAATTTCCTTATTCTCCATGTTGTCTTAAAAAGATTTTCTTCTTGTTAAATACAATAAAATTACCTCTAAGGAAGGCTTTATAAAACTTTTATCTCTACTCCTTGCCTTCAGTTGACTAAATTTACCAATCAAATGAAAACTTGAAATATTTGGGAATTACAGTCTACAATTGGAAACATTCTGCTCTGAAATTAATCAATTGGTAGCCTTCGTCATAGAGCAGTGCACCAGACTCCTAATCTTCAATCATGGGATGTCATGGGTTCAATCCCCAGCGGTGGCACACATCCTTTCTGAAATTTGTCTCTTACCAATGGGTGGATAATCGTAAACCTAAGTGAGATAGCAGCTGGAGGCAAGGAAAGGATGTAGTGGTAGTACTGGTGTGAGAAATACCAGGAATCCATTGTTAGGTGCTCCAGCCACCAGGATATGACTGAAATACTGTTGACAGTGGCATCAAACCCCATTCAAATCAATCAATTATATATCTTAGTCATTATTTTTATCCCAGGCTGCTCATATTTTGCACATGCATTCATCAGGGGATGAGGCAATTAGCTTAACTCTTTTGCAATGTACCCTTAACATTAAACCCTGTTGTAAAAACACCCAGAAGGGCAAGTAAGGTTTCCATGGATAACTCTTTCTTTTTTTCAAAGCTTGTGGAGATTAACCCATTTCCACACAGTGACACTTTTTGATGCCCCACAAGAGAAACAGTTGGGAAAACATTGTGTAAAATGAAGAAATTGATGTAACAAGCAATTTCTTCATTTTCACAATGTTTTCTATCCAGAAAGTTGAAATATCTAAAATTTCATGAACTGTAAATTGTCATCTGCAACTCTCTTCAATTCCTACCAGTCTAAAATTATCTTGTGTGGGAATTGGTTAAGCAGATATTTGTACTTGAGTCCACAATATTGGTTACAGATCAAATATGAGTTTATAATTGTCCATTGATTTTTGACAAAAACTAGAGATGCTAGACTTAGAAACTTCACTGTAGTCTTGACTTTGTCTAAATGCTTTTAAGTATCAAGCTTTTATATGGTGTGGAATTGTGAGTTACAGATCAGATTTAATTTTGTTCAGGCCCTTTGATTTTTGACAAAAAATACTTGTGTAGGATTAAGACAGATTCAAAGAAGACCCAAATAAAATGGAACCAGTAGGACTTGGTTGTGCCTTGTAATGCTTCTGAATGCTTTTTTTTTCTTTGACAATAGGTAAATGATGATAAAAATACAGTTGAAGTGTTGTTTACTCCAACCATACCCCACTGTAGTATGGCCACATTGATTGGGTTATCTATTAGGGTGAAACTATTGAGAACATTACCACCAAGGTTTAAGGTAAGTAGAGTTTTAATTGTGTTCTGATAGTCAGGCCTTAGTGAAGTTTTAGACTTCATTTTTCTACATAAAATTACACATTATTCTGATGGTGTTACAGGTTTCACAACACTTATTAACATATAACCTCTTTAGTGCTGCATTCATTAGAAATGTCTTTTGAGCCTTACCCATTCCAACACAGTGGAATTTTAGAGCGGTCCAAATTGAAAGGAGCTGCAGACGACAATTTCAAGTTGATTGAATTTTAAATTTTTTCGTCTTTTTGGATAGAAAACATTGTGGATAATGAAGAAATTGCTTGATCCAAGCAATTTCTTCATTTTCCACAATGTTTTCCAAAGCCTTTTCATTGAGGGGCGTAAAAAGGAGGGATTGAGTGGGAATGGGTTAAATAATTAACTTTTTACCTATTCTTGCTATTTTTTCCCACCTTTGAATGGACTATCATTACAACAATCTCAGAAAGTAAATCTTGCCAAGGCCATATTTACCATAGGATGAAACTGCTGAAAATATCACCACCTAAATTTAATGTTACAAGATTTAAGTCTGTTCTGATTGGACTTTGTATGGTGCTCAAAATTTGATAAGTTCTCTAAGCACAACATGCTCAAGGTGAGCTTTTGTGATTGATGAATGTCTGTCTGTCTCTTTGTATGTCATGTAATCGCTTTTGAAGCCTCAAAATTTCCTCAATCATTCTCAAATTGTTCGGAATATCTGTTTGTATTCACGTCAACTCTTAACCCATTCCCAAACAACACAATTTTAGACAGGGCCAAATTGAATGAAGCTGCAATTTAAAATCTATGAAATTCTAGATATTTTCAACTTTTTTGGGTAGAAAATATTGTGGAAAATGAAGAAATTGCTTGTTATAAGCACTTTCTTCATTCACCACAATTTTTTTCCAACTATTTTTCGTTAGCAGAAGCATCTTTATGTGGGAATGGGTTAATACAGGTTAGGAATTTTTTAGGAACTTTGTCAATATGTCATATCTTAAAAAAAATCATCTTAGCTTATTCCCACACAATGATGTTATTTGACGCTCCTCAAGAAAAGGAAAGTATTGTGTAAAAATGAAAAAATTGCTTGCAACAAGCTATCTCTTCATTTTACACAATGTTTTCTACCCAGAAAGTTAACCAAGAAAATCATAAACTTTCAATTGTCATCTGCAGCTTCTTTTAATGTGAACCAGTCTTAAAATTTTGTTGTCTGGTAATGGGTTGACTATAACATGTTGTACCTGCACTAGGTTAGAAGTCTGGTCTCCCCTTAAACTTTGATCATACCTATTGAGTGGTAAGGGTCTCCATATTTTAAATTTCAATTCAGACTATTCAGTTTAACCTTTTTTGCTTGTAGTCCAATCGAAGTAATTTATTTAGTTCTAGGTCATGTCGAAAGATGAAATTCAATCAAAGAATAATACTTTACTGTTTCTAATGGGTTAGTGATAGAGCATTTATACCAAAGATTTCAAGTGAAGGAGCATTATTGTTTAACCTTTGATGCTTTTTGACGCTCCTCAAGAACAATAATTGGGGAAGTATTGTGTAAATTGCTGAAAGTGCTTGCACTAAGCAATTCTTCATTTTCCACAATAGTTTCTACCCAGACATCTGAAAATCTAAAACTTCATAAACTTTAAATTATAGTCTGCAACCTCTTTCTATTTGGACCATTCTGAAATTTTGTTGTCTGGTAAAGATATCTTGTTGAAGCTATAAACTGCTTTCTAATTGCAGGTTGATGTAAAAATCACACCAGGGAGCCATGCTTCTGAAGAGGCAGGTAGGTTCACAAATCATTACTGGAAGATATGATTTTAGACAATTCAAATTTCAAACTGGAGTGCAGACAATGTTTCGTTGTTGGGCAAGCAAAATATCATAAATATTTGTTCAAGTCGTATTCACAATTTTTGCTCACACAACTACGATTTCAATTATCATTTGAATTGAAAAATACCATATAAAAGTACCATATAAATAGGGTTGAAATCATGATATTGAGAAATTGCTTGCTATACACAATTTGTGTTTTCCTTATCCCTTGTAGATTGAAATTCTTTTTTAGAACTTCATTCAGACCAAAGAGCTAAAAGCACTGAAAGGCCCTTATAGATTGTGAGTCAATATTTCTTACGATAAGTATTTCTATAAACAGCTATGGCTTAAAAACTCAAACATTTGGTGCAGACTAAGATCAAACTGCATATATGCAGGGCTTGGAAATTCTTTAAATTTTTACTCGTCCTGCTTAATTAGAATATATATAGTCTTGCATTAAATTTTCTTTTCAAATCTTTCAAATTCCAATCTATCTGCATTTATAGACAAAAAAAGAAAAAAAATTGTGCAGAAGCGGCAGACAAGTAGAATTTTCTAGCCCTGATATGTGCAGGTTGATTTTAGTCTATACCTCCTGCGAAAACAGATATTTCCAGGATTTGCCATGACAAGTGTTAAGTCTACCATCAATCTCATAGAGGTTTCCAGAATAGGGGATTGTGTGCAGATAATTTGTAGAATTATACATTATAAAGATCATCATCTGAAAGTAATCTTTTTAGAATTCCACTTCATAGCACTTTCAAATGACAAATTCGTATCCCTGCCCACTGACTCTTACTTGTGCCAACTTACAAGTGAAGTGAACTTTTAACTCTACTTTTGTCTGTTATCAATTGACATTTGAGTGTGAGTTCTTGTTAATTACAAGGAAACAGAATCCTTAGGAGAGAATTAGAATTTGTTGCAAGAACTCAGGAAACCAAATTTTCTGTCTAACATAAGTAGTTACAAAACCTATTTCCCCTAATCCACTTTTTTGTGACCTTCTAAAGGGTTGGATTATGTCTATATTGGTAACTTGCTAGACACCAGTGGCAGAGGTCCTTGGTTTGACCCCTGCTACTTTAGTCATTCTGATGAGCATTCAATCCAAGGACCTATCTCCATTTGAACTAAGTTGTTGAGTTTGTATTAAAGCCTGATGCAATTTGTGCAACCTTCTGGAAAAAAAGTTTGAGAAAGACAACAAGTTAAATAAAAAAATCTGCTCGTAACAAGCAAATTCTTCCTTTTCCACAATTTTTCTACCAGGAAAGAATAAGACATTGTTCTCTTCAACTTCCTTGAATTTTGACATGTCCAAAATATGAATAAAAAAGAAAAGAAAAAAAAATGGTTAGAAAAATTGAAATCAAGATAACAAGATTCCTGTGTATTTTACATTTGATTTCAGTGAATAAACAGCTTGCTGACAAGGAGAGGGTAGCAGCAGCTTTAGAAAACTCACATCTTTTAGAAGTGGTCAACCAGTGTCTAGCTACAAAGCGAAGTTCAGGATAGAATTATGATTTCTCATTGGTGTTTTACTTATGAGTACAGATCTGAGAAAATAGGTGCCTCATAGCATCAGGAATGAACGGAATAGTGACAGTTCTGTTATACCCCTGGACACACCCACTTACCTCTGACAAGGCAGTTTGACTGCGATAATAAACATGGTTTTGAAAGTATGTCGTCAGAGATATAGAACAAAAGACAAATTGTTCGTTGGCAACCTAAAGACTAATGACAGCTTGGATAAGCTGTAGTTATGATGTTATTTTGCCAAAACAACAAAAATGCTTAACCCACTATAAGATGAATTCAATTTTTATGTTGAGTAGATATTATAAAAGTCTTTGTTTTTCTGGGTAGAAAAGATTTGGGGAAATGAAGAAATTGCTTGTTAAAAGCAATTTTTTCCTTTTCTAAGATATTTTCTTGAACATTTTTAGCTCACCTGAGCACGTAGTGCTCAAGTTAGCTATTGTGATTCCCTTAAGCTTTTGTCCGGCGTCCGTCCAGCGTGGGTCGTGCGTCGTCCATCAACAATTTCTTTAAACGACATCTCCTCCCAAACCACTGGGCCAATTTGAACCAAATTTGGCAGAAATGTTCCTTAGGTGGTCCCCTTCTAAAATAGCTAAAAGAATTGAAATCCGTTAAAAACTCTGGTTACTATGGCAACAAAAGTAAAATTTTATAATAATCTTTAAAAATCTTCTCCTCCTGACCCAGAAGGCGTAGAGCTTTGTTATTTTGCATGAAGCATCAGTATATTGATCTCTTACAAAATAGCTAAAATCATGATCCTCGGGTCTCCAAGGGTGGACCCGAGGGGGGGGGTATAGGCATGAAGCATTAGTTCACAGACTTCTTTCTTATTTCTGAAATTATAACCCATGGAAAAAGTTTTTTCCTTCTTTCAAATGAGCACTAAAGCCTTGGAATTTGTAATTTAGACTTTTGGATCCCCAGGTTCATAGTCTTTATATGTAATTGTGGCCCACTTGTTTCATAATCCTAACCTTAACATGAAATTAGACTGTTGAAAGAAAAAGAGCCTTTATCTCATGTGAGTGCCCTAGAGCCCTATTGTTCTATAAAATCGGTGGGATAGTGAAGGAATGGGTTAACTTTATTGTCAGAGCTCAAAGTTCTCTTCCTATCATAATGAATGATTTGATTGGTAATTTGAGCTTTTGATTTAGAGTGGCAATCCATCAATTAAATAAAAGCAATTTGTTATTATTACTATCACTTGAAATATTTTTTACCTTTCAGAAAATAGACTTGTCAACCTTTTTGGAATAGTGAATAAGAGATTTCTATTATTTAGGTTATGAGGCACATTATTTCCAGATTTCAGCTCATATAATGTGATATCTTATGCAGCCATGTGACATAATAGATATGATGATTGAAATGGACAAAAAATCATGTCATGTGCAATTCTTTTGTATTGATTAACCCAATTTCACACAATCATGCCTTTTCATGCCCCACAAGAACTAAGTTTGGGAAAATATTTTTGAGAATGAAGAAATGTCTTGTTAAAAGTAATTTCTTCATTATCCACAAAGTTTCCTCAGACAAAGATTTTAATAATTCCAACAACTGTAAGTTATTTCAGCAATTTCTACAAATCAGAAAAGATATAGGGTGCCATGTTCCATTGTATTTGGTATCATCAACTAGTGCTTGCTACACTGTAATATTTTAATAAACAATAATCCTTTCTCCTTTGGATAAACAATAATTTTTAAAATCTTAGTGTTTTCCTTCTAAATGTAGTCAAGTGAGCAGATCACTGGCCACGCCCACTGACCTTCAAGAAGGCAGTTAGATAAACCCTTTCCCACATGCAAACATTTTAGACTGGTCTTACATCACACTAGTTACAGACGACAAAGCAAAGTTGGTTTAGCCTATTACCAGACGGCAAAATTTTAGACTGGTCAAAATTGAAAGGGATTCAGACGACAATTTAAAGTTTATGAAATTTGAGATTTTTTCAACTCTCTAGGTAGAAAACATTGTGTAAGATGAAGAAATTGCTTGTAACAAGCAATTTCCTCATTTTACACACTGTTTTCCTAATTGCTTTTCTTAAGGGGAGTCCAAAAGTGTCACTGTGTGGGAATTGGTTAAGTTCAAAATTAAGTGCCAAGTGGGGTAGAAAACAATGTGAGAAAAGAAGAAATTGCTTGTTAGAAGCAATTTCTTCAATTCTCAGGATATTTTCTATTGTTATATTTCTTTGGCATGTAGAAAGGTGGGGTTGTGTGGTAATGGGTTAAGGTAATAATTTATACAAATTTTGTAAATAATTTGGTCAGGAACATTAAATAAAGGCAATTTATTGACTGTAAACCTTAACTTCATAACTACAGTTTGAATAAGCTGTTAAATAGCTTGAATAAGCTGTAGTTGCAATATTTAAGTCACACACGCACAAAAAATGCTTAATTTAATTGCTGGAGTTCAAAGTTTATAATATGTACATTATTATTTAGAGTTGAAAGGAAATAATTTTGTGTGTGTCAAGTTTTTAAGATTCATTTAACTGTAAACTGTCATCTGCAACTTCTTTCAATTTGGACCTGTCTAAAGCTTTGTTTTGTGAGAATGGATTAATTGGAGATTGTTTCAGTCTCTGTATTTTAAAGATTTGTCTCTAAATATAAGTTATGATGTCTCAGGAACTTTTTAATTTCATTAGAGACAGTAGGATGCCTCAGGCCCTCTTTGTTGAGGTTTTAATATGCATTGATTTTGCAAGTTATGTTTAGGGTTATGGAAATTGAACAAATTACTTTGAATTTGGAGTGTATCCTTTTAGTCCTACATTATGACTAAAAATTGTAAGTAAACGCCATTAACAGATTGATGGCCACGCCTGCTTAACTCCCACATGGCAGTTAGACCTAGGTAATAAACACTATTATTTGTAAAGTAGGTGTTCAATGACATGAATCAAAAGGCGGATTATTGATTGGCAACCTAAATGTTGTCACTAAATCTTTGATAAGCTGTATTAACCCTTTCCCGTTTTTTGAAATTTTAGACTGGTCCAAATTGAAAGAGGTTGCAGATGATAATGAAAATTGGATGCAATTTGAAAATAAACAAACCTACAGGTGAGAAAATATTGAGGGAAAAGAAGAAATTGCTTGTCACAAGCAATTTCTTATTTTTCTGCAATGTTTTCTCAAGTATAAAAACACAGTCACGTAAAATCCCAGGTTTGTCCAGGAAAGGGTTAACTACATTCAAGTTGTCAAACCAACAAAATTAGTTAACACAAATGTCGGAATTCAGTAATCACTTCCATCTGAATAAATGATTTGATTTGATTAGTCTATCTATTTCTTGACACATAGTTGTGATCTGTCTTCGGCATTTGCTCTTGATTTTGTTAAGTTTTGTTGCAATATCTAAATTCACTTCATAATTTCACAATTTACCATAAAAATAAATATTTAAAATTATATCATATCTTTTTAACCTACGTACTTTTCTTTTCAATCATTGCCAAGAATTACAAGTTGTGCTAAATCCTAGCATGTCACTACAAAATTTAGGATAAAAATCACTTGTATAACAAATCACTCTCAGAAGTGCTTAATTTTGTGAACATTAAAAAAGGAGGAGAAAAAAAAGTCTTTGAATTATCAGTAATGGATTTTTCACGTATTTCAAAACTACTATCAAGAAATTTGCAGACATTAAAGATTGATATTTTGTTAGTGCTTGACATTAAGGTAGCAAATTTATCAATCGTCGGAAAGGATACATTACCTAAATATGTTTTTCTTAGATTTGAATATTTTTGACAAACCATCAAAAAGTGATACTCAGATTCTATAAATGTTTTATTACAAATAGTACAATAACGTTCGTTTCTCGGAGTATTAGTATATCGTCCAGTCTGTATTGCTAACTTATGCGAACTATCAACAAATTAATGTTATGGATTTTATATAGATAAGGTTCGAAACAAAATTTAGTCTTAAAAAATCGGTAATATGATAGTTTAGAAAGATTATTTATAACTGTGACGTCCCTTGGAATGGCGGCGTATATTTCTACTCCGGTAATTCGATGAAACTTTTCAGGAAATTCAACGCCTAAAACACTCGAGGTACTGTAAATTTATCACCGGAGCTCTGATATTAGAATGATGGACTGATGCTGATCGCCTTGTGCCAAAAAGACACGTTGTAATAGACTTGTAATAGACTTGTAGGATCCAGCATATTGTATCGATATTGTGTATTGGTGAACCCTTTGAAGTATTGTCACAGTTGTTTACTTTGGTGTACCGTTAAGTTGTACAGTTAAACAGCTATATGCAGTGTATGCGAAGCCGCGCTATACGGTGACCGCGTCATCTAAAAAGAATTTCACTGTAATTATTATAATCTATTTAGAACTCTTCGCATAAAAATGGGTATATCCTTAGAGCAATGGAGATCTTCAACAGGCTGCTTCAGTATGCCAATAAGGAAACAGAGTGGATCCACAACGCATGATACTAACATTTCAATGAGCAGTTTGTCCATAAGTATACGCATATTTCTGTTCTTTTTACTAGCAGCTCAGTGCATTGAACTGAATCCCGGACCTGGAAGAGGGAGGGGAAGGGGATGTAATCCTAGTAATCGCTCTCGGGGTGCTGGAAGGGGAAAAGATACTGAAATCCCTAACAGCCAAAATTCACATCTTGGCTCGCAGTCTCAGAGTACTCTCGAGCATAGACGAACGAGAAGAAAAGAGCCACAACAGGCACAAATCGCTGATTGGTTAAACACTAATTCTCGATCCGAATCTAGAAGCAGGAGAAGTCGTAGTGAATCTGTGTCTATTACAGCAGACTACTCAGATAATGACTTTCTGACAAGCGACGAGCATATTACTACTGCAAATGAACACTCCCAATCTCGTCTTACAATGGAAGTACTGCTTGACATACAGAAAAATGTACAGGGTTTAAATGGCAAATTTGATGATATGCGCAAAGAATTTAAATCGCTAAAAGAGGAAAATCGGCAAATCAAGAAACAAATAAAGTACTAACCGATAAGATTGACTCTCTCAACACCCAAGTGACTGAACTCTCAGATAAATGCAACAATCTAGAAAGTCAATCGAGAGGGCAGAATCTCAAGTTCTATAATATTGTCGAAGATCAAAATGAGACCTGGGACCAGACAGAGACTAAAGTAAAGGACTATCTCGACAAAGAACTACATATTGACTCAAGCACGGTGAAAATAGAACGAGCACACCGACTACCCGGAAAGTATAGACCGCGCACGGTTATTGTAAAATTCTCGTTCTTTAAGGATAGAGACAAAATTTTGACTACCTATAGGGAAAAGGCTAAACACGACCGAGAATCTGGCATAGTTGATAATGATAATTCGGTAAGGATCGGTGAAGATTTTCCGGAACATATCCGAAAGGTGAGAGCACTACTATGGCCATTTGTGAAAGAGGCTATTGATAATAAGAAAAAGGCATATTTAAAATTTGACAAAATGGTGGTTGAAGGACAAACATTCTCCTATGATCACGACAAAAAGCGCCCTAAGCTACTGACCAATAAGAATAGGTTACATGCCATGGTCCTCCTAGTGAACAATTGACTTTTAACCAAGAACAAACAACAACAACAGAGCATTGTATGGATATCGGATGTTGGAACATTGAAGGGCTATCAAAGTACCAAGATGACAAAAGCTTCGCTCAGTTCTGTTCGTCTTTCGATATTATTGGCCTCTGTGAGACTTGGGGATATATCGCCAATCAATTCGACGATATGTTGCCGGATTTTACAGGTCATAGCTATGTAAGAGAAAGAAAAGGGTCAAAGTCACGTGGGTCAGGCGGCGTAACAGTTTTTGTTAATAATAATACTATCCAGTCTAAATTGATTAGACGACTCTATGACGCTTTTGAAAATTGTGTTATATTGTTATTTAGTTTTTCTGAATATAATACTTTGTACAAAGACATCATTTTTATATTTGCCTACGTATCACCAGAGTACTCGCCCATTTATACAGAAAGAGACCAAAACGGGATTGAAACCTTAAATGACTATTTGAATATTATACGTACAGATTATCCAGATTCAAGTCTATTTTTGGCGGGAGATTTAAATTCCCGAATAAAGAATTTTCGTGACTACATAAGCAGTGATGACATTGTATACATTTTTGAAGATAATGATTATCCTTATGATGATTTCTGTACACAGAGAAATTCTAAAGATATGTTCTACAATAAGTTTGGACTTTCATTAATTGATTTATGTTGTTCTCACAACATTCATAAATTGAAAGGTAGAGTATCTGGCGATACGGTCGGTAACTACACTTGTAAGCAAGGGGCAAGTGTAGTAGATTATATGATTTGTTCTTCTGAATTGTTCAAGTTTGTTACTAATTTTTCAATCCTTGATAATGACGAGTCTGTACATTTCCCATTACGCTGTACGTTAGAGTTCTATAGAACTGAAAAAAATAACTCCATTAGAAAATGTTCATACTAATATTACTTCATGGACAAAGTTCAAATAGAACAATTTTCATAAGGACGATTTTAATACTAAATTCTCCACTTTTTTTAATGATTTCACGAGAAAGATTAATAGTAATCCAGAACAAAATGCAGTTTTCTTTCCTAAAGATTTTATACAGACTCTCAGTAATTCTGGAGATAAAATGATTATTCGTAAAAATACAATCACAAACGTTGTAAATGAACCCAAATGGTGGGATAGAGAGTGTGGTAGTTTCAAACAAAGGAAATACAAGTTTTTGCGGAGATTTAGAAACCACAATCATATCTCAGATATAATTGATTATAAAACATGGAGGAACAAATTTAAATGCTTATGTAGAAAGAAAAAGGTAAATTATATGAAGAAAAGGAGGATAGAGCTTGTTAAAAATAGAAATAACCCGAAAGTGTTTTGGGGTATGCTCAAATCCGAGAAAAAATCAAACAATACTACAGTCTCTATCTGTTCTGTTGACTTCTTAAATCATTTTAAATCTATTCTATCGCACAATCCTGATGTTGATCATAATATACATAATGAAATTTTGCGTAATCTGAGCCATCCCCATAATTGCGATGATCTTAATATTCCTATTACGGATTACGAAATTGTTAAAAGTGTGAGATCACTGAAAAACTGCAAGTCTCCGGGTCCTGACGGTCTCTGCGCAGAAATTTATAAGTATACTCTTAATGATATACTGCCGTATTTGAATTGGCTATTCAATGAAGTTTTTGAACAATCAAATGTTCCTCTAAACTGGTGTAGGAGTATAATTACGCCAGTTCATAAAAAAGGGAGTAAAGCAGATCCCAACAATTATCGAGGTATCTCCCTCATAGATTGTATTTGTAAGATTTTTGTGAATATCCATACATCAAGACTAACAGCATGGTGTGATAAGTTTAATATTATAGATGAATCGCAAGCAGGATTTCGTGCAAACTATTCTACATTTGATAATATTTTCATACTTATGTGTGTTGCTCAAAAGTATTTATCCAAAAGGAAAGGTCGATTTTATTGTATTTTTATTGACTATGAAAAGGCTTTTGATTATATTGACCATGTGAAGATATGGGATGCTCTTAAAAGAAAGGGCATTAAAAGCAAGTTTTTGTCAACACTACAGTCCATGTATGGACAGATGGAATCATGTGTTAAGGTTGGTGACTCCTTAACAGATTATTTCAACTGTAACGTCGGTACCCGTCAGGGAGTCCGAAAATATTCTCTCTGTTCATCAATGATTTGGCAACATATGTTAACAGGACGAGCGATACTGGCATTTTCATATCTGAAACTGTCCATAAGTTGAATTTACTAATGTTTGCAGACGACGTATCAAGCTTTGCAGATACAGTTGTTCGACTACAACAGCAGATTAACAGTACCTCTGATTTTTCAACTTCTATTGGTCTAAAAATTAATATTGACAAAACAAAGATTATAGTCTTTAGGAATGGAGGCATACTAAAACAAACAGAAAAATGGTCTCTAAACAATAATGTAATTGAAATAGTCCCATTCTATAAATACCTAGGTATATATTTTTCATCTAAATTATCATGGGCCAAAACTCATGAAATGTTGTCTTTTCAAGCTACAAAAGCAGTGAATTATATTTTTCGTCTACGTAGACATTTTTGTTTCTTAGACATAACAGATATGTTCAAATTGTTTGATTCTTTTGTAAAACCAATACTCTGCTATGGTTCTCACATATGGGGCTACAGTGTAGTAGAAAGGATCGAAAAGGTTCAAATTCGTTTTTGTAAGCGAGTGTGTGGTCTGTCAGACAACACCTGTGACGCTATGGCACTAGGTGAGTGTGGAAGACTACCGCTATGCACTTTTTATATGGTTTATTATATAAGATATTGGCTGAAAATTTTACACATGGACAATTCGAGATATCCAAAGCAGTGTTATTTTATGTTAAAACAGCTTGATGAAGCAGGAAGGTTTGCTTGGGCAACCTGTATTAAAAATGTTTTATATCGCTGTGGATTTGGGTATGTCTGGATTGCACATGACATTGGAAATAGTGATATGTTTTTGAAAGCTTTTTCTCAGAGATTGGTAGATTCCTTTACGCAAAAATGGTCATCAGATATTGAAAACGGCCAAAAGAGTCTAACCTACAAGTTCTTTAAATCTGCTTTAGAATCTGAATTTTATTTAACAATTGATATACCGTATCTGTACAGAAAAGCTCTGTCTGACTTCAGATGCTCTAATCACGATCTAATGATCGAACGGGGTAGACATCTGGGGATAGACAGAGAGAGAAGATATTGCCCTTTATGTCACAAAAATAATATAATTGTTATTGAAAACGAATATCATATGTTTTATGAATGTGATAGCTATGAGGAAATTAGACAAAGAAATTTCAAAGCCTATTGGTTGAATAATAGAACAGAAATGACTTTTTATGATATTATGACACTAAAGGAACGAGATACTATTTTACGAGTTGCCAAATTTCTACTAAAGGCATTTGAAAAAAGAAAATTAATTCAACAAACTAATACTGCATAGGAAAAAAAAAGAAAAAGAAAAAAGTTTGAAATTTGATGATTGTCCTTCCTTATGCACTCTTCTGTAGTAAGTAAATTAGTAAGAATTCTGTATTGTTGTCTCATTTTTTATTATTTCATCCAAAAATTAGCATGGTTATTAAATGCAAATATCATATAAAACACAGTATAATTGTACTTCATTGCGACGCTCTTCAACTTTTTATTGATTAGTATTTACCTGTCGTTCACCTATTATTCTAACATTTTTCTTATAATGACGTCACTTCTACTGTATATAATGTATTATCATGTAAATGTTTATGGGCCAGAGGCCTAAATACTTGAATAAAGTTACATTGTATTTTGATTTGAATTGTAGATTCTTGTATGAATTGGTCGTTCGATCGAGTTTTTAATATAGAAAAATTATTACGTTCTTTATTAAAGTTTGTTCGAATATTGGTTAAACCCAAATGGTCTATAATTGAACTAATTCTGTTTGCCCAACAATTTGTGTGCATTGAATTGGATTGGTATGTATAAATTTTGTACATAAATGAGCTATCGTTTTTCATAAACTTACACCAAAACTTTAACGATCGTTGTTTACAAAGGATCGATAACGGAAACCTACCGAATTCGCCTAATAAAGAATTATTTGGTGTTTGCGCCTTCACTTCTAATAATCTTCTCGAAAATCTGTAGTGAAGCTTATCAACGTCTTTGAAATTACATACACCCCATACCTCGGATCCATAAAGGAGGATAGGTACAACAAGTGAATCAAAAAGCGAAAGTTTAGTTTGAACATCTAATGGTATTCTGTCAAATAGTTTTAATAAATTGTGGTACGCTCTCAAAGCCTGATCAAATAAAGTACGGGTGGCTGTTTTAAACGTACCCGTATAGTGAAAATTTATACCAAGATATGTAAAGTTCTAGACTATATCAACTTGTTCCCATTTATAGTAAAGGTTTTATTGTGATTAGATTTTCGTTTTTAAAAAATGCAAACTTTGGTTTTTAGCAACATTGATTTTTTCGATCCCATTTTTCAGAGTATCTATAGATACTGTCAATTTGTGCTTGTAAACTGTCTGGGTTTGTGGTAAACACAACAAGATCATCAGCAAACAAAATTAGATATTTAGACAACAACTCGAGATCACTGCTTACTCATTTTACTACTTATTCCAGTGAGTATCAGTTTGTGCCAGAGTGAATCTCTATCAACAGAGTCAAACGCACGTTTGTAATCAATAAATATGCACCACAGCTTTTTATTTTTGTCAAGGACCTTTTTTATTATAGTATGTAAGATAAAAATGTCATCAGCTGTAGAATGGCCATCCCTAAATCAAAATAGATTGTCAGAGATCACCTTGTTTTCTTCAGACCATGTATTAATCCGATTTCGGAGAACTAAAGAAAAGATTTTTGCTGTTATATTAACCAATGTTATTCCCCTATAATTCTCTGTATTGTTTCGAACGCCTTTTTTGAATAAAGGCACAATTACACCCTTAGTCCATGCCTCTGGATAAGTACACGTGTCAAAAATGTAATTTAATATAGTGCAAAGGTATGGTGAAATGAAGGTTTTACAATCAATGAAAAAAACTGCAACATTATTTTCTAAATCGGAACTCAAGATGATTATGGTGTACTTTTGTGATACTTGATTGAAACCCCTCTGCAGGTTACAATTTTTATCAAATTTCTATCAAACTTTATGTAAATGTTTCTATTGTTATAAGGAACAGTTGTATATTGTGATCTTCTGCCTGATATCACAGAAAACAATTGTCAAAGCCCTACTGGTAACAATTTTGGCCCAATCTTTCTGAAAATGCTTGTATGGTTATAGGGAAGATCCCTATTGAATATGGGAATATTCTTCCCATATCAAAGGAAAAGCCTTACCAATGACATTTTTCTTTTTTCCTCTCTACAGGTTACAATTTTGAAGATGATTTTATAGATTTTAAGAAGATCTTCACTGAAGAATGTGATATAATGTCCCATATGACGGGAGAAAAGGGTCTGAATAACGATTTCCTAGTTTCCACTCTACAGGCCACGATTTTGGCCCGTTATCAGAGCTTTTATAAATGTGTAAAAATTAGGACTTTTTCCTAAAAAAATTCCAAAAGCTTTTCATATTGTATACATGCTTAGTGCACAGTGATGAAAGTTGGGTTAAATCTTTCAAAACAGTGAGTTTATAGCCCTTTCAGAAAACGTGGTTTACCTCCCTTTGACCCAAAGTCGTAAGAGTGACTTCCCCTTGTACGGGTAGCAAATTTTGATAGAACTCCGTGAAACACGGAGGATGACGGTTTTCTACCAGACAAAAACATCGACTTTTCAACTTTTAAATTTGCTATTTGAAGAAATACTTGCGTGTCAGTAATTCTTAGGGGTTCTGGGGGTCATAGGGGCCCCAATAGGGGGCAAAAAGGGGTAATTTTTGGTACTTCTTTAAAAATCTTCTTCTAATAAACCGTTTATGCCAGAGCTTAAATATTTTGTGTGCATGACAACTAGGACAGGTATATTATAAATTGTGAAATTCATGCCCCTGGGGTCATGTATGGGGCCACACCCAGAGGTCAAAGTTCATCATGTTAAAAAATTCACATTTTCATCTTCTTCTGATGAAGTACAAAGCCAATTTCAAACAAACTTGGTGAAAAGCATCATTTGGTAATGGTTATTCGGATTTGTGAAAATTAAAAGGCTGGGGGTCATAGGGCCCTAAAATGGGGACCAAAAGGGGGTCATTTTTGGTAACTTTTTAACATTTTCATCTTCTTCTCAAGAACTACTGGGGGGATTCCAACCAAACTTGGTAGAAAGCATCATTGGGGGATGCCAATTCCAGTTTGTGAAAATAGGGGTTCTAGGGGTCAAAGGGGTCCCAATAGGGGGCAAAAAGGGGTAATTTTTTTTGGTACTTCTTTAAAAATCTTCTTCTAATAAACCGTTAATGCCAGAGCTTAGATATTCTGTGTGCATGACAACTAGGACAGGTATATTATATATTGTGAAATTCATGTCCCTGGGGTCATGTATGGGGCCACACCCAGAGGTCA
The DNA here is from genome assembly GCA_946902895.1 of Fragum fragum. Classification (NCBI taxonomy): domain Eukaryota; kingdom Metazoa; phylum Mollusca; class Bivalvia; order Cardiida; family Cardiidae; genus Fragum; species Fragum fragum. The sequence goes on along the minus strand of OX336373.1, from coordinate 51,970,682 downwards.
AAGTTCATCATGTTAAAAAATTCATTTTCATCTTCTTCTGATGAAGTACTAAGCCAATTTCAAACTAACTTGGTGAAAAGCATCATTGGGTACTGATTATACAGATTTGTGAAAATTAAAAGGCTGGAGGTCAGGGGGGCCTAAAATGGGGACCAAACGGGGGTCATTTTTGGTAACTTTTTAACATTTTCATCTTCTTCTCAAGAACTACTGAGGGGATTTCAACCAAACTTGGTCGGAAGCATAATTGGGGGATGCCAATTCCAGTTTGTGAAAAGAGGTGGGGGGGGGGGGGGGGCTTGGGGTAAAAGGGGCCCCAGTCGGGGGGCAGAAAGGGTAAATTTTTGTACTTCTTAAAAAATCTTTTTCTAATAAACCCTAAATCACTTGTCTTGATGCTCTTTTACTCAGGTGACCGTTAAGGCCCCCTGGGCCTCTTGTTTTGAACATTCGCTCATGTATAATGGGTCTTACAATGTAAGTCAACCTTTTAACCCCTTACCAGGCAAAATCTTAGACTGGTCTTGAATGAAAGTTGCAGAAGGCGATTAATTTTGTGGATGAAAAGGAATTCCTTGTTACAACCAACTTCTCCTTTTCTCGTTATGTTTTCCACAGTTTATGTTCTCTAGTGTGTAGAATAAAAGAGATCAGGAGGTAATGGGTAAACTAATTCCCACACAATTGCTGCCTTTTGACACCCTTCAAGAAAAGCGATTTGGAGACATTTTGGATAATGAAGAAATTGTTACAAGGTTGAACCAATTCCTTCATTGTCTATAATGTTTTCTGCCATAAATGAAAATTACAATGAATGTATTTAATTTCATCAGCTTAAACTTGTCATCTGCATCACCTTTGAATTTGGACCAGCATATTAACATTTTGTTGTCTGAGAATGGGTTTACCCATTCCCTCACCACCCTGCTTATGTTACGTGGGAATGTGTTAAATACCTTCCGCTTATTTACGCCCCTAAAGGAAATAACTTTGGAAAACATTGTAGAAAATGGAGAAATTGCTTGAAACAATTTGGACCAGTCATATTGTTTTGTCAAGGGAAAGCAATGATTTATTACCCAGGCAATCATTGGAGATGAATCTAGTTTTGCTGTTTACTGACTCTCTTATTTGGTATCTTACAAAGGTTCGTTCACCTCTGAGTGTGATTGCATCATACCTCTAATAAAATGTGTTTGATCTGAGGATACATTTTTACTTTTTCACTAACATGCGCATTTTAACACATTAATTACTATATTCCTTATTTTTTGAAGCAAGCAAAAGATTTGTTATTCAAAACAGATATGGTGTACACAAATGAAATGTGAACTTCAAACGCAGATTTATATGCAATATAAAGGAAAGTATTTCCTAGGACCATTTTTGAAGTTCACCTATATTATATCTGAAAATGTTGTCTGTAACATTAATTTTGACCAGTCTAAAATTGCGTTATTTGGTAATAGGTTAAAGACATGGGACCAATCATTACTAAGGCCTTATTTACTTTATATTCCTTTTCAGAGACAAGTCACTCTAAGAGGAGATCTTTTTGTACATATTTATTCATTATATATACTTTTTGTCCCTATAAACAGTGGTAATTCTCTTCCGAACTTAAGTTTGAAATTCGCCCTTTTTTTAGCGGCGAGCTTTAGTGATGGTGCCATGTCCATCGTCTGTCATGATAGATTGGCCATCTTATTTTCCGTCGATAATTAGAGTATACGGAACAATAAACTCGTTTTTTCAGAGTCGATTTAATTACTGCCTTATATCTGCCATTTCTTTAATCTAAATTTGCTACCCGGAAGTAGAATTGGGACCGTTTTGTAGTTTCACCACATGGGAGAGTATTCAAGCGCAATAACTCTTTCAACGTATTTTCGGAATGGGCTATTATCCCCTCCGTTGGGTCAACTCCACTCCGGAATTACTTCCGGGGGTGGTTGTACCCTAAAGTAGTCCATTAAAAAAATGTGATCTCCTCCTTTTGTCATGCTGTTTTAACGTTTAATCAACAGCAAGTTGCTTGATGTTAGGTTCTGCAGAGTGAGAGATCACTGCTGCATATCATGCATGTGATTCAAAGCTTTAATCAGGGAACTATTTCCTTGTAGAAACTGACATTTGAAGGTGGTACCCTACTAGACTTTCACTTCCGAGCCTAAACAATTTCATGGGTTGAAGGATTTGCGAAAAACTTTATCCCTAATGATACCCTTTTCCTGGCCTGTAGTTCAAGATCAAAGACTGCTCTTTAAGACGGACTAAGATTAAAGGTCCAACGAAACTTTTGGGAGGAGCTACAGATTGCGAAAATGGGCCCTTTTTGCTCTTCATTTAATGAGGCAAAAACTGGCAGGAGTGTAACTTAAATGAAGCGGGGGGGGGGTATTCAAATCGGTGATATTAGCCGTATTTTTGTGAATTTTCTTTTCAAATTTTGAACATGAATAGAATAGATAGTGTAGAATTTGATTTTGATGAAATTCTTTTATGGTAAGTGAAAGTTTAATTTAAATTTTTGAAAAAACATTTAAATTTCAGTTTTCACCCTATTTGCAATACTCTGATCCCCCAGAATGCATCAATTTTGGCCAATGTTGTCATAAAAGCTCGTCTGCACCTCGTGTTACCCCTGGATAGTACTTCAAATGACAACAATTCACCACAAGACGGCCAGCCTTGGGCTAACATTGCGCTTCATCAGTATTTACTCTGTTTCAGCTAGCATCAAGCCTCATCAGTGGTGTTGCTTTCCACCAGAAAGAAATTGCTGTCATCTCTCATCCCATCTTGTTTTCTGTTTATTAAATCTCTGTCTGTTGTCCTTTCGCCTCTAGTTCACAATCTGTGTATAATTATGTATGTCATCATTGCCCATATACCCTGTTTCATTTCTGTTTTTCCTAGCCTCATGGTATTGAAATTCCATGACAGCTCTTCTTCTAAGACGCTTCTTTCTGTACCAGTCAGTTTTTCTGTATTTCTTGGTCTTCATTTGGCATACTGAAATCTGTTTAAGATGCTTTTTTTACCCAAACTCCAAGCCCTGTTCCCGTTATTTTCCATATTTTCTTTTTGACCGCTTTGTCGAAAGCGTCGTTTGAAGGCAAATTTTGGGCCAAAAGCCTTCTTGTGAAGGTCCGGCAGAAGCTTACTCTTTTGCTTAGAGTAGCAGATGCTGCGCTGTTAAATGCTTCACACTTTTGTGTGGATGCCCTGGAACTCACACTGTAAATTGCATCTTCACTGAGTCTCATCTGCAATATCACCTCTAACAATGCCTATATCATTCTCAGTCATTCAGAGATATGTTATGTTGGCAGGGCTGAGCAATTTTGAATAGGCATCCAGGCAGAAATTCCAATCACATAGAAGAGAATTAGTGGCACAGTTACTACACTTTACAGCGTAAGATTCCGCGGTTTAGGCTCTTATTAAGCGCAAGTCCTTCAACGTTTTGGGTATGTCACCCTGCCCCCTTCTTGCCATTTCTGCAATGACCGTATTACATTGCATTCTTATATCATATCACATGTGCAGTCCGTCTAACGCTTTGTATGGAATGGAAATATTCTTTCACTGGAGTGAACGTTACATACTTTTCGTTCTTGGCAAACGGATAAATGGTTTGGGTCGGCATATCTTGTCACGTTCCATTCTTCGAGAGGGAGTTGTAAAAGTCCCGCATTCCAAGCTGCGACTTTGTGTCGCCATACATATGGTCATAGGTTATAGCTATTTTCTTTCGAAACATTGTGGTCTGCAGCAGAAATGATATTGGCCCTTTCATCCGTTTCTTGTGAAAGTCCTGTGTGCTTCCTTCTTTTCAGTAGCTGAAATGTATTCCTTTTTTGTAAAAGCAGTTTGCTGAAACTCTTCTAAGACTTTCCCGTTTAACCAGGGTGAATTCATTATTTTCTTGTAATGTGCAGATAATAAATGAGTAACTAATTTTGGTCAAGAGAGGCATTTTCATCCTCTTTTATACCTACCCTGCCAATGTCACCCTCTCAGTCACATGACCAGAAAGGCATTGATTGGATTGGCTGCCAGCCTATGACACTCTCGAAATTAAGTTGATAAGCTTCTAAACCCTAACTCTATTTGGGTATACCCTGAAAACAGCCCCTTTTCATTGTTTCATCATCAATGGTCCAGTGTTGGATTCAGCAACTTCTTAACTTAAATCATCACAACAACAACAAGCAAAAGAGTGAATATTTTAGAAAATCTAATGTCTTTAACCCATTCCTGCACAATGACGCTTTCGGATGCCCCCAAAGGAAAACAATTAGGAAAACGATGATTTAACTTGGTTTAAAATTTAAATTGCATTTTTTTGGGGTCAATTTTGTACATTTCAAAAGCAATTTTTGACAAAGTCATCTTGTAAAGGGTTAGATGTGAAGAGGATGTCATTTTTCTATAGGTCACTTTTTATTTCATGAAAATTCATCCGTTATTACAAAAGTTATGACCATTTCTGTTGACCATGAGAAGAAGACCAAAACTGTCCAATTTTTGGGATAATTTAAGCAAAAGAGGCCTTGTACCAATTCTTCTGTCATTTCACTCCTAAGCCATATATTTAAAAAAAAAAAAAAATAGAAATAGGAATTGCGAAAATGGGACCTTTTTGCTCTTTATTATTGAGGCAAAAACGGACAGTGTTACACAGGAGTGTAACCCGTTTCGACGAAGGGGAGATAGTAATGGTCTCCGTCCGTCCTTCCGTCACCGATCTTGTCCGGAGCATATCTCTGAAAGTATAATTGCTATCATCTTGAAACTTCATAGGTCGATAGATCTCATTGAGGAGAAGTGCAGTGCACAAGAACCACAACTCGTGCTTGAATAATTTTGGAGTTATTGCCCTTTGTTATTTTAAACACTAAGATTTTGTCCGGGGCATATCTCTGAAAGTATAATATCTATTAACTTGCTTGCATAATTTTGGAGTTTTTGCCCTTTGTTGTTTTAAAGACTTAGATTTTGTCCTGAGCATATCTCTGAAAGTATAATAGCTATTATCGAACTCATTGAGAAGAAATGCAGTGCACAAGAAGCCTAAATCTAGCTGGCTTCAGTTTACTATCAAGCTTTTACGGCGAGGGATGGCCTTGAACAACATGGCTCTTGTTGTTTTCGTTTTACAGTGAAATTATCGAGTGATGATTTACCAGAAACCTTGATTATCATAGAGAAAGCATTAAAGAAAGAATAATGATTCTTTCTAACTCAACAGTTAGCAGTTTGGCGTTTTTCTACGTCAATCCAGGTTGACCCATCGTGGATATGATATCTATTTCAGATATTAATGTTTTTGTGTTGGAAATTCTGGGAACTTCAGAATCTATCATTGATCCTTGTTAGAACAAATGATTCTTATGTCCCCTGGCTTCATTATAGCTTACCTCTTGACAGTGGTCCATCTTTTGGTTTGCATCTATTCAATATGTTCACCCTTCTGCCCCCTCAAGAAAAAAAGTTATGGAAAACATTGTGAACAATAAAGACATTGCAAAAGTTTTCTTAATTCATATACTTGGAATTTTCGTCTGCAACTTCTTTCAATTTGGACCAGTCTAAGGTTTTTTAGAGTGAGAATGGGTCAAATAGAACGTAGAGTTCATCCCATTGAAGGTAATGGTTGCGATGCTCATTGACCTCCGACAGGAAGTTCGACTCTTACATGGAATGACGTTACTGTGGAATCCGTTTCTGAACAGAAGGTAGAATTAGCCCATTCCCACTTTCCTTAAGGAAAATGCTTTGGAAAACATTTTGGAAAATGAAAAAGAAATGCTTATATCAAACATTTTCCTCATTATCCACAATGTTTTCTATCCAAAAAGACGAGAAAATTCTAAATTCCATTAACTTGCTATTGTCGATTTTGTCGAGTGATAATGGGTCAAACAGAACGTAGAGTTCACCCCCGTAAACGGATTGCTTGTCACACTCATTGACATCCGACAGAGTGTTCGAGTTTTATATGAAATCGAGTTAATTTGCAACGAAAGTATTGTCAACCACATTTGACAAAATTAAGATGGTTGGTTTGCGAGCTTGAATAAGCATGTGATAACTACTTTTTTTCCCCAACAACGTTTTTATGCACACCTCCCCCGTTACAGTACTACAAATGATTAGCTTAATTGGTAAAACAAAATTTAAGCCTCATTGGATGTCGAATAAGAAAAGTACATCCCTTTTGATTGGCTAGAAAATGTAAGGCGAGAAACTTCGTATATGCAAACAAAGCTCGATATCGCCTCCAATAATCGTACAATAAAATGCTGTTATACCAATCCCACATTATGACGCTTTTTTACAACCCTTAAGAAAGACAGTTGAGAAGAAGCATTGTGTAAAATGAAGAAATTGCTTGCAACAAGCATTTTCTTCATTTTACACAATGTTTTATACAAAGGAAGTTGAAGCAATCTAGAATTTCATTAACTATAAATTGTCGTATGAAACTTCTTTGAATCTGACCAGTCTAAATTTTTCTCATCTGGCAATGGGTTAAAGACATGCCTATTTTTTGTCTACAAATATATTACTAGAAAGCCCTGTTTGCTAATTTTCTCGGCCATGCAACTTTTTATCGTATATCACATATAAAATGAAAGCAATGCAAGTTCTCATTCTAACATTATTTTAGGTTACTTTTTTTTTCAAAACTACACCAGTTGTATGACAAATTTGTCATTAAAACACAAAAATGCTGAAATTTTGCAGTTAGAGCATGTTCTACAAGGATTTTCCACACAAAATTAAATGTGCAATTGACATACCTGATATTTTTTCCAACTTTTTTGGTGGATTCCAAAGGCTATCGGATAAAGAATTTTCGCGCTAGAAGCAGGATTATCATGTAAGTTCGTAAACGCAACAGAAGAAAATCTTACGAACTAGACTGACGATTGAATGTGCAGCAAAGTTGAATAGTATGCACATGAAGTTTCAAAAGTGTCAACTAGTTACACAGAAATTGCTGAACAAGCCCCCTTTTCCATTACACGGCCATGAAAATAGAACCATCGAACCATAGAGCCATCGAGAATTCAAAACGATTGTTAGCTCCAATGGCTGAAAGCCAGCGTGCTATTTTCATGGCGTTGCGTCCGTACGTTCGTGCGCGTCCGTCCATAAACTTTCATTTCAAAAACCTCCTCAGAAGGTACTGAACCGAATTCATCCATATTTCACATAAAAGATCCTTTGGTGACCCTTTTTCCGATTCCGTCAAAGAATTTTGATCTGATAAAAAAAACATTGCTTTAATGGGTGGGGCTAATTTCCATATATGGCGAAACCTTAAAAAATCTTTTTCTCGGAAACCAGTTGTTGGATTTCAACCAAATTGTTCTGGAATGATCATTAGGTGACCATTTGTCAGATTCCTTCAAAGAATTGGCCGCCGTCATAGCGCAATCTGTAGCGTCAGACTCCCAATCTTCAAACAAGGGATGTCATGGGTTCGATCCCCGGCGGCGACACATATTCTTTCCGACATTTGTCTCTCACCAATGGGTGGATAATCGTAAACCTAAGTGGGACAGCAGCTGGAGGCTAGGAAAAGATGTAATGGTAATACTGGAGTGAGAAATAACAGGAATCCGCTCCAGCCGCTGCGATATGACTGAAATATTGTTTAAAGTGGCGTTAAACCCCATTCAATCAATCCTTCAAAGAATTTTGATCCGATGATAAACATGGCTTAAATGGGTGGAACTAATTTCGATTTATGGTGAAACTTTTAAAGATCTTTTTCATCAAAAAACCAGTGGATGGATTTCAACCAAATTCAGAGACATGATCCTTGTATGACTCTTTTCCGGATTCCATCAAAGAATTTTGGTCCAATGATAAACATTGATTTAATGGGCGTGACTAATTTCCAAATCTTATTTTCCGAAATCAGCAAGTGGATTTCAGTTAAATTTCACAGGAATGATCCACAGATGATCCTTTATCAGATTCATTCAGAGAAATTTTATTCGGATGAAAAACCATAGCTTAAATGGGCGGAGCCTTTTTCTTTATATGGTCAAAGCTTTAGGAAGCATTTTCTCAGAAACCAGACAATGGATTTCAACAAATTCCCACTTGATTGATCTCCTGGTGACTCTTTTTCAGATTCCATCTATCAATCTTGATTGGTTTAAAACGTGGCTTTTATGTTCATGGCTTATGTTCATATATGGTATACTGTGATTTTTTTTAAAGAAATGTCAATACCTGTTTCATCTGACTCTGTAAATGAATTGACTTTTGTAAAACAATGAAACATTTGAAATATTAAGATATTTCATAGACAAGTGGGATATGCAACATATTGTAAATATGATTCGGTATAATTCCAGAAATCACCATTTGCTTAATCAGTACAGTCAGGCCTGTAGAGCGATACAGGCCCTCAAGCGCCTATAGTTTCATTAGCTTTGGCCCAGTTCGGGTAACCGAGATATAGATATCAACCCAGACGGACAAAGGAAGAAATCGCTGACCAGGCCTACTAACCCCTAAAAGCAAGTTCGACTTAGAAATTAAATAACTTTTTTTTTTAATTTATGGTAGGTAAAAATGGAACAAAAAAGCAAAATATTTGGTTAGCTAAATGTCGTAACTATATATTGGAGAAACTGTGGTAAGAAGTTCAAGTCGTCAAAACAGATAATATTAATTACATATAGGTCGAAGTGAAAAGTCACTTTCGGTGTCAATAGACGATTTGATTGCTCAATCGACTTTTTATTGACAGCGACAAATTGTCAAATTTTCTACTACCCTACAAAAAATAATGACGGAGTTATAGAAGCAGATTAGCATCCATTCAAGTAAACAGCTTACATAAAGAGATGAGTTAAACCAGCTCATTAATAGGCAACAACAAAAATTCTGCTCCAGGTGAGGCTCGAACTCACAGCCTCCGCATAGCATGGTCCCTCTTGCACCGAGAGGGAGGTACTGTCTATAAGTACGGCGCGCTAACCGATTGCGCCACTGGAGCAGGTCGAGAAAATGTTGGATTATTTTACTGTACTATTCCAGTTATTGAAAATCTTACCACAGGCGAACCAAAACAAACCGTAATCCAAAATTAGACTGGTCCAAATTCAAAGACGTTGCAGAGGATAATTTTTAGTACCCATTGGCTGAGAGCCATCGAGCTATTGTCATGACGTTGTGTGCTTCTTGGGTGCGCCCGCAAACATCTTCTCCTCAGAAAGTAGGCTATTGAACAGAATTCAAGCGAATTTCACAGGAACGATCTTTTGGTGACCCCTTTTCAGATTCCTCCAAGAAATTTTGTGGGATCAAAAACCTGGCTTAAATGGGCGGAGCTAGTTTCCTTATATGGTGAAATCTTCTCAGACACCAGTGGATATATTTTATCCAAATTTGACAGGAACGATCCTCCGGTGATTCTTTATCTGATTCTTTCGAAGAAATTTTGATGAGATGAGAATCATGGCTATTTTCAATATATTGTTTATGGAGAAAACTGAAAAAAATATTTTTCTAAGAACCAGTAGATGGATTAAATCGATTACCACACGGCACAATTTTAGACTGGTTCAAATTTAAATGAGTTAATTTTAACAATTTAAACTTAATGAAATTATTGATTTTTTCAAATTTCTGGGTAGAAAACTTTGTGGTAAATGACAAATTGCTTAGCATTTTTTTTTTTTTTTTGTAATTTCCTTCAATGTTTCCTCAATTGCTTTTCTTCTGAGTGTCAAAAAGCCCCATTGTGTGGTTGTGGGTTAAATCAAATTTCACAGAAACGACTCTTTAATTACCCCGAATCTGATTCCTTCAAAGAATATTGCTGGGTGAGTTTCGACCAAAAAGTTCAAGAATTATCATTGTGACTATCGGATGTATTAATTTCATTTTACTGGGTTTAAGACTGATGTGACTTTTATGGGCAGGGCTAATGTACATATATGGAATAAAGTTGAACCTTCGAAAATCTTCTAAGAAGCCAATTAGGGTTTTGATAAAAATGCTCAGGATTTATTATTGATGACTATATATCCAATTCCAGGGGTGGGACTATTGTACATATATGGTATTATTATCAGCAAAATTTCACAGGAATGATCTTTTGAGAAAATTTAATAGTTTTAATAGTGAAGCTTTGGAAGATTGGGATCTAGTATGTTAAAGAAATCTGAATTTTTTTAATGATAAGTAAATTCAAGCCGGTTGAGCGATTCATGCGCTCAAGCGCCTCTGGTTAGCATCATCAATAAGAATATGTATATATATTTATTTGTCTTCTGATAGCATATAAAAACATTGTAGATTGCAATTTCCTCATGTTTCACATTTTTACGAGAGTTTTTTTCTTGGGGGAGGGGGGGGGGGCGTTTTTGAGTGGGCATGATTTAATTAGAAAAAGAAATAGAAAGAGAGGGTTGTAAAAGGCCAGGAGCATGTCGCGTGTTTTGCAGTACGTTACGCCACTGTAAGGCAGTACTTAGGTGGGAATTAACCAATTGTGGTTGTCAATCAAAGAATCATCCGACCAACCAAATCATTTATTCAGCCTGGACCTGAGCTTTCAACTCCAACAATGGCCGCCATTTTTGTTAACCTTTTTGTTGGTTTGGCGACTTAAACGTCGTAACTATAGCTTATTCAAGCTGTAGTTACGACGTTTAGGTCGCCAACCTACTATTCTACCTTTTTGTTACATGCTACTTGCCATTAATTTTTACAAAATGAAGCCGTTTGAAATCGAAGCGGGACTTCCTGTTGGAGTCGTTGGGCGTAGCAAAAGGAGTAAGTGGGCAGGGCCAGCGATTGGTTAAATGTGTTTGAGCCTAAACATCCACCGAATGAAGTAAAATGGCTTTCGTTCCGGATATTACGGATAACATTATGGTAACCACTCAATCCCTATATTTTCACACCTTGAGAATTGGGGAAACATGATGGGAAAGGGAAGAGTTTTAGCTTGTAACAGGTAATTCTCATTTCCTCAAAAATGTTTTGTAACCAAAAGGGGATTTAGGCTAAAAATAAAACTCTGAAGTTTTTAAACCGGTTATCTCTCGATGGCCAATTCTGTTAGCCTTTCCCATTTTTTTTCAAATTTTAGACTGGTCAAAATTGAAAGAAACAATACAAAAACTGACGCAATTTGAAATAAAACCATCCTATATGGTAAGCAATGTTGTGGGAAGAGGAGAAATTGCCTGATTAAAGCAATTTCTTCTTTTTCCACAATATTTTCTTAAGTATTAGTGACTTAAAATCCTGGGTTTGTACAAGATAGGGATAAACTACAATAGATCTCTGAAAGTTCAGATATATGGTAGAATAACTTGCATTGTTTTTCATAAACCTGGGAAAACTTTTGACTGCAATCGAGAATTGATTGTATTAAGTTTAACACATCTTTCAACATTTATTCATTTATGTGGCTGCGACTTGTGCACCAAACCAAGGCTTCTCTTCTTTCGTTTCACATGCCATTACAACAACGATATTCTGTCCGAGCTATCAGCTACTCGTCAAACTTAAGCCCGCCATTTGTCATTCGAGCATTGGTGAGATATAAATGAGGGCTGTAACACTGGCTTACGTCAATTGTCAGAAAGAACGCTTGTCGAGCTAGAGCTCAAATTCTTTCACGATCCAGGATTGAGAGCGCAACGTGTAAACGACTGAGCTAACCCCGTTTGGAAGCAACTTACGACCTTGGTGCATTACAATCTAGAATAATTGATCACTACAATCTAGAATCATTGATCACTGCAATCTAGAATCATTGATCACTGCAATCTAGAAACATTGATCACTGCAATCTAGAAACATTGATCACTACAATCTAGAAACATTGATCACTACAATCTAGAATCATTGATCACTTCAATCTAGGATTTTCGGTCAATTCAATATAGGATCGTGGATCACAATCTTGAATCTCTGATCACTACATTCAGAGATCTTGAATCGCCAAAATCTATAATCTTTGATCACTAAAATCTTTGATCACTAACCGTTCAGGAATCTATGACCACTGCAAACCACATCAATGCGACCTTTTCGAGATATAACAGCATAAGTTTACCTAAGTGACCTAAAATATTTCCCCGGCGTAAATCATAATGGACGCTCTAAATGACGTAAATACATCTCGAATAAGCTATATTTAGATGTTTTGGTCGACCGTCTACAACCTAGTTTTCATAAATGTCAGATATAAACACTGCATTTAGTTACGACTCTTCAATGGGCCATCTGAGGCATCTAGTTAGGTTATGATACTTTATTAGGCCATCGACGGCATTAGGTTTAGTTGCGACGCTTTAATAGACCATGGACGACAACTGGAGTACTGTACCCCTGTATCTGTCTTCATAAACAGTAAAGCGCGTCTAGAAATGTGCTATACTTTGGAAAAAGTATAAAAAGGAAAAGTTTTCTCGATAAAGACGAAATAGGAACAATCGTGCTCGGTTTTATAGGGCCCCTCACACTATTAATATCATTGACAATATTATTGGTTCAAAATATTGAACAATCTTCAAAATTACCCACTCGCTATCCAAAAATAATTTGATGGATCGTGATGTCAATAAAAAAAAATCGGTCGACCAATCAAAAAAAAATCTCATTTATAAATGAATCTTGAACTCCGACATATATGCTGAGCACGTCTGTTAGTTTGTTGTCTTATCCGTCGTAAATACAGTTCATTCGAGCAACAGTAATTACGTTTAGGTAGCCAGCCAACCATTTTCTATTTTTACATATATTGCTGACTATAAATTCTGCAAAGTTATATTCCTTGTCATACTGACTAAAATCTGAATTTCATGATTTTCATTAATATCAAAGGCCTGAAAGCATTGAAACACCTGGTTGTTAGTCAATATCTATTTTAAAAAATATTCTAACTTCAAAAAGACAAGAGGTGGTGTAGACTAAGATTAGGCAGCACCTGTTCAGACTGATCTTTGTCTATACCTCCTGCCCAAGCAGGAATATTCCGGGTTCAGCATGACATGGGTAAAACTTGAACTTCCGTCGGAGTCAGTGCGTGTGGCCAGCGATCTATCAACTGCGCTGTCATAGCTTTTCTTGATGCTAGATGGCAAGGATGTTTTTATTTTCGATTTAATCACCTTTATATTAAAGGGTAAATAATTTAATTTTTAATTTCGTTTAACAAAAACGGGCGTTATAATTGGTCGAAAAGAATTATTCATACTTCCCTGAACAAAATTTTGAGCACGCAGCTATTTTGTACTCTTCCACACAAAATAGTCCCATACTAAAAAGTATCAAGACTTGTAATTTTTTTGCTTTTTTCGCTCGATGCTATTAAACTATAAGAAATGAAGGGAATAGTTTTGTTTTTAACTTTTTGATATTTTGGTCAGTTTTCATTATAGGGTGCTCATGATTTATCACACATCCATTCATCGGGGGATGAGGAAATGACCTTGACTCTATGACTATGTGCCCTTAACCTTTGATCCTGTGTAAAAAGAACTCCAGCTTTGTTGTCTGCGGAAAACTCTTTTCGTTATAAATGGGTTAATGTGTGTTTTCAAACGACGCACTAATAAACAAGACAGCGATTAAGAACATTTGCAACAAATCTTTTCAAATCATAAAATGCTCGACTTCATTAGAATACCCAGAAACCGATTTCTCATTAAGAGTTTTTAAGAAAATTTGCAAAACCAAAGCCGATGAAAATTAATAATAGATATTTTAATTTTTTAAGCGTGTTTTCAAATGGACAGCACCACCAAATCTGTGTCATCTTTTGCTGTACCCTATGAATATGCAATACCATCAGAGTCCATGTTTTCACCGCAGAAATATACAATTGTTCCGTAGTTACGTGTTTAAGTTAAAGTTTAGCGTGTTTTTCAATGGACTGCACCACCAGATCTGTGGCATCTATGGCTGTTCCCCACGAATATCCAACACCATTAGAATGATGGCCGTAGTTATGTACAACCTGTTTAGAAAATAGAATTTTGAAATTTCAAGGGCTAAAGATGCAAATTTGATTATCTAACTGGAGTTGTCCATACTCGCTTGTTAATTATTTAGTACTATCTCAATTAAGACGTGTATACTTCTTAATTTTTTTCCACACAATCACACTTTTTGACGCCCCCAAAGAAAAAACCAATGTGAAAATATTGTGGAAAATGAAGAAATTGCTTGCAACAAGCAATTTCTTCATTTCCTACAATGTTTTCTACCCAGAATATATATATATATAGAATTTCCTAAAGTTGAGATTGTTTTCTGCATCTTAATTCAATTTTGACTAGTCTAAAATTTGTATGTCTGGGAATTGGTTAATTCTACATTAATAGCGATCGTATTCGGGATACAAAACCTCGTAACGATAATCGGAAGTTGTAGTAACTACAGTTGGGTAGCTTAACTAAAATATCATCAAAAGCTGGATTACTTAGCATTTTTTCAGTAATGCTTCATATTCTAAGTGAGCTTTGTGTGAAAATTCATATTTCTAGCACAAGACATATCTGAAATAAAGTAAATAAAAAAACTGCTACACCCTTCGTAATATTAGCCCAAACAATTTGTTTCATAAATATCGAAGAGAGATGTACTCACATTAAGACTCCCGTTGTCAAACCTCAGCGTTTCCTTTTCGACCCGTATCATATCTCTACCGGGTCTTAAACCAGCCCAAGTATGGTCTATTTCTGCTCCCTAAAGTTGTAGAAAATAACTTGAGTATTTGTATTCACTCTTAAACGTGCGTTGTTGTGTTCTATTTTTGCTCCCTAAAAATGTGCAAAATGTTTATTCAGTATTTTATTGAAAACATTGGACCATACAAACTGTCATTTTTAAATTTTCTTAATACGAACCTAACATAATACGAAGTCAAGTTTTCAGTCCATGAATGATAATCAGATTTGTAATGATGAACACTTTTCTACTCTTTTCTGCTCTGCCAACTACCTGAAGCAAAT
Source organism: Fragum fragum (assembly GCA_946902895.1). NCBI lineage: Eukaryota > Metazoa > Mollusca > Bivalvia > Cardiida > Cardiidae > Fragum > Fragum fragum. Next base: position 51,955,671 of record OX336373.1, on the reverse strand, counting down.
GTGTCGTTTTCTCAAAATCCTGCACGGCGACTCCATATTTGTTTGATAATATTTATAAACGTAAATTGAAATATTATGATAAAACAGAAATATAATGAGTTTTATAAATAACATGGAATATTAAAGCCTTTACCACACAATATTTTTGCTTTGGTTAAAAATAAGAAAAATACCATAGTAACTCAAAGTGTATCCATTTGAGAGTTTAAAAGATCAAAGTTGGTTAATTTGGCATTTTTATTTTCATATATTGACAACCTTATGATTTTCAACGCCTAAAGTTAAACGCCTGTGAAACATGTAGTCAATGAGGTTTAACACAAAGTCCGATTTAATGTTTTACTTGTTTTGTATTTAGAATACTTTAACCCATTACCAGACAGCAATGTTTTAGACTGGTCCAAATTGAAAAGAGTTGCAGACGACAATTTAAAGTTTTGGAAATTTTAGATTTTTTCAAATTTCTGGGTAGAAGACATTGTGGAAAATGAAGAAATTGGTTGTGACAAGCAATTTCTTTGATTTTCAAAATGTTTTCCCAATTGTTTTTCTTGGGGCGTCAAAAAACGTCATTGGGTTAATCCATAGAATATAAAAGATTACAAATTTCTACTGAAAATGTCTGTCTTTAACAAATACATTTTCACCAAAGTGTTCAAGTTTAAGAAATTATATTTAAAGAATTTTTTAAATGTCATCGATTAGGAATACGGATACGAAATCAATCCTCTTCATAACGAAGATTGCCGCCGTCAAAGCGCAGTTGGTATCGCGTCGGACTGTCAATCTAGAGGTCTCGGGTTCGATCCCCGACGGCGGCACTCATCCTTTCCGACTATTGGTCTCTCACCAATGGGTCGATAATCGTAGACCTCTGTGGGATAGCAGCTGGAGGCTAGGAAAGGATGTAATGGTAGTACTGGTGTGAGAAACACCAGGATTCCATTGGCAGGTGCTCCAGCCACCGCGATATAACTGAAAGATTGTTGAAAGCGGCGTAAAACCCCATTCAAACAAACAAACAAACAAATCATACAGAACATTAATTTGGTATCCGCATGCCTGACCGATGACATTAGGTTTGATTTTTTAGGACAAATGCTTTGGACATTCTGTTAAACGTAGTGATAATCCTTACAACTTAATTTTCGTTCTTTAACACTCATCCATTCCGTAAAGCCGAATTTAATACCAGTCCAAAAAGAAAGAAAGATTAACACAACTTGTAATTTTGAAAATATAACCAGATTAGGCGATATCTTCTTTACCAGTTTTTCCCTTATAGCCGTTTAAACGAGGGATTATTTGAAAATTAGTATAACTCAGAACTCTATTTAGGGTTGGCTATTGCACAGTCTTTCTTATTTTAGTGAGTTTATGCTTAACATAAGGTATATGATTTTCCTGTACTGAATCTATTATCATGCGCTTTTGCGGGCAATTCTCAAAAGTTTTAAAGAAACAGGATTTTGAGAAATTATATCAGAAACGGGCAAAGTATTCCGATTAAGCATTTTTTTCTTCACCATAAGAAAGTCATAGCCGTGAGATAAAGGAAATAGTTTGCGAATTTATAATTACTTACTTTCAGATTAGGACAAAGTTTACAGCATCTTTCTAGAATGTCATCTACCTCTTCCTGGGTCACTGCTAGATCTGTTTTACCAGGCGTCTTATAGCCTCCAAGACCAACATAGTTCTCACTGTGTGGAAAAGATTTCTTTTATTTGAAAATATGTCATGATTTAACCTATTTCCACTCAAAGACGCTTTTTGATGCCTCTCAAAAATGGGGAAAACATTGTGTAAAATGAAGAAATTACTGGCAAAAAGCAATTCTTCAATTTACACAATATTTTCTACCCCACAATATTTTCTACCCGGAAAGTGAAAAATAACTATAATTTCATAAATTTGAATTGTCGTCTGCAACTCCTTTACATTTGGACCAGTCAAAAAAAATATGTTAATAGGTCATTTTTGAATTCGATGTTTTTTGAATGGGCTTTGACGGCACTTTTAACAATTTTTCAGTCATATCGCGGCGGATTGAACACCTAAAATGGATTCCTGGTACATCCCTCACTAGTACTACCACTACATCTTTTCCTAGCCTCCAGCTGCTATCCTACTTAGGTTCACGATTATCCACCCATTGGTGAGAGACAAATGTCGGAAAGGATATGTGCCGCCGGGGATCGTACCCATGACACCCCATGATTGACGTTTAGGAGTCTGATGCGCTACCAACTTCGCTATGATGAATGATCTAGATCCTTTTCGACGTCAATTTTTACGTTTGGGACCACTTATTATTTCTAACTTATTAGGACAAAGTTCCTCGCCTTTCTCCGAAAATCGACCTACTGTCGGGTGTTAATCTTTCATTTGGCATCTTTTAAACCCCTTCGCAAACGTCATTCTCGACACAAAGACCCCCCCCCCCCCAAAAAAAAAAAAAAAAAAAAAAACAAAAAAAAAAAAAAAAAAAAAACAAAAAGAAAAACATGGAGAAGAATTTTTCCTGTGCACGAAAACTAACGTGATGATTACAGCCCTTAATTATTTGTTAAAATGGTGTTTACAGTTACATTTTTGTTTACAAAGAAGCTCTTTTTTACTGACCATATTATATATTCAAGAAAAAAGTTAATTCGCGAATCTCACATAGTATTTGGAAATGAGTATTATGTCTTGGAGACATAAACTGAAAGAAATAAATATATCTGACACTAGACAGCTACTTACCCCGGAAACAAATATGTCAGATCGTCTGTAAAAACCCAATGTTTAATCCATGGTGCCTTCACCTAGGATGAAAAACCTAGGATATAAGTTTCAGATCCTGTACATATGAAACAGTATACAAATTTTCTATTAAAACACATTCATTACACGCGGACGAAATCGTACTCGACAGGAAAAACAAACAAAGGAACAAACAAACAAAGGAACAAACAAACAAACAAACAAAAACAAATCCGCATCAGATTAGACATGTAAAGATACTGTTGAAATTATATGACGTTCTTTAACGGTACAATGACGTCACGCCGAGAATACTTTAAGGGGTAAAGAGGTTGATTTTAGACGTTTATCTTTAGATTCTTTTACCCTTTTAACTGTCAGATTTCGAGATAGTAAAAAGAATATCATGATGTAGTAGTGGTACAAAGCTTTGTATTGGATTCTCGTCGAATATAAAAAAGTGAAAGACCAAATATTTCCTGTAAGAGTCAAATTTGAGTACCATAACTCTAACTTTGAAATCCTTTCATGTATCATTTATTAATAACAATGCATCTGTACATAGTAGAAATGCAGAGAAAAAAGGAGAGACGGGAAATACTTGTTTGTCGAAGGTGTATAATTTATAAAGCGACTGTTAACAGGGTGTTGAAAGTTACAAATATTAAAGTGAAAAAAAATATATACAAATAAAATAAAACAAAACAAACATACAAACAAATAAATGAAAATATGCCTATTCAGACCGAAACTCACCTTAACGATAACACCTCTGACCGGAAACACTTTCTCATCTTTGGCTATATCTTTACTTCCTGTTCCGGCACAGTTAACCACTACGTCATATTTACCAACAAACTGAAACAAACAAACTATTTGAAGTCCCGTTAATATTTCAAAATCTGAACAATTCAAGAAAGAAAGTTAGACAGAAAAAAGGACAGACAGGAAAAAAAGAAAAAGAAAAGGACAAACGCTTTGCAAATCAAAGGGAAAAAAACTGTAAGATTGGGGTCATTTGAGGGTACTTTTTGAAATATTCAGAAAATCTTTATCGTCCGACCGGAATCACTTTTTTGTCCTCGACAACATCTTTACTTCCGGTTTCGGCACAGTTTATCTACCGATGGAATGAAGTTCCGTTACAATTACCAAGATCTGGCGATTTAAAACAAAGAAAAAAAAAAGATTTTTTGTTATCAGGAGAAAAATTATCTAGAAAGTTTGAGGGTGCATTTTTAAATGTTCTGCAGAACTGTAGGCCCCTTTCGCCAACCTAGATGCGCTAGAACGTCTGATTCACTTCACAGGTTTGAATTGCTTATCATGACAGTTATATAGTTGTGTTTAACATTGAAGGCAACTCATTTTGAAAAAGAAAAAAAGATTATTTTTTGTAATTACCTAAAGGGAGGCAATTTTCTTGTATGCAACGAATATTCTCATTGAAGCAATACCAGTTATTTCCCTTGCTGAAGTATGATCAATCTTCCAAAGCTTTATTAATAAACTCCTAATCTTAAATCATGGGATGTCATTGGTTCGATCCTCGGCGGCGGCAAATATTCTTTCCGACATTTGTCTCTCATCAATGGGTGGATATTCGTAAACTTAAGTGGGATAGCAGCTTGAGGCTAGGAAAGGATGTAATGGTAGTACTGGTGTGAAAAATACCAGGAATCAATTTTTAGGTGCTTCAGCCTCCGCGATATGACTGAAATACTGTTAAAAGCGGCGTTAAACCCCATTCAATCAATCAATCATTTATTAATAGAACTGATAAAATTTCTTCAAAATTTTATTAAGGATAACCAAAAGATCATTATTATGAAATTTGGTTGAAACCATACTCCAGTCTCGAAGAACATACTTTTCAAATTTTCACCATATATGAACATACCCTGCCAATAATAAACTTGTTCTTTACTCAAGTAATATAATTTGAAAGAATCTGGTTGAGGGTCACCAAAGAATAATTCCTGTGAAATTTGTTTGTGTTTCTGTATTTTCGAAGTTTTCATCCCTGTGAAATTTAAATATCGTTTACTTATAATAGAAATAAGAACATAGCCGTAAAATACAAGTAAAAAGATATCACAGTAGTATAATGATAAAAGATATGTTTATTCACTTTAAGAAAATGCTATTTTATAAAGTCTGCTAAATATAACAAATGACTATGCTGATACGCTCATTTTTAGGATGGCACAAAAGAGAGCTAGTGCCTGTTTTCCATTGTGGTCCTTATAGTAGGAGTACATTATAGAAAAACATGTTGAGATTCAAATTAAATTGAATGCATTTAAGATAACAAGAGGCCCAAGAGGGCCTGTATCGCTCCACTGGCTTTATCATCTCCAAATTTGAAGTCTGTAATTTCAGAACAATGCCTGTAGATGCTGGACAAAGGCTAATCACAATGGATCATATGATGAAGTGTTCAAGTGAGCTAAGAAAGGGTGTATATCATAAAACAAGATGTGTTTTTAGGTCACAAATGCCAAGTTTTGACCTTGACAGATGACTTTGATTTTGTCACATTACTTTGATATTTGCGCTTGCGTAAACATGAGATCATGCCAAATATAAGCTCAGAGGGATTTGTATTCTAACAGAAGTTTTTCTTAAATATATACAAAGTTTCTTTCGCAATCAAAGATGGGTGTCCATGATAAATCAATAGCATTATGATACAAATGTCTGTACTTTGAACGCCATGATGTTCCAATTTTATTTTCATTAAAGAAAACCCATATAATACTTGGTCTTGTAGTATTCTTTTGTCTGAATTCAACTTCTTTTACAATGCAAGGAGAAAGGTTGAAATCGGTACATTTGTTTGGCAAAAGAAGATGTTTAAAGAAATAGTTTACGCTCGGACGGAGAGACGCACGCACTGACGAAACATGTGCGACAGACAATGTCATGACAATAGCACTCTCACAACTAAAAATCATTAAATAAATATATTTCTCCCATAACCTGAAAGTTTTGGTTTTGTTTAGTCTGAATTCCAACAAATTATAGCAGACTAATTTTAGCTATAATGTTTTTCATAACTTATTGTCAGTACATCAAAATGATTTTGTTAGGTATTTGGCATATACAAATCTGCAAGGGAAGTAATAAGAAATAATTCTATAGCTTCATAAGATGCATTTATCTCCTTTTAATCAATGTTCTAGAAAATGTACCTATTCAGATATTCCTACACATGTAAACTTACACAATATTTGCATCTCTTGCATTTACATCTTTAAAAGTGATAAATTAATATTTCTACTAAATAAAGCTCACTCTGACTGAAAACAGCATTTTGAGGTTTCTTTACAACTATTTTGTGATGATTTACTGGGGTTTTTTTCCCTCGAGGATAACACGATAAAGGGTCGAAAGACTCTTATTTCCACCATTGTCCTAACTCATACAAGATCTTATCATGCACATATAGAGAGAGGCAATGGATTCTAACCAATGCTACCCAATTGTACAGCTGGGTGGACTGGGGCTCTGTCTGTAAAGTGTCCTGCCCAAATACACTACCCACCTCCGGTGGGGCTCGAACCCGCAACCACCAGTTTACGAGTCGAGCACGCTAACCACTCGGCCAACGGTCTGACCCGAATTCTACCAAACTATTTAAATACCCCTAACCCTCATACCATTTACCAACAATACCAACATTTAGGTGATTGCAACAACTTAACTATTCTAAACACATTTTTTTTCAGGAACAATTTAAGTAAAGTGTCATCCATAGAACATTCATACCAAGACTCGTTGAAATTAGTCCAATCTATAGGGAGAAGATTTTATAAGTTTTCAAAGTGAAAATTGGCCACGCCTAGCCACGCCCATCTTTATGGGACCATCAAAATTCCATGGACAATTTGAATAAAGGGTCACCTAAGGAATATTGATACCAAGTTTCATTGAAATTTGGTAAAATGAGTTGAAAGTCGAATATTTTAGATTTAAGAGTAAAGAAAAAAAAAAAAAAAAAAAAAAAAAAAAAACGCCCTGCCATGCCCAAATTTAGGGTGCAATCATGAACATGAACAATTAAAGTAAAGAGTCACCGAAGGAACATTCATGCCAAGTATTTTTAAGAGTGGTCAAATGGTTTTGAAAGCGAAGATTTTAAAGATTTTAAAGAGAAAATGAGCCCCGCTCTGCCACGCCAATATTTGGGGTCAAACAAAATTTTTTGAACAATTTAAGTAGAGGGTCACTCAAGGAACATTCATGCCAAGTTTCAATGTAATTAGCCAAATTGTTTGAGAAGAGAAGATTTTAAAAGATTTAAAAGTGAAAATAAGCCAAACCCTGCTACGCCCATATTTGGGGGTCAATCATAATGTCTTGAACAATTTAAGTAGAGGGTTACTCAAGGAACATCCATGCCAAATTTCAATGAAATCGGCCAAATGATTTTGGAGGAGATGATCTTTAAAGATTCTAAAGTGAAAATAAGCCCCACCCTGCCACACCCATATTTGGGGGTCAATTAACTTTTCTTTAACAGTTTCAGTAGAGGGTCACTCAAGGAACATTCATGCCAAGTTTCAATGAAATCGGCCAAATGGTTTGAGAGGAGAAGGTTTTTAAAGATTTTAAAGTGAAATAAGCCCCACCCTGTCAAGCCCATATTTAGGGGGTCGAACAAGATTTCTTGAACAATTTAAGCATTGGTCCCTCAAGGAACATTCATGCCAAGGTTCAATGAAATCATCGGCCAAATGGTTTGAGAGTAGAAGATTTTTAAAGATTTGAAAGTGAAAATAAGCCAAACCCTGCTACGCCCATATTTGGGGGGTCAAACAAAATGCCTTGAACAATTAAAGTAGAGGGTCAGTCAAGGAACATTCATACCAAGTTTCATTTAAATCGGCCAAATGGTTTGAGAAGAGAAGATTTTTAAAGATTTTAAAGTGAAAATAAGCCCCACCCTGCCACGCCCATATTTTGGAGTCAAACAAAATTTCTTGAACAATTTAAGTAAAGGGTCACTCATGGAACATTCATGCCAAAACGTTCGGCAAAATGGTTTGAGAAGAGAAGAATTTTAAAGATTTTAAAGTAAAAATAAGCCCCCACCCTGCCAAACCAATATTTGGAGGTCAAACATAATTTCTTTAACAATTTAAGTAGATGATCACTCAAGGAAGATTCATACCAAGTTGCAATGAAATCGGCCAAATGGTTTGAGAGGAGAAGGTTTTAAAAGATTTTAAAGTGAAAATACCCCACCCTGCCACGCCCATATTTGGGAGGTCATACAAGATTTCCTGAACGATTTAAGTAGAGGGTCACTCAAGGAACATTTCTGCCAAGTTCCTTTAAATCGGCCAAATGCTTTGAGAAGAGAAGATTTTTAAAGATTTAAAATGAAAATATGCCACGCTCTGCATATTTGGGGGTGAATCAAAATTTCTTAAAAAATTAAAGTAGAGTGTCAGTCAAGGAACATTCATACCAAGTTTCAATGAAATCGGCCAAATGGTTTTGGAAGAGAAGATTTTTAAAGATTTTAAAGTGAAAATAAGCCCCATCCTGCCACGCCCATATTTGGGGGGCAAACAATTTATTTTAACAATTTAAGTATACGGTCACTCAAGGAACATCCATGCCAAGTTTCATTTTAATCGGCCAAATGGTTTGAGAGGAGAAGATTTTTAAAGATTTTAAAATGAAAATATGCTACGCTCTGCCACGCCCATATTTGGGGGTGAATCAAAATTTCTTTATCAATTTAAGAAGAGGGTGGCCCGAGGAACATTTCTGAGAAGTTTCATTAAAATCCGCCAATTGGTTTAGGAGGAGAAGATGTTTAAAGAAAAGTTTACGCACGGACGGACGGACGCACGCACGCACGCCGGAAAACGCTATGACAATAGCTCCCTTGCCTTCGGCCAGTGGAGTTAAAAACGAATGACAGGATTATGAATAATTTGAAAGACAGGTGCACAAATTGCACATATCAGCTAAGATTATTTTATTGGTTGAATTTAGTTAAATTCTGGTCGGTAGTCTCTCAAAAGAAGAATTTTCAAGTAAAAGTTTACGAACGGACGGACGCACGATGGACATCCTGTCGTGACAATAGCCCGAAAGCTTTCAGCCAGTTGAGCTTAAAACTACAGCCTGTGTACGGCATTTTTAGAAATTAAAGACACGCACCAAGTGAAAACTTAGACCAGGCTGGGGATTAGCGAAGTCTGATCAGAACCATCCATTAATTTACGTTCTGTTGATACTGTCCCACTCATTTGATTAAGAAAGTAAGCAAATATTTTAGAAGTACACCTTGTGGCGTCCAGGCTGCCTCACGTTTTCGCCTTTGCGCACAAAAAAAAACTGCAAGAAAATTAAAGAGTGTTTCGAAAGAGTAAACACTAGAAAACAAATTGCTTTCGGTATTTCACTACAGAATTGATAATCTCCAAATCTTACGAATAAATATGTCTTTTGTGTATCTATTCTGTGATGTATATTATTACCAGTATAAAACCAGAGGCATTTCTTTGTGGTGCAGGTAATTTAGTTTTCTTATACACTAGAAGCAACTCAATTTAGGTAGAATTACATTTTCTTTCGATTTACTCTAAGGTAGACAACTTACTTTTATGCAACAAATATTCTTAATATAGCAGTATCAGTTATTTCCTTTGAATCACTATTTATTTGATCTACCTCAAATGAGCTTAATCCCCCAAAGAAATATTATTAAACCCATGAAACATATCAAAAAATCACGATTTTTGTAAAGGGTCACCAAAAGATCATTCCTTTGAATTTAGTTGAAATCCATCCTCTTGTTATCATGAATAACATTTTCAAAATTTCATTATATACTATATATTGAAATGAGCCCAGCCCATTAAAGCCATCTTTTAATCCAATCGAAATTCTTTGAAGCAAATTAATAAAGGGTCACCAAAGGACCATTCCTATTAAATCTGCGACATTTGTTTGAAATACTGCAATACATATATTTTTTAGGAAAAATTTCTTGAAGAAAACAAACTACGGATGGACGCACACTTGCACGCACGACAGACACATGCCCATTACATTAACCCGCTGGCTTCCAGAAAGTAAAGTTAATTTCGATTAAGTAAAACAAGGACGATTTTGATACACTTTAGATGGCGGAATACCTCTTGTAAGTTTTCTACTTTTCTTTTCTCCACCACACCTCCCCTGGCTAGAAACCTATAAAATATGATACATAGTATACATTTCACATGCAATGCTGTTCTAAATATTTGTGGCCTATATTTTCCTACTCTTAAAAGTCTATTATAAAATATTTTTAATTACATTTATATCATTTGTTACTGATCATTAATTCCCACGTGACCTGTGACTTCTCTGAGATTTCGTGCCCGCCGCCCGTATCACTGAGTCACGCTAAGAATTTGGAAAGAAGGAAAATATTGTAGGAGCAGAGAAATTTGTAATCATCCCCCCACCTTTTCCTATCTACAATACATTATAATAATATATATGATTTTACAGACGAGTGATGTAATCAAACCATTTTAACATCAAACTCACCTATTCATTAGAAATTTCAGGTATTTTCTCTGGTCCAGAATAACTGTCGTGCACTGGTAACCAATCCTATATAAAGAATTCGTAGAATATATCGTCGGTGCGAAGGCAAAACGTCGTAACTACAGCTTTAATAAAGTTGTAGTTACACATTTTGCTCCTGCAGAGACGAAACAAATTTTACACCGTTACTATGAAATTAGCAGATCGCGATGTCAATCATTATGAAGTGACAAGATATTCTTTTCAACAGACATTATAGAAATAGCATAAAAGAACGCGAGGACACGTTAATGATACATGTGTGCCCTTAAATTCGAGCGTGTGCGCTCAAAGATTGATCGAACATCCGTAATCAACGCGTGTACGCCCAATCTTTGACCGTATGGGTGAAAAGCTCACTCAATTTTTGAGTGTGCAGGCTAAATAAAGTCAGCGCCTTCAGTTTATACGTGCACTTGTAATTCTATTCGCTTAAGAACTTTTTATATGCGAGCATGTTCAGTTTTTTAACGCACACGTCTTAAGCTTTATAAATTAAGTGTACATGCGTTTTTCTAGCGCACACGACTTTGGGTAGACCAATTGTATTTCCGTTTATTTATCGTCGCTACCGTAGCACATGCCGTTATGAACGACGCCCCCAGAAGACGGTTAGTTGTTACGGGGGATAGTGCAAGGATACAGGACGACACTGCTGAGAGCCCCGCCTGGTTCTATAACGTGCTCGATGGATAGCATCGTCACACGGGGCCTCGGTTTAACGTCTCATCCGAAAGACAATTAGTTAGTTAGTTGATATGGTCAGCCCAGGGCTCGAACCCGTAGACCAATTCTGATCGACGTTACATTAAGAATTGAACTTATATAACTTTTGAGATGCCTGCCGATAGAGCATATGAATAAAAAATTCTTGCAATTTCTTGTAACAGTAATCTAGAAACTAGATGAAGTATTATTTTTATGATAACCTCTTATTTCGCGAAACGTTTATGAATCAAATAACCGGCCCAAAACGGCCTTACATGACCTTACACCGGAACTCGTTGACACGGTTTAATTCAAATCGTGCCATAGGTTAGAAACAGCCAGGGGCCGTAAAAGTCATATCCCCAACGAAATCTTAATAGGGGCAAATTTCATTCCCTATTTACCATTCCGTAACTTGGACAAATTACAAAATTAAAATTTTCCAACGTCCTAAAGAACTTGGACAACCGGTATTTACATTCTTGAAAACATCTAAACATTTACATAGGTCATGTAATAACCGTACTCAAGTACTCTAGGTACATGTATATATATTAACTTTCTTTACTGAAGAAATAAAAAATACGCGGTTACCCAACTTCAATACATTTCTACAAACCATTTAATATACCCGTGTATCACGCGCATCTTACTACATTGCACAAGGAAAATTATTTTTTCCTAATTCGCTCATCAATAGGAATATATGTTTCAATTGGCACTATATCCAAAAACTTAAAAGAAATTGGATTCCATGGTGATCATCGTATTTATGAAAGCCCAAAACGGGCAACATGATAATTAATTTCGTTTGGCAGCGGACTTCTATGGCTTAAGCAATATATCGTCGTTGTCGTTCTAAAACGTCGTAACTACAGGTTGAATCAAGCTGTAGTTGCGATGTTTTAGAATGACAACGACGATATGCATTGCGCAAAAACGTAGAACAACAATTAACAAAAGGTAAGAGAAACAATATATATGTTTATTCATTAACGCGATCTCGAAAAACGCTTTAGCTTGACCCCGAACAATAGAAGCGAATTGATTCCATTTTTAATTCGGTTTAAAATGAGCTTCTATACCTAACATACTAACCATATGGCAGGACAATCTATGTTTGTACTACCTTTTAGCATGCGAGACGCGAATGCGCACTGACTGTTTCTACCCTTAGTAACAAATCTCTTAACCCTTTCCCGTTTTTTGAAATTTTAGACTCGTCCAAGTTGAAAGAGCTTGCAGACGACAATAAAGTGGGTGGCAAATCGAAAAGTAACCATTCTACAGCTTAGGAAATATTGTGGGAAAAGAAGAAATTGCTTGTAACAAGCAATTTCTTCTTTTTCCACAATGTTTTCTCAAGTTTAAAATCATAGGGACGTAAAATCCCGGGGTTTTAAAGGAAAGGGTTAAACGACCACATCTATTGACCCTTGTAGGCTTTCGTATTCATGTCGATCACCGAGAAGAGTTTTTGACTTAATGTTAGAAAAAATCTTACTTATATTGTGGAGTAAAACCAAGCTGCCTCATTTCTTCCTCTGACAGACGCCTATAATTGAAGTTAAACTCGGCGTGAAGCGGAAACTGAAATTTAAGAAAGATTAAGTTAGTTCACTTTGGACATGGTCTTTTTCGCTCTATCACGAATACATCCCATTTCCCACCCAAGCCCTCCTTTTACGCCCCTAAATTAAAGAGCTTTGGATAACATTGAGGAAAATGAAGAAAATGCCTGTATCAAGCAATTTCTTCATTATCGGCAATGTTTTCTACCTAAAAAGACAAAATAAATTAAAATTCAATCAACTTGAAATCGTCGTCTGCACCTTCTTTGAATTGGATCAGTCTAAAAATTTGTTCTGTGGGAATGGGTTAAGTCCCACCTGCGAGTTCTTTTTTACCCGGTTTTATGACTTAAACACTTGAACTAGGTCAGAAGCGAGCGTTTTTTCAGTTGTAACACGTCCTTTAACCAACTCCTACACAACAGCGCATTTTGACACCCCTTTAGAAAAGCAATTGGTAAATATTGTGGAAAATGAAGAAATTTCTTACAACAGCAATTTCTCTATTTTCCACAATGTTTACTACCCAAAAAGTTTGAAAAAAAACAAAAAAACAACAAAAATCAAAAAAAGAAAACACAAGCTTAAAATTGTCGTTTTTATCTCCTTTCAATTTTGACGAGTAAAAAATGTTGTCGTCTACTAATGGGTTGAAAAATGCACTTAGCTTAATCTGTCTAAGCGAAGTTCGAGAAGATTTGTTGTATTTTTTTAACAAACGAAGGCTAGTTGAATAGTTGTGATTTTCTGTGATATTTTCACATTGACATTGGGGAAGATTATACAGTCGCTTGATGATATAAATACTACTGTGGCATATATATACAATGTTTTCTACCCCAAAAGACAAATATGTTTTAAAGGTTCATCAACTAAAATTATCGTCTGCAACTTAGTATAATTTTGAACCTTCTTAAATTTTGTCGTCACGGTGGTAATGATTTAATCGTTTCCTGTACAAATCCGGTATTTACATCGCTGTGACTGTATACTAGAGAAAACATTGGCGAAAAAGAAAAAAAAAACTGCTAAAAATAAGCAATTTCTCCTTTTTTCCACAACATTTTTTTTAACCACATTCGATTGTTTCATTTCAAATTGCACCCAGTTTTATTGCCATCTGCAATCTCTTTGAATTTGGACCAGTCTAATATATAAAAAAGAAAAGAAAAACAAACAAAAACCAACAGGAAATGATTAAGAACAGATGATGTACCTTGTCGCCTTCCTTCAATAAATCATATCCCATACATATTATAGCTCCAGCTTCCCCGGCGAGTGGTCCAGTAGCAAGTTCACGGTAATGATCCCAGGAGTTTTTGGCCCATCTCCTGATAAATAAATGTGATCCAGTCGGTCGAGATAACAGAGACCATCACAGAAGTGTGCGAAAAGTGTCGATTGTGATAAGACTGACGTCGCAAGGGTCTAAATCTTTAGATATCTTTTTACAGAATTTCCATTCTATCTTACTATATATTCACCCAATCTTTAAATAACAAACATTGTTGGTTGGCCTATGCTTTATTCGATCTCTTTTAAAATATTTGTTTGAGGAGTTCCATGTTGGCCGGCTGACGGGTCTAAAACTTGCTTCAAATATCACTGACGCATGCACAGTCTATTATCTGATGGCTAACCGTCAACTCCTATTGTGACAGTAAATTATCACAATGTTATTATTCCATTAATAACCCTCAGAAAAAATGACCAGTCGAATGATTTGATTAAGGTTTAAAAAAAAGAAAAAAGATACCAATGGCTTGACGGCGGTTAAATCCCGGCTCCCATTTGGGGGGCGTGGCTTGATCGTCGACGGGCTTAATCATAAATAGTCATTCAAAAGATACTGATGCAGAATGTTTAAAAAAAAAAACAAAAAAAAAACTCGCTCTGTCAATAATGAAAACAGCTATCCCCTACCACGTATATATATATATATATATATATATTTTTTTTTTTTTTCAATTACATTTGTAATTCCAATGTTTGAAAGTGACATATAGGCCCATGGGGCCGGGTGTTCATATATTTATTTTATTTGTTGTACTACATTTCATTATACACATGTCACTATAATAAAATAATTACTTACTTACTTACTATTCCAAATAAATGATTTTAGCTAGCGAAGCGTCAGCTTTTAAAGCTTAAGTTAACGGACAAAATTTTGAGGTCTTCTTAGAGTTCAATCTGCCACTGGAGGCTTAACCACTAAATCCATTGAATGCATACGCCATAAAAAGTAGTTCCTATGTATCTGATAAGAGTCTTCAAAGTAGTTGCAGACGACAATTTCAAATGATTGAGAAATCAAAATATTGTAACGTTCCGACGGTCACCGGGTGATCAGGTTTAGGATGGTGAGGGTTAATAAGATTAAGGATGGACTCCCGAAAAGTAAAACTAATTTGAAATATTAGTTAAAAACACTTAAATTTGGGAAACTAATAATTTGACAAAAACCGTAAATAAGGTTCAGTTATATTTTAATTGAACTAAAGTTAATATTAAAACAAAATTCTATTCCAATAAATAACAAATCAGGGAAGCAAATCGTCAAAGTATCATAACGCTAATCAAGTATACAAAAATAATAAAATCAGTAAACGTTGTGGTGAAAGGAGAACCCGCACTAATCTTACTAAAAATAGAATTAACTTAAGTCCCCTTTCTGAGTTAAACCTAATTGCGCGCAGGCAGTGGTCAGTAAAGTCCAAGTATTAATAGAACATTGATTAAATTCTGTTTTAGTCCGAAACGAGTTAGATGTCAATGTTAAATACTTCAAATGAATTTCACGAGTGCGTAATTTCAGGCTTAAGCTCTAGATAAATTATCAAAATTAAAAAAAAGGAATAACTAAATATAACCGAAGTTCTAACAAAGAAAAATCAAAGTGGAGTCCTCGACTAAGTTGGTGCACTCGTTTATATAGTGCATTTCGACAGAATATGACGTCACTCGGATGATGTTGGAAAACAGTAGATTTTTCGACAGACATGGAAAAAAGTTCCAACACCGTTGTCGGAAGAAATCTCTGAGCGAGACTACAAAAATTTCGACAATAAAGTGCAAAAATGGTGCAAGATCGAGGTAAACACTACGCTAGTTAGAGATTTTCTGAATTATTGACGCCGTATTTACCTAAAAATAGGGGAAAATGACTTTTTTTATTCAAATCTGCCGCTCGAAAAGATTTCAAGAGTGAAAGGTCAACATCGCGTGATGTCATCATTACGATCCCATCATGCAACGCGGACTTTACTGGCCTACTAATGTGTTCCAGCATACAATCTGGGTAAGAGAGCGGGTATGCAATGAGCGCGAGCTCGATGTAGAAATGCGAAATAGATGACAATAAGTTTATTACGCTGCATTAACTGATTCGACTGAGTAAGTTGTGAAAGTAACCAAGAAAACTCGGGCTAGGATGACTGGTTCATTACAATATTAATCTCTCTGGGAGGAAAAAAATGTGGAAAATGAAGAAATTGCTTGTTACAAGCATATTCTACATTTTCCACATTGTTTTCCAGAACTATTTTCTTAATGGACGTAAAAAGGAGGGATTCCGTAGGAATGGGTTAAATCCTTGGTTACTATAAGCCTCATTTATTTATCATGACAAAATTTTACAAAGAAAATTACTAACTAGAACATTGCTTTGCTACCTTACAGTACTTTCAGTGCTTTGATTTATCCTGTCGAAACCGTCGATCACCTTTCTTTTGTCTAAAACGATGACCCACGGACCTCTATAGAGTGTTTAGAAAATAAATGCTTTTAACCCATTCCAACACAGCAAATATTAGACTGGTCCAAATTGAAAGAAGCTGCAGGTCAACAATTTCAAGTTGATGGAATTATAATTTTTTTGTCTTTTGGGATAGAAAACAATGTGAAAAATGAAGAAATTGCTTGATACAAGCAATTTCTTCATTTGCCACAATGTTTTCTAAAGCTTTTTTCTTGAGGGGCGTAAAAAGGAGGGCTTGTGTGGGAATGGGTTAATTTTGACAAATACCTTGTCCTGTAATTAAAATCGGTATGCAATTCGTCTACACATACACGTAATTTCGTAATGCACTTAGCGACCTCTGCGTTTTAAAAGTTCATCACAGTTTTACAAAGTGCCTGATTTCCAGAATTCTAATACATGTACTTGTGATGAATTGCCGTTACATTTTTTCTTATCAGTGACGGACTGTCACCATTCTTTTTAATGCTATTTTTAGATCCCCCCTCCTCCAATATTAGCCATCGACGGTTAAGTATCACAATGAAAAAGAAATGTGTGATGAGTTTGTACGCTCATCAAGAAAAAAGTTTTACAAAAATATTGTTGCATGCAGTTTCTTCATTATCTACATTGGTTCAATCCCAGGCGGCGGCACATATCCTTTCCGATTTATGTCTCTCACCAATGAGTGGATAATCGTAAACCTAAGTAGGATAGAAGCTGGAGGATAGCAATAGATATACAACGTAATGGTAGTACTGGTGCGAGATATACCAGGAATCCAATGTCAGGTGCTCCAGCCGCCGCGATCTATGTCTGAAAAATTATTAAAGGCGGCGTTAAACCACAACATAAAGGTTTTTTTTAATTCCATCAACTAAAAAGCTGTCGTCTGTATTTTCTCAAAATTTGGAAAAGTCTAAAATTTTGTCGTCTGGTAATAAGTGGAAGCCTCACCCACCTTTGTAACTCCTCTTCCTCTTTGCTGGATCCTTTGAAAAACGTCATCAAAAATCCGCCTCCGCTGCCATAAGAGCATGTCTCTGAATAAAACCGATCAGCGACCACTTTAACCCTAGCGTCCGGTAGAGCCAGCTGTATTCTTGTAGCCGTGGATAGGCCCACCACCCCCGCTCCAATCACCGCTATGTTCACTACCATCCTCAGTATTAACCTCGTTAATGATCGAACTTAATCTAGGTCAAGGTTTTAAGCAGCTTATCGCTGCAAAACTGACTATCATCATTATCCTATTCTATTAACCCATTACCACCCAATTCCATATTTTACGCCCATTAATAAAAATGACTTTGGAAAACATTGTGGAAATTGTAGAAATTGCTTGTAGCAAGCACTTTCTTCTCTATCCACAATGTTTTCCATCCAAGAAAACGTAAACATTTAAAATTCCACCAACTTAAAATTGTCCTCTGCAGCTTCTTTTAATTTGGATCTGTATAAAATTTTGTTGTGTGGGACCTATGTTGTGATAGACCTATTCGAATTAACCAATTACCGTAAAAACTCGCTTTCTTACGCATCGAAAAATCATGCATTGGAAAATATTAAAAAAAAAAGAATCTTTTCTACCTCAAATGATCCTTTTTTTTTTTTTATTTCAAACCTATTTTATTTCCTCGTCTATGATCCCTTTCTATATTATTCACTCTTAAACTGCCGTCAAGTTTTGGATTTGCGAAGGGAAAGCAGACGACAATTTTAACTTCATGGGATTCACACTTTGTTGCGTGCCATTAAGAGACAGACAGTCCTTGGAAATGAAGAAATTGCGTGTTACATCATGACAGTAAAATTTTAATCACCCTAATGTTATTTCCCGACACGCTCTGTAAGTCCTGTAGATAAACAAGTTTGAATCAGAGATCAAAGGTCAAGTTCATATTTATAATGACAGACAATATAATCCAGCGGTAATAATGCGTTACCTGATGAAGACCTGACGAAGACCGACTTGCGTCTTCGATCATATATTGTGCTTGAAAACTAAAGGCTGTATAGCCAGAGATTTGTTAATGATATTAGAAATGACCTGCGCACGTGCGCGCCTGGCTTTCAAAAAGGTAAGACAAACAAAGAATATCTTATAATATTTGATTATAACAATATAGATATGGAAACTCAAGTCACATTTTTTGACAACCGAACTGAGAGGGAATCGGTTCGCGTATTCTGATTATGCTCATTTCCAAGATAAGGTAAGATGAATTGAGCTACCGTTTGAGATCTGTATACTACGTATTACGCAACGCATATGTTGCCTACGTCATAGACGAACACTGCTATATAGCTTATAAACCGAACACTGCTATAGCTTATAAGCCTAAAAACCTTAACACGCACGAGTTGTCAGCCTGGTTAGCTCAGTTGGTAGAGCACTTTATTTGTAACCTCAAGATCACGAGTTCGAACCGTTGGCTGACCATATCAAATAACAAACGAATTGTCTTTCGGATGACACGTTAAACCGAGGCCCCGTGTGACGGTGCTATCCATCGATCACGTTAAAGAACCAGGTGGAGCTCTCAGCAGATTCGTCCTATATCCTTGCAATATCCCCCTAAACAACTAACCGTCTTCTGGACGCGTTGCTCATATGAGCATGTTCTACGGTAGAGACAATAAATAAACAGAAAAACACAAGTAAGCGATAGATGCTTATTGTTAATATCGACATATTCGCCCATGAATAAAAAGAATATCCGAACACATGTCTATGTTTGCAAATCTATTAGTTACTTCGTTGAATTGAGATCCCTGCTGTAAGGACACCGTCTAGAGAATGCAATCATTTTCTCGAATTTTTTTTTAAAATACTTGCTACCCATTCATGAATAACAGGACAAATGCTCCAGATTGAATATGGAATCTAATGTGAAGTTATTCCCCGCATAGGCAATCTTTGAAACTAATTTTGACATTTTATTCTAACATGGGACTTACACTTAACATATTCCCACAAAATAACGCTCTTAAACGCCCCTTAATGTTAATCCTTTGGAAATCATTGTGGAAATGAAGAAATTGCTTGTTACAAGCAATTTCTTCATTATTCACAATGTTTTCTATCATGTAAGACTGAGATTTTTAAATTTCACCAAATTTTAATGATCGCCTGCAATTTCTTTGAAATTTGGACTGGTCTAAAATTTTATTGTATGGTAATGAGTTAAACCTATGCAAACGATTTATGTCAAACGGCACCATCTATTCATATCTAGAACAATATTCCAAATCACTCCGAAATAGTTATGGGTTGTTTACGTGTCCTTCTTTGTGTATGTCCGCCAGTATGTTCCTCACTTCTCCTGGACCTTTTTCTGGCCAGTGGCCTTTCTAGAGGCCACATGTTCAATGCAATCTTTGTTTGTTTCGCCCTGATTAAGACAAGATATCTCAACGATTCTTTGGTCACCACTCACCAGGTAAAGGCAACGAGCACAAGTTTTGTATTTATCTTGTGGTCCCTCTATTTAAAATATCTCTTCCGATTTCTTTCAAACTTTATATGCGATCGGCACTGAGATGGAGTCACCAGGTCATAAAGTAAAGTTTTTATGTTAATCCTGTGACAGCTCTTCGGGTCGCATATTTGCAGTTGGGTAGCCTTTGATGAGACAAGGAATCAAATAGGAGTCGAGTAAAAGACATAAATGGATCACAAGAGCAAAAAAAAAAAAAAAAAAAAAAAATGGGGACTTCTAGGTCGCCGGGATCGAATTATGTTTTCATTCAGTGTACACTAAAATTTCTAGTTCATACCGTGTCTATCTCTGCAGATTGGACGAGGTGAATATAGCAGTTATAGAGAAGAACAAATGAGCAAAGTATTTATTTAACAAATGGCCATATATCTGTGAAACATCAATGGACCCTGACAGAAATACGTTATACTTAGGATGACAAAAAAGCTAAAGATTGAACGACTGTCAGATCAGCTGACAAGATGACTCCAATATATCCTCAATATACAGTTTTTGATGATATGAGAGTATGTTTCTGGTGACTCAAAATTTAAGGATGGAATAGTTGGCTTGTGTTTGCTTTAGCATAATTTCAAATGAGGCGCAAAGTATTTGATAACGGTCGATTTATGTCAAAGAAGTTGATGCATAACTCAATTGTCCTGAAATATTGTTAAAAGTGGTGTTAAAACCTATTCATGGTTTCAAGGTGTACGCAATATCATTTTGAAGGGGTCAATAAATCTAGGAGGTTGTGGATTAGCTGTATAAAACCGAGAAAACATATCTATTTTAAAATCAAAGTACTGAAAGTACTGATTGTGGACGTCCCTGTTGGCATAATAGAATGATATGCCCTTTTGGTGTAGAAAATTGCATTTTCATATAGATAATCTGATTAAAGCACCACTTCTCGCCAAGCCCGACTGGCTAAATAAGTTATACAAGACGTTTTAAATTATAGTGTCCTGCGCATGATCCGCAGTTCGGCCAAAAGAGAGGGAATAGTGCCATTGTCACATGAGTTATTTGCTTCTCACCAATGGAAACAGTAAAATTTGTTGAGAACAAATTCTACAAATAATTCCCCAGAATGGAAAAAAAATAGACTAATCTTTTTTGCCTAAAAGCAATAAAGGTTTCCTTTCAATTTTTAGCTGTACAACTACAAGAAATCAGCTGCCATTACAATGTTTTACTTGACCAACGTCTATTGTTGTAACTCGCTGATCAATATCGTTTTTTCTTTCTTTTCTTGTTTCTCTTATAATCAAATGATTTCTAAAATGATTATTATTTAGATAGAAATGTACGCCAAGAAACCAGAAAGCTTCTTCTAGTAAGCCTTGCCAACCTTGCTAAGATTACGCAGTGTACGCTCTCTGGTAGGCGTTATAAAATGTATCGCATAGAAAATATACCTGTTCACTTGTGAAATATCATGACTTGAACGTGCGTTATGGGATAATTACTTTAACCGGAGAAAGACTAAAATGAAAATTCATAATGAAAAACTAGCTTCGTAGCGTTTCCACTTCTCATCAGTCAACTGACAATTATTTGAGTGGTCCAAATCCGAACTAGCTATATATAACATTTTAAATAGCACTATGAAGTTAACTTCAGGTTTCCTCGACGTATCAAGACATGTAGAATGTGACAAGGAATCCTGAGCAATTTGACGCAATTTCCGAAGACCGCCCCAAGGGGATAAACTGGGGTCGAAGGACTGATTTCGTTAGACTTTAAACTACTATATTCCCCCCCCCCCCCGAGTCTTACAACGAATCTGAAGTATTCTTAATGAAGGGTGTCAAGCTCGATCACCATAAACGCTTTCTTGTTTATAGCCATACGATATAATTTAATCAATAATGGATCTTTTGTATACAATTTACGGGCCATCCACAGATTGTCGGAATCTGCTCCCTCGTTACCATTTCGCAAGTTGTGATTAGTTGACTTGCTGTTCTAGCTCATACTGGTGGTAATTAGCTGTTGAATTTACGCGTCAGCATTGAGGGTAGGGCACCCTTATGAATGGGTCTAGCTGGAGCACTGCAAAAGGCAAATTACTCACTTCATTAATGATAGGCGGCGCGTTATTGAAACCGTGACAGCATCTACGCTGAGCGGGCTATAGGTAGGCGTTTTCGTATGTAAAAGGAGTCTTTACGCTTTCTATAAATCATATAGAATCTTGGTATCACGCCATTTTCAAAATATACAGTTGTTTAGAGGAGACAGGTTTTGAATATTAATAAATCGAACCTAATTGTGCACTACTTCTCTTCTAACCTAGTAACATCCTACTGGATTTTCAAAACTGGGTAACAGTGGTGGACGTCGTCTATCTCCACCAAAATTTGCAAGATTTGGATTGCAGCTTAAGCAGGAAGTAAAGACAGGAGTACAAAGATAGAAACACTTTCTTTATTTGGTACAAAGATAGGAACACTTTCTTTATTTGGGATAACACAGTGCTTTATAAGAAATAGTAAGAAACCAATCAATATGCCAATATCTACAGACTTTAACAACAAGATGTGTATGTGGAACACCATGCCTCAGTGATTGACCTTTTTTCGGAAATGTGACCTTGACCTTGTCACTATAGACCTTTATGTCTGCAGTTGCAGATGGAATCTATCACCATGCCAGTTATGAGAGCTGTATGTTGAAAGGATTGAAGTAATATCGAATGTTAAGTTTTTTGGTAACGTTTAACAGACAGACAGACTGGTAGACAGACGAACAACGGTAAAGCAAGATGCCCAGATCTTTTAACGTGGGGCATAAAAAACTCATAGCTTTTAAATAGAGAGCTACAATAAACCAACAAAATATCACTTTATAATGTTTGTATAATACTAATACAACTGCTTATATATGAACCCAACTTGATATGGTATCTAGTAGTCAGTATATCGCTTGTAAGTGCTGTATTGGCAACTAACCCTGTTTGAATTCATAATAACAAACGAACAGAAGACTGATACAAATTCTGATAGCTTCGAACCAATCCTATGAGTGGTAGATGCCACAATTTGCAATATTTTGAATATAAATTGTAATTAACGCTCATGCAGTATGATGAACAAGGTCTAAATATTTAACCCATTCCCACATAATCATACTTTTTTACCAACCTTCAGATAAATACTTAGGAAAACATTGTGGAAATGGAAGAAATTGCTTGTCACAAGCAATTTCTTCATTACCCTAAAACACATATATATTAAATATCCTACCAACTAAAAAATGTAGTCTCTGGCTTCTTTGAATTTGGACCAGTCTAAAATTTTGTTGTGGGTGAATGGGTTAATTTGATGTTGCCATTATAAAGTTAGATGTCAAATATAAGTTTATGACAACAAAATAATGTTATACATTTACCCATTACCAGACAACAAAATTTTTAGACTAATCCAAATTGAAAGATTCTATAGACCACAAATTTAGATTTTTTATAAGTTTCTGGGTAGAAAACATTGAAAAAATACATTAAATGGACTGAAAAATAAGGGGCATGGATACCAATTTGTCTTATTTTAGTATCAAATAAAGTAATTTGTTGCAATTAAAGGGTAATTTACAATTGCAAGTTGAAAATGCAGGCTTATCTGGTGATGGCAATAATGCACTTCTTAACCCATTCCTGCGCAATTATTATGAACCTTAAGAAAAAAGTTCTTGTTACAAGCACTTTCTTCATTATCCACAATGTTTTCTTACCAAAGAGAAAATTTTCTTTTAAATTCCATCCACTAAAAATTATTGTCTCCAACTTCTTTCATCTCACAATGGATTAGAAAAGAATAATGACAATTACACAATTTGATAATATGTAACTTTAACCAATAGGCAAGCAGAGGGCAATACCCAGAAAGTTTATACAGAGCTCATGGATCATGATCATTGAATGAAAATCTAATATTAACATAGCATGCAAATAAAATATTGTTTCATGCATTTAGGTTATTCTGCATAATAACCCATTCCCACATATCCAGCTTCTGGAAGTGCCCAAGAAAAAAGCTTTGGAAAACATTGCGCAAAATGAATAAATTTCTTGTCAAAAACAATTTCTTCATTATCCAGAATGTTTTCTATCCCAACCAAAAAAGATTTTTAAAATTCAACCAACTAAAAACTGTTGCTGCAACTTCTTTGAATTTGGACCAGTTTATAATTTTGTCATCTGGTTATGGGTAAAATACAAGTGTAGATATCCTATACACCTGTTTTTGAAATTTTGGACTGGTCCAAATTGAAAGAGGATGCAGACGACATTGAAAATTGGATACAATTTGAAATGAAATCATCCTTTGTGGTAGACAATATTGTGGAAAAAGGAGAAATTGCATGTTACAAGCAATTTCTTTTTTTCCACAATGCTTTTGCATGTATAAAATCACAATAATTCAAAATCCCAGGTTTGTACAGAAAAGGGTTAAGAAACTATCATATTCAATCTATTTCATAGAAAAAGAATAATAGACTTCTTGGTCTAAATGAAAACGAAGAATAAATTAACAAAGGCAATAAATTAGTTCAACAAAGTAGCACATCAATATGAACATAAATAAATGAACAAATCTCTTAACTGAGATATTTTAATAGAAATCTAACAAACTTTTCATAGAAAAAAATATAAATCTTATTCCCGTCAAAAGAGTAATAGGAATGAAAGCAGACATACAAAACATTTTTATCATCTTATAAGAATGAGTAAGGCTTACTTGAAATTCACTCTTACCCGATCCCATACAATGATGCTTTAGGATGTCCCCCAAGAAAATGGCTTTGTAAATCATTGTGGAAAATGAAGAAATAGCTTGTTTAAAGCAATTTCTTCATCATCTTGTTGCAAGCAATTTCTTCATTATCCACAATGTTTATACCCAAAAGACAAAGTTTTTTAAAATTTCATGAATCAAGAATTGTTGTCTGCAACTCCTTTCAATTTCAGCCACAATTTTATTTTCATAACTAATATTTATCTTTCTGGGTAGAAAACATTGTGGGAAATTAAGAAACTCCTTCTTACAGGCCATTTCTTCAAAATCGACACTGCTTTCCCTAACGTTTTTCTTGCAAGGCAGAATTTTGAGGGAATGGTCTAACTGTTGTTAGTTGCCAACCCATCTCTTGTTTGAGACATCAAGTTTGATATTTTAGAAATTTTAGAAAACTCTGAGCCTCTATCAACTCACATTCATAATATGGACTTTTAAATAAGTTACAAAAACGTTTTTCAGTAAAAAATTATCATCAATGCCTCGTCTCAAGTTAACCAATTCCCACACAAATCTTAGACTGGTCCAAATTCAAAGAAGCTGCAGACAACAATTTAAAGTTGATGGCATTATAAATTCTTTCGTCTTTAGGGATACAAGCAAATTCTTCATTTTCCACATTGCTTTCCAAAGCTTTTTTCTTAAGGGTGTTAAAAGAAGGATTGTGAGGGAATAGGTTTACCTGATATTTCAATCTCCTTATGATTGTATCTGATAGATTCAAACTTTGCCACTCTAAAAATTGGTAGATATTTCCTTGCATTTTTGCCCCTAGTTTGCACAAATCTCCTTTTTTCTAGTTTGGATTCTAGCCCTAAGATTACAAAAACTCCTTTATTCCTAGCTTGAATTCATATAAATGCCCAAGAATTGAACACAAATTTCATAGTATATCAAGAATATTCACTAAAACAAAGTCAGACTTGTTTTAAATTATTTTAACAATTCAGAAGAAAGCTAAGAATATTGTGACAATAGGATATTTTTGTCTTATAGATACACTAAAACGTCAAAGGTTCGAAGCGCAAAGGACTGGGGAATCTTTTACGAATTAAGCGTAGTATGAACAAAACGGAGAACAAGAGGTCGGCTGTTTGAGATACACAGAATCTGACATGGTCTTGTTCTGTCTTCCATTTAGGAATTGATTCTAAATTTGTTATTTTTTCTACACAAGACCTGCTGATATTAAATGAGGATTACATGAAAATACATTAAAAATTACTTGTCTTGTATTTTTTATGCTTTTATATCTGTGTTAATTTTTGGCATTTTTTAAACACAGTGTTTGTATCAAATGGTAGACTCCATCTGAGTGATTTCCCTTTACAATACATTGGATCAAATCACTCTGAGTATTCTATCATCAAATCATAAAATGAAGGACAGACGATTGTGAAGAAAGCAACTGCTGAAATAAAATAAAGTACTAGAATCTCTAAGTGAGCAATAACACCCATACTAATGAGATTGCGTAAATTTAAAGTAAAATTTCGGAGATAATTACGAGAATCTTTATTCGATTAATTACCCACCTTACAAACCAAACAGCCCCTCTTAACTTAAGGTACATGATAACACATAATTATCATATAGAATAGCAGGTGTGAAAATCAAGGTAAGTGGTGATTGGAGACAATTAGTTTATTACACCTAAGAATTAAACATAGGAGTTTGTGCTATAATCATACTTTTGGGACTTGAAATAGCCTACTAACTACGAACCACTGACATTCGAAGAGTTTTCTAACAAAGATAAAGAAGGAAAAGGATCGGGACAGCGTAAATTATACGAACGAACAGATACCTACGAACCAGTGACGTTCGAATTAACGAGGTTCTACTGTACTTTCCTTTCCTCTCTCAATGCTTTCTACCCCTAATTCATTACACTCTGAAGAAATACACTTATGGAAACTTTTCTGGAAAAGGAGAAATTGCTTGTAGCAAGTAATTTCTCTTCTCTTACAATGTTTTCTACCCTATTTTGTACTTAATTTCCAATTTTAGAGCAATTTGAAATAGTGTCAGCAACTTCCTTGAATTTGGACCAGTCTAAAATTTTGTCGCCTGTAAATGGGTTAGCTTATACTAATTATTTTTGTCTTACATGACACACATTTATAAGACATCCACAGCTTTCATTTATTTAAACCAGTCTATTTTTTCCTACAGTTTGTGGTTAGGCTGAATTCATTACCACACCATCCCCTTTATCACATTTGATGTATTGAAGAAAATTTGGCAGTAGAAAAGGTTGTGAGAAAAGGAGAAATTGATAGTTACAAGCAATCCTCCTTTTCTCACATGTTTCAAAGCCTGACCATTTTTGTTTGTTTGTTTATACAAACTTAAAACATTATCTGCAATTTCTTTGAATCTAGACCAGTTGCAAATTTTGTTGTCTGGTAAGGGCTTAATTAAGCAAGCACCATTCCATTGTTTCATGTATCAGCAGCAGCATGTTAAAGTTTTAGTCTCTTTTCCTCGGGTAAAACTTCATCCTCCAAACCTCTTTTCTCCACCCTACAAATATAATTTCTAAATTAAATGACCCCCTTTTGGTCCCCATTTTAGGCCCCCCTGACCTCCAGCCTTTTAATTTTCACAAATCTGTATAATCAGTACCAAATGATGCTTTTCACCAAGTTAGTTTGAAATTGGCTTAGTACTTCATCAGAAGAAGATGAAAATGTGAATTATTTAACATGATGAACTTTGACCTCTGGGTGTGGCCCCATACATGACCCCAGGGACATGAATTTCACAATTCAAAATAAAACCTGTCCTAGTTGTCATGCACACAGAATATTTAAGCTCTGGCATTAACGGTTTATTAGAAGAAGATTTTTATAGAAGTACCAAAAATTACCCCTTTTTGCCCCCTATTTGGGCCCCTTTGACCCCCAGAACCCCTATTTTCACAAACTTGAATCGGCATCCCCCAATGATGCTTTCTACCAAGTTTGGTTGGAATCCCCCCAGTAGTTCTTGAGAAGAAGATGAAAATGTTTAAAAGTTACCAAAAATGAACCCCTTTTGGTCCCCATTTTAGGGCCCCCTAACCCCCAAGCCTTTTAATTTACACAAAACCGAATGACCATTACCAAATGATGCTTTTCACCAAGTTTGTTTGAAATTGGCTTTGTACTTCATCAGAAGAAGATGAAAATGTGAATTTTTTAACATGATGAACTTTGACCTCTGGGTGTGGCCCCATACATGACCCCAGGGGCATGAATTTCACAATTTATAATATACCTGTCCTAGTTGTCATGCACACAAAATATTTAAGCTCTGGCATTAACGGTTTATTAGAAGAAGATTTTTAAAGAAGAACCAAAAATTACCCCTTTTTGCCCCCTATTTGGGCCCCTATGACCCCCAGAACCCCTATTTTCACAAACTTGAATCGGCATCCCCCAATGAAGCTTTCTACCAAGTTTGGTTGAAATCCGCCAAGTAGTTCTTGAGAAGAAGATGAAAATGTTTAAAAGTTAACGGACGATGACGGACAAACGATGATTGCAATAGGTCACCATGACCATTCGGTCAGGTGACCTAAAAAGCCCCTATTGTCATACTTGAATGAATGAACCTCATTATGTTTGCCTGGACACACACACCTTAGGGATGGTTGAACGGATGGATATATGAATTGACAGAATATGGTGACCCCAATATACCCCCTCTACATAATGTGAGTGTGTCTGGCGGAGATACAAATATTTTCATTATCTTTCATGACCATTTTTATTTGATGAAATATACTTCATACATACTCTGGAAAACATTCACAGACTTTTATTGCACAAGAGACATTTTTTAACTCATTCCAACTCAATCCCTCCTTTTTACGCCTCTTAAGAAAAAAACTTTTGAAAACATTGTGGAAAATCAAGAAATTGCTTGTATCAAGCAATTTCTTCATTATCCACAATAATTTTATCCAAAAAAGTGAAAAAAATAGAATTCCATCAACTTGAAATTGTCGTCTGCATCTTCTTTGAATTTGGACCAGTCTAAACTTTTGTCAAGTGGGAATGGATTAAGTGAACTAGAGTAGGGCTGTCTTAAAAACAAGAGGCCCATAGGGCCTTATCAGTCACCTGAGTCCAAAGAGCACAAAAACAAATAAGAGTACACCAGATTATGCTACATACTAAATATCAAAGCTCTAGCCTTTTAGTTTGGGAGAAGAAGATTTTTAAAAGTATTCACTAAACAAGCCTTAGTTAAACTTTGGACATCTTGGAACCGGCTAATTCTGACCCTGGGGCCATAATTTATACAATCTTGATGGAAGTCCACGAGGTGATGCTACATACAAAATATTAAAGCTCTAGAACCTCCTGTTTGGGAGAAGAAAAGTATTAAATTTTCACTATATAAGCCCTATGTAAAACTTGTGACATCCGGGAATGGGCTTATTATTATCCTAGGGCCTTAATTCATACAATATCAATAAAGATCCACCAGATGATGCTACATACCAAATATCAAAGCTCTAGGCCTATTTGTTTGAGAGAAGAAATTTTTTACAAATTTCAGTATATAAGCCTTTGTTAAATTTGTGACATCCAGGAATGGGCTAATTTTAATCCTGAGGCAATAATTTTTACAATCTTGATAGAAGTCCACCAGATGATGCTGTATATCAAATATCAAAGATCTAGGCCCTCCTGTTTGGGAGGAGAATATTTTTAAAAATTTCACTATATAAGCCCTTTGTAAAACTTGTGACATCCGGAAATGGGCTAATTCTATCTCTGGGACTATGATTTATACTATCTTGATAGAAATTCACATGATGCTACATACTAAATATCAAAGCTCCAGGCCCTCTAGTTTGGAAGAAGAAGATTTTTGAAATTTTCACTATATAAGCGCTTTGTAAAACTTGTGACGTCCGGAAATGGGCTAATTTTGACCCTGGGGTTATAATTTACACAACACTGATAGAGGTCCACTAGATGATGCCACATACCAAATATCAGAGCTGTAGGTCTTTTGGTTTGGAAGAAAAAGATTTCAAAGTTGTCAGTATGTAAGCTTATGTATACCACACTGCCTATACCACAATGTGATTCAAAAGGTACCCTGCTAGCATTTCTGTTAGTCTTGGGAACAACCAAGCCTCAAGGGGGCAGGTCAGGGCTCTATGGGGGTGGTCTATGACCTGAAGCCCAGATTCTTTCAGATATTTCCTGTTTCACATATCATCAGTGTGCAGTTTGCATTTCTGATAGAATTCAACAACTTAACACTTTCCCATTTCTTGAAACTTTAGACTGGTCCAAATTTAAAGCAGATGCAGACAACAATAAAAAGATGTGTTTGTGAAACACTATACCCCCAAAACAGGAATTCTTTAGAAACAGGTGATTTTTATTGTTATTTCTCTTTTTTTTAGGGAAAAGGGTTAAAATCTTGACCTTGATAAAATGACCTTCCCCAGTTGCGCCTTGTTGAGACTATCTACATACCAAATATTAGCATTGTAACTTAATCAGGGTTGAAGTTATAGGAAAATGTTTTGTTGGCAGGTTAAGTATTGCAGACAGACAGACAGACGGACAAACAGACAGACGGACACTGGTAAAACAATATGAACCCGATCTATCGATGTGGGGGGCATAAAAATTTGATGTAATTTGAAATGAAACCATCCTATGCCGAAGAAAATATTGTGGAAAAAGGAGAAATTGCTTGTTTCAAGCAATTTCTTCTTTTTCCACAATGTTTTCTCAAGTATAAAATCACAGCAACGTAAAATCCCAGGTTTGTACAGGAAAGGGTTAAGTAAGAATACTTTGTAAAAACATTGTAGTTACAGATTTACCTTTCCAGACTGGAATTTAAAGGACTGAACCATTTGAATCAAAGAATATCGCATACAACAAGTGAAAGGATGTTTATGACCGCACCCAGTGTCAGGTCTGTCGCCCTAAGATGAAACGCAAACCTTACTTCTAGCCTTGGAATCAGGTGATGATAATTCCAGGCTTCACCATCTGTAACTTTTTATATGAAAAAAATGTAGGTCATATTTATCACATTATTTCATAACTTGCGATGAAAGTCTAACTCGACTTTGTTTCTGCTTGTAAGTGAGCAAATGGGGCATCTAGCGTGTATCATGTAACACTTATCCCTTTCCCGTTTTCTTTTAAAATTTTAGACAGTACCAAATTGAAAGAGGTTGTAGACGACAATGAAAATTGGATGCAGTTTGAAATGAAACCATCCTTTGTGGTAGAAAATATTGTAGGAAAGGAGAAATCGCTTGTTACAGGCAATTTCTTCTTTTTCCACAATAAGATCCCAGTGATGTTAATTCTCAGGTTTGTACAGGAAAGAGTTAATGAATAAATGCTCCTTAATTCTTCTATCTCTTGCACTGTATAACATACATCTTCCTCAACATTTTCAACAGAGCAACGTTCTTTCTCTCAAATTGGAAACAGGCCTACCGACTTGAGGGTCATTTTCAACTGACTCCCCATTCATTAATACAAAGTACACACTGTAGCATATTTTAACCCATTCCCACACAAGAAAATTTTAGACTGGTCCAAATTGAAATAAGATGCAGACGACACTTTAAGGTTGATGAAATTCTGAAACTCTTTGTCTTTTGGGGTAGAAAACATTGTGGACATTGAAGAAATTGCTTGAAACAAGCAATTTCTTCTATGTCCACAAGGTTTTCCAAAGCTTTTTTCTTGAGGGGCGTAAAAAGGAGGGCTTGTGTGGGAATGGGTTAAAGCATCATTCCCATTAGCCTTTTGCAAATCAGCTTAATTTCTGTTAGCGGAAACTGCAGCTGTACTCTAACCTTTTGATTTATCCACTATTCACAGTTTTTCAATCCAATTTGTACACTTTATTTCATTACAGTGAATAAAACCATGCATTGAAAACACTGAGCAAAGCACAGGTGGATCTTGTACACCACTTACTGTGAGACTGTTCAAAAGAGGAATAACTAGAACACAAACTAATAACTTGACCTTTGACCTCCATAGTGCAAAAACAATAGGCTACTTCCTTTGGTCACAAGTAACAATTGTATGAAGTTTGACCTTCATGAACAAAACAATAGGGAACTTCCTTGGGTCATTAGCAACAATTGTATGAAGTTTCAAGGTTGTAGGTCTATTGGTTCCTATGTTAGAGCCCAAAAATGTCTTCAATCTGTGACCTTGACCTATGACACATGTGACCTAAAAACAATGGGGCATTTCCTTAGATCAGTGGCATCAAATGTATGAAGTTTGTAGGTCCTTTAGTTCTTGAGTTAGAGCATGGAAACAAAAAAGTCTCTGGATGGACGGATGAAAATACAGATAGACAGACATGGTGAAACTAATATACCCCCCTATACTTTATAGTTGGGGGCATAATAAACACATTAAATGTGATGTCATTCTGTAGCTCTGTTATTTGTATTGTAAAATGATCATTCCTGGTCATCTTTTAACACAAATTTTTAATTTCATCTAATCAAACCCCTGTCATCCTGTAAAATTTCCTTCTTTCAGAATTACATTACAAAAGAGCTGAGAACCAGTTGTGGGTAAAATAAACAAATCTGGCATGGAAAAAGTTGAACGGGTTGTGTAGACTAAGATCAGACTGAACCTAATCCAACCAGATAACTGATATTTTAATCCTTGTCATGCTGCACAAAATCCATTCTACATAATCCCCATTAAAATAAAAAGGCTGAGAGCACTGGAAGGATTTATTGTGGTTCATTTTTTTGCTTGAAAACCAATGCTATAAACAACTATGGCTTAAAAACAGACAAACAGGAAGTGCAGACACAGATCAGACTACACATATGTGCAGACTGATCTTTATTTACGCCTCCTGTCAAGACAGGAAAGGTTTAGAATGAGAAAGTTCTAAAAAATGTCCTGTATTTCTCAATACATCAAACTTACTTAGTCTCCTCGGTGAAGAACATTATCTATTGTATATAGGTATCTAAGCAAACTAAGCAAAATCACACCTACAGTACTTGACTAGGCAAAACAACACTTATCTAAGTTCCTCTGTTTGTAAAACATTCACAAACACCTGCAGTAAACTGGTGTCTATATATGTTGAATGAAAAATGCACCATCACACTTACCTAGGTTCCTCTGTTTGTAGAACATTCACAAACATCTGTTGTATACTGGTGTCTGTTTTAAACTGAACAAAATCCTCGCTGTCTACAGATTCTGCAAATACAGATGAATAATATACATCATTGACAACATACATCATGATCAAATATCTCTTCCTTTTATACACATAAAGTTATAATTTAAACTAGTCTGTTAAATGGATAGATACAAACTCTAATCTTTTTATCAACAAAACAGAATACAGCTTTTCAAACCAAATATGTGAAAGGAAACAAGAGCACAGAATGAACACAAATTTGATATTATGTTAACCCTTCTCATGCTGAACCCGGAATATTCCGGTTTTGGCAGTTGGTGTAGACTAAGATCAGCCTGCACTTATGTGCAGGCTGATCTTAGTCTATACCTCTTGCTTGTACTTTTCCTGCCAGAGTTGTTTATGAAGTTGATTTCTAAATAAAATATTGTTTTTTTAACAAGTTCTATCAATGCTTTCAGCCCTTTGATTTGACAGCAATTCAGTAAGGTAATTTAGACAGCATGACAAGGGTTAATACAATAACTGTTCAGCCGAAATATTATGCCAAAGTGACTGGAAGAGACCCTCTATTACCTAATAGTCAAGCTAGAAATTGCTGTCTATTTGGGTGGAAATACAAGCAATTCATTCATTATCCAAAATGATTTCCAGAACTTTTTTCTTTTGAGGGGTGTGAACAGGGTTGTGTGGGAATGGGTTAAAATAAGTAAAAGTTGTGCATAGGTATTTTGTATATTTAATTTACTTACCATCAGCGACACCCTGTGCTAACTTTAGTAGTTGCTCTTGTCCTAAGAGCTTCATCCGTTTAGTTTCATCGTCTTCAGAGTCAAAACTGGCTTGTGTGCTCTCTTCTTTAGTCTATAAGAAATGGGATATAAACATTTTTCTGTACATAGAGAGTACTGTATACTGGAATAGTAATGAAAAAACTAGACATTGTCGCAAAGCGTACTATTACCCCACCACCCCCAACAGTGCTTGTCCATATACAAGTGCTATCCGCCAAAGGGCCATAACAAAAAATGGACTTAATTATTAAAGGGCCAGAATTAGTCAAAAATAAATGGACCATAACCAAATTAGGATATGCACATGTCTGACTTATTACGAGTGTTTCTGTGAAATTTGAATCAAATCTGTCCAATGGTTGCTGAGAAATTGTGCATACACCATTTTTCACCAAAGGGCTGAAACTCCATCAAAAATCAATGAACTGTAACCAAAATAGAATATGCACATCTCTGCTCGATACTGATTATATCAGTGAAGTTTACATCAAATCAGTCCAATGGTTGGCGAGAAATTGAGCAGACACAAATAAGCTACAGACAGACAGACAAATCGACACACCAACTGACCGTCAAGCTGACTCCTATATACCCCCAAACATAGTTTTGTGGGGTATAAAAATTAGGCTATGCAAAGATGAGGGTTTACTGAAATTTATTCAAACACTAAAACTGCTTTACTTTTCATAAAGACAGTTTACCATTATTTGTTGCTTTTAGATTCAAATATTGTCATGCTGATCCTGGCATATTTCTGTATTGACAATAGCTGTGGCAGGAGTAGAGACTAAGATCAGCCTGCACAGATATGCAGTCTGATCTTATTCTACACAACCTACTTGTTCTTTTAGTGTTGAGCAAATATTTGAACAAAAAGTAGATTCAAATTTAAAATTTGATAAATGTTCAAAATTTTGTGAGGAAAGGATAAATATTCAGCAGGACAAGGGTTAAAATGATACTGACTGAGGAACTGGGGATTATTCCTAATTTCTAACTTTTCAATTTCAGATTTAACCCATTCCAACACAGCAAAATTTTAGACTGGTCCAAATTCAAAGAAGCTGCAGACGACAATTTCAAGTTGATTAAATTTTAGATTTTTTTTGTCTTTTTGGATGGAAAACATTGTGGAAAATGAAGAAATTGCTTGATACAAGCAATTTCTTCATTTTCCACAATGTTTTCAAAAGCTTGTTTCTTGAGGGGCGTAAAAAGGAGGGATTGAGTGGGAATGGGTTAAGTTCAGACTTAAAGCCTAACAATGACTATCTTTCAGTCCTACTATCAAATATCTGATAAAAAATAAATCTTTGACAAAGATATTAGATTACCATGACAAAATTTTGACAGGTTAGTGCAAACATTTTAATTGTCTATACATTGTATAGACGCTTTTTGCACTAACCCACCAGTTTGACTCATATTTTAAAAATCTTTTAGGAGAGAATCCATGTAAGAAATGAAGAAATAATATGCAAATTGCTTTCTCTAATTCTGGAATTATCTAAACACTATGATTTCACATTTACAGGGTTTTATCACAACACTGACACATTATGCGACCATACAGGCTGGTTAAATCAGTAAGAATCATCAAAGGAATATTTCTGCAAAGTTTGGCTAAATTTGGCCTAGATGAAGGTGATATCTTTTAAACTGTTATCTATATCTTAGATTGGTCCAATATCAAAGATGTTGCAAATTCTATTTGATGAACTTTTGGATTTTTTTTAAACTTTTCTGGTAGACAACATAGATGGTAATGATAAATGTCTTTTAACAAGCAATTTCTTCTTTGTCAACATTGTTTTCCAAAGCTTTTTCCTTGGGGGGATCAAAAAGCTTCATTGTGTGGGAATGGATTTAAGAGTTCAAATTTTATAAAATTTCCTCTCTTGCCATATCAATAATAAAAATGTCACAACTTTTATCAAGAGGGTCAATGGCCCTAACCCAGTCCTGAGTGTGCTCAACTTTAGAACTAATCAAAGTGTAAGTGACTTATTCCAGCTAAAAGTAACCTGTCATCAAAATCTCGTATACTAAATCATTAATGAAAAGACATTTTTACAAAGTTCCAAATGCATTCTTCAACTTCCAGGATACAACATGGTAGTGTTCAAGTCTAAATTGTTCTAAGAAGAAAATAATGGTTTAGATTTCTCATCATATTGCAACTCATTATATTTGACTAGCCATTGGTCATTGAAATTGTGGGGTTTTTTTTTTTATTTTTCTGGTCAGCCGAGTTGTTTATTTCAGGTGCTTCAGCCCATGAAAATTTGCCGAAACATTTCCTAAGAATATGCGACTTCCGAGGTTGACAAAGCCATACATGAGCCATTAGAACTTGGTTTGGGCTCAGGAGAAACTATGGCATCATC
The DNA here is from genome assembly GCA_946902895.1 of Fragum fragum. Classification (NCBI taxonomy): domain Eukaryota; kingdom Metazoa; phylum Mollusca; class Bivalvia; order Cardiida; family Cardiidae; genus Fragum; species Fragum fragum. The sequence continues at coordinate 51,919,666 of OX336373.1, read as the reverse complement.
TAACTTTGCTTTTATTGCAGTAAACTCTCTAAACAAGAGGACCATGATGGTCCTAAATCGCTCCCCTGAGTATGATGGTTCATGGATTTATGATAAATACAAAATATCAAAGCCTTCTGTCTAATTATTTTGGAGAAGATGTTTGAGGATTTTCTCTTTTAATCCTAGGTATATTGATGATCCTGCCATAAACCATAAACCTAATTTCCTGAATAAGGCAATGCTTTGAAGTATAGACATCAATACTTACCAAATATAAAAGCTCTTGACCTAATGGTTTAGGAGAAGAAGGTTTTCAAATATATCATTCTTTATTCCTATCAAAAATTGGGGATTGCACAGAAAAGGGCTAATTTTCAGAATACAGTAATTCTTTGAAGAATTTTGGTAAAGAGTCAATAGCTGTGTATACATACCAAATATAAAAGCTCTAGGCCTAATAGTTAGGGAGAAGAAGATTTAAAAAGATTTCCTTCTTTATTCCGTTGTAAAATCAGGGATCACACAGAAAAGGGCTAATTCTCAGAATACAATTATCTCTTTAAGTATTTTGGTAAAGGGTCAATAGATAATTCCTACTTAAATCCATTGAAAAATCAGGAATTCCCACAGAAAAGGACCAGTTAGTATTTTGGGAGAGGGTCAATAGGTGATGATAAATACAAAATATCAAAGCTCTAGGCCTTATGCTTTGGGAGAAGCAGATTTTCAAAGATTTCCTTCTTTATTCCTTTGTAAAATCAGGGATCACACAGAAAAGGACAGAAAAGGGCTCATTTTCAGAATACAGTAATTCTTTGAAGTACTTTGGTAGAGGGTCAATAAAGCCTTATGGTTTTGGAGAAGAAGATTTTCAAAGATTTCCTTCTTTATTCCTTTGTAAATTCAGGGATCGCAAAGAAAAGGGCTAATTTACAGAATACAGTAATTCTTTGAAGTATTTTGGTAGAGGGTTGGTAGGTGATGATATGTACCAAATATCAAAGCTCTTGGCCTTATGGTTTAGGAGGAGAAGATTTTTTAAAATTTCCTTTGTAAAATTAGGTATCACACAGAAAAGGATTAATTTTCAGAATACAGTAATTCTTTGAAGTTCTTTGGTAGAGAATCAATAGGTGATGATACATACCAAATATCAAAGCTCTAGGCCTTATGGTTTGGGAGAAGAAGATTTTCAAAGATTCCATTTTTATTACCTTGTAAAATCAGGGACGTCACGGAAAAGGGCTAATTTTCAGAATACGTTAATTCTTTGAAGTATTTTGGTAGAGGGTCAATAGTTGATGATACATACCAAATATCAAAGCTCTTGGCCTTATGATTTAGGAGGAGAAGATTTTTTAAGTTTTCCATTGTAAAATCTGGGATCGCAAAGAAAAGGGTTCATTTTAAGAGTACAGTAATTCTTTGAAGTACATGTATTTTGGTAGAGGGTCAATAGGTGATGATATATACGAAAATTCAAAGCTCTAGGCTTTATGGTTTAGGGGAAGAAGATTTTTTAATAATTGTTTACGGACAGACAGAAGGACAAACGGACAGAGGGACACCGGACAATTAAGGATCACAATAGCTCACCTTGAGCACGTTGTGCTCAGGTGAGCTAAAAAAGTAAAAAATCAGGGATTATTTTTGGGTGAGATATTGAGAGATTGTCTCATTTTTCTGCCAGAAATCTCATTGAAACTCGCTAAATGAGAGAAAAATCTCAAAGTAAAATGAAATTTAGAGAAGGATTTGGTAAAATTTCTCACTAAAAGTTCTTAATTTGTCATGAAATTTGGCTAAATGAGAAATTTTTGCAAATGATATTCTGAGCCAGAATTATCCCTGGAAAATAGTCTTGGGACACATTTTAGTTTGTTCCATTGCTCATAAACATGTGAAAAAGTTTGATTAATTCAATGACAATTTACAAAGTGCAACACAGATCTATATCTATTTTATTTTGGATTAGGCTAAATCGCTAGTAGAAACTTGAGGAAGCCAGATTCTAGCTGACTTTTTAATTCAAATCATATTAACCCTTTCCCGTTCAAATATGGGATTTTACGTTCCTGTGATTTTATACCTGAGAAAACATTGTGGAAAAAGAAGAAATTGCTTGTTACAAGCAATTTCTCCTTTTTCCACAATATTTTCTACCATATAGGATGGGTTCATTTCAAATAGCATCCAGTAGTCATTGTCGTCTGCAACCTCTTTCAATTTGGACTAGTCTAAAATTTCCAAAAACAGGAAAGGGTTAATTTGTCACCTTCGGGCCATACAATTTGATTTTCTGCTCCATCAGCTATTTTGAGGGCAAACAGTAAAAGGGGCAGAACCCTGAAAGAATGGTTGGCAAAGTAAGATGGACAGTGGATCCAGATTGATCCTGATAACTTCCTTTGAGAATTGTGTGCTCCAGTGAACTAAAACTAATGTATCAAACATACCTGATCAATTTCCAGATCTCTTGTTAGAGACTTCAAAGTGTAACTCACAGGTTCTTCCTTGATTAAAGTGTCTTCTGAAAATATAGTAGAAATAGTCCTTTCTAATTTCATGATAAAGTGCTCAACTTATTACCAGACAACACATCTGGACTGGTGCAAATTGAAAAGAGTTGCACACAAAAATTTAATGTTTAAGAAATTTTTAGATTTTTGCAACTTTCTAGGTGGAAAATATTGTTGAAAATGAAGATTTTCCTTGTGACAAGCAATTTATTCATTCTACACAATGTTTTCAGAATGATATTTCTTGAGGGGTGTCAAAAAGTGTCATTGTGTAAAAATGGGTTAAAGTTCAAGTGGAATATCAAAATTTATACTTCAACATTGTGCAGGATCGGATATCATCTGTGGATAACACTTGATAATGTCAGTATGAATTATTACTGCTATATTGACATCATTGTATGTAAACTATAGTGAAAATGATTTTGCCATTTCCAGCCTCTTTAACCCATTACCAGACAACAAAATTTGGACTGGTCCAAATTGAAAGGAGTTGCAGATGACAATTCAAAGTTTATGAAATTTTAGATTTTCAGCTTTTTGGGTAGAAATCATTGTGGCAAATGAAGAAATTGCTTGTCACAAGCAATTTCTTCATTTTCCACAATGTTTCGAAATTGTTTTTCTTGAGGGGTGTCCAAAAGTGTCACTGTGTGGCAATGGGTTAAACCATTCCCATTTTCCTTTTGGAAAACATTGTGGATAATGAAGAAATTGCTTGTTACAAGCAATTTCTTCATTAACCACAATGTTTTCTACCCCAAACAACAAAGATTTTTATGGAAAAAAAAAATTCATCAACTTAAAATTGTTGTATGCAACTTCTTTGAATTTGGACTGGTCTAAAATTTTATTGATTGGTTCTGGAGCTGTCTACCACAAAAGAAAGAACAGAAAGACCATAATGGTCCTATATCACTCACCTGAGTCTGATGGCTGAAGGCTTTATGATATATAGAAATTATCAAAGCTCTATGCCTAACGGTTTTGGAGAAGATTTTTAAAGATTTCCCCCTTTCATCCTAAGCAAATCCAAGGTCCCACAACACAGGACTAATTTTACGAGTTGAATCATTCTTTGAAGTATTTTGGCAGAGAGTAAATAAGCAGTATTTATACCAAATATCAAGGCTCAAGGCCGTTTGATTTGGGAGAAGAAATCTTTTAAGCTTTCCTTCTTTATTCCTATGTAAATCTGAGATCACACAACACATGGCTGATTATTAGAGTAGAGATGATTTTAAGCAATTTCAAAGTAAAACAAAGATGTAAACATAATTTTCTCCTTATATTCTTATACTCTTATATTCATCTTTTTAAATTTTTAGAAGGAAAATGATGTTATCTAACACTCTATATTTGGAACCATACTTGATACTCTCAGATACAAATTTCTCTATTGTCATGTGCAGTCTTCTAGGTACACCAAGTATGTATTTTCTCTAGACATTTGTATGTAAAAAATTAAAGGAAAAAATAAAAGGAAATATTGCATGTGACAAATCACTTTTTCTTTTCAAGGATATTTTAACCAATTACATTCATTTTCTTAATAATTCAATTCTAATTCAGAAGCTTCCATTTTATAACTGGCAATAAATTTCTTTAATCATCACTGTCTTTGTTTTAAGGTAAATATTGTTCTCTTTTGAGTAGATATTCTTTAGAAATTGAAAAGTGAGTCGGTTGTATCAATGAAATATGATTTCATTTGCATCTTCATATCAAAATAATAAACAAAAAAAGACAAGTAGTGAATACAGGTTTAACCCATTCCCACATGATAAAATTTTAGACCAGTCCAAATTCAAAGAACTGCAGACGACAATTTTATGTTGATGAAATCTTTAAAATCTTTGTCTTTTGGGGTAGAAAACATTGTGGATAATGAAGAAAATTGAGAAATAGTGTAACAAGCAATTTCTTCATTTTCCACAATGTTTTCCAAAGCTTTCATACCAAGGGGCGTTTAAAAGCGTCACTGTGTGGGAATGGGTTAACATGTTACTGCTTATATTTGCTGTCTGCTTGCAGTTTTTTCCTTGTAAAAGAGATAAGTTATATCACTGTAATCTTGAGCTAATATCTTACACAGGGATTTGGAAATACGAATTTTCTCTACTTGTCAATGGACAAGTAAAATGCGATTTTCTACTTGTCCAGGATCAAAATGGACTTGCCCGTGATAAGATGAAGAACATAAATTTTGAGAAAACATTATTTTTAAAGAAGAAAATGCTGGAACTCAGCATTTTCTTCATTAAAACAATTTTTTCTAGCCTTAGATACAAACATTACACTCATAAATCTCTTCTATCTATTTAGTACCATTCCAAGATTTGCCCGAATATTTACTTGTCCATGGACAAGTATCCTCTAAAAATGTACTTGCCTGCAGGTAGAAAAGCCCGTGTCAGACAAGTCGGGCATGGGAATTCCACACCCCTGTCTTACACTTATGGCAACTATACTGAAGCAAGTCAACCCACTTCTAGTATTACAATACTAGTATTGGAGGTCATCTCAAGGTCATCTGTATTCAGACTGATGTATTGATCTTAAATATGTTATAACTGACGGATTGCAGCTGTCAAACAAATAATCATTTGACCAATCAAATTATTTAAATCAGAAATTAACTTTGAACTTGGATTTTGACCACCATTTATGGGACATATTTCGTAACTTATTAAAGCTGTAGTTATGGCATTTAGGTAGACACCCATCAATTCTACTTTTTTTGTTACATGCTACTGGCCATAATTTTGCAAAATGATTACGTTAGATATTGAAGTGGAACTTTGTTATTGTAGTCTAAGGGCAGTGCCAACATAGTAATAGGGCGGGGCCAGTGATTGATCATTTTCACACTCACCATGGCGACTAGCATATTGATGGCCATTATCTCCTGACGATGTAACAAGACTGGTATTAGAGGTCACCTCAAGGTCATCTGTAGTAAGGCTACTGTCTTGATCTGAAACATCAGTTGTATATAAAAAGGTATTTCAAAACATCATACACTCTTCTCAATTTGAACAAATGAAATAATTCCTGGAAGATATTATGTTTTTTCACTTTTTTCTTCTATAAAGAATTGTCTCTGAAAGAAATCTGTGATGATCCATTACTAAATGATATCATTTCGGACTGGTCAAAACAGAAAGAAGTTGCAGACAGCAATTTGAAGCTGTTAAACTAAGCCAAAAAATGGCCTGTAGGTGCATGTTAGAATTTACACAAATCTGACCTAGTAATCTAGTTTTTTGGCCTCATGTGACCAAATATTCAGACCAAATACCAAGACATCTGGGCTAAAAATTTGGCCTCTAGAGTGTCCATAAAGTTTTTCTATGATCCGACATGGTGACTTAGTTTTTAATCCTGATTTCCACCTTGCACTAGGTTGCATTGAGACAAGCATTCTTAAAAATCATAAAGACATTTTAGCCCAAAAAGTGACCTTTAAAGTTGGCACAACGTTTTTCTAAGATTTGACCTATTTATATCATACGTTGATGCTACATGACCAAATATCCAACTTCTCAGAAATATTAACCCTTGTCCTGCTGAATATTTATCCTTTCTTCACAAAATTTTGAATTTCTGTCAAAATAAATTTAATTTGTGTTCACCATGCTCAACACTAAAAGAACAAGCAGGGCGTGTAGACTAAGATCAGACTTCTCATCTATATACCTCCCACAGCTATTGTCAATACAGGAATATTCAGGATCAGCATGACAAGGGTTAACAAGACAAACATAATAATAAGTCATTCAGACAAAAAAACAACATTTGAGCCCAAAATTGGCCTTTCGTGCAAACTAGGTTTTTCAAATGATTAACCAGGTGGACTAAGTTTTGACCCAATGTGACCCAACTTTTAGTATTTCAGAGATTTAATCTAGACAAACATGCTAACCACATATCAAAGACATTTGAACCAAAAATATAGCCTTTAGACAGTGCAGAAGTTTTTTTGTAAGATTTTGCCTAGTCTTTTGACTCCATATGATGCAATATCAACCATGTCTGGGATATTGAGAAAAAACATTCTAACTACATTTCAGCCAATAATGTGTCCTCTTGAGCGCACAGAAAAAGCTAAATGACAGCTTGATCACAATAGCACAAACTTACAAAAAAGACAATGATGATTCTATACGGCTCACCTGATCGATATAGCTCTAAGCTTTACTGTGATAGTTCATAGAATTATGGAAGGATAACATTAGGCGACTTATTGTATAACAAACATCACCACAGTAAGATGCCAAAATTATGACCTCTAGAGTGGTAAAAAAGATATTGTAAATAAGGCTCCTTTTACTTGATATTGGTCATAATGTCACTATATTCATCAAGTTTGAGAAATATCGAAACAAAATTGTGACCCCTAGAGAGGTAATAAGAAAATTGTCAAAAAGGCTCCTTTTCCATTGATATCACCATAATCTATAGGGTCCTTCCTCATGACTACACTCAGGTGAGCTAAAAAAAAAAAAAAACTAAGATGATTTGTAATACTTGACTATAGTATTTCAGAAGTATGGCCTAAGTAGATTACCTTGATATCTTCAGAATTCATTTAAATTGTCAGTAAATTTCAATCAGGTTTAACACCACTTTCAACAATTTTTCAGTCATATTGCAGCGGTTGGGGCACTTAATGGATTCCTGGTATATCTCGCATCAGTACCACCATTACATCCTTTCCTAGCCTCCAGCTGCTATCCTACTTAGATTTACGATTACCTACCCATTGGTGATAGACAAATGTCAGAAAGGATATGTACCACCGTCAGGGATCGAAACCGTGACACCCTATCATTGAAAATTGGAAGTCTGATGTGCTTCAAACTGAGCTATGATGGCAGCATATCATCAGTAAAAGATGTTAAAGAAAATATCTCCAGATCTAATAAGAGCATTGAAAATAGAATAGTTTTTATTCACAGAAAAATGTTGAGTTTGTAATCATAGACAAACAGACAGGTAGATGAGAAAATGGTCAAATAAAAGTAAAATTTATATGCCCTGGCCTTTCTGTGCAGGGGCATGAAAATAGTAACTTCTTACCAAATTGTGCATCTCCAGTAACACCCAGTGAAACTAGGAAATCATCCATGGGCTTTGATTGGCTGAGACTCTGTAACTTAGCTGTTACTTCCTCTACCCTGCCATCAGGGTGTACCACCACTACTTTAGGAGATATTCCAAGCTTCCCTTCCTTCATGTCAGCTAACAGACCATTCTCTATCAGCTGATCAGCTGTCAGGGGTACCAGTCCATCTATGTTTGCTTTTGGTGTACCTCCACATGTATGAGATTCCTCCTCCTTGTCTAAACTATCCACAACAGGCTTATTAGAATCTATAAGTTTAACCTGTTCTATGTTTCTTTTGAATAGTTTGTCACACGCTTTACATTCTTCTGTCTTTAGAGGTTTAACCTCAGTCATAGCACCCTCGCTATGATACAATGTTCTGTGACGTTTAAGTAGCTGTTTCTGTCTAAATGCAAGATTACAATCCTCACAGACAAATGGTTTGGTGTTTGTATGTGTTAACATATGTGTCATTAGATGTTTCTGTGAGGTTGCTGCATACTCACATTCACTACATTTAAAACACTTCTCCCCGTCATGTGATTTTGCATGCATCTTAAAGGTATATCTATCAGGAAAACTCTTCCCACATCGCTTACATTGCAGCGGTGAGTCACTGGTGTGTTGTTTTAACATATGTATTCTTAGATCTGTTTTACGTCCACATGTTGCTGGACAGAGTGAACACTGAAACACAGGTTTATTACCACTGTGTATAAGTTTATGCGCTTTAAGACTGTTACTCTGTGTAAACTTTGCATTACACACATCACATACATATGGTTTCTCACCGGTGTGTATTCTCATATGGCGTTTAAGTTTATATGTGTCTGGTGATGCATAATTACAGTATGTACACTTATATGGTCTCTCTCCAGTGTGTGATCTAATATGACGTTTTAGTTTACTTAGTTCTACACTTGCGTAGTCACACTCTGTACACTTGTGGGGCTTCTCAAAAGTGTGTTTATACCTGTGAACAAAAGAGTATCTAAAAAAATATATCAAATTGTTGTACGCCCATTACCGACGACAAAATTTCAAGACTGATCTAAATACACAGAAGGTGCAGACGACTGACATTTTTTTTGTCGGCGAAAAATTTACAAATCCTAATCAGGGGTAGAAAACATTGTGGATAATTAAAAATTGCTTGTAACAAGCAACTTCATTTCCACAATGTTTTCCAAAGATCTTTTCTTGGTTTTTCTAAAATGGGGCTTAACACCACTTTTAACAGTATTACAGTCTTATTACAGCCGTCTGAGCATCTAACCATGGATTCCTGGTATTTCTCACACCAATACTCCCACTACATCCTTTATGAGCCTCCAGCTACCCATCCCACTTAGGTTTACAATTATCCACCCATTTGTGGGAGCTTAATGTCAGAAAGGATTAAATTATAATGTCTGGTAATGGGTTAAGGCTATAAATTATCTCACTTTTTGAAGATTCATTTGTTCTCTGGTTAGTGCTTTAGTTCATAATCTTATGTAGACTGCCATAGTTGTAAAGATATTCAAACTTACCTTATATGTCTGACCAGTTCTCCTGAGGTTGTAAATCTCGAATCACAGAGTTTACATGGATGTGGCCTGTACCCTGTATGTGTATTTATGTGGTTTTGTAGAGACGCTAAAGTTTTAAAACCTCGTTGACATTGGTTACACTTGTGAGGCCGTTCTTCAGAGTGGGATTTGATATGGCGGGACAATAAATACCTGAAAATGCATGAAAAGTACGGTAATTCTTTGAAGTATTTTGGTAGAGGATCAATAGATGATGATTTATTCCAAATATCAAAGCTCTAAGCCTAATGGTTTAGAAGGAGAAGATTTTCAAAGATATCCTTCTTTATTCTCTTCTAAAATCTTGGATTGCACAGAAAAGGGCTAGTTTTCAGAATACAGTTACTCTATAAATTATTTTGGTAAAGGGTTTAACGGACTTGATACACAAAATATTAACGCTCAGGGCCTTATGGCTTGGAAGATTTTCAAAGATTTCCTTCTTTATTTCTATGTAAAATCAGGGTCAATACAGAAAAGGGCTAATTTTCCGAGTATGGTAATTCTTTGAAGAATTTTGGTAGAGGGTCAATAGATGATGATTCATTATACAAAATATCAAAGCTCTTACCATCATGGTTTGGGAGATGAAATTTTCAAAGATTTTCTTCTTTATTTCTATGTAAAATCAGGGATCACTCAGAAAAGGGCTAATTTTCAGAAAACAGTAATTCTTTGAAGTTTTTTTCTTAAAGGGTCAATAGACATTGATACCAAATACACACCGAAAATTAAAGCTGTAGGCCTTATGTTCGGGAGAAGAAGATTTTCAAAGATTTCCTACTTTATTACTATGTAAAATCAGTGATTGTACAGAAAAGGGTTAACTTATAGAGTATGGTCATTCTTTGAAGTATTTTGGTAAAGGTCAAAAGATGATAATTCATACAAGGTATCAAAGCTCCAGACCTTATGATTTTCTGAAAAGAAGTTTTTCAAAGATTTCCTTCTTTATTTCTATGTAAAATCTGGGATTGCACAGAAAAAGGGCAGATACAGTAATTCTTTGAAGTATTTTGGTAGAGGGTCAATAGATGATGATCTATACCAAATATCAAAGCTCTAGGCCTCATTGTTTGGGAGGAGAAGGTTTTTTAAGTTTTTTGACTTGGTTGCAATGGCAACCAAAGTTCTTCATGGATTTCAATTCTTTGAAGTATTTTGAAAGAGCATCCCCTTAGGATCATTTCTGTAAAGTTTGGTTGAAATCCCATGGTTTGTTTATGAGGAAAAGATTTTTTTGTAATTGTGAACAGATGGATGGACGGACGGATTGATGGGCGCCAGACAACGACTGATCACAATAGCTCACCCAGAGCACTTTGTAAAGATAGTAAAACAACAAAATTACATGGTATTACAAGAATATGAATTACATGTATTTGTAGAATATCAATCATATTATATGACGGAAAATGAAAGGCCAAAACTTAAAGAATTTTAAGAGGGCGCAGTTTAGAATTTGTATTTTCTAGGTAGAATTCAGCAAGATAAATGAAGAACCAACTTTTTTAAAAGCAATTTCTTCATTTTCAACAATGTTTCCCAAAGCTTTTTTTCTGTGGGGGCGTAAAAAGGATGGCTTGTGTGGGAATGGGTTAAGGGTGAAAAAAAAAGCGGGATTATTTTGGAATGGTTTTAATCAGAAAATTCAATCAACCCTTACATCGATAGCTCAGTATAGCCATTACTACACTATCTCACTTTTTGATGACCTGAAGTCGAATATTATATAAACCTTGTGTAAAAAGAAGTAATTGCTTCCAACAAGAAGTTTCTACTTTTCTCACAATGATTTATAAAATCATTTGTCATTTATTTATCAATTTAACACTTGTTGAATTACAATCTTCTTTCAATTTGGCCCAGTCAGGTAATTGGTTATATCATGATGTAGTATCTAACCTTTTATGACTTGTGTAGTTGCAGTAACTACACATCAACTGATCACCTACAGGTATGGCATGTATATTGTCTGTGGACTTCCCAAATATCTGATTAATCTTTACAAAATGTTTTGCAAGTCCTGATTCATCAATCACTTCCTGTACCCCATCTCCTCTCAAACCATCCCCAACACTATATCCAGGTGTCTGTGCGCTATCCTTGTTTTCAGGGTCATTCACTCCTGGAGGCTGGTTTACTATTAATACATAATTTACTTCCCCAGGTTGACCTCCTTCATCAGAGGTCATAATGGCAACTGACTGGTATCCGGTTGTAGGATTGAGAACAACTGGGTTATTAAGCTGGGGAGCCTCTCTGGATGGACCTACTATGTTGGTACTAGAGGGTATTGTGTTGTTGCTGTCCATTTGAATGGTCACAACTTGTGGTTGAGAACCATCAGCTGGATTTCTAAGAGCTAGATGCTGGGGTACACTTCCAACCTACAAGAAATATATCTTCATAAAAAAGACTATGCATAGATAGATAAAGACTATCACTGACCATGCCCAAAGACTCAGACAGGAAGTTCAACATAAACAGTGTTATGTATGGCTAGTAACATGTAACATGGCAACCTAAAAGTCTTAATGTCGGCTTGAATTAGCTGTAGTTACAATGTTTAAGTGGCCAAACCAACAAATATGCCTCAAATAAATGTCAGTCAATGGCAGGGTTCACAGTTCACTTCAGGCCTAAAAGAACAATTTGACTGGTCTATCATTATTTTGATTGACAGGCATGATTTGTTAATTATTTGGATGATGATGACACAATCAAACAAACACAAAATATTATATTTGTCACATATCACACACCAAAAAAATACAACAAATGTCTTTTTCACCCATTTTCCTTTACCAGATGGCAAAATCTTAGACTGGTCTAAATTCAAAAAAGATGCAGACAACAATGCTTACTTGATGATTTATTTAAAAATCTTCCTTTTAGTGATGATGTGGATAATGAAAGAGTTACTTGTAATAAGCAATTTCATCATTTCTCACCATGTTTTCCAAAGCTTAATTCATGAGGGACATAAAAGTTGGGATCCTAATTCTGATAAAATCTAAATGGTAATATAAAGGCTCTTCAATCGAAATACATCTTTTCTCCACTTGTACCCGGAAAGAGATGATATTCCGCTTGCCCAGAATCAAAATTGACTTGTCCACAAAAAGTGATTAGATAAATTTTGAAAAAACGTTGATGAAGAAAATGCTGAAACCCAGTTTTTTCTTCATTGACAATATTTAATAGCCTTCAATATAAATATTAGGACAATAAATGTTTGAGACCTATTTTGTTTCATTTCAAGATTTGCCATGGCATTTAATTGCAGTGTTCAATCTAGCTTTGTATCATAGGGGGTCCAATGGGCCCATGGCTCTTGGTCAAGGGGGTCATGCAATAAAAATAAATAGACAAACTATTGAGTAACAAGGTTTTAAATGTAACAAACCATAACAATTTGATAATTAATATATTGTTTTGAACAAAATAAATCTACTAGAAAAAGTTAAGACATTATTTCCATGACTTCATTCTGAGAATGTGTGATTGAAGTGTGCCATTTGGGCCTAATCTTCATTTTGAAGGGGGTCATTTTGGATTTTAGAGGGCTATTTTAGCAATGGCCCCCTCTAGATTGAACACTGTAATTGTTCTAAGACAAGTGACCTTGAAAATGTACTTGCCTGCAAGTAGAAAAGCCAATGTAGGACATGTCGGGTTTGGGAATTCCACACCCTGTCTTTAGGTAGAAAAATCTGACATTTTGGTATAGCCCAAACACATAATGGTTAAATCATTTCCAATTCAATCCCTGGTTTTTACGTCCCTTTGATTTTATAATTGAGAAAACATTGTAGAAAAATAAGAAATTGCTTGTCACAAGCAATTTCTTATTTCTCACAATATTTTCTACTCTACTGGATGGTTATTTTTCAAATCAAATTAACTTTAAATTTTGGTCCGCATAACCTTTGAAACCGGAAAGGTCTAAAACTTGGCCAAGCAGGAACAGGTAAATCCTTCAAACAATTAGCAGAAAACATAAGTAGGTTACCTGATGAGTGGCCTGAGCTGTAGGTATCTGACTGAGATTTGTTGTACTGGTTGCGACAGAAGCAAGAACTGACACTGGATCAGTTGTATCAATGATCCCTGACTGACTGGATAAAGGTGCTTCAACTCGTACTGCGGATGTGTTTACAGCTGGATTCAGTTGTATAGCTAAAACGAATAAGATGTGTTTGTTAACTCATTCCCACTCAATGATGCTTTAAGACGCCACTAAGAAAAAGAAAAAAAACCATTGTGAATAATGAAGAAATTTCTTGTTTTAAGCAGTTTTCTACACCGAAGGTAAAAAAAAAACTTAAATTGTATAAGCTTTAAATGTTCATCTGCAGTTCCCATAAATTTTGACCAGTCTTGAATTTTGCCATTTGGTAGTTGGTTAACCCATTATCAGACGACAAATTCTAGACAGGTCTAAAAGATGTTGCAGACAACAATTTCAAGTTGATGAAATTTTAAAAACTTTGATTTTCTGGGTAGAAAACATTGTAGGAAATGAAGAAATCGCTTGTTACAGTCAAAATCTTGATTTTCCCCCAATGATGGCAGAAAACATTATTGCAAATGAAGAAATGCTTGTTATACCGATAATTTCATCATTTTTCCACAAAGTTTTCAAAAGCTTGTTTCTTGAGTGGCATCATAAAGCTGGATTGTGTGGAAATGGGTTAAGCACAAATGCCCTTGCCAACTTCTTTCAATGTATATAATTCTGTCTTCTAATGATGAGTTCACCTTCTCCTTTTCAATCCCTAGTTTTTACGTCCCTGTGATTTTATAATTGAGAAAACCTTGTAGAGAAAAAAGAAATTGCTTGTAATAAGTAATTTCTCCTTTATCCAAAATATTTTCTACCCTATTAAATGGTTATTTCTCAATTTCAATCTACTATAAATTTTCTTCTGCAAAACCTATAAAAGGTCTATAATGTTGCAAAACAGGAACTTGATTGATTGGATGGGGTTTAATGCCACTTTTAACAGTATTTCAGTCATATCAGAACAGCTTGAGCACCTATCAATGAGTTCCTGGTATTTCTCTCACCAGTACTACCACTACATCCTTTCTGAGCCTCCAGTTGCTCATCCCAGTTAGGCGTGAAACAGGAAAGGATTAAGTAGGAATAACAAATCTATAAAATTACCTTGAGTAGAAGCCTGTTGTCCAAGAGCTGCTGAAGGATCTCCAACTAGTTGTACTGTGGGCTGTCCATTTATATTAACTATTTGTAATAGACTTTGGTTAGCCTCCGGTAATACAGAACTTTGATCTACCATGGGTAACACAAGAACACCTGCAATGTGATATATAACTGGTCAGTATTCTGCAAAGGCTGTGATTTTGCAATATTGTCTCCAAAAATTCATAAAAGTCCCCATTTTTTAAGACCATGGGGACATTGTCCCCTTGGTTCCAAATCCCTGGTAGCCTAGATTTTTAGTACAATCTGTACATTTTATAATATGTCAAAGCTTTTTTAGTCCATGGGGACATTGTCCCCTTGCTTTCAAAACCCCAGCAGATCACTGACTGGTTATTGACTTATCTAATCATTACCTAATGTCCACCTTAACCCTTACTTCATAATCTGGTATTTTTATGTGCTGTAGAAATAAAGCTTTATAAAAAAAACATTGTGAGATTAGGAGAAATTGCTTACAACTTATCTCAATTTAGATTGGTCTTGCATTTTACTGTTTTGTAATAAACCATATTGAACTGTCTTACTGTTAACTGCAGTGGCTGTTATATGATTGAGCAACAAATGAACTGTTTCATCCTCGTGAAGTAAGCATTTACCCATTATCAGACGACAGAATTTTAGAATTGTTCAAATTTAAAGAAGTTGCAGATGACAATTTAAAGTATGAAATTTTAGATTTTTTCAACTCTCTGGGAAGAAAACATTGTGGAAAATGAGGAAATTGCTTGCAAGCAATTTCATCATTTTTCTCAATGTTTTCCCAATTATTTATCAGGCCAGAAGGGGTTGCTTAGTATAAGTGGATTTACCCATCAACACACAAATAATCACCCTGAAGACTGATTTTGAGGAAGCCGTTGTGATGAATATGGAAATTCTCTCACAAGGTTTTCTATCCTAAATGTAAATTATCTTTCAATTCAAGTGCACTTTGAACTATCAAATGCAACCTTTTTGAAGTTGGACCAGTCTAAATTTTGTCATCTGGTGAAAGGTTAACTCACCATCTGATACAGTAAATCCTAGATGACCTTGAGCCAGAACTTGTTCTGGAGGGATCTCTTGTAGCCTCATGGTACCTTGAGACAGTCCGTCGAGCGATGAATCTACTGACACAAGCTGTCCGTTGACGTCTTTAGGACTGTCAGAACACATCTCTAACATGGTCACATTATCGTTTAGACTCGTACCCTCTGGAGATGAGTGTAAGGAATCATCAAGCAGACTCTCAGTTGTAGTTTTACATGTGTTGTTTTTGATTTCAGAGATTACGGGTAGTTGTTCTTCATCTGGAGTACTTGTCTCTGATGAAACTATAAGTACAATATATTAATGGATATCACAATTTTGATATTGTCTACTTCTTATGGTAAAAGCCAATGTAATTGATGGACAGTGTCTGTCAGTAAAAGAAACAACTGACCAATCAAATTGTTCATTTAGATTGGAAGTGAACTTTGAAAACCAATAATGATCAATATTAATGTAAGGCAATAAAACTTATTCCAACTGTAGTTACAATGATTCTAATTCAGTAAAGTTTATTTCAAAAAAAAAAAAAAAGATTGACTCAATTATAATTCCTGCGCAGTTTTTGCAGCTATCAAAATTAAAACTAGTCAGACAGTCAAAAAATAGTGAAATTAGTTTTGGGCTTGTAAAAAAAAAATCTGTAATTCTTGAATAGCTAGTAAAGCCAATGACTAACCAGCACCAGCATTTAGCTTACCTGGCACTGAGACATAGACAGGTTGCACAGATTGGGTTAGAATCTGCGACACATTATGCTGAAAGGGTGTGTCTCCCGCCACTTCAATCTCCTTGTTGAAATGTACGAGGTAGTTCTGAAGGTCATTTAGATTTTGATGACTGTCCTCAAGTCCACTAGACTGTCCTTCAACCTCCATTATACAGTGTGTGTGGTGCTATTAGCCTGAAATTGACATTTTGTGAGTAATCAATTACATGTAATCCATCATCTGCAGTCTCCTTTCAATTTGGACCAGTTCAAAATATTGATGACTGGTAATGGGTTAAGACTCTGACAGGTCAAAATTGAAAGGAGTTGCACAACTCAAAGTTTATGAAATTTTAGATTTTTTCAACTTTCTGGGTAGAACACAATGTGGAATGTCAAAGAATTGCTTCATTTTACAAAATGTTTTCCTAATTATAATTCTTCAGGGGCAACTAAAAGCATTGTGTTTGAATGGCATATGAAATAGGGTAGAAATCATTTTTTATAATGAAGAAATTCCTTGTAACAAGCAAATTCTTCATTTTCCACAATGTTTAGTAAAGCTTTTTATCTAAAGGGGTGTCAAAAAGCAAACACATTCTCACATAATCTTGCTTTTTTATGACCCTCATAATCATACCTGATTTTGAACTAATGACACCTTTGAAGAGTTGTATAAAACAAACAAGATGTGTTTGTGAAAAACAATGCCCACCCAACTGGACTAAACATTTTACCTTGGTATGTGACCTTGACCTTATCATATGACCTTGATCTGAGGAGATGAGTATTATGGAGATATATCATCATACTAAATATGAGCATTGTAAAGATCTTGAATAGGCTGGTAGTAATTGGCAATGTTAACCCTTGTCATGCTGTATAAATTACCTTACTGAATTGCTGTAAAATCAAAGGGCTGAAAGCACTGATAGAACTTGTTGTTCAAAAATCAATATTTCCTTTGGAAATCAGCTTCATTAACAACTCTGGCAGGAAAATACAAGCAGGAGGTGTAGACTAAGATCAGACTGCACTTATGTACAGGCTGATCTTGGTCTATACCTCCTGCCAAATCCAGAATATTCAGGGTTCAGCATGACAAGGGTTAAGTATTCTGGTTAAGTTTTGCAGACAGACAGATGAAAAGACTGAATGACGGACAGACGGACAGACAGACAGACACAAACAGCAGTAAAACAATATGCACCTGATCTTTCGATGGGGGGCATAATAATTAATTGTAACAGAAAATATTTGTCTATTTTTTCACAATACTTTCTACCCTACACAAGTTATTCACATTTTGATTTGCTGATTATTTCTTCTTTAATTTAATCAGTACAATAAATAAAATTTGATTTTTGGTAAACAGTTAACTAATGGTCACCCCATTTCAAGACAACAACAGTTTTAGGCCTCTATGAATTCAATGAAGTTGAAGCCAATATTTCAAGTTAATAAAATATTTTACCAAATGTCTTTTGGGGAACAAAGGAATGTGGAAAAAGAAGACATTTCTTGTATTTCTTCATCATTGTTTTACAAAGTTTTTTTTTAGGGTTGTAACAATGATAGATAAATGCATATGTGATTCTCACATTATAAGAAGACGGCACTTTCAAAAATTTCCAATGTGAGTCCTATGATCCATCTGAACTCTACTTCAGAAAAGAAAAAAGACTGTTTTGACCCATTATAACCCTTTCCGTTTTTTGGAAATTTTAGACTAGTCCAAATTGAAACAGGTTGCAGACGACAATGAAAACTGGATGCCATTTGAAATGAAACCATCCTATGTGGTAGAAAATATTGTTGAAAAAGTAGAAATTGCTTGTGACAAGCAATTTCTTCTTTTTCAACAATATTTTCTGGAGTATAAAATCACAGGAACGTAAAATCCCGTTTTTGAATGGGAAAGGGTTAAACAAAGAAATTTCAGACAGTATTTTATAGTTGATAGGATTTAAAAAGTCTTGTAGGGTAAAATCATTGTTGATAATGAAGAAATTATTTGTAAGAAGCAAATACTTCATTTTCCACAATGTTTAGTAAAGCTTTTATCTACAGGAGTGTCAAAAAGCTAATACATTCCCTCACAGTCTCGCTATTTTAGCCCTGAAAGCAACAAAATTTGTAGGAAAGGAATGGATTTAACAGTGTTCAATTCTTTTCTCAACTCATTACCAAACAGAGTTTTAGACTTGACCAAATTGGAAGAAGTTGCAAATGACGATTTCAAGTCTGCAAAATGCAAAAATAATCTGGGTAGATGAAAAACATTGTGCATAATGAAGACCTTACTCATTTTCTAAGTTTTACAAAACTTATTTCTTGAGGGGCATAAAAACTGAGATTGCGTGGGATTGGGTTAAGTTGACATTGCAAACCAATATGTTCAAAGGCAGGTCCAGGATATCTGTAAAAAGGGAGCAAACTGACCAATAGGGGTTCTCCTATTGTAATTGTAACCAAATCTTTAGACAAGCCAAAATGAAATAATTAGGCTTCAGAAGGGGTTACAATGGCAGTCCATCCCACCTGAAGCCCTCTAAATCCAAGGATTATGGATACCTTTATCAAAAGACCCTTGAGACTTTAACCCTTGTCATGCTGTATATATTACCTTACTGAATTGCGGTCAAATCAAAGGCCTGAAAGCACCGATAGAACTTGCTGTTCAAAAATCAATATTTTTTTAGAAATCAACTTCATAAGCAACTCTGGCAGGAAAAGTACAAGCAGGAGGTATAGACTAAGATCAGCCTGCACATAAGTGCAGTCTGATCTTAGTCTACACCTCCTGCCAAAACCGGAATATTCCAGGTTCAGCATGACAAGGGTTAATGTTTAATTTTTTGGTAATATGAGATCATTATTTGAAGTTAAAAAAATTCTATATGATTATTCAAAGCTGAGACTCCCAAAACTTTGGAAAAGACCTTTATGAGTTGCAGAGACTCGAATTTTTTAGACTAAGACTATGACCATTTAGCCCTAACTTAATCTGACCCTTATCATTCTGCTGTGTATTCAGATGTGGTGTCAAGATCTATCCCTTTGCACTACCTCTAAATGCATGATTTTGCATGATCCATTATATACTTTTCTGACATCCACTATTAACCCTTTCCCAAACTACAAAATTTTAGTCCAAATTTAAAGAAAAACAACCTTTTTAATTGAAAATTTGAGCCATACAAGGTAGAAAACATTGTGAGATAAGAAATCACTTGTTTTCCATTGCTTTTTGGTGCGTAAAAATGTGGGGTCTGTGGTAATGGATCATGAATCTTACACCCTTTACACTTCACGCCCTTCCCAAAATATTGGCAACGTGAGAAAGAACATGAGGGTCAATTTGAAAATAAGGGCCAGTAAATTCAACTATCAAAATATAAAATTCTAAATGAAGCAAAATATTAAATGCAAAAGATTATTTTTCATGAAGAAGTCAAATTTTAATCTTCTAGACTAATACGCATTATTTAGTAGCTTCTTTCCACAACATAAGTCTTGAGTATTTGAATAGTATGCAACAAATAGGCGGATACTTAGCCCATTCCAACACAATCCGTCCTTTTTACGCCCCTCAAGAAAAAGCTTTGGAAAACATTGTAGAAAATGAAGAAATTGCTTGTGGAATGACGGAAGTAAATCACTTTCACGCCATCTGTCAGCATTTTGTCTAGGGAAAGTTCGGGCATGTAAACAAAGATCAAGGTCGATTCTGATTGGCCATAGATATTGCAGGTGAAAATCAATGTTTGTTTGCTGGAATCGTCTTATCTTTTTTCAATTAACAGTCAGAGAAATTGAGATTGTCTCCATATTTACCTTACCAGAGCCAAGTTCAAACATCGGCTAATGTTCCGAGAATCGCTATAATTATAGATACGAAATGAGGGTCAAAGGTCGGTGATAAAAGGGATCATCACATATATTTTTTTGATTATTTGAGTGTGCAAATGATTTCTCTTTATTTTGGTATAAGCCTTGATTTCATTACAAACTTGTGGACCGAGCTATGAGCAAAAATGTTATAATAGTCTATGGGAAATAATTTACTTCCGTCAAACCTTGTAACAAGCAATTTTTTCATTATCCACAATCTTTTCCATCCCAACAGATTGAAAAATTTAAAATTCCATCAATTTGAAATTTTTGCCTGAAACTTCTTTGAATTTGGACCAGTCTACAATTGTGTTGTGTGGGAATGAGTTAAAGGGGCATTTTTGAAATTTGAAGAGTCATTGGTAGCCCTGTCTACATTGAACTTTGAAATATTTCTGAGAATACTGTGAGGCGTTTCTGTCAATGTCTTGCTTATCCCTTTCCTGTTTAATCCTTGTCTGTTTACATCCCTTTGTTTTTATACTTGAGAAAACATTTTGAAAAAGAATAAATTGCTTGCAACAAACAATTTCTCCTTTTTCCACAATATTTTCTACCCTACTGAATGATTTTTTTTTTTCCAAATAAGTTCAACTTAAGATTGTCGTCTGCAGGACCATTGAATAAGGACCAGTCTAAATTTTCAAAAACACGGGAAAGGGTTAATTGTGCGTAGATCTAAATCATTATTTTTTTCGCCCTCAACAATTTGGTCAATGAGCTCCTTTTCCCGCATTAATGGTTATCCTGGATCTAGCTTCTAAACTAAACACTAATAAATGAACCATTTCAATGACCAGTGTTGCTCTGTTATAAAGATTTTCATGGCGGACATTTTGGGTGGTTTGAAAAGCTGAATTTCCCACACAAGGATCATCATCTTGCTTCAAGTAAGAACTATGTGTGTGTTTTAAAATCGAAAGTAGAATTGAGGTGGCGTCCAAAACAAAGGGGGAGCTTTAAGGTGAAGCGCCCTCCTGAATTTTTTTACTTAAAAACCAGCGCCCCCTGCTCTCCTAAAATGTGATCCAGAGGACGCGCCGGACACAATACCCTTCATTCAGATAATACGGCCTCTCCTTTCCCTAATCGTTCCTCCTATACGTAACATTAATTGCCCAGTATATTACCCAATCTCCCTGCTCTGAATTTGTTTATCCTTATTTACACATGCAGAAGTTCCTCACAAAACACACCACTGCCTTTTTTAGATCAAAGGACGAAATTAACATTTCAAAATGGCGGACAGCTGACTATCCGGAAATAGCGACAGGCCAAAATTTCTAACGTAGACTGTCTGAGGTATGAGTTTAGAGTGATTTGAAAGCCTTTTGGTTTTAGCACTTGGTGATATGCTTCCATATACATGCATTTGGTGTCCTCGCGATAAAATTTCATTATTTTTTTTTACTTATCAATGAATGATCTCCCTTGCTAATTTTATGAAAAGCAGAGTTGTCTCCGTTGATCAGTAGCAATGTAGACTGGTCCAAATTCAAAGCAGTTATCATTTCAGTGAACTTATTTCTTCGACCTAGATATTAAATATTTTTCGACCTAGATATTAAATGATATTATTTTGCAAAATTCATGGCCCATAACATTTGTCAAGAAAGAAAATTGTTTGTTAGTAACATTAACAGTGTAATTAACTGTAGTTACAATTTTTAGGTCATAATTCAAATATGCTTCATATGTATGACTTCAAATGTTTGACTTCAAAGTTCACTTCTGAGGTGCGTTCTTTTCTTCAAGATTCTTATTTAGATTTTTAAGATAAAGCGTTCTTTAGATTAAGATTTTTAAGCGGCTAAATGAGAATCTTAACCCTTGTCATGCTGAACCGGGAATATTCCGGGTTTGGCAGGAGATGTAGACCAAGATCAGCCAGCACATAAGTGCAGTCTGATCTTGGTCTTCACCTCCTGTTTGTATTTTTCCTTCCAGAGTTGTTTATGAAGTTGATTTCTAGAAGAAATATTGATTTTTTATAATAAGTTCTATCAGTGCTTTCAGCCCTTTGATATTGCAGCAATTCAGTAAGGTGATTTATGCAGCATGACAAGGGTTAAGAATTCTTAATGAGGAATTTATGCGTACTCGGCTTTGGCTTAAACGAGTAGCCTTGACGACGTCGAATCTTTTCACTTAAAATAACAATAATCGTTCTTGAAAACGCCTAAAAAATCTTATTAAGTGGGTGTTTTCATCTCGACGAAAAGAACGCACCTCTGGTCTAAATGAATAATTTGATTATTACAAGTGATTGATTCTTCAGTTGACAATGGCCACCCATCAATGATGACCATTCCCATTCCTGTTTTATCTTAACTTTTTTGTTTAAACCTATTTTGTTACATCAATTGGGAAACAAGTTCTTACAAGTTAGATTAATCCCTCCTGATTCTGCTTCCTGGAGAATACACCAGTACTTGGACTGAAAGTGGGGTCTTGCTGTTTACCCCGGGGAACCCCAGGATACCCTGGGACACCCCTGGGTCCTACATATATATATATATATATAAACAGAGGCATGTACATAATTATGTCATAATTTAGATTTATTTTATCAAGTTTAGAATAAAAGTACCGGTAACTTTATCAACCCGTTATTACAAATCTACCAAATAGATTTGATTTCCACATATGTATTAAATAGACTGGCAATCTACCCTGGGACTAGTTCAAGTTGTTCAATTAATGCAGGCCATTTCTAAAAGTTACAAACACTACATAAATCTAATTATTAGCTTAGAAAATATTTTTTCTACTGCTGTTTCTTTATTCGTTTAAGTTTACTGAATTACACTTGGACTGTGTTCAAGACGGTAGGTAATGACTGCGTGTATCCCAGGAATTCGTTGAAGAAATACCCCTGGATGCGTCCCAGTGTAATTCTAGTACATTTTTTAAAAAATCATAGCATAAACTGTTTTGCAGCCCCTACCTGGGGACGGGTTGTAGGTTATACCAAAGAAGGGTGTCTCGATAACACACCAGTTAGGGTTAATGAAATGCAACATTCTACAATTACAAAAGAATCATACCAGGAATACGTTAAGAAGGATTAAATATTTTCATGATGGAACCATTTTAAAAATGCGTACGTGTTCATGAGGTTATAATTTAATCTTTAGTTTTGTGTATCAAAATCGGGCGTTCTGATTGGTCGTAAAAAATTATTCATAACTCTACGAACAAATTTTGGAGCACGCAGCAATTTTGTATGATTCCGCACAAAATAGTCCCATACTAAAAGGTATCAAAAGTATAAAGTTTTTATTTTTTTCCTCTGGATACGTATTAAATTATAAGAAATGAAGTTTTTTGTTTTCATGGAGGTATGAACTGTAAAACCAAATCACACTTATGTATGAATCCGCTTTGTGTATTCATAAAGTGTGATTAGTTTTGTCAGTTCATACCTACATGAAAACAAAAAATATTCTCTTCATCTCAAATAAACTTTGAAATACCCCAGGCCACATTTACTAAATGTTAACAGTTTCATACATGATCAAACTGAAAAAAGGGTCCTTATAACAATCTACCCCGGGACACATACACTTAACCCATTCCCACAGAGCAAAATTTTAGACTGGCCCAAATTGAAAGAAGATGCAGACGGAAATTTCAAGTTGATGTATTTTTTAAAAGTTTGTCTTTTTGGATATATATCATTGTGGATAATGAAGAAACTGCATGATACAAGCAATTTCTTTATTTTCCACAATGTTTTCCAAAGCTTTTTTCTTGAGGGGCGTAAAAGGGATGGATTGTTCGTGAGGGATTGTGTTGTCGTTATAATGCGGAAAGAGTGCCGCTGTAGTAAAATTATGTCTATTGAAAGTAAAAAAAAAACGAAATACATTTACTAAATCTTGATCAATTTTTGATAGAATTACCCTGAGACATCGTTGTGTAGGTCATTCTCTACATCTTGATTACTCTGAATTACCATTTTAGATTATGAATAATTCTGGTTTCCCATGGTAATTTCAGACACGTAATGATCGCATGGAATTAGCTTGGGAAAGTTTTTGATTTAGATAACGATTAAGAACAATGATATCGTCCCGGGCATTGAAAAAAGGTTATCAAAATGTATGAAAATTCATGTTATATGAAATACCACATTTACTTATTTTTCTCATTGTAATTATGATGCAGAAAGAGTCCCAGGGTAATTCACTATGACAGATAGGTATAACTTTCTAAAATCGCTTCTGCTTTTGTCTATAACTATGCAATACCCGAATATATACTTTCCATTCCTGTAGAAATAAAGATAATTACCCCGGGGCACATTGCCTAGCTGGATTATCAGTCCCGGGGTAAGAAAACTTAAGATTTGACGAAATCGCAAACTTTATGCAGCACAAATTTGACTGACTTAAAAAGTATCTTTATCTTTGTCAAACGATAAGTGTGATATTTTGATAGATATTTGACAATGTGATGGGCAATTTATTCTCTCTCTCTTTCTAAAGGTTTATACCATGATAATGCCGTCCCCAGGGTATTTCAAAAAGTAGTGGATATCAAGAATATTGTTCTTTTTCTATTGTAAATACACCGTGAATGGTCCAAAAGATCCGAACAAGAATATAAATTATTGCGCAGTGAGAGATTGTAGATGTATATGCATCTCAAATGCAATTGAATTTTAAACTCCAGCAATCTTGATATCAGAATAGAGCTCTATATATTCATGAGAAATACTCCGGGACACTCGTAGATCTTTCAAAATGCATCAATCTAAAAGATAGAGTCTATCCTTGCCCAAGTTAATCTAAATGTAAAACAGTTTATGCTATGATTTCAGAGGATGTACTAGTATTACAACGGGAAGCGCCGGAGTATTTCTTCAATAAAATCATGGGGAACATGAAGTCACTACATACCGTCTTGAACATGATCCCGTTATAATACAGTTAACTCATTCATATGAAAATCGTTGTCGAGAAAATATTTTCTAATCCATTTAGATTTTAGATTTTGTGGTTTTTAATTAATTCAGAAACAACATGTATTAATGGAACAACTTGAACTAGCCATGGGGTAGATTGGTCTATTAGATATGAGCATCAAAATTATTTGGTAAATTAGTAGCAATGGGTTAATAAAGTTAGTTTCATCCTACAATTGATAAAAAATGCATATAAATTATTAAATGTAATTATGTATATGCATCTATTTATATATTTAGATGACCTGGGGTTACCCAGGGTAAATAGTAAGACCGCTGAAAGTGTAGGCCAATTACAGAACCAAGATCAATAGCCACTCCCAGGAATTGAATTCAGGACCTCTTGATCAGGAAGCCAGGCTCTGCCTCTCAACCTCGGACATCTTCCCTTTGTCTTGTAATCAATTAATCAGAGGTGTGCCAAATTGTACAATGGTCCTTTCACTTCATTAATTTTGTTTTTATCCTTGTTCAGTATGAGGATGTTGGGATTTTTAGCTCAGCTGTTTTTGGAGAAAACCCTAGGTATTGCAATAACCTTGGTGGCATCGTTGTTGGTTATTTTTGCCATCGTCATCATGTGAAAACTTTTAAATTTTGTGATAGCTCAGATACTACTAAAGGCATTCACTTGAAACTTGTCATACTTGTTCACTATCAAAAGAGCAACCTATACTATCAAGGGGGATACCTTAAGATGCATTTTGTCCACAATCCAGAACCCAACAGCCCAGGGTAGGCACCCGCAGGCGGTGCTCTAGTTTGTGTTTTTTTTTCAAGTTTGATTATAGATAAAAAAAAGTTTGAGGTGGTATTAGTTTATGTTTAAGAAATAAAATAGAAATGTAATAATTTCAAGAATCAGCTCTAAAGATCTTAAAACCAGGTAGTGCAAAGAAACTGGATAAAGTCCAATCGGCCCCTACCGATATACTGCGTTACTACACTTGACCAGTTACTTCCCTTGAACTCTAGTTCCAGTCCATATTTGTACGCTGTCTACTTATAGGACTATACACAAGAATACCTTCAAAATTGGATGTTTTTCATCTTATTAAAGGTATTGAAGCTTTTCCACCCTATTCTCAGAATAGTTAAATTTCCATGTTCAATTTATTTGAAAGTCAAAGCATTGTAACCTATTACCAGACGGTAAAGTTTTAAGATGTATTAATTGCTTATTACACGCAATTTCTTCATTTCACACAATGTTTTTCCAATTATTTTTCTTGAGGGGCGTCCAAAAGCGTCACTGTATTGGAATGGGTTAAATGACAAGGTTATCACAATAAGTCAATCACATTAGTAGGTGTGACTTGCTAATGTCACCTTGTTATTGAAATAAGCATACCTCTTTCATAAATGGTAAACTTGCAGACAAAACAATAAATTGTGGAATTCCATAAGGCGGTAGGGTAAATTATGTGTGTGTATTTCCATTTATTTATCATCGCTACCGTAGCACATGCCCATATGAGCAACGTCCCCAGAAGATGGTTAGTTGTTACGGGGGAAAGTGCAAGGATACAGGACGAAACTACTGAGAGTCCCGCCTGGTTCTTTAACATGCTCGATGGAAAGCATCGTCACACGGGGCCTCGGTTTAACGTCTCATCCGAAAGACAATTAGTAAGTTAGTTGATATGGTCAGCCCAGGGCTCCAACCCGTGATCTTGAGGTTTGAAGTCAAGTGCTCTACCAACTGAGCTAATCGGGCTTACAAGGGTAAATTATGTTTTTGTTTGTGTGTATATATATGCTTGTTCCATTTACGTTGAACCCATTCCCACACAACAAAATCTTAGACTGGTCCAAACTAAAAGGAGTTGCAAAATACAATTCAAAGTTTATGAAATTTTAGATTTTGTCAACTTTTTGGATGGAAAACATTGTGGAAAATGAAGAAATTGCTTGTGACAAGCAATTTCTTCATTTTTCGCAATGTTTTCTTGCTTTTCTTGAGGGGCGTCCAAAAGGGTCACTGTGTGGGAATGGATTAAACATTGACATGGAACTGGTGAGTACATGTTGACCCAATTTTAGATGGTACTCTAATCTTTATTTATAATCACAGTTTTATGTGTTAACCATCATAAAACGTGTCATTTAGAACATAATAATTTGAAAAGGTGTTGAAATGCAAAATGTTAATTATTAAACCGCCACAGTCTTTACTATTCAATCACCAATTCTGACCAAAACCATTGATATTTTTCATTATATGCTATAGCTTAGAAGTTTATGTCGCCTACCTACGAAATGCTTCTTCAAGCTTTCGAATCATTTTTAAAACAGTTATTTTGAATGTGCAAATACAATGAGATGATACTTATTAAAACGTTTAGATATGCAGCTGATACAATGTATACATTAAAATGTTAGTGCATTTGTATATATTTAGTCTAAAAAAAGAGATTTTTTTTCAAGCATTTGTCTGTTTTTTATAGAGAAAAGTTTAGAATATATTTCCCTACATTTGTGTTTATAAATCCTTTAAAATATTCAATCTCTATTCTTAAATTCTTTAGAATTAAGTGATTCAAAAAAAATTTCCTTGGTTATTTGTAAAAGAGAGACATATGGGCAGATGGGTGAAATCTAGGCAAATAGCTTATGTAGGAGATACAAATGTTTATCTGGTGTATATCTAAATTACCATCAATAGACTTTTATCAAAGATGCCGATTAGAAACATGTAAGTTACTTCATTTAAAACAAGAGTTTATGGAAGAACATTGTTAACTTTTAAATTTGTAATACCCTTTAACCCTTAGAAAAATAAAATCTCAGAACAAAAGAGGACACAACCAAAATTTGAATGGTCTTGTGTTTTGAAAATTATTGCTCAGATTTGGAGAAAATCGGTGTGAACATTCTCTCTTTACCGCAATATTTTCGTTCTCCGCTGTTGTTAAAATTGCTTGTTTTAATGAGTCATTTCAAGCCAAGGAATTAAAAGCAATAATCCACTACAAAGGACACCTTAGCCCGTCTTTCAGGATGTTGGTAAGTGTAGATTTGACAGTAAGTAAGATAGATCAATCATGCAAGTACATTTCATTCCTTGAAATTACCTCCCTTATGTCTCACAAACTGATCAGCAAAACAGAGAAAGATAACAGCTAGAGAAAAGAAACTTTTCAACTAAAATAAAAGTATCAGTAAGACTGGGAGCAAGTCTAAGGACACCTTTGCAAATTTTGTTTCGAAAGTAAAGCTTGAAACCTGGTTTAGAATAAATTGGTTTCCTTGGAAAGTAAGGCGATTAAAATGTGTCGACGTAAATATAAACTAACACAATAATTTCATTTTCTAAGGGAATTGTAAGAGTTTTCAACATTTCTCTGTTTGTAATCTTGAAAAAATAGCTGATCTAACCCAAAACAGGAGTATTTAGTCTCGGCCCTTATACACTCTTTGTAGCAAATTTAAAGAGGAACTACCCAGTCTAGTCAAGGGAGATAATAAAAGGGCAATTTTTGGGACAACTTCGTATATTAGTAGGGGCCCATTAAAGGGTCAAATCCACGCTGGAATTCCTTCTAGGTGGTTGCACCCTAAAGTAGTCCATTTAGAAAATTTGATCTCTTTTTGTCATTCTGTTTTAATGTTTAAACAACAGCATGTTGCTTAATGTTAGCTTCTACAGAGTGAGAGATCACTGCTGCATGTCATGCATGTGATTCAAAGAATTTACCTGGGAACTATCTCTTTTTAAAAACTGAAATTTTAAGGTGGTACCCTACAAGACTTTCACTTCCGACCCTAAAGAATTTCATGGGTTGATGTGTTGAATGAAGATTTGCGAAATATTTTATCCCTAATGATACCATTTTCTGGCCTGTAATTCAAGACCAAAGACTTCTCTTAAAGACGGACTAAGATTTAAGGCCCAACGAAACTTTTTGGAGGAGCTACAGATTGCGAAAATGGGCCCTTTTTGCTCTTTGTTTAATGAGGCAAAACTGGACAGGAGTGTAACCTAAAACACTGATCAGGACCTGAGAGTATTCAAGAGAGATAACCTGAGAATGGCCCTCATTTTACAGTAGCTCATAGTTATAATTTAACCTAACCAATTACCAGAAGTCTAAATTTTAGACTCAACCAAATTGATAGGAGTTGCAGACGACAATATAAAGTTTATGAAATTTTGGGGTTTTCAACTTTCTGGATAGGAAAACATTTTGTAAAATGAAGAAATTGCTTGTTACAAGCAATTTCTTCATTTTTGACAATTTTTTCCAAATTGCTATTCTTTCTTTCTAGGGGTGTCCAAAAGCATCACAGTGCGGGGAAAAAATAAGATTGTTATAAAAATACATGTATTAGTCTGCTTTGCACCCATTTGGAAAAATTGAAGCTTATTCACAATTTGAATGGACCTCTTTTGGGCCTCAGGTAACCCATTCCTTGACCACACAATTTCAGACTTGTCAAAGTAAATAGAATTCGCAGATGACAATTTCGGGTTGATGAAGTTTTAAAAAAACTTAGTCTTTCTAGGTAGAAAACATTGTTGAAAATGAAGAAATTGCTAGTTATAAAAAATTTCTTCATTTTCCACAATGCTTTCCCAATCGTTTTCCTTGAGGGTTGTAAAAAACCGGGATTGTGTTGGAATGGCTTTAACCCATTCCCACTCAGTGTCACATTTAGAAGCCCCCATGGAAAAATTCTTTGGAAAACATTGTGAAAAATGAAGAAATTGCTTGTCACAAGCATTTCTTTTTTTACAATGTTTTCTACTCAGAAAGTTGAAAAAGTCCAAAGTTTAAAAAACTTTAATAGCCTACGTAGGTTATTAAACAATTTTTAGATTAAGCTTAGACAGCTGCAATGAATATAGGGTCATTAATGTAGTGCAAATAACCATTGGAATAGCACATTCAGTTTGAATTGCTCAAACCAACATCATTGTTACAGGATCAAGAGTTATGTTTGCGAGATCTTCAATTCTGTTAACGCCAGTCCAAAACTGTTGTAAGGGTTATTACAAATATAAATACTGTTTTTATTTTGGCAAACTATTTGATGTGACATGAATCATGACGTTGGTTGTTTTGGTGGTTTATTTGTTACCTTCCGTTGACTTTGGGTCATATGCAAATGAGGTCATGCAATGTCTACAAAAGAACTCTGTGATATCTAAAAATAACCTGGAATTCAGCTGAAACTTTCATACATAACCACAAAAAGCCTATTAGATTACTGCCAAGACATTAATTGGCTCAAATTAAGTATTAAATGTTCGTTTGAGCTTAATTTTTTGGCACTTGGCAAATTTTTCTTATGTAATTTCAGAAACATCATTACCTCCCTTTAAAGAAGGTAAAGAAGCTCTGCAATTAATATATTCAGTAAATTTGGCATTTGGAAGAAACTTTCTGATAGTTTATATGTTAAGGTCTTATTTAAGGTCAAATCTTCATCTTGGTATAAATTCAGATTGTCAGAAATATTATTTTTTCTCTTATGTATGATCGAGCTCATTTATTGTGTCTTAACCCATTACCAGATGACAAAATTTGAGACTGGTCCAGATTCAAGGAAGTTGCAAACAGTACTTTTAAGTTGATGCAATTTGTTTTTTTGTCTTTTTGTGCTGAAAACATTGTGGAAAGGGGTAGTATAGATTGTCAGAAGCATTAATTTTTCAATTATGTACGATTTAGATCATTTGATTGTGTCTTGACCCATTACAAGACTACCAAATTTCAGAGAGATTCAGAGAGGTTGCAGACATTAAATTTTTGATAAAATTTTGAAAATCTTTGTCTTTTAGGGTAAGAAACATTGTAGATAATGAAGAAATCACTTGTAACAAGCAATGTTTTCCAAAGCATTTTTCTTAAGGGATGTAAAAAAGCAGGAATGGGTTAAATGCTAATTAACTAAGTTTTATTTGAGTTTGTGAATTCTAATTATGCTTTCAGATGAATAACTGAGCATGTAATAGGCCCTATCTGATACTTCAATGTCCATGACAACCACAACATCACAAGATGGCAAAATCACAAGTGATGAAGGAAGAACCTGTTATTATCACAGAGATAGATGACCACCCAAAGTTAAATGTTCTTCACACAGTTTCCATCATGATCTCATCTATTGGGGGAAATGCATTGTTTGTTGCCATGACAACTATAGTGTCCAATACCCAGTCAGTGTTTATGACGCTGGTGTCCTTCCTCTTATCAGGTCTACTAAACTTTTCCCTAGCCATGTGTTTTACAGAAGTTGCCATTTTATTGCCAAAATCCGGCGGGCCATATTTCTTTTTACTGGATGTGTATGGAGAGTTTCCAGCGTTCCTGTTCATGTGGGGATTTATCATATTTATAGTATCCCCTGTCTGGGGCGTCCTACCTTTCACCTCATCGTTGTATATAGTCCAGCTATTTTTCCCAGGCTGCAGACCACCAGATTTTGCTGTCAAACTTTTAGCCATTTGTATTTTAGGTGAGTTTGATTTGTGATAAACACTTGTTCTAAATACAGGGTTAAGATTTCTAATATTTCTTAAACAATTAAAGCTTTTATATTTTTCATAGGAAAAGAAATATAGCCTATTTAACCCATTACCAGAAGGCAAAATTTTAGACTTGTCCAAATTGAAAGGAGTTGCAGATGACAATTTCAAATGTATTAAATTTTTATTTTTTTTAAACCTTTCGGGTAGAAAACATTGTGGATGATGAAGAAATTGCTCGTAACAGCTTTTTTTCTTGGGGGCATCTAAAAGCGTCATTGCTTAGGAATGGATTAAGTCATGTTATCAACTTCCTTTTGTCATTAAATAATAGAGAGCATTGCACCAATTTCAACTTTTTCAAAATGAATCATCTCTTGTCATGAAGTTACCATCAAATACTGTTCTCAGATATGAAGTTATGTTTAGATATGAAGAGCTTTATTTTATAGAATTTATGGGTATGGTCGGTAACATGTAGCAAAAAAATAAATTGATTGGTTGGCAACCTAAATGTTGAAACTTTCGGTTTTAATATACAAAAATTACCAGACGTCAACATTTAAGACTGGTCCACCTTGAAAGGAGATTTGAAATATGAGATTTTTTCTTCTTTCTAGGTAGAAAACATGTGGAAAATGAAGAAATGCTTGTTGCAAGCAATTGATTCATATTATACAATGTTTTCCCAATTGTTTTTCATTCAGGGGCGTCAATAAGCATCATTATGTGGGAATTAGTTAACCCATTCCACACAAGAAAATTTTAGACTTGTCAAATTGAAAGAAGTTACAGATGAAATATTCAAGTTTATTGAATTGTAAAAAGTTTTTTGGAGCAGAAAACAGAGCTGATAATAAAGAAAGTTATTGTGACAAGCAATTTCTTTATTTTCCACAATGTTTACAAAAGCCTCTTTCTAGAGTGGCGTAAAAAGCGTCATGATGTGGGAATGTGTTCAGATAAATGTAGGAGTTAGAAGTTCACTTCCGATTTAAATGTACAATTTAATTATTCTATTAACCCTTTCCTGGTTTTTGGAATTTTAGACTGGTCCAAATTGGAAGAGGATGCAGATGACAATGAAAATTGGATGCAATTCCAAATAAAACCACCCTATGTGGTAAAAAACATTGTGGGAAAAGGAGAAATTGCTTATTATAAGCAATTTCTCCTTTTTCCACAATGTTTTCTCAATTATAAATTCACTGTGACGTAAAATCCTGGGTTTATCCTGGAAAGGGTTAATAATTGACCAACCGCTGGCCTCGCCTACTGACTCCTTAGGCTCCGCCCATTAGCTCCGACAGGAAGTTTCGCTTCGATTTTTTAACAGCATTATTTTGCAAATTTTATGGCCATTAACATGTAACAAAATAGTAAAATGGTTGGTTGGCGACCTAAACGTCGTAACTACAGCTTGAATAAGCTGTAGTTGCGACGTTTAAGTCACCAAACCAACAAAAAAGGTTAACAAAAATGGCGACCAATGTCGAAGTTGAAAGCTCAGGTCTTGGCTGAATAAATGATTTGATTGGTTGATTCTTTGACTGACAGACGCGATTGGTCAATTGACAGTTGTGATACATCAATTTATGTCTCAAAAACACTTCTTCTTTTCAACTGTAACAGCACTAAACTATGTTTCACAGACCATATTTATATCCTTCTGTTTTGTAGTGATGATAGTTGCCTTAAACTGTTTATACCTGAAGTATGTGACCAAAGTTCAAGCCATACTCTCCAGTGCCAAACTTTTTGCGATGTTCCTTATAATTGCTTGTGGAATATACTCCATCTACAAAGGTTTGCTATTTTTTTTTATCAAACTTTAACACACTGCCAGACAATGAAATTTTAGACTGGACCAAGTTCAAAGATGTTGCAGATGATAACATCAATTTCATGAAATTTAACTCTTATTTTGTCATTCTTGATAGAAAATGTGGGAAAGTGTTGAAATTGCATGCTATTTCACTATTTACCACAATTTTTTCTAAGCAGTTTTCTTTGGTGTAGTAAAAAAGGGATTTGATGGATTAATAACTAGAGGTATAGATAAATTGAGGAGGTATTGTAAATTTTATGTCTCAACAAAACCCTATGTTAAATGTACTCATTTAACTCATTCTCAAACAGCAACATTTAAGAGACTGGTCCAAATTGAAAGATGACAAAATAAAGAGGATTTAAATTGAAAAATAAGGGCTGTATGATTATTTTTTCCACAGCTTTATTTCTGTATTCTCCACAGTGATTTGTACCCCTAAATTCAGAATTTGTAGAATTAAAGATTGTCGTCTGCATCTTTTTGAAATTTGGATCAAACCTTGTTGTCTTGTAATGGGTTAATGTACAAAAATAGTTGTAAGTTTGCAAGTTTTTAACATTTTGATATTTTTGTTTCATTTTTGTGATCAGAAACATAGTTTATTAAAAGAAAATGAAAAATCTTTTCTTTTCTTTTGTCATTTAGGCAGGTACATGTATTCCTTAATCAAATGGATTTGCTTTAGATTTGTTTACTGGTATGTATCATATGTACACATTGACTGGTATGTTGAACGTGTTAGTAATATATGTACAGTTTGAATACCTCGAATGTCCTTTAGGTGAAGGTCTCTCTACGTCGAAGTTATTCTAAAGTCCCAATCTTATTACTCTTTACTTCTATGTATTTGAACCTCCATGCGTCATTCTCTTTACCTTGTAAAGTAGCCTACATCGAATCAATTGCAAAGTCCCATCACAATTGATTGCTTGTATTCACACCTCTAGAAGACGAACCTTTACTATAAAGGTTGAAATTTACAATCAACTAAGTTTTTCACATGTTTGGATGTGTCAACGTGGTTAAGAGATAGGTGCATTACAGTATTGGATATTGATATTGATTTTGTTTGATTGTTTGCCTGCGATCTGATAATTTGAAAGATTGGGTTAAGTGCAGACAATATTACAATGGAATTTTACAATGATAAAACGCCCATACCATGAAGGACTTGTTTGGGGTCGGACCTGAACCTGGTCCACATAGCGGATGGCCAGCAACTTCAACCAACATGACCTTGGATACTTGGGTTATTTTAAAAGCAAAGAGAAAAATGTCAAACTATGCAATCGACAAGCAGAGTAAGTAACAATAGAAAAAGAAAACAAACAAACAAAAAAAGCAACAAGGTCTAAACAAAGCCAAGTTACTAGTGATAATAAGAATATTAATAAAAGAAATTACGATAAATACATCGTCATTACATCTTTCGTTTGATTAGATTATCTACATGTCAAACTATCTATACGTCGAAATTTTGTGGTAAGCTCTTGAACTTTGAGTTAAAGGTATTTGAATGTATATCAAAATTTGCAGATAACTTTTTCTTGCTAAGCTTTCTGTATTTTGTGTAGAAAACTAGCCGTCACTCTTCAAATTGCATCATCATGAGGTCATCTAGGCACATAATTGGTTTTATTATATACCTATAAAAGATATGGAGTAAAACCTGGCTGTCAAGTACAACTCGACAGACAAAAATCAATATTCGGCGTGTAGCAAAAAACCGTATTCGTCGTGTACCGTTAAACACTGACTTCTTTTTATGTGTATTGAAAATCAGGGTTTTTCGAAAAGTTGGTTATTTCTTAGCCATTTAAATGTCATTTCCTAAAAGGTATATAATAAAAGGAATATTACAACAGTGTGTTTTTCTATTTGTTGTTATCGTTTTCTCGAATCGTGTGTAGGTATTTTTACTGGATTCGACCTTCGGTCTCATCCAATAAAAAATACCTACACACGATTCTCGAACACGATAACAACGCATAGAAAAAGACACTGTGGTAATATTCCCTATGTATTACTGCGGTCCTAGAACCTCAAGACATGCTTTAACCCATTACCAGAAGGCAAAATTTTAGACTGGTCCAAATGGAAAGAAGTTGCAGACAATTTTGAGTTGATTAACCCATTCCCACACAATAACCCTTTTTGACACTCGCAAGAAAAACAAGTGGGAACTTTGTGGAAAATGAAGACTTTTTTTCATTTTCCCACAATGTTTTCTACCCAGACAGTAAAAAAGCACAAATTGCATTAACATCAAATTGTCATCTATAACTCTTTTCAATTTGAACAAGTGTAAAAATTTTCCCTAGTCTGGATTAGAAAAGTTATTAAGATTTCAGTGGCTCACAAAATAACTTTATTCTTATTATGATTCTAATCAGCTTGTTGCAAAGAAAATGTACCTTCTATCCCTAAAAAAGCAAAATGAAAAGTAACTGTGTATTGATATAATAACCTTTA
Organism: Fragum fragum; assembly: GCA_946902895.1. Lineage (NCBI taxonomy): Eukaryota > Metazoa > Mollusca > Bivalvia > Cardiida > Cardiidae > Fragum > Fragum fragum. The sequence continues at coordinate 51,883,875 of OX336373.1, read as the reverse complement.
AGAGAGACTTGCTATCAGAGGAAATGGAAATAGAATTCACATTTTTTGCAGGTGAAATAGAGAACTTTAGAAACTTTTTTGAAGGAACTGAATTCCAGCCAGGAAAATGGGCCTTAAGTATTTTAGCAGGGATGTTTACATATGGAGGCTGGTGAGTAAAGAACATTCACAGCATTCCTAATCCGGTATCGATGATAAAGTTGTACATTGGTCATATAGATGTTGCAGACGACAAATTTTAATTGGTTAAATTTTGGATTTATTTAACTCTCCGGATAGAAAACATTGTAATGAAGAAATAGACATTTTCACGCAAAGCGTTGACTAAAAAGTCTGTATCCGTTCAAAGAAAAACAACAACAACAATTTTCCACTGCAGGGAGGATTTACTTCCGGTTTATTAGCTCCCCTGAGCACGAAGTGCTCTGGAGGAGCTATTGTGATCGGTCATCGTCCGTCGTCCGTCCGTCCGTCTGTCCGTCCATCCGTTCACAATTACAAAAAAATCTTCTCCTCCTAAACTAACCATGGAATTTCAGCAAAACTTCACAGAAATGATCCTTAGGTCATGCTCTTTCAAAATACTTCAAAGAATTGAAATCCATGAAGAACTCTGGTTGCCATGGCAACGGAGTGAAAAACTTAAAAAATCTTCTCCTCCAAAACGGTAAAGCCTAGAGCTTTGATATTTGGTATATATCATCATCTGTTGACCCTCTACCAAAATACTTCAAAGAATTACCGTATTCTGAAAACTAGCCCTTTTCTTAATGATCCCTGATTTAACATAGAAATAAAGAAGGAAATCTATAAAAATCTTCTTCTCCCAAACGATAAAGTCTAGAGCTTTGATATTTGGTATACATCATCATATATTGACCCTCTACCAAAATACTTCAAAGAATTACTGTATTCTGAAAACTAGCCCTTATCTAAATGATCCCTGATTTTACAACGAAAGAAAGAAGGAAATCTTTAAAAATCTTCTTCTCCCAAACCATAAGGCCCAGAGCTTTGATATTTGGTTCAAATCATCATCTATTGACCCTCTACCAAAATACCTCAAAGAATTACCGTGTTCTGAAAACTAGCCCTTTTCTTGGCAATGCCTGATTTTACAACGAAAGAAAGAAGGAAATCTTTAAAAATCTTCTTCTCCCAAACCATTAGGCCTAGAGCTTTGATATTTGGTATACATCATCATCTATTGACCCTCTACCAAAATACTTCAAAGAATTACTGTATTCTAAAAACTAGCCCACTTCTTGGCAATCCCTGATTTAACATAGAAATAAAGAAGGAAATCTTTAAAAATCTTCTTCTCCCAAACCATAAGGCCTAGAGCTTTGATATTTGGTATACATCATCATCTATTGACCCTCTACCAAAATACCTCAAAGAATTACCGTGTTCTGAAAACTAGCCCTTTTCTTGGCAATGCCTGATTTTACATAGAAATAAAGAAGGAAATCTTTAAAAATCTTCTTCTCCAAAACCATAAGGCCTAGAGCTTTGATATTTGGTACATATCATCAGCCATTGACCCTCTACCAAAATACTTCAAAGAATTACCGTATTCTGAAAATTAGGCCTTTTCTGGGCGATCCCTTATTTTACATAGAATTAAAGAAGGAAAACTTTAAAAATCTTCTTCTCCAAAACCATAAGGCCTAGAGCTTTGATATTTGGTACATACCATCAGCCATTGACCCTCTACCAAATTACTTAAAAAATAGCCCTTTTCTGTGCAATCCCTAATTTTAGTTAGGAATAAATAATGATATCTTTGAAAACTTTCTTCTCCTAATCCATTAGGCTTACAGCTTTTATACTTAGTATGTATTGATGTCTATACTTCAAAGCATTACCATATTCAGGGAATTAGTGCTATATGGTGGGATCATCAATATTCCTAGGATTAAAAGAGAAATCTGTAAAGATCTTCTCCAAAATAATTAGACAGAGGGCTTTGCCATTTTGTTTATATCATAAAGCCATGAACCATCATACTCAGGGGAGCGATTTAGGACCATCATGGTCCTCTTGTTTTTTGAAAGCCGTATAATTGCGTCCAGTCGTTTTAACTTCTTTTTTTGAGTTTTTACAATGAAAAGCATTAGGTTGAATGATGTAGATAATATTGTGGGAAATGTAGCATGTGTTTGTTACAATATTTTTATCTCTGTTTTCCCAGTAATGTTCTTCAGGAGCATTAAAAGTAGCCTATTTAATCGGCTTTAAGGAATAGATGACGGGTGTTTTGTTTCATGATCTATTTTCACCCTATACAATAAATTCAATGATAACCCGGTATATTGTATAAGTTGAAACAAATGCCTGTAATGTATGAATGTGAATTTACCATGGAAAGGTCATTATCTTGTTTCGCATCCAGCAATAACCAGGGTCCCCAAAACTAATGTTCTTCGCCTCCAGAAATATTGAAGTTATGATAGTTTGTGCGAAGAAAGATGAAATTAAAAATCAATATAGTTTAGACATTGTTTGTTGTTGGATGACCAAAATGTTTTACTGGACATTATCTCAAATTGTATTTACAACCTTTTGGTAGCCTATTGATAATACAGTAAAACCTCGGTAGTTCGTAGCGCAAGGGACCGGGGAAATTTATACGAATTAAGTGAAGTACGAACAATACGGAGGGCAGGATGTCTGCTGTTTGACATACACGGAATCGGCGATTTTTTAGTTCTGTCCCCAATTTAGGAATTGATTCTAAATTGGTTATTTTTCTAAACAAGACCCGCAGATATTAATTGAAGAAAACATAAATTAAAAATTACTCATCTTGTATTTTTTATGCTTTTATGTCTGTGTTAATTTTTTGCATTTTTTAAACACAGTGCTAGTATCAAATAGTAGGCTCCATCAGAGTGATTTCCCTTTACAATACATTGGATCAAATCACTCTGAGTATTCTATCATCAAATCATAAAATTAAGGACCGACGATTGCGAAGAAAGCAACAGCAGAATAAAATAAAGAGGTAAGAATTTGTAAATGCCCAATAACACAGATACTAATAGGGGATGTCAATTTAAAGTAAATTTTCGGTGATAATTACGGGAATCTTTATTCGATTAAATACCCACCTTATAACCAAACAGCCCCTTTTAACTAAAGGTACATGATAACACATTATTTGTCATATAGATCATCAGGTGTGAAAATCAAGGTAAGTGGTGATTAGTGACAATCAGTTTATCACACCTACGAATTAAACATTGGAGTTTCTCCTATAATCATACTTTCGGGACTTGAAATTGCCTACGAACTACGAACCACTGACGTTCGAATTAGACAGAGTTTTCTAACAAAGCTAAAGAAGGAAAAGATCGGGACCGCGTGAAGTATACAAACGAACACATACCTACGAACCAGTGACGTTCGAATTAACGAGGTTCTACTGTATTCTGATAATAATATACATATTGGTCCTTTGGTACTAATAAGGCTAGATTTTCAAATATCAAAGATCGATATTTTAAAATGAAAACCTACCTCGAAATATATCCACCAGCGAAAAAAAAAAAATTAAATCCATTCAATGAAAATACGAGTATTCACTTTAATATTTGATTGTGGGAAAAAATGCTTTAAAGATAAACACCGTGTCATACAAATTGAAACGACACCCGGTCGCATCCTTTGATCAATCAAGGAATTAGTATTTGGCGGCATATCGGTTGAAACATGAGAAGACAAAATTTGTTTCATAAAATCATAAACTTGACAAATTAAATGTAAGAGTGTTTATCAGATTATATGTGACATGTTGTCGGTTACATAACAACACCATATGTTTCGTGATCTACCGAAGGGAACCCTTTACATCAAGGCTGTCAAAAGGTAATTCTTCTGATCAGCTCTCTCTTATCATTATCTTTACACTTTTTTTTTATTTTTCATACTTTTCTTCGCAATATTAACATCGTCATCATCAATGTGATTTATGTCATTCATTCATTGTTGAAAAAATACTGCCTGTTTTTGAATAACAATGTGTTCTTTTTAATTCATGGTATGGCACTTTTTTAAGAAAAATTGATTATTTATATCAAATAAATGTTTCCTCCTTTTCCTCCACATTTCTATTTTTACAATGAGGCGAGTGTTTCAAAAACAAAAAACAACAAAAAAAAACTGGCAAGCTGTAGTGCGAGCGTGTTTGATATTAAGGAGAGAGAGAGAGAGAGATAGAGAGAGTAAGAGAAAGACATGTGGTCAATTAGGATTATTGTCACTTGTGTTCAGGCCTATCATGTGAAGGGCGGGGTTTGCAATGAATGACGTGCCTATGATTGACGCATATTCGCAAATTTCACCAATCAGTGTGCCAGAAAAATTCGGATGGCTTACGTATATTGTCTATAGTTGTAAATATTAAGAAAACATTGATTTCCGACACAATGACCTATTGTAATTTGTTGTGTAATATAATTAATCAAAATGATCATTTGGTGTTTGTAACCAGAGTTTAATGTTACTATATATCATTTTCTTTCGAGGATGGTTGTATTCCATTTACCCTAGATACCAGGCCTTTTCAAACTCAATTTTGTTCCTAAAACACGATAATATCACCAATATAACTCGCTACAACTAGTCGGCATATATCTGCTCACAGGTCAAAAATCTTTTTTCAATCAAATTTTGAATTTCAACCTTTGTTTTGGCTTGTTCAAAATAGCCAATTTATATAGGATTATATAGTGATAATTTATCGACTCCCCGCAATCGACCACGTGACTTGGTCTCGGATAAATATCGGGTAAAACAAGATTTGATTTGACGCATGTGCTGTTAGAACGTGAAAAGGTCTATTGCTTGTAACAAGTAATTTCTTCATTACAATGTTTTCCTTTTTTGTGAGTGTGTGTGAGTGCATCATTATGTATAGGTTAACTCTTACCTGGTTAATCCCTGAATTTTATATGTCCCTGAGTTTTTTTACTTGAGAAAATATTGTGGGTTAAGAAGAAATTGCTTGTAACAAGCAATTTCTTCTTATCCCACAATATTTTTTACCCTATCGGCTGGTCACTTTTCATATTGCACTCACTTTTAATTGTCGTCTGCAACTTATTTTAAATTGGACAAGTCTAAAATTTTGAAAAACAGGAAAGGGTTAATATGTTAGACTTGCCAAGATTCTTCTGGAAGCCCCCCAAAAAAACAATTTGGAAAAAATTGTGTAGAATGGAGAAATTACTTTTGACAAGCAATTTCTTCATTTTACACATTGCTTTCTAAAGAAAATCCATAATTGTTGTCTGCAACTCCTTTGAATTTGGACCAGTCTCAAATTCTGCTGTCTGTTAATTGGTTAAAAACAGTTAAGGTTCAGTTTTTTTGACACCTTTTCTTGTGATCACCTGTATAAATCATGGATTCCATTATGAGTCTGAAGACTTCAGCATCTTTCTCTTAACCCATTCCCCTACAAACCCATCTTTTTTGCGCCCCTCAAGAAAACAGCTTTGGAAAACATTGTGGAGAATAAAGAAATTATTTGTTGCAAGCAATTTCTTCATTCTCCACAATGCTTTCTACACCAATAGCCAAAAGTTTTTTAAACTTCATCAACTGAAAATTGTTGTCTGTAGCTTCTTTCAATTTGGACCAGTTTAAAATTTTGTTATGTGGGCATTGGTTAAAATCAAATTTTAAACAAATTTGATGAGAATGTTGCATAGTGACCCTTCTTAAAGTTTGCATAAATCTGAGGCGGGTTCATTTCGTTGAGAAGAAAATACCTGCCAAATAATATTTTTGAGAGTACCCTTAAATAAAGAATCGTAAGATTCTTATAAAGCGGCTTAAAAATCTAAATCTAAAGAATGCTTTATCTGAAAAAATACATTTGGATTGATAAAAATCTCAAAAAGAATGCACCTCTGATAGACTTGTCAGGGTTCTTTCTTTGACTACTAAGTTACATCCTCTATCATGTTACGTGAATAAATATCTCTTAATGATTTCTTTTACAATGATAAAGTGCTGTGCCAGGTAATTGTTATTTGGTAACAACTTCTGCATGAAAACTCTATAAGGAAGCATTATGTTACAACATAATTATCAGGGAATGGTCCTCAAAACTTTTAGTGATTTAACCCATTCCTAAACAAAGCTGCCTTTTAATGCCTCTCAATATAAACACTTTTGAAAACATTGTAGAAATTGAAGAAATTGCCTTTAATAAGCAATTTCTCTATTTCCCTCAATTTTTTCCGTACCCAAAGAATTGTGAAATTCCTTCAAATGTAAATTGTGGTCTGTATTTTCTTTGAATTTGGACTAGTCTAAAATATGATTGTTTGGTCATGGAATCAACATTTACTCTGCACATACAACTAGACCAATTTAAACAGTAGTGGCAGCAATGTTCCTTCTAACGATTTTTGCCTGATTTAAAAAAATATGGACAGAGTAGGACAAGGATTATTTCACTTTGAATTCAGTGGTCCTGCTTGGTTAAGTTGTTGGAACCTACTCATAATCTGAGAGAAATTGAGGGTTTCTGGTTCAAATCCTGGTCATCTTAATCCTTGTAAAACTTGCATGAACAATTCAAGGGCCAGTCTGGGGCTTTTCTTTTTTCATTATCTTGAAAATTATTTGATCATGTCCAATTTATTATTGTAGAAATTATATCTATATTTGCAGGCAGATTATCACATTTTTACTTGAAGAAATGGAAGATCCTGCTAGGTAATGATTTCTTACAATTTAGTTTAAAAAAATTCTTTCTTTATACTTGTATAATCTTCAAATGATTATCCCTTTCCTATTTTGCAAATTTTTAGACCTATTTGAATTAAAAGGTTTTGCAGACAAAAATTTAAAGTGGATTTAATTTTAAAAGTAACCATTCAGTAGGGTAGAAAATATTGTGGAAAAAGAAGAAATTACTTGTTACAAGCAATTTCTTTTCTATAATGTTTACACAGTTACAAAATCACAGGGATGTAAAAACCAGGGATAGTTCAGGAAAGGGTTATACACCATTTAATTGTATGTGGGAGAGCCGGCATTTTTCACTTGATTATTGTTTGTGACAACACCACTCTGTACCAACATTATGACCATCAGTCAAGGTCGTTTTTCAAGGTCATTTATACAGACTTTTAACCTTTTTGATAACAAGGTGATAGAACCTTCATATTTCACATGGGTATTGTTTATATTGTCTGTATTCACGGTGCAAACTTCAAGGTCTTCAGTCATTGCTTATTTTCAAGGTCAATTATCGAAAATGAAAAATTAAACGTTAGCCATAAATTTGAATGATGAAAAAAATAGCCTTTATATTTTGAAGGTGTATTGTATATGATGAGGCTGATATCGGAAATTCAATTTCACAATCTGCACAGTCATACCTCATAAATTGTGAGGAAAAGGACACTTTTATATTTTAAGTGAGCATTTCTTGCTGCTAGGGCCATTCCCCCCCCCCATTTAAATGGGATAAGGGTATACTGGGGTCGCATTGGCTGTCCATCCATCTGTCTATCTGAACACAATTTTTGTCTGGAGCTTTTGTCCTACAATTTTGCAAGTGATGATTTAAAATTTGTACAAAATGTTTGTGTACTAATGAAGTTGTAAGTTTTCAATTTTAATGACTATTCGATTAAATAAAGTGATGGCTTAATAGAAGTGGTCACATAAGCCAGACTGACTATTATCATTGGTTGCACAGTTACCCCCCTCGAAGTTGTAAATTTGTAATTATTATTTTTTTTTGTCAGTAACACTGCACCTACAATATTGTATGTACTGAACTCAAAGTTCACAAATTGTTACCGGTAGTACTGATTTGTGCATGTGCAATTTTCATTACCATACTGTCTTTAGGTGGTGAATTATCTCCCCTTGAACTTTTATTTTTTACTTAATCATTGTTTTTATTACTCCCACAATTTTGCAAGGACTACCATGAAGTTTACACATACTGTTTGTGTGTATGTAAAGCTTTACATGTGCAATGTGCATGACCATACTATCATTGGTTGCCAAATTGTCTCCCTTTTGACTTGTTAATTTGATTCACCTACAGTATTGCATGTATTGAACCCAAATTGACCCACATTCTTGCTGCTACTAGAAGTAGATATTGAAAACCATTCCTTTTCCCATCACATGCAATCCCACTTTTTTATGCCCTTCAAGAAACAGGCTTTAAATAAAAACGTGGACAATGAAGAAATTACTTGTAACAAGTAATTTCTACAGTGTTCACAATGTTTTCTACCCCAAAAGAGAGAGATTTTTAAAATTCTGTCAACTAGAAATTTTCGTATGCATCTTCTTTGATTTTGGACAGGTTTAACATTTTGTTGTGTGCCCTATTGTGTAGAGTTTAACTAAAAGGTCAAGGTCACTAATTGATTACTTACATTTCCAATCTCTGAATTCACTTCTACTGTGAACAAGCACTATTGGTGAATTTTCCTTCTCTTAGAGACAGAAGTTCATAAGATAGAACTTTTTTTTTGTCATTTTAGAAACCTTCCAAGGGCGTTGGGTATTTCCTTTGTACTTGTGATATCGTTGAATATGTTGGTTGTTATTACATATTTTACACTGATCTCACCAACAGAAATGCTGGATGCAGATGCTGTCGCTGTGGTAAGGCTTTTACATTTCTGTGTGGTATTATAAATGGTAGTTGTTATCATGCATTTTATATGTATTTCAACTGATCTCAATGATACAAATTCTAGATGCAGACCCTGCAGGTGTGGAATGTTTTTTCATATTACTTGGTGATTGTGCTATTTCATGTTAGCTGTTATTACATATTTTGAACTGATCTGACTGAAAGAACATGCTGTACCAAGGTTAGAGTTTCATGTTAGTTTGTTTTGGTGATATTTCATGTTTATTGTTATAACATATTTATACCCCCCATTACAAAGTTATGGGAGAGTATACTGGAATCAGGTTGTCCGTCTGTCCATCTGTCTGTGGTCATACTTTTGTGTCCTCATCTCCTCCCATATTTCCAGACCAATTTTGCTGAAACTTTACTGAAATCTTCCTTTCAATTAGAACTTGTGCACCTGCAATTTTCATTATGATTAATCAACTGTTTCAGGATTTAAGCCCCTTTTATTTATTTTCTTATATACAATATATAGAGAATAAATCATAACTCCTGAACAGGTTGACAGATTAAAAAAACAAAAGTGGTTCAAACATAAACGCCATGTTTGACGTTGCATGAAATCCATAATTTCCATCTTCAATATTGAACAAAATCCCTTTTTTTTACACAGTCATTGCCCCTCATAGACTTAAAATGTGGAAAAAAATTGTCCACTTGATAAATCATGAATGGTCAACATTTCAATGGTTACAATTTTGCCTCAGTTAAAAAGAGGCCTGTGGGGGTATTTGTCAGCCCTTACAGGCAACAGTTCTAGTTTACACTAACCTTACCGATAGAAATGATGGAAGAAATGATGTAATGACTGAAGCCTCAGTAAGACTTTCCGAATACTATGTGACTGAGATATTACCGGTGCTTTTTATTACATAATAATATTAATATTTACCTTACCCGAATAAAAGATTGATGCAGATATTTTACATGCTGTGAGACTTTATGTTGCTTTCAGCTTTCAATAAAATTGTATAAATGAGCACCAGTTAATTGACATATCGATTTATTCTCTAATATCACGGGGTCAAGTCAAATCTCCTGTCAGAGTCAGCAGACCTGGCCAGCAGTCTGTCGATTCAGCCTGCATGATGATTCAACAGGGATCATCTTGGGGTGAGATATTGAGAGATTCTCTAAATTTTCTGCAAGAAATCTCATTGAAACAGGCTTAATGTGAGAAAAATCTCAAAGAAAAATGTAATTTAGTGAAGGATTTAGTAAAATTTCTCACCGAAACTCTTAACTTTGCATTAGATTTGGCTAAATGAGATATTTTTGCACATGATATTCTGAGCCAGGATTATCCCTGATTCATCCCTGAATCTCAACTGTGCAAAATGTGTGGACTGTGAACAGCATGACCATTCTCACGGTATTTTGTTTGTGTCCCTTAAAACTTTAGCTCACTGACTATCTTCAGAGGGCATAGTGAATAATGATCAGACTGTGTGGATAAGCAGGCTTATCTAAGTCTTTACATGGATCATATGTAAAAAACTTGAAGAATATCATGAACAAGCTCAACCCATTCCCACATAACACCCCTTAACATGAAAACTTTGGAAAACATTGTATTACAAGCAATTTCTTCCCTATCCATAATGTTTTCTGCCCCTTACATAAAAAACATCCAAAATTTGATAAGCTTTAAATTGTTGTTTGCAACTCCTTTCATTTTGGACCAGTCTAAATTTTTGTTGGGTTGGATTGGGTTAATCTTATACTTGTAAATCTTCCACACGATAGGCATCAAAGTTTATGTCCATATTGCCATATAATTGTCTCTGCAAGCATTTTTGCCATTCAAAAACTTACTCTTTGTATTTCACTTATATTACTGAAGACATTCTTTTAAAACTTTAAGTATATGCTCTCTTTACCAAAGAAGCAATCCATACTATCAAGAAAGGAAACTCTTAATGCATTTTATAAGAATTGTGTCCCTTTTTGACTTACATTTTTTATGCACTATCCATCGTTCAACAGCCTACTATCATGAGAGGAAACTCTACATGCATTTTGTAAGAATTATGCCCCTTTTTGACTTACATGTTTTATGCACTATCCATCATTCAACAGCCTATTGTCAGGCACTTATAAGTAGTTCTCTCGTAATATTGATGTTGCTGTAGCTTGACTATATTTTCATTCCCCACATTGATAAGATTAGGGCACATTGTTTTACCAATGTTTTTCCATCTGTCTGTCTATCTGGAAGATGTAAACCTAACAAAAAATATTGTTTTGCTGTTATTCAAAGCTCTATGAAGATAAGTGGCTCACATCTGGGACATTGTTAGGCATCAGTTAGTTGTAAAGTCAAGCTCATCCATCAAGGTCAAGGTTACTTGACAAAGTCAGTTTAACACAAAAACTTAACATTTTGCTGTTATTGAAATACTGATGAAGACACGTGGCTCATATTTGGGACATAGATTCCTTACATTGATAGGTGTCAGTTTTAAGGTTTAGGTCATTCCCTAAGGTCAAGGTCTCTTATTAAAGTCAAATTTCCAAAAAAGGCTGTTACTGGGTCATGGTTTTTCACAAACATATCTTGGTTTTCTTTTACTTTCAGTTATTCATGGAGAAGTTATATTTCCCACTGGCCCCTGTGATTTCTATATTTGTTACATCAACTTCAATAGGTTCTCTCAATGCTATAGTGTTGGCTCACTCACGGTTAGTGAGCACTGCAGCTAAAAGACATCATCTACCAAATTTTCTAGCCACATCTAGTGATAAATACAAAATGCCATGGGCAGCTACTATATTCTTGGTATGTATCAAATTATTGTTTCTACTTTTTTTGCTCTTTTAACTTATTACCACAAAGTAACAAGTAATTTCTCCATTATTCACAGTGTTTTCTACCAAAGAGTCAAAAGTTTTTTTCAATTTCATAAACTTGAAATGAATGTCTGAAACTTCTTTGAATTTGGATAAGTTTGAAATCTTGTTATTTGGAAATGAATTAAACCATCCTAGATAACAAAATTAACTTAATAACTCTCCTAGAATTGTAGAAATTTCTTCATTTTCCATATTTTTTCTACCCCAAAAGGCAAAGATCTATAGAAATCGATAAACAATGAAATGACATCTGCAACTCCTTGGAATTTTGATCAATCTAAAATAGTGTTGTTTGGTAATGGCTAAAGTTTTTTTTTGTTGGTGGCACTAATATTTATAAGGCATACAGTAGAATCTGTTAATTGAAAACCTAACAACAATTCACTGCTTAATTACAACTCACATTTTGCACAAATATTAGATTCATAGAACAATTAGCTGCTTTTAACCCTTTCCCACACAATGACACTTTTGGACATGTCTAAAGAAAAACAATTGGGAAAACATTGTGTAAAATGAAGAAATTGCTTGTTGCAAGCAATTTTTTCATTTCATACAATATTTTCCTCCCAAAAAGTTGAAACAATCTAAAATTTCATACACTGTAAATTGTCGTCTGGTAATGGGTTAATATCAACTTCTGGTTAAATACAACAAAAGCTTTGACCAGTTTGTGATGTGATCAATAGGATTCTACTATATTTTCAGTCAATGTTGGGAACAATCATTCTTGTATCCGGTAGTCTAACAATTATAATTGAGATGGTGAGTTTCTATGCTATAGTGATGGGGCTGGCAGTGTTGATGTGTTTGTTTGGACTACGAATCAAGAGACCAAATGCTAAAAGGACAATCAAGGTAAGTGGGCATCCACTAAACCATTTCCACACAATGAGGCTTTTTGAGGCCCCTCAAAAAAAAAAAAAAAAAAAAAAAAAAATTGGGAAAACATTGCTTAAAATGAAGAAATTGCTTGTAACAGGCAATTTCTTCATTTAAACTATATATTCTATCCAGAAACATGAAAAATCTGAAATTTGTTGTCTGCAACGCCTTTCAATTTGGACCAGTCTAAATTTTGCCATCTGGTAATGGGTTAACACAAATGACCCTGTGTATGACATTTCTGAAAATTTTACATGTGCTTGAAGCCCAAACACTGAGCAACCCAGACATACACTAAATTGCAATTAGAATGATCACAGTTGGTTGAACACATTATAAAACAACTAAATTTCAATCCAAATTGAAAGAAATTGGATAAACATTTCAAAGTGTAATTTTGAAAATTGATGACTGGATATTGTAGAAAACAAAGGAGATATGGCTTGTAATGATATTACGATATCCTTGGTATTTCTTAACAGGGGTGTCAAAAGACTTTATCAAGTTGTAATGGTTTAACACATTACCACTCTATGACGCTTTTCTATGTTCCTAAGAAATGTAGCTTTAGAAAACATTATGGAAAAAAGGAAAACTTTGTAACAAACAATTTCTTTATTTTACGCAATGTTCTCTAACCAGATAGTTTGAAATATCATATTCATACCATATATTCCATTAATTTTAAATTGTGTTCTGTAACTCCTTTCAATTATGACAAGCCTAAATTTTTATTGTCTGGTAATGGGTTGAAAAGGCTGATCTCAAACTTCTTTCAATTTGGCGCAAATTATTGTCATCTGGTAATGTGTTTTAGTGTAACTTCTGATTCAGAAGACTCAAAAAAAAAGTTTTTTATGTGTTTCAGGTTTGGTTGGGTACAGCTATATTTCAGTTCATTTTAAATTTTGGGATATTGTTAATGAGTATATACCAGAAACCATACCAGTTTGGACAGATGGTCCTTATTGCAGCCTCAGGGATTCCAGTCTATCTGGTCTTCATCCAATGGAAATCTAAACCCAAAGTCTTCTCACAGACTTCTAGTAAGTTTTTCTCAATTCCCATACTGTACCACTTTTTTATGCCCCCGTCAATAAAAAGCTTTGTAAAAGATTGTGGAAAATTAAGAAATTGCTTGTAGCAAGCAATTTCTTCATTGTCTATAAAGTTCTCTAGCCAGAAAAGGCAAAGATTTATGGACCCATTATTGCACAATGATGCTTTCTGACACCCTAAAGAAAGATGATCACTGAAAACTTTATGGGAAAAGAAGAATTTGCTTGACACTTATTTTCAAAGTTTAGCACAATTTGAAATTTTCATCTGCAACTTCTTCAATTTGGATCAGTGTTTAATTTTTGTTGTTGGTAATGGATTAAATAAGTCCAACTTGAAATTGTTATCTGCAACTTCTTTCAATTTTGATCAGTCTTAAATTGTGTTGTCTGGTGATGGGTTAACCTTTGGCAGTTTCAGAGAAACTTGAAGGTATTGCCCAGAGTATCCCACTTGATAGTATAGGTTCTTTTTGACATCTTCTGCATTGTAGTTGGCAGAACATTCTTAGCTCAGCTGTTTTAAGCTTCCCTGAGCTCAACATGCTCTAGGTGAGTTTTTGTGATGACCTTATTTCTATTTTGTGTTATCAATTATGCATGAAGGCCCGAGATTATAAAACCTTTTTCGTACTCAATTGAGAATTTACTCAAACTTAAAGTTGGGATTAAAGATGTTTTTCTGCTTGGATCCTATGAAAATAAATGGCAATATTTGTATGTTGCTTCTTTTCAAGTTGAATTAAAACAAGATATTTATTCAAATTTGAAATTTGAGTAAATTCTCAATTGAGTGCCAAAAAAGTTTTATAATGTTGGGCCCTGAAGTTGTCAAAAAATTCTTAAAAATCACCATTGGGCTAATTTCAATCAAACTTGGCAGGAAGGTTTCTAAGGTGACCCTGTTCGTGAAATTTTGTTTTGGGAAAAAATGGAGGCATGGCAGGACTGGACTTATCAGACTTGGAGAAATCATGAAATGATTTAAAATTATGATAGGTAGAAAAATGGGGGTGTTGCAGGGGGTGAAGCTTATCAGACTTATGAGAAGTAATGTAAACCTTCACCTTTATGAACATTGGGCCATTTTCAACTAAACTTGTGAGAAAACCTGAGGTATTGTCATAGCTTTTTTGTCTGGGCCCTCAGCATTTGTGTGCTAAAACTTTAAACATTTTGTGATATCTCTGCTTGTACTATAGGCATTCAATTGAAACTAGCAAAAGATAATGACTATCCAAGAGCAACTAAAACTATCAGGAAAAAACTTACCAGATGACAGAGTTTTAGACTGGTCCAAATTCAAAGAAGTTGCAGACAATTCTAAGTTGATAAAATATTCAAAATCTATGTAGAAAATGTTTTTGATTGAAGAAATTGCATTTAAATAAATAATTCCTTCAATTTATACAATGTTTTCCACAACTTTTTATTTCTTTCTTGGGGGATGTAAAAAAGGAGGAAAGTGGGTAAAAAATCAAACTGAGATTCAAGCACCCATAGGTAGTGCTCTTGTTGTCCTTGTGATGTGAATTCTTTGACATTTTGTTATATCTTACTTTTTATGCCCCATATTGAAAGATTACAGTCATATCATTTTAACATTGTTTGTCTGTCTCTTTTTCATTCTTTCGGTGGGTCGGTCAGTTGGTCTATCTGAAAAAATTAACATTTGCAACTACTCTAAGCCTAGACAAGATACAACCCTCATATTAAACTTAACATTTACAAATACTTTAAGCCTAAACAAGATGCAAACCACTTATTTTGCATGATGATACATCTCATCAATAGCCTCTGGACAAACCAAGGTAGAAGTCGTGTGACAAGGTCAAGGTAATTTTCAATCTCAAAATTCTTCAAAACTTTATCCAAAACTTAACATTAGCAATTACTTCAAGTCTTTTCAAGATACATAAGTCATATTTTGCATGATGATAGATCTAATCGAAATGCATCTCCAGATGCCAATGGCAAGGTCAGGTGACAAGGTCCAGGTCATTTTTAAGATCAAAATTCTTAAAAAACTTAACCAATAAAATTAATATTTAAAATTAATGTAAGCCTATTCAAGATGCAATGTTCATATTTGGCATGATAATAGATCACATTGATACACATCTGCACACACCAAGGTTTAGGTCATGTGACAAGGTCAAGGTCACCTATCAAGGTAACATTTTGAAAAAAGGCTGTTAACGGGACTTTATCTTTCACAAACACATCTTGTTCTTTCTTTGTTTTTGGAATTTTAGTTACATGTATATGGGAATGGAAATAATGAGTTGAATAGGTGCATATTTGGTTGCTACTCAATCAGTTTCTACCAAGATTATAGCAAAACTTTTCAATTGTGATCAAATTGTGAACTTGCACACACCTCCTCAATTCTTTATTTCATGAATACAATTCATGAAATTCATTTGAATTTAGTCTCTAGCCTACAAGGGATGGTCAGAAAATATCAGGACTTTTGCCTTGTTCTCAAAAACCATTCAACATTTTTAAAAAAAATCTTTCTACTCTTTTTAAAAAATATCCTTCACATACGTCTATGTACTTTTGCCATCTTTGTGGGAGCTTTTGTATTCCTATTGTGAACCATGATGTAGACCTATGTTTTAGGTACTGTGTAACAGCAGATATCAAAGCCACCCTGGTCTTATATTTCTTTCCAGCAAGCATTTTTTTCAGTTCTGGAAACAAATAAAAGTCACAGGGGGCGACGTCTGGGCTATAAGGAGGATGAGACAACAGTTTGTTTCCATTTCTTTGACTGAGCTTTTGTCTCAGGTTTGGAATAATGAACCAACATCTCATCTCCACTGATAATGATAATCTCCTGCATGATTTAAACAACTTAAATGTTCTCTTCATTGGTTACCTTTTTATCTATGGCAAGCTGTCTAGACACCCACCTGGCACTTACCTTTCTCATGCCTAGATGTTTGTGTAAAGTCATGTGTGCAGATGCCTCATTGATGCTAAACTTGTTGGCTACCACCTCCAAAGTTATTTGACGATTTTTGTTGACAAAATCTTTAACATTTGCTACCATTGTTGGGTCACCGTCTCAGCTGGCCGCCCAGTCCTAGGCCTGTCACAAACACTTGTTCTGCCTTCATGAAACTAAGAAACCCAGTTGTATAAGATTGAAGGTGATATACATTTATCAGAAAATCATTTTTTAAGCCTCTGAACGATGTGGCAGGGCTTTTCACCTTCTGCAACCAGGAACTTGGTTACAGAGTGTTGTTCCTCTTACAAAGAGTCCATGATAGACAAAAAACCTATCATATATCAGAGTGCAAAATACTGTGTAAACACAATTATCACTGAAAATAAACTGACCACGTTGTTGGCAAATGAATGTAGTTTTCACCAATATATAATGTGTGTATATAGCTGAACATGGAAAGATAGGAGTATGAAAAGTCTGGATATTTTCTGAATGTCTCTCATACATGAAATAACTGCATTTTTACTCAAATTTCTAATATCCAAAGTATTGAAAATGATCTACTTTTGTATTCATTTCAGATAAATTCTGTGTACTCTTACAAAAACTATTGATGTTGAAATTTGATTGAACAAGGCAGCAGAGGAAATTTGATGTTCAAATATTGATGGAAAGAAATGATCTCGAACAGTTTTCAAGAAGGAAGTTTTTAAATTTTTGATTAACTTTTTTTGAAGGATAAGGGTAATTTTCTAGTCATATTGGTAATTCATGTCTGATACTGTTTGAACTTTTATCATAGTTATCTTTTTATTATTCTTTCTATATACTAGAATCAAATTAAGACCTCCAAGAACTGTGGCACAAAATTAGTATTGTAACAGTAATGAATCTTTTTTCTACCCTACTGAAAAAGGAGACTCCCTAAAAATTACAATTGATGTGACCTTATGAATTTTGATAAAATTTGTTTTATTAAAAAAAGTGATTAATTTTGACTTTCATAAACTTTTGTATAGTGTTTTGGAAGGTCTGAATTTTTGATAATTTTTGTATATGAAATATTTACAACCAAGTTTAGATATCTTTTAACAAAAACTTACCTATTTCTATTGTATTTATACATCTACCAGATCTATGACACTTGTGTTAAACTTCAAGCCTAATTAGATAAATGCAAAACAGTTAAATTCTCTTAACCCTTTCCTGTTCCATCCCTGACTTTTATGTCTCTGAGTATTTACAATTGAGAAAAATTGTTGAAAAAAAGAAATTGCTGGTAACAAGCAATTTCTTTTTTTTTTTCCACATTCTTTTCTACCTAATTGAATGGTTATTTTTCAAATTAAATCCACTTAAAATT
The DNA here is from genome assembly GCA_946902895.1 of Fragum fragum. NCBI lineage: Eukaryota > Metazoa > Mollusca > Bivalvia > Cardiida > Cardiidae > Fragum > Fragum fragum. The sequence continues at coordinate 51,866,068 of OX336373.1, read as the reverse complement.
TTTGTCTGCAAAACCTTTAAATTTGGACAGGTTGGAATTTTTGCAAAACAGGAAAGGGGTACAATTAAGACATCTTGTAAAAAAAATCATCTCTTGTTTATCCATTTCCAATGAATTCCATCTATGTCGTTGAATGTGGATGTACTGTATTCGGGTATAGACTTCTGTATTGTTCTATGATATTTGGGTTTAAATCATTTCTAAACAATCTGCTTTTTGCCCCACTATACACCCCTGATAAAAAAAAAATTGAGAAAATATTGTCCAGAATGAAGAAGCTTGTAACAAGCAATTTCTTTATTTTCCACAACCTTTTCTACCCTAAAAGACAAAAGATTTCACCTATATTTCACAGAGCTGAGTCTTGGGTGTGGGATTCACAGGTTAAAAGATTGTAGGCTGCAAAAATTGGAAGGCTGTGCGGCACATGTCATGCATGTTTTAACATTTTCAAATCTCGTAAATCTGTTTATAGGTCGCTGATAAAACCCCTAATTCCTATTTTGTTAAGCTATTTATATCTACCTATCAAATAATCAATGCTATTTATAGAATCCCCAGCTACCGCATTAAAGTAATGCTTAAATGAGTACAGATGATGAGTATTTTGCCTTCCTTTTCAACACATGACATTTGACCCCTTAACATTGCCATTTACCACCCGCCTATTTAAGATACAATGCTCATATAGGGCATGATGATACATCTGCATAATACGCATCTCCACATGTCAAGGTCAAGGTCATTTGATAAGGTCAAGGTCACATACCAAGGTCAAATGCCAAAAAAAAAAATCCTTGACCCTTTCACTAAAATACTCTATTAAAACTCATGTATAAGTCAACAACACTTTTTGTCCAGATGCTTGGGGTGAGCAAGACATAGTTTTCACTATTACAAGTTGGTGTATGTGTGTTAGTATGTTAGTCCGTCCATTAGTCTGACATTTGTCTGGACAATTACTCCTACATTTATGGATGGATTTCAAAATGATTCCGCACAATTATTCTCCATCATGATTATGTATGCCATTTAAAAGAAATTTTTGGATAGTTCTAATGTCAAGATCACAGTTCAAGTTCAAACATTAAAATTGTGATTGTCATGAGCATTTCTCCTACAATTATGGATGAATTTTATAATAAATTTGCACAGTTATTCTCCATCATGAGTAGATGTGCCATTTGAAATAATTTTTATGCCCCCACATCGATAGATTGGGGCATATTGTTTTACCGGTGTCCGTCTGTCTGTCTGTCTGCAAAACTTAACCTGTCAACTAAACCTTTTCCTATAACTTCAACCCTGATTAAGTTACAATGCTAATATTTGGTGTGTAGATAGATCCTAACAAGGTGCAACTGGGGAAGGTCATTTCATCAAGGTCAAGGTCAAAATTTTAACCCTTTTCCCTAAAACGTTACTCAAAAACTTAACCTGCCAACTAAACATTTTCCTATAACTTCATCCCTAATTAAGTTACATGCTAATATTTAGCTATCTATTTATGTAGATAGGTCTCAACAAGGTGCAACTGGGGAAGGTCATTTTATCAGGATCAAGGTCAAAATATTAACTCTTTTCCTTAAAACGAAGGAAACAAAACAATAAAAATCACCCGTTTCTAAAGAATTACTGTTTCGGGGGCATGGTGTTTCACAAACACATCTTGTTTGGATAGCTTCAAGGTCAAAGCTCCAGGTCAAACACTAAAATTGATGGTCAAGGTCAAGTTTGACAGCAGTTGTCCTGGGACAACCATCTAGTCATAGTTAAGTCCTGTTGCAAGGTATTGTGTTTCACAAACACATCTTGTTTCTCGCTATGTTTGCAGGCTAGTTAATGTCTGCTTGTGGCTCAATCCTGAAACATGTTGGCCCACATTCCTAAAGGTGATGGGGGAGTTGGCCAACTTATGTGAAAACCTAGATTCAGCTCTGTGTCACCTATTTAATTTTTTTAGCTCACCTGAGCACAAAGTGCGAGGTGAGCTATTGTGATCGGTCGTTGTCCGTCGTCCATCCGTCCGTCCGTCCGTCCGTCTGTCCGTCTGTCTGTCCGTCCGTCTGTCCGTCCGTCCACAATTTCTTTAAAAATCTTCTCCTCCTAAACCAGTAGGCCAATCAAGCTGAAACTTTGCAGGGATGTTCCTTGGGTGAAGTTCTACAAAAGTTGTTAAAAGAATTTGATTCCGTCAAAAACTCTGGCTGCCGCGGCATGTGAAAATGGGGATCTTTAGTAAATCTGTAAAAATCTTTAAAAATCTTCTCCTCCTAAACCAGTAGGCCAATCAAGCTGAAACTTTGCAGGGATGTTCCTTAGGTGTAGTTCTACAAAAGTTGTTAAAAGAATTTAATTCCATCAAAAACTCTGGCTGCCGCGGCATGTGAAAATGGGGATCTTAAGTAAATCTGTTAAAATCTTAAAAATCTTCTCCTCCTAAACCAGTAGGCCAATCAAGCTGAAACTTTGCAGGGATGTTCCTTGGGTGAAATTCTACAATAGTTGTTAAAAGAATTTGATTCTGTCAAAATCTCTGGATGCCGCGGAATGTGAAAAGGGAATCTTTAGTAAATCTGTAAAAATCTTTAAAAATCTTCTCCTCCTAAACCAGTAGGCCAATCAAGCTGAAACTTTGCAGGGATGTTCCTTGGGTGAAGTTCTACAAAAGTTGTTAAAAGAATTTAATTCCGTCAAAAACTCTGCAGGGTTTTCCATGACTCAAAATTCGCGCGTCATTGTCGCAATTTCAAAACAAATGACCCGTAAACATTTTACCTGTGCGTCATAAATGACGCAAGTTTTAAAACCTAATTCTTTGTGAATAGAATCGTCGGTAAAGGCCAAAATGTTGAAATAAATCCTTTAGAAGTCAGAGTTACGACAATCAATCAAATTAGCGACTGTCGGTAAGTTGGGTTTCCAACATTTATTTATAGAAATATCCTGTTCTATTTTTAGTTGACAGATAAAATATGTAGACGGGTTATAGTGATTTTTATCAAATTCAGACTCGGTTTATCCGGTGATAAAACATATCGTTTACCCGACTACTAGAAAATGTAAAAATGTCACGTCAAACAAAGATGTCGAAATTCGTCTCGTCTGCATCGGGCAGTCATGGCAATTAGACTACCAAAGAGAGCTCTGGTAGCGAGTCTGATGGTGAAACCCTGGGTCCGTCTTCAAAAAAGACCCGGAGGTCTTTCAGTCAGAAATGGTTAAAAACCTTCAGTTGGTTTAAATTCACCGATGGTGAAATGCTGTGTGACCCGTGTATTAAAACGAAAAAAACTGGCTGTACGAACTTTCGTCTTTCATGTTTCCTTTGTTATTTTTTAAGTTATTGTAGTCTTTGGCAGTCTTACAGATTTGACCCCCCTAAATTGGAAAAAAGACCCCCAGTTCTGATGACATAGGGGTCACAATGACCCCCAAATTCTTATGCCAATGGAAAACCCTGCTCTGGCTGCCGCGGCATGTGAAAATGGGAATCTTAAGTAAATCTGTTAAAATCTTTAAAAATCTTCTCCTCCTAAACCAGAAGGCCAATCAAGCTGAAACTTTGCAGGGATGTTCCTTGGGCGAAGTTCTACAAAAGTTGTTAAAAGAATTTAATTCTGTCAAAAACTCTGGTTGCAGCGGCATGTGAAAATGGGAATCTTAAGTAAATCTGTTAAAATCTTTAAAAATCTTCTCCTCCTAAACCAGTAGGCCAATCAAGTTGAAACTTTGCAAGGATGTTCCTTGGTCGAAGCTCTTCAAAAGTTGTTAAAAGAATTTAATTCTGTGAAAAATTCTTGTAACTGTGGCATATGAAAATGGGAAATTTTAGAAAATCTATGTTGTTGTTTTCTCACAGACTACAAGGCCAAAGGCATTTATATTTTATATAGAGCTTAATCATATGGTTCTCTACCAAGTTTTTAAATATTTAATCTCTGGGGTCTAAAATGGCCCCGCCCTAGAGGTCCGAAGTTTGGAAAAATGCTTACTTAGAGCAATTTCAAAAGACTTCTCCTCTTAAACTATAAGGTCTAGGATATTCATATTTGGTATGGAGCATAACTAGATGGTTTTGTACTATATCACTAAAAGTTGTCTTCCTCAGGTCAAAAACGGCCCTGCACTAGGGGTCATAAATTGGGAAAAACGCAAAACTTGAGTATGTTAAAAAAAAAATCTTCATTTTAAGGAGAAGTCTAAAGCATTCATATTTTGTATATAGCATAACCAGATGGTTCTCTACCATGTTAGCTAAAATGTTAGCCCTGGGATAAAACATGGAACTGCCCCAGAGGTCAAAATTTTTTGAAAACGCTCAATTAGAGCAACATCAAAAGTCTTCTCCTTCTGAAATATAAGGTGAAGGGCATACATATTTGGTATGTAGCATGACTAAATAATTTTGCACTATATAACAGGAAAATATGCTCTTAGGATGAAAAATGTCTTTGCTCCTAGGGTAGAAAATTGTGTAATTTGCATTGAAAGAATTCTTCTTAAATATAGGCTCTAGAGCATATACATTAAAAACAAAGGATAATATAATTGTTCTCTACCATGTTTATATCCTTTGGACAAACATGGCCCTTCCCAAGGCTTCCAAAGATATGAAAAACGCTCAATAAGAGCATGTTCAAATATCTTCCACTCCTCATGTATAAGTTGTAATGCATTCATATTTTGATGTATAGTACATCCAGATTGTTCTCGACCAAGGTTGCTAAAATTACATCCATTGAAGTTACAGACAGTAATTAGAGTTTCATTGAAATCTAAATACAAAGAATTTCAGGTAGTAAACACTGTGAGAAATGGATAAATTGCTTGTCACTCCCTTTCTCACTATGTATTTTTCAAACCTATTTTCCCTGAGGGTGAAAAATTCTGGGATAGTTTGGTAATGGATTAAACTATAAAGCCAAAGGCATTCATCATTATTGTAAAACATTACTGGATTGTTTTGTACAAAGCCCAAAATCTTATATATCTTTTATAAGTTGTGCCTTTCTTATACTAAGAAGTACTGTAATTTGGAGATGCCTCAGGTGAGCGATTTAGGACCATCATGGTCCTCTTGTTTTATATTTCACCTATCTAAAATTGTTGTATGCTACTTCTTTCAATTTGGACCTGTGTAAAATTTTGTTGTCTGGTAATGGAATTAATTAAGCTCATTGATAATGAATTTGATAGCTTTAACTTTTACCTATTCTTAGTGTAGTTGGAATTTGTAAATGGAGATAAAACATGTACATGTATTTTTATGGTATAAGGGTATTCTTAATTTCGTACACAACAATAAAAAATTTATGCATTTATTTTCACAAAAGCCAGCAGGTCTTTGACATAGTGCTCTGTCCATTGCATGTGTATCTGTCTATAAAAACTTTCTGGGTGGATTTCTCAAAATTTAACAATAATGTGCCTTGGATGACCATTTATCATATGACTGCAGCCATGGTGCAGTTGGTAGCATGCCAGACTCTCAATTTCGAGGTCCAGGCTTCAATCCCCAGTCGTAGCAAGTATCCTTTCAGACATTTTTCTCCCACCAATGGGTGGATAAACCTAAGTGGGATGAGCAGCTGGAGGCTTGGAAAGAATGTAATGGCAGTACTGGTGTGAGAAATACCAATTATCATATGACTGGAGCCATGGTGCAGTTGGTAGCGTGCCAGACTCTCAATTACGAGGTCCAGGCTTCAATCCTCAGTCGTAGCAAATATCCTTTCAGATATTTTTCTCCCACCAATGGGTGGATAAACCTAAGTGGGATGAGCAGCTGGAGGCTAGGAAAGGATGTAATGGCAGTACTGGTGTGAGAAATATCAGGAAGCCATGGTTATGTGCTTCAGCTGCCACAATTTGACTAAAATACTGTTAAAAGTGGAGGCAAAAACCCCCACAAATCTAATTGAAGGGCTATTTTCCACTTATGGTATTTTAATCAAAACCTCAGAAACTATGAAGTGAATTTCAAAATTGTACATGAATATTCCTTAGGTGACCTTTTAGCCCCATTACCACACAACAAAATTTTAGACTAATTTAAAGAAATTGAAGACAACAGTTTCAAGTTGATGAAACTTTGGAAATCTTTGTCTTTCTAGGTAGCAAGTACTGTAAAAAATGAAAAAAATTTCTTGTCACAAGCAATTTCTTAATTTTCCACAATGTTTTCCAATCTTTATTCTTGGGACACGTGAAAAAGCAGTTTTTTTAGGGATTGGGTTAATTAGATCATTGAAAGATTTTGAGAAATATATCATTAATATTTTTTTGAGAGTTGGCCTTATTCCTAAAATGATAGAATTTTCATGCAAGGGAGGCAATTCATACCACTACAACTTTGTGGCATGAGTTTCTTCTCATATAAGTACAGAGGTGTACTATTAGATAGAAGTTCTAAGAGATTTGTTGCATTAGTTGGCTTCCTTTTTTATTCATAATCAGTAATTTCAATATTAAAACTCTAGTACCTCATGGATTTGTCAAAACTAAGTTTACCTTCAGTTCAATGCCAAAACAATTGCATTATGTATATTTTGTATCTTTTTTTTCTTTCTCAAGGAAGGGCTGTAGCTGTGAAATCATTTGGGAGGAGACAAAAATAATCGTGACCTAGCATTTTTTCTTTTTCACATTTTCAATGCATTTTCATGGTAATTTAGATGATTTAACTACCTGTTTCAAGTCTTCTCCGATATTTCATAGTAACAGCTGGTTTGAAATTTTGATATCAGATATTGGGTTAATGAGTTCATCACTAGGACTGCAATCCATTAAAAAAACAAAAACAAAACACTGTGGAAAGCATTATAGAAAATCGAAGAAATTGCTTGTTACAAGTAATTTCTACATTATCCACAGTGATTTCTACCCAAACAGAGGAAGATTTCTAAAATTTCATCAGCTGAAAATTGTTGTCTGTAACTTCTTTCAGTTTGGACCAGTCTAAAATTTCATAGTCTGATAATGGGTTGAGGACAATCAATTTGTAGACCTCTTTACCTGACATTTGAGTCATTTATATGTTTTTCCAACAGTCAATTCAAATTACATCAGTTTGATCAATGTAATTGTGATGCCACTGCCATATCGCAATGCTAACACGTAGGACCCCTTGTCAGGGGGTCCCGGGTTCGATCCCTGGCCAAGGCCAATATCCTTGCCAACATAAGTCTCCCACTATTGAGAGGATAATCATAAACCTAAGTGGGATGAGCAACTGGAGGCTCGGAAAGGATGTAATGGTAGTACTGGTGTGAGAAATACCAGGAATCCAATGTTAGGTGCTCCAGCCACTGCAAATTGACTCAAATACTGTTGAAAGTGGCGCTAAACCCCATTCAATCAATCAGTGTAATTGACAGGGAAAATTTCAGAGAGAACACAGTCATTTTGATTTTGTTGTTAACCCATTACCAGACCACAAAATTCCAGACTGGTCCAAATTGGAAGAAGTTGCAGACAACATTTTTCAGTTGATGAAATTTTGAGTTTTTTATATATTTTGGGTAAGAAAACATTGTGGGTAATGAAGAAATTGCTTGAGACATACTATTTCTTGAGGGGTGTAATAATGCATTGTTTTGATGGAATGAGTTAACCATATGAAAAATATAGGGTGGAAATTTTGCTGATGATGTGGGTTATATTCCTGTAGATACCTTCCGTGATAGATTTTAAACTCTTTAACCTTTCCTGTACAATCCGGAGATTTTATGTCACACTAGTTTTATTCTAAAGAGAAGACTGTGGAAAAGAAATTGTTTGTAACAAGGTATTTCTCCTTTTCTAATTTTTTCTACTACAAAGGATTTGTTCATTTCAAATTGCATCCCGTTTTCATTGTTGCCTACAGCCTCTTTTTATTCTAGACCAGTATAAAATTTAAGAAAACAGGATGGTGTTTAATGTTTATGTGCAACATTTTTGAAAATAGACCTGTCTAAATGTTTGTATTTCAATAAGTTTAAAAGTAAATACCATGACAAAATATATTTGTGTATAAATAAAGTCTTTAATATTATCATTTTAGAACTTATCTATATTTGTTGGTTTATTGGTTTTGTTTAATAAATATATAATTATATAAATTGTTTGAACTGATTCTATTTTTATTAATACCTCACCATGTGGCAGAAACTTTTATTTTAGCAACCGATTCTGAAATTTGATAACCTTCAAGAGGAAGGACTTTGATAAACTTTGTGTGAAAAAAAAAAGGAATTGCTTGAAACAAGCAATTTTTTCTAATCTTGAAGTTTTCAGTCCCTAAAACACAACATCAAGTAGTCCTCTTAATCAATATGCCCTATTTATGAACAACTTAAGGGGTCCATTTGAGTTTTGATGGAAAGAAGAAACCATTGAAGGAAAAAAGATTTTTTTATTTTTTGGATTTTATTGCAAAAGTACATGTTTCTTTACAATAAATTTAAAGAAAAATAACAAGCATAAAATGCAGCAGCTATTCAATGTTTAAATATCACAGACATTACATGAAAAACATAGTTAAACCCTTTTCCCCACAATCCCTCTTTTTGATGCCCCCTCAAGTAAAAGGCTTTAGAAACAAGAGGACCATGATGGTCCTAAATTGCTCCCCAGTGTATGATGGTTCATGGCTTTATGATATAAACAAAATAGCAAAGCCCTCTGTCTAATACTTTTAGAGAGGATGTTTAAAGATTTCTAATTTAATCCTAGGTATATAGATGATCCCACCATATAGTACTAATTTCCTGAATATGGTAATGCTTTGAAGTTTAGACATCAATACATACCAAGTATAAAAGCTTTAGGCCTAATGGTTTAGGAGAAGAAGGTTTTCAAAGATATCATTATTTATTTCTAACTAAAATTAGGGATCGCACAGAAAAGGGCTAATTTTCAGAATACCGTAACTCTTTGAAGTATTTTGGTAGAGGGTCAATAGTTGCTATGTACCAAATATCAAAGCTCTAGGCCCAATGGTTTTGGAGCAGAAGACTTTAAAAGATTTCCTTCTTTATTCCTTTGTAAAACTAGGGATCGCACAGAAAAGGGCTAATTTTCAGAATACAGTTATTCTTTGAAGTATTTTGGTAGAGGGTCAATAGGTGATGATATGTACCAAACATAAAAGCTCTAGTCCTTATGGTTCGGGAGAAGAAGATTTTCAAAGATTTCCTACTTTATTCCTTTGTTAAATCAGGGATTGCACAGAAAAGGGCTAATTTTCAGAATACAGTAATTCTTTGAAGTATTTTGGTAGAGGGTCAATAGGTGACGATACATACCAAATATAAAAGCTCTAGGCTTTATAGTTTGGGAGAAGATTTTCATAGATTTCCTTCTTTATTCCTTTGTAAAATTAGGGATCGCATAGAAAAGGGCTAATTTTCAGAATACAGTAATTCTTTGAAGAACTTTTGTAGAGGGTCAATAGGTGATGATATGTACCAAACATAAAAGCTCTAGTCCTTATGGTTTGGGAGAAGAAGATTTTCAAAGATTTCCTACTTTATTTCTTTGTGAAATCAGGGATCGCACAGAAATGGCTAATTTTTAGAGTACGATAATTCTATGAAGTATTTTGGTAGAGGGCCAATAGATGATGATATGTACCAAATATAAAAGCTCTAGGCTTTATAGTTTGGGAGAAGATTTTCATAGATTTCCTTCTTTATTTCTTTGTGAAATCAGGGATCGCACAGAAAAGGGCTAATTTTCAGAGTACAATAATTCTTTGCAGTATTTTGGTGGAGGGTCAATAGGTGATGATATGTACCATTATCAAAGCCTTATGGTTTGGGAGAAGAAGATTTTTAAAGATTTCCTTTGTAAAATCAGGAATGGCACAGAAAGGGTTAGTTTTAAGATAATTCTTTGAAGTATTTTGGTAGAGGGTCAATAGGTGATGAAATGTACCAAATATCAAAGCTCTAGGCCTTATAGTTTGGTAGGAGAAAATTTTTTAATAATTGTTAATGGACAGACAGATGGACGCCGGACAATTACCGATCACAATAGCTCACCTTGAGCATGTTGTGCTCTGGTTAGCTAAAAATTCAGGGAAAAGAAGAAATTGCTTGTTGCAAGCAATTTCTTCATTATCCACTATGTATTCTACCCTCCCCCCCCCATTACATCAACTGAAAATGCCCTCTGCAACTTCTTTGAATTTGGACCTGTCTAAAATTTTATCATCTGGCAATGGGTTAATTTGATGATATTGGTTGCCCATCAGGCTACTTAATCGTACCTGTAGTTACCACCATTTCATATCTAACCTTTTCAAAGATAGTTTTGACTTTTACTCTTTTTGTTAGTTTGTATGAAGTTGTCTGTGATTCCTTTTAATTAAGTTTGTCATCTGGTCAATCCTCCTAACCAATTACCAGAAACAAAAATTTCAGACTGGTCTAATTCCAAAGAAATTGCAAACAGCAATTTTTTGTTGATGAAAATTTAAAACCATTTTCTTTTGGGGTAGTAAACATTGTAGAAAATGAAGAAATTGCTTGTAACTAGCATTATTTATGGTCAGTTACATATAAAGAAAAAGTAAAAATAGTTTGTTGGCAACCTAAATGTAACTACAGCTTAAAAAAGCTGTAGTTACAATGTTGAAGCTGCCAAACTAACTTAAAGCTAAAAAATGTCGACAAGAGTTCAAAGATCACATATGGTTTAAATGAATGAGTTGATTAGTCTATCGATCTTTTGATAGACAGCTGCATCAGTCAATTATCCTAAACAAAAAGTGTTTAACCCTTTCCTGTACAAACACAGGATTTTACAGTGTTATGATTTTATACTGGAGAAAACATTGTGAAAAAAGAAGAAATTGCTTGTAACAAGCAATTTCTTCTTTTGCCACAATTTTTTCTACCACACAGGATGATTTCATTTCAAATTGCACCCGATTTTCATTGTCGTCTGCATTCTCTTTCAATTTGGACCAGTCTGAAATTTTAAAAAATAGGAAAGGGTTAAGATAGTAAAAAAAGTAGTGAGCATTTTTTACACAAATGCTACATACTACATCAAAGTGTCACCTGAAATAGGCTGGAGGTAAAAGATGGGTATATTATATAACTTAATGGAAGAAACCTACATCCTCACACTGTCCCAGCTTTTACAACTCTCGAGAAAAGTTTTTGAAAATGTGGAGGAAAATTAAGAAATTGCTCGTAACAAGCAATTTCTCCATTTTACAACATACATGTATTTTCTTCCCTCAAACTGAAAGAAGATTAAAATCTAGCAAAGTTAAAATCGTCTTTTGTATTTTCACATCTAAAACTCAATTCATAGCTTTTTTACTTTCTAAGGGAAAAAATGATTCAAACTTAATTGACTGGTTAAATCAAAGTATAACGAGTGTGTTTAATCCGGTGCACCAATATTAAATCAACAAATGTGAGTCAGTGAGAAGAAATACTGATTAACAAACAAATGTTCTACATACAAGTCCTTTAGTTATTTCTTCTAAAGACAGCTTAACAATAAAAGTATAAGTTATTCTCTTATATTTTTCCCCAACAATTTTTATTCTTTGAAAAAAAAAAATAGAGAGTGCCAGCACATAGTAATAACTGGTCCTGCCATGTATTCAGAGGTTATGTTTAACTATCATTTTTAAGGTAAACACGATTTCTCTTCCACCCATTCCACCTCGATAACGCTTTTTTGTTGTCCCAAAGGAAAAAAACTTTTAAAAACATTGTGGAAAACAAAGAAATTGCTTGTCACAAGCAATTTCTTCGATATCCACAATGTTAACTACTCCAAAAGTAAAAAATCCAAAATTTCACAAACTTAAGATTGTCATCTGCAACTCCTCTCAATTTGAACCAGTCTAAATTTTGTAGCCTGGTAATGGGTTAAACAAATTCACTAAAGATTGGCAATCAGGTTTCAAATAGACCAATCAGAGAGCAGCAGCCACCTCCTGTGGGACCAGTGACTGTGATGGGATGAAGTATTTCTGTGATGACTTCAGTGTGATAAGAACAGGTTCCTGGAATCTTGCATCAAACTCGTCAAGGATATTTCTGAATGGGTTCAAGTTAATTGTTTTCAAGGGTAGATTAATACTGTTGACAAAACCACTGATTTGTCCTGGTAAGGGATGATATCCTCTAGCTGTCATTGGTGGCAAGCGGTAATCTGAAGTAAAAAAGAGAACCCTGTTAACTCATTCCTATACAATTAGCTTTTACACAAGGAAGAAAAAAATGTGAAAAATGAAGGAATTGCTTCAACAATTCATTTATTTTCCACATTGTTTTTTGCCTTAAAAGATTTTTTTAAAATGTCTATTATCAATGTGAAATTATTGTCTGCAATCTCCTTTGAATTTGGACCATTCCAAAATTTTGTCTTCTGATAATGGGTTAACTGATGTTGAAATATTCGAAATTTGTATGTTCTAACAAAATGAGGTGGCAAAAATAACTTCAGATATTTATATCTTGATACTAAAGTTGACATTATTTTCCTTAATCCATTATTATTCCATTTGGAGATGCTGAAGAAATTTAACTTTGGAAAGCTTTGAAAAATACAAGAAATAGCTTGCAAAAAAGCAATTCAACCTTTCATCCCAATGTTCACTATCATGTTTTCTATATGGCACTTATTTTTCTATATAAAAGCACTCTTAAATATTTTCTACTTTTCGGTCAGCCTCATTATCTCAATTGGTAGAGCACTTGACTTCAAACCTCAAGATTATGGGTTTCAAGCCCTGGTTTTACCACATCAACTGACAAACTAATTGACTTTTGGATGAGACGTTTAACTGAGGCCCTGTATTACGGTGCTAAAAATTGAGCATGTTAAGGAACTAGGCGGAGCTGCCAGCAGTTTTGTCCTGTATCCTTGCACTACCACTGTAACAAATGTCTTCTGGGGTTGTTACACATATGAGCATGTGCTATGGTAGCGACGATAAATGAAACAAAATACACACATTCTATTTTTTCAGAGCTCCAGTCAAAATCTGGCGATACCTAGGAGGCACATGAATTAGTGAACTTTGCCGTAATTCAATACAAATAAAATGTCTTCTATGACCTCTTTGAATTAAGACTACTTTAACCCATTCCCATACAGGGACGCCCCTAAAGAAAAACATTTGGGAAAACATTGTGTAAAATGAAGAAATTGCTTGTTACAAGCAATTTCTTCATTTTCCACAATGTTTTCTATTAAGTGGAAAAAATCTGAAATTCCATAAACTTTAAATTGTCGTTTGCAACTCCTTTCAATTTGGACCAGTCTAAAAAATTGCAGTCTTGGAATGGGTTAAAATGTTGGGGTTTTTTTTATAAATGATTAATAGTGAAAAAGATTCAGAGAAAAAGAGTCGGAAATTTGTGGCACACAAAACTACAGCTGCCTGTGGAGAGAGAGAAGCACTGAATTAACCATGGTGCTCCATGGTAAAATTGGCATAAATCTGCTTTTATACATATCAGAGTTAAGGGACTTAAACTAAAATGCTATGTGCAGTTTCACATACATGTGTAACAGGGCTCCGGAAATTTGGAAATCTAAATCGGTCCGGGACTTTGCCCCCCCCCCAACCGGCCAAAACGCCCCCCCCCCCCCGACGCCGCAAAAACTAATACCCCCGCCTTTTTTCACCTTTTTCCGTATGTAAAAGGGTTCATCAGTCATTCAGTAGTTGTCTTCTTTTTCAAATATTCCGAAGATGCTTATTATCTTCAACGAGTGGTAGATAGATGAAAACAACTGACAGATCCTACTTTCATTTTGTTTTTGAAAATTCGGCTGAGTATAAATTGCAATTCCGGCAATATACGGCAGTCCACGAAATTCTGATATGTTGTAAAATTAGACAGACAAATAAATTACATTATTAAAATTTCTGGGTTTTACAGAGTACCGCCTATTTAATTATAGCAAAGATATACTTTTTCATTTTCATAAGCTAGTTATCCAAAGTTCTGTTAATTTAACACAGTCATGTCGATTTTCTCTCAACACAAGCGTCTGTTGACGGAAAAACACAGCTGATGTCACAAAGATGTCGGGTCAGTCCATTCTAACCCATGGGATCACAAAGTCGTGACGTACATCAAAAAGACCGACGAGACAAACTCGAGTGGGTCGCCCATGTGTTGCACAGTTTTCCTAGAGTAGAATTTGTTCACAAATCCCTGTCATTTATTTATTGTAGTTGATTTGCGATTTATTAATCTGACGTTTTCCACCTTAGTATTATTGACGGAACTGTCGTTTTCGTTTAAGTTATCTGTATTCTGCGGATTTCAAACCCCAATAATTGTTTGAATTCTATCGGCTATGTTTCTTACCGTCAATGAAAAACAATAAAACATATTAACAACGTGATTTTTTTTATATAAATTTCAAACCCGGTCTCACGCGCTTACTTGTGATAAATTAATTTCATAATTCTGAGCTATTCCGACTTTGAACTGACGGCAACTGAAGCCTGTTCATGCCTCGATTTATGTTCTCATCCCATGTTATAGTAAAAAGAAATTAGCTTCACGAGTAACGGCAATTTAAATCGACACAGTATTAGATGTCCAATTCTTCGAACGTGTGGTAAGTCAAACCTATTCTCTATTGCAAATAGTTTACAAAACTCGATACCCGAAGTTCGCTCAAGCGTAAAACTGCAAATTAGGTCCACGTGCAGAATGGCATTTGACTGGCCGGCGGGTAAACCTATTATCGATTTTTGGCACTTTTGTTTATCTCTAACGTGTGAAACCCTTGAATTATATTGGTTTCAAGTGGATTTTGATAGATGGTGGGCGAGTTTGTCAGTATTTTAACGTGAACTTTGATGAAAATTTTGGACCGATTTTGGTGTAATTTTTGGGGATTCCAATCGGTCTGGCAATTCAAAATTCGGTCCAGACCGGCAATTTATCGGATTCCCGGAGCCCTGATGTGTAATGTTTCAAGGGATCAACATTAGATGTTGCAGAGATAGAGTGATGTTTCATGTGAACGGAGATTGGTAACATGGTAGCATTCTGTTTTATGATATAAGAATAGGTGTATATGTTTCCACAAAAGATTGTTACTAACCAACTTGAAGATTGGTTTCTCTGCGAGGTCTACAATGACTGGTGTGTGTCTCTCCAAGGCGTACTAAACTGGGTTTACTGCAAATAGAAATATGTTTCATGGATGATAACTGTTTTGCTATTTACAAATATAAAGCTATGAACCAATTCCCCCACAATGATGCGTTGAAACGCTTTCCACAAGAAATTTCTTCATTATCCACAATGTTTTATACCCCAAAGGACAAAGATTTTAATGATTTCATCAACTTAAAATTGTCGTCTGCAACAACTTGGTCTAGAACTTTATTGTGTGGGAATGGGTTAACATATCTCATTTGTGCAGAGAGTTTTCAGTAAGTATTCTCTCTTTTTTATTCTCACATAAGTCTGAATATTAAGAATTTCAAACCTGAACTATTTTGAAAACTGTCATATGATCAACAAATAAGACTTAAATTTAACGACATTGCTTTCTTCCTTTTCGAAAAGAAATACTCTCAAGCGTTGTTTGGTGTTCTACAATTCTAATTGACCAATCGCTGGCCATGCCCACTGACTCTCTAAGCCCTGCCCATTAACTCCAACAGGAAGTTTCGCTTTGATTTTTAATTTCCTTTGGTTTCCTTAAATTTAAAGCCAGTAGCATAGAACCAAAAAGTAAAATGGTTAGTTGGCAACCTAAACAGCGTAACTACAGCTTATTCAACAAAATAGGTAAACAAAAATGGTGGCCAATGTCAGAGTTGATAGCTCAGGTCCTGACTGAATCAATGATTTGATTGATCGGTTTATTCCTTGATTGACAGTTGCAATTGGTCAATTGGGGACTTACTGTGGTATTTTAGGAAGCACCAGTACTGTATTCTTAGCCTGAACCACATTCTCTTTAGAGCCTGGCATCTTCTTCCCAGCACCTTTCATTGCTTCCAGCTCTTTCTCCAACATCATATCACAGAAAAAGTTTAAAGCGTCAATAAAAGTGGCATTCTCAATAAGTGAGGGGTCCGGGGGTCGATCAAAGGTCACAGTCACTCCCTTATGTTTAGGTATATCCTCTAGGGTTGTGACCGTCTCTTGATCCTCGGTGATAGCCTGGTCCGTACCAATACCCTAGAATAGAATCAATGCCGCTAACAATCAAAAGGTTGATTGACCAATCAAATCATTCACTAAACAAGAATTAAATGTCGACTCCCTTTATATATGTAAAGCATTTTGCATATATGGCAACTTAGGTGTCAAATCTTCAGCTTATTCAAGCTGTGGTTACAACCTTTATGGAGCCAACCAACAACTGTATTTTTTATTAAACAAGTGTTCAATCATTACTGACCGTAAATATGCAAGCTTACATTGTTTAGTATCTTAGACAACTGCCTTGTCTGTGGTATTCAACCCTCTGTCCATTAAGTGAAGATCTGATACAGGTATTTTCAGTGCACTTAAAGTTTCTGTGTGATCTTTCAACAATTTCACATATATGTGAAGGGCAGGCACAATGTAGCTTAGATAATCTTTTAGTGTATTAAGAACAGTTGCTGATCGTCTAAAGAAGCTCTGAGTCATTATCTATCAATGGAGGGAATGGAGAACACTAAGATCAGACTGTGCAGGCTGATCTGATTCTCAACCTATTACAATAATGCTTTAAAAATCATCCCTTTGGTATTTTAATCCATTCCAACTAAAGCCCTCCTTTTTACGCCCCTGAATTAAAGGGCTTTGGAAAACATTGTGGAAAATGAAGAAATTGCTTGTATCAAGCAATTTCTTCATTATCCACAATGTTTTCTACCCCAAAAGACAAAAACAAATATAATTCCATCAACTTGAAATTGTCATCTGCAGCTTCTATCAATTTAGACCAGTCTAAAATTTTGTTGTGTGGGAATGGGTTAAATTGCTCTTGTGATAGTGAATTCTCATGTAAAGTTTGAAGTGAATATCTTCAAAAATAACAGAGATATTAACCAACTTTGTAATGCCATCAAAGTCAATATCAACAACACCAAGATGACAGCGTTACCTTGAATATTTGTTCCAAATAAGTTTGGCTAAAAAAAATTGTTTACACAAAAAGTACTTTTTACCAAAGCTTGTGATCATTTTGAAAAAAGGGTGTTATCATAGATGTTTTTACTTCAATAATTAATAATGTTGATTGAAAGAATAAGAAAAAGTTTTACAAATGCTTTTTAAGGCAATTCCATTTTACCTAGTTAAAACCTTGTGTAGTCTGAATGAAGCTACTGTGACCTGTCAGGTAAAATAGACTAGCAGGATAGTGCAAAAAGTATTGACCCTGGTTAGACCGCATAAACTGCGCAGGCTGATCAGAGTTGAAACCTCTTTGTAGATTTTCTGAATGCAGAATGATCCCTGTCATGCTGAACCCGGAATATTCAGGTTTTAGCAGGATGTGAAGACCAAGATCAGCCTGCACATAAGTGCAGTCTGATCTTAGTCTACACCTCATGCTTGTACTTTTCCTGCCATAGTTGTTTATGAAATTCATTTTAAAGAAATATTGATTATTGAACAAGTTCTATCAGTGCTTTCAGTCCTTTGATTTTACAGCAATTCAGGTAGTTTATACAGCACGACAAGGGTTAACTTTACATTAACAGAGGATCTTTCCTTTTTTGCAACAATGATAAGAAGGAAATGTTTGTCAATTTTCTTACGACTGATCTCCGTAAAATGCCTTTATTTCCAGAAAAAGACCCTCTCTTCTTGAGTTGATCTCTTGTCATTCTTCCATGAATATTCTGTCCTTTCTTCATTCTGTCTATTGCATCTTCTAGATGAAGTTTATAGGATGTCATCCACCTGTGTATGAAACATAAATATTGTTGTTTATAAATGTGAAATACGGTAATGTTAATTTCATGCAGCTAGAAATTGTAATAGAGTTATGCCATAACCACACAATGAGAAGATTTGAGAAATAAAGCCTTTTTAACCCTTTTCTAGAAAAGAAGAGTGGTTCTATGTGACCAGTACATTCCGTTTTTCCTTCACTATTCATATGCATTTGTTAGCCCATTCCAACACAACGACGCCTTTTGACTCTTTGACTCCCCCCCCCCCCCCCCCCCCAGGAAAGACAAGTAAGACTAATGAAAAATGCTTTTCTACATCAGTGCATCAAAATATAGAATTATGAGATGATAGATTAACCCTTTCCTGTACAATCCCTTATTTTCACATTCCTGTGACATTTACTTGTGAAAACATTGTGGAAAAATAAGAAATTGCTTGTAACAAGAAATTTCTTCTTTTCCCTAAATATTTTCCATCAAACAGCATGGTTACTTTTTGAATTTTTCTGACTATAAAATGACGTCTGCTACACCAATGTAATTAGACAAGTCTAAATTTTTGGGTTAACCCCTTTTTGATGCCCCAGATGAAAATGATTTGGAAAACTTTGTGTAAAATAAAAATATTGCTTGTAACAAACAATATCATCATTTTCACAATGTTTTCTACCCAGAAAGATGAAAAATCTAAAATTCATAAACTTTCTGTTGTCATCTGCAACTCCTTTCAGTTTAGACAAGTCTAAAATTTTGCTGTCTGGTAATAGATAAATGAGGAAATTGTTACCCTGAAAGCCATATCATAAGCCGTGTCAAAGGTCAAAGGTCGAAGTTTTCAGCTGACAAACAGGGGATGCAGTGCCATGAAAAATAGAGAAGTATCTAGATTACCTGTCCATCCATTGCTGTGTCATTTTACGTAGATCAGTCTTACGATCATCTTCATCTACGTTCCAAATATCCCAGGAGTCGAACTCTTTTGGAATATGTTTATGTGGATCTTGTAGACCAGAGTTAGTCAGCATGGACAATACAACAAATCTACAGAATGTAGAAACATTTCATGATTAACCTATTCTGAAATAACAATCACTCCTTTTTGTCTATTAACCCATTCCAACACAATGACATATTTTGACGCCTACAAGAAACAAGAGGCCCAGTGGGCCTTAACGGTCACCTGAGTAAAAGAGCATCAAGACATGTGATTTTGTTTGAAAAAATTTGAAAAAGGTCCACCAAAGGAACATTCATGTGAAATTTGATTAGAATCTACCAAGTAGTTTTAAAGAATTTTGCAATCAAAATTTCTGTTAGAAATTAATTTTGTTTCCATAGCAACCAGAGTTCATGGAACAAAATTATTTTTAGCAGTTTGGAAGAGGATTGTGCAAGGAACACCCCTGTTAAGTTTGGTTAATCAGTACCCAATGATGCTTTTCACCAAGTTAGTTTGAAATTGGCTTAGTACTTCATCAGAAGAAGATGAAAATGTGAATTATTGAACATGATGAACTTTGACCTCTGGGTATGGCCCCATACATGACCCCAGGGACATGAATTTCACAATTTATAATATACCTGTCCTAGTTGTCATGCACACAAAATATTTAAGCTCTGGCATTAACGGTTTATTAGAAAAAGATTTTTAAAGAAGTACCAAAAATTACCCCTTTTGCCCCCTATTTGGGCCCTTTTGACCCCCAGAACCCCTATTTTCACAAACTTGAATTGGCATCCCCCAATGATGCTTTCTACCGAGTTTGGTTGAAATCCGCCCAGTAGTTCTTGAGAAGAATATGAAATATTTAAAAGTTACCAAAAATTACCCCCTTTTGGTCCCCATTTAAGGGCCCCCTGACCCCCCAGCCTTTTAAGTTTCACAAATCCGAATAACCATTACTTAATGATGCTTTTCACCAAATTTGTTTGAAATGGGCTTTGTACTTCATCAGAAGAAGATGAAAATTTGAATTTTTTAACATGATGAACTTTGACCTCTAGGGGTGGCCCCATACATGACCCCAGGGGCATGAATTTCACAATTTATAATATACCTGTCCTAGTTGTCATGCACACAAAATATTTAAGCTCTGGCATTAACGGTTTATTAGAAAAAGATTTTTAAAGAAGTACCAAAAATTACCTCTTTTTGCCCCCTATTTGGGCCCCTATGACCCCCCGAACCCCAATTTTCACAAACTTGAATTGGCATCCCCCAATGATGCTTTCTACCAAGTTTGGTTGAAATCCGCCCAGTAGTTCTTGAGAAGAATATGAAATATTTAAAAGTTACCAAAAATTACCCCCTTTTGGTCCCCATTTTAGGGCCCCCTGACCCCCCAGCCTTTTAAGTTTCACAAATCCGAATAACCATTACCAAATGATGCTTTTCACCAAGTTTGTTTGAAATTGGCTTTGTACTTCATCAGAAGAAGATGAAAATGTGAATTTTTGAACATGATGAACTTTGACCTCTGGGTGTGGCCCCATACATGACCCCAGGGGCATGAATTTCACAATTTATAATATACCTGTTCTAGTTGTCATGCACACAAAATATTTAAGCTCTGGCATTAATGGTTTATTAGAAGAAGATTTTTAAAGAAGTACCAAAAATTACCCCTTTTTGCCCCCTATTTGGGCCCCTATGACCCCCAGAACCCCGATTTTCACAAACTTGAATTGGCATCCCCCAATGATGCTTTCTACCAAGTTTGGTTGAAATCCACCCAGTAGTTCTTGAGAAGAAGATGAAAATGTTTAAAAGTTAACGGACGACGCACAACAGACGACGGACAAACAATGATTGCAAAAGGTCACCATGACCATTCGGTCAGGTGACCTAAAAAGCTTTGAAAACTATCATGGAAAATGAAGGAATTGTTCGTAACAAGCAATTTCTTCATTGTCCACAATGTTTTCTTCCCTAAAAGACTTGGGTTTTCTAAATTCAACAAAATTGCAATTGATGTTAAATTTGTGACATCCGGGAGTGGGCTAATTTTAATCCTGAGGAAATATTTTTTACAATCTTTATAGAGGTCCACAAGACGATGCTGTATACCAAAAATCAAAGTTCTAGGCCTTCCTGTTTGGGAGAAGAAGATTTTTACAAATTGCACTATATAAGACTATGTTAAATTTGTGACATTCGGGAATGGGCTAATTTTAATCCTTAGGTAATAATTATTACAATCTTGATAGAAGTCTACCATATGATGCTGTATACCAAAAATCAAAGTTCTAGGCCCTCTAGTTTGGGAGAAGAAGATTTTTACAAATTTCACTATTATAAGCCCTGTGTGAAACTTGTGATGTCCGGGAATGGGCTAATTTTGTCTCTTGGGCCATGATTTATACAATCTTGATTGAAATTCACCAGTTGATGCTACATACCAAACATAAAAGCTCTAGGCCCTCTAGTTTGGGGGAAGAAGATTTTTGAAATGTTCATTATGTAATCCTATGTTAAACTTTTGACATACCCGAACGGGCTAATTTTGACCCTGGGTTATAATTTATACAATATTGATAGAGGTCAACTAGATGATGCCACATTCCAAATATCAGAGCTATAGGTCTTTTTTTAGGTAGAAAAAGATTTTCAAAGTTGTCACTACGTAAGCTTATGTACCCCCCCACACACACACACCTCTGCCCCCCCCCCAGCACAGTAATTTCTTGACAGATTTTTCTTGAACAAACTTGATAGTCCCTGCCCTAAAGACTCTAAATACAAAATGTGAATCTAATCTGACAGCCGGTTCATGACAAGAAGATTTTCAAAGATGTACCCTTTTTGGCCCCTTACAGAACCCCAAGGGGAGATAACTCCATGACGTGTACAAATCTAAAGCGCCTTCCCATAAGGATGCTTCCTGCCAAGTTTGGTTGAAATCCATCCAAGGGTTCTTAAGGAGAAGTCGAAAATGTAAAAAGTTAATGCACAACGCATGACGACGGACAAAACACGATCACAATAGGTCACCATGACCTTCGATCAGGTGACCTAAAAATATAAGCCAAGGTTATTACAGTAATCAAACATTTTGATTCAAAACTGCTGAGATAGTAAAAATAAACACTTATTTATACTATAACTTTTTAAGTGAAGGTTTTATGTTCAAAAGCACACTATCATAATGTGACCATAGCACCTATTGAAGTAGCAGAAAAGGAAAAAGTAATTTGGACTAAATCTGAAACCCATTACCACATGGCAAAATTTTAGACTAGTCCAAATTCAAAGAAGATACAGATGACAATTTCATATGTTGAATTTTTTTTCCTTTCTTTCTTTTTTTTTTGGTCATTTGAGGTTGAAAAATTAGTCCATGATGAACACTTTGCTTGTCACAAATAATTTCTTCATTCTCCACCATGTTTCAAAGGGTTTTTTTCTTGGAGGCATCAAAAAGTGGTGTTGAGTGGGAATGGGTTAATAGAATGACACTGGTTCAAAGGTGCTATTCAAGTCATGAAAATAACAAATGTTATCCAACTGCTGTTATCAACTCCTGCACATAACATTCTAGAAGTAGGGCCGCAGCCATATCAAAGTGGTTGTGCGTCATTCTCTCAATCATGAGGTGTACAGTTCAATTCCCGGTCACAGCAAATA
This sequence comes from Fragum fragum, assembly GCA_946902895.1. NCBI lineage: Eukaryota > Metazoa > Mollusca > Bivalvia > Cardiida > Cardiidae > Fragum > Fragum fragum. Next base: position 51,843,554 of record OX336373.1, on the reverse strand, counting down.
TCCTTTCACAGCAAAATGTAAACCTAAGTGGGATGAGCAGCTTGAGGCCTGAAAAGGATGTAGTGGTAGTACTGGATAGTGAAAAATACGAGAACTCCATGGTTAGGTGCTCCAGCCACCGAGATAAGACTGAAATACTGTTAAAAGTAGCATAAAACCCCATTTAAACAAACAATCTAGAAAAGTAGGTAATGTTTGTTTACCTGACTTCTTTATCTCCGTCCAAGAACTGTACAATTCCCTCAGTGATAAATTCTTTATCAGTAGTGGACATCTTCTGTATCCCTTTTAATGAAGCAATGATGAAGTTTTTCTGATCCTCTCTCACACAGGTCGGGTAGTCTTTCTGATTATTGAGTATGGCGGATACAGCTTTAATCACAGAGTGACACAGATTGTCAGCCAGCTCATCCTGGGCGTGCAGCATCAAAATAGCCTCCAGTATTGGTGTTTTATACATGTACTCTGCTGTACGCAGCAACTTGATCAGTCCGGTTACAAAGTTCTCCAGGGACCAGGGCTTTGGTATAGTCTGAAATATGAAAAGAATGACAAATACCAACACACACAATGGTTTAGGAGGAGATGGTGTTTAAAAATCATTCTTTATTTCTATATACACCCCCCCCCCCTCTCTGAGGGTCATGATATAGCTATTTTGAAAGAGGTCAATATACTGATGTTTCTCAAGGCTCCATGCCTTCTGGGTCAGGAGGAGAAGATTTTCAAAGATTATTTAAAAATTTCACATTTTTTGTCATGGCAACCAGAATTTTCAACAGATTTAAATTCTTTGAGCTTTTTTTTTTAAAAAAAAAATGGAACACCTAAGGATCATTTCCTCCAAATTTGGTTTGAATTGGACCGGTGGTTTGGAAGGAGATATTTTTTAAAGAAATTGTTGACAGATGACGGACGCAGGACAAAAGGTGATCACAATTGCTCGTTGTGTGCTCAGGTGAGCTAAAAACACCAGTCTTTTACAAAATCCAAGACAAGATGATTGGATGAGCCTTGTATTACTGTCTATGCATTTACCTATTCTGATGCAATGACGCCTTGCTTGTTTCAAGCAATTTCTTCTTTATCCACGATTTTTTCTACCCAAACAGGCCAAGATTATTAAAATTTCATCAACTAAAATATGAAATCTGCACAGTCATTCGATTTTGGACAAGTCTAACATTTTGTCGTAATGGGTTAACACTAGCAAATTTTCTCATGTAATGAAATACTAACCTTTTCGTTAAGCTCTGGATAGAACTTGTCAAACCATTCCACCCCTTTAAATTGTGTGATAAACCCTGGTAGTGGGGTTGCTGGTCTAGGAGGGGGAGGGCTGCTAGTCTTTGTCCTAGAAACTGGTCGTGTCTTCTCTACAGTGGGAGTAGGGGCCCTCTTTGTGGGTTCTGGTGATTTCTCTTTAGGGGGTGGAGGTGGTGGAGGGGGTCTGGATACTAATTTCTTTATTGGTTTTGAAGGTTTGATTTCTCGTTTTGACGAGGCCTTGGAGGAGACGTCGGACACTTGTTTCACATCAGATGGCTGTTTAGATTCTAGCGTCCTCTCTGAACCAATAGTGAGTTGAGTATCTTGTTTGGATAGGCGATCTTCCTCTTCTTCTTGCTGCAATGTTTTGAGAAATGAGTTTTTATCCAGTATCACTTTTCAATGCTCTAAAGAAATGTGGTTATGGGAACAAACCCTGATGTGGATTTCACTATGGCTTTCACTTAAAACAGTAAAGCTACAATATATTGGACCTCCCCACCCACTGTTAACTTATTCAAAGGTAAGTGACATGAAAACACTCAGGAGCAGGTACCTGAGGTAAGTGTTCCTCCATGAAAACATCAAATACAAATATTTGAATGGGGTTTAACACAACTTTAAACAACTTTTAATTTCATATTGTGGCAGCTGGAGTATTGAACCATGGATTCCTGGTATTTCTCACATCAGTACTACCACAACATCTTTTCAAGGCCTCCAGCTGCTCACTGAAGTTTACGATAATCCACCCATATATTGAAAACTGAAGGTACTCACATCTTATAGAAACTGAAATATCAAATAGTCATTAACCCATTCCCTCACAATGATGCTTTTGGAACCCCCCCCCCCCAGAAAAACAATTTGGAAAACATTGTGTGAAATGAAGAAATTGCATGTAACAAGCAATTTCTTCATTTTACACAATGTTTTTACCAGAAAGTTGAAAAAAATCTAAAAATTCATAAACTCTAAATTGTCGTCTGCAACTCCTTTCAATTTCAACCAGTATAAAGTTTTGCCATGTGGGATTGGGTTAAATGTGTAATGTCATTTGTGAATTTTGAATTCAAACTTAAAAATTGCAGAATATTACATATTTTTAAGGAAAACCATTTGTCATTTTGTTAAACACTAGCTGGTATAATAATGAGTAATTTCTGTAATCCTTCACTTATCTAAAGATCATGTATATCCCGAATAATTTGTACTGTAATTTCATAAACACGAGTCCTCTGTTCATTTTGATTAACATGACCTTTTTACCTTTAAAGATGAACTTGAGTATCACCAGGTTCTTACAGCAAGAAATACATCAAAGAAATACAAAGTCTTATGCACATGCCATTCAAAATTATGTTGAATTAACGGGGGAGTGAATACAAGACAAATATAGAAGCCTGTATGTCACTTTGAAAAAAAGGATATTCCTTTTCTTTTTAACCCTTTCCTGTTTTACAAAATTTTAGACCTGTCCGAATTCAAAGCTTTTGCAGATGAAAAATTTAATTTGGATTTAATTTGAACAATTACCATTCAGTATTGTGTAGGGTCAGTAGGGTAGAAAAAAATGGAAAAAGAAGATATTGCTTGTTACAAGCAATTTCTTCTTTTCTACAATATTTTCTCAATTATAAATTGAAAGGGATGTACAATCCAGGGATTGAACTGGAAAGGTTTATAACTTTTTTCATCCGTTTTAATTTCATAAACAGTGGTAGTGTCTAGGTAGGACTCTAAAATCACATCAATCTTCATCTAATTCTAGCATGTAAGGCAGTACAGAGAAAGGTAATGAGATAAAAGATATAGTAAGACTGATTCTAGCACTCTCTACTGTCTATAATTTTATATCGACATTTTTATATTCAAATATAATCTAATTTCTAGTTTTGTCTATCAAAACAAGCATACTGATTTGCAGAAAATAATTATTCATACCCCCTGGACAAAATTTTGACCACGCAGCCATTTTGTGTGCTTAGGCACAAAATTGTTCCATACAAATGAGTAAAGAAATTTGTAAAATATTTGCTTTTTCTGCTCATTGTCATTAAATTATAAGAAATGAGGAGAAAATTTTCTGTTTCATGTATGAAACAAATTAGAGAAGCTTGAGTGCCTGTATTGCTCCACAGGCCTGATTGTACTCATTATTCAAATGGTGTTTTCAGGAATTCAATATAACCGAATCATATTCACCATGTGTGGCAAAAAATCTTGTCAATGAAATCTTTTAATATTTGAACCTTTTCATTGTTTTACAAAACTCAATTCACTTTCTCAGTCAGATGATAAAAGGCAATGTATTCCATAAATTGACATATCTAGCTAAAACCATAAAATTAATATGTTTTCAACCAGTTAAACTTAATTAATGGAATCTGAAAAAGAGTAACCAATGGATCATTCCTGTAAAATTTGGTTAAAATCAATCAACTGATTTCTAAGAAAAAGATTTTGAAATTAGCCCCTCCCACTTAAGCCATGCTTTTTAACCTATCAAAATACTTTGAAGGAATCTGATAAAGGGTCATGTGAGGATCATTCCTGTGAAATTTGGTTGAAATCCATTCACCGGTTTCTGCAAAAAGGTTTTCAAAGCTTTCACCATCAACGAAAATTAGCCCCATCCTCATAAGCCAAGTTTTTCTTCTGACCAAATTTCTTTGAAGGAACCTGAAAAAGGGTCCTGCAATGATCATTCCTGTGAAATCCCTCTACTTGTTTCTTAGAAGAAGATTGTAAAAGGTTTCACTATATATGGAAATTAGTCCAGCCCATTAAAGCCATATTTTTATCCAATCAAAATCCTTTGAAGGAATCTGATAAAGGGTCACCCAAGGATCATTTCTGTGAAATTTGGTTGAATTACGTTAAGTACTTTCTGAGGAGAAGATTTTTAAAGTAAAGGTTTACCGATGCACACACACAGAGACCAACAATGGAACACAACACTATGACAATAGCTCACTGGCTTTCAGCCAGTGGAGCTAACAAACTAATCACCCTTACATATGAATCCATGTCATGTATTCATACAGTGTTATAAGCTTTTTTGTTTCATACCTCTATGAAAACAAAAACATTCTCTTCAACTCTTAACCAGTTTTCTATCTGTCACTCCAATGCACCACATTATCACACAATCCCACTTTTTAACACACTGTATACACATTGTATGATAAATATTTTGAGAAATGGAGTTATTACTGGTAGCAAGAAATTTCTACTTTTCTCAGAATGTTTTCTATCTTATATGGCTCTTATTTAAGTTAGCGCCTTCTTTGAAATGTTATGTGTAACTTCTAATGATTTTGACTAATCTAATTTTTTGTCTGATAATGGATTAAACCAGAATGTAGATAACTGATCAATCCCCCTTTTAACTACCCCAACATGTCCTGCTGAAAAAATAAAACAACTAGCAAGAAGAGAAGATAAAGATAAGACTTTCAATACAGCAGTATTCCGAGATACTTCCCAAGTACCATACTCTAACAAAACAAACCCTCTCATGTTTTCAAAGTCAAGTAAGCAAAATGGAATCTGCAAAATATTTCTATTTTTCTTTTATTTGCTTTTGAAATTTCTCTATTTTTTACTCATTTTTTTCAAAAAACTTGCATAGACCAACACCACAAACTTCTTAAACAGAATATTGAAGTACCTTTGGAGTTGGGGCTCTGGCCATTAAATCTGCAAATTTATTTGGAATTCCTGGTTTCTCTTCTGCTTCAGAAAGTTTACTTTTCTGTCTTTTAATTGAGCTGCGATCAGATTCAAATATATTTGGACTCTCTCTGGGTTTATCTTCTTCATCTTCTCCCCAATCCATTTCCATGACACGATCTGTAAAATCATCTTCCTCGTCCACAAACGAGACTTGTTTCCTGTCACCTTCCCCTTTCTAATTGAAAACATTAATCATTAAAACAAAAATGATAATTTGGTTTTCTAATCAAAATTTCTGATAATAAAACCAAAAAAAAGTTGTAGTTTCTGGTCAAAAACAGTAAAACAATTACATGTAGTGAATTAAAACATTGTAAAATATATATTTGACAATATGATCTTAAAATATTTTCTAAGACAGTAATGTGATATAATATTCTATAATTTTATATCACAGAAAACCTCATGGCTTGTAACAATTGATTTCTCCCTTTATCAAAGTCGTTTTTTCTGTGGATTGAACACTTTTTTGTGTTTATCAAGATTTTTTTTCTGTAACAATGCTCCTTGCCTGTTTTTCAAACTTTTAGACCTTTCCGAATTCAAAGTTTTTGAAGACAAAAAATTAAAGTGGATTTTATTTGAAAAATAACCATTCAATATGGTAGAAAATATTGTAGAAAAAGAAGAAATTGCTTGTTACAAGCATTTCTTCTTTTTCTACAATGTTTTCCCAGTTATAAAATCACAGGGACATAAAAAACAGGGATTAACATGAAAGGGTTAAAACCTTGCAATCCTCTCTCATCAACAAAATCCTCAAAATAATTCATTGCCACAAAAATTTCAGCGCTGCTGTTTCAGGTTTGGATGGTAACTGAAAATTAAACTGGATATCTCATTTGTCAATCTGCTCATTGTTGACTGAATATTAGTAAGGAAACCACAGTTTCATTATCAAAATAATCTGAAGTTGAAAGACTGATAAAAACTTCTGAAATTTTAAAATAGTTTAAAAAATCATATCATAAGATGTTTCATCTAATTTTCAGACACTAAATTAAAACTGATCTTGGTAAAATGAATGTCCTCTTCTTATAAGCTAAAAAATGTCTTCTAGAGTCTTCTACCAGCTGGCAATGTACTAAAGCCATTCCCATACTATCCTATTTTTTGAAGCTCCCCCCCAAAAAAGGTTCAGTAAACCAATGTGGAAATGCAAAGATTGCTTGTAACAAGCAATTTCTGCATTCTCCACATTGCTTTATACCCAGAAAGACAGAGATTTTTGAAATTCTATCAACTTGTAATTATCATCTACATCTTTGTTTTAGCACCAGTCCAAAATTTTTCATTTTGTCATGAACTGAATTATTGCGTATAATTTTCATCAGATTTGATATTAAGTTGCCTTAGGCTTACATACAGCCTGCATCAAATCTAAACATTTATACTTTCAGTTCCAATATCTCTCGTTAAGAACCTAAACAGCTTTCTTCCTTACTGATTGATTGCGGCTATCAATCAAAGAATCAATTGACTAAACAAATCGTTAATTTAGACCAGATGTGAACTCTTGAGATCCAACTTTGGTCCACATACATGCAAAGTGTTTAAGTTGTTTTTATGACTTAACCCTTTACCAAATAGCTAAATTTTAGATAGGTCCAAATTGAAAGACCTTGTAGACAACAATTTTAAGTCATTAGAAATTTAATAATCTTCATTTTTTGCATAGAAAACGTGGATGAAAATGAAGTAATTGCTTGTAACACGCAATTTCTTCATTTTCAACCCTATTTTCTAAAGCTGTTTTCTTGAGGGGTGTAAAAAGCAAGATTCTGTGGGAATTGGTTAAAGTTCAAGCTGTATGAATTACTACATTTAGGTTGCCAACCAACCATTTAATATTTTTGTTACATACACATGACAATAAATTTTGTAAAACAGCCCTTAATATCGAAACAAAACGTTCTATCATAGCACAGTGGGCAGAGCTAGTGATCCCTTAATTACCTTTAGTTAATGAATGATGCTTATATAAATTAAAGCAGCTATAAACATGTATTAGTAGATTGATAATATAAGGAAATTTTTCAAATGTATACATGTATATTAACTATAGATTACACAAGAAAGTTTGTTTGCAGCTAGGAATTTTGACTAATCAGACAGGACCATTTGGGAAGCCTTTTAACCAGATTAACCCCTTTCCTAGATGATAAAGTGAGAGTGGTCTATTTTGAAAGGGGTTGCAAATAACATTCTAAATTGAATATTAATTTGTGTCTTATCTAATAATGTACACTGGGCATGTATGAGTTAAAAAATATGGGTTTTCTACATTTCACTAAACAGTAGAGTTTATATGAAGACCAGGCCACAAGTTAAAGTCTCGTGGATAGGAGGTGCAAGGGATTACACCTAAGACCCCTGACACAAGAATCAAGGGCATGACTATTAATAAACACCTATTCTCTCATGCAGTTAAAGAATGGAATATATCTGCAAAGGCGTAATAGCAACCAAAAGAATTTAAAAATAAAATGATATCTTTTTTTATTAATTATGCATTGTTATTGAATCCATTTAGATCAGTAATTGAGTTAAAACCCCTCAAACAACTAGAAGCACCTGAGTGCCTGTATTGATCCATAGGCCTAATGGTACTGATTCAACAAATGGTGTTTTCAAGAATCATATTCACTATGCTTGGCAAATAAATCTTGTAAATTGAATCTTTTAATATTTCAACCTTTTCATTGTTTTGCAATAGTCAATTCATTAACCATATCATCTGAAAAGGTATTCACATTTTTTTTAGAAAATTTCATATATTGACATAAGCAGTTACCATAAAAGCCATATTTTTAATGATTCAAAATTGATGGAATCTGAAAAAGTGTCACAAGAGGATCATTCCTGTGAAAATTGGTAATGTCTTTCATTCAATCAAAATTCTTTGAAGAAATCTGATACAGGGTCATCCAAGGATCATTCCTGTGAAATGTCATTGAAAACCATCGAATGATTTCTGAGAAAAAGATTTTTAAAGGTATCACAATATATTGAATAAAGCCCATTAAAGCCATGTTTATCATTATATCAAAATTATTTGAAGGAATCTGATATAGGGTCACTCAATGATCATTCCTGTAAAATTAGGTTGAAATCCATCAAATGGCTTCCGAGAAGAAGATTTTTACAGGTATTACCACATATGGAGATAAGCCCCGCCGATTAAAGCCACATTTTTCACCCCATCAAAATTCTTTGAAGGAATCTTATAAAGGATCACCAAAGGATCATTTCTGTAAAATTTGGTTGAAATCCATCAACTGATTTCTGAAAAGAAAATTTTTAAAGGTTTCACCATATATGGAAATTAGCCCTGCCCATTTAAGCTATGTTTTTCATCCATTCAATTTTCCTTGAAGGAATCTGATAGAGGGTCACCAAAGGATCATTTCTGCAAAATTTGGTTGAAATCCATCAACTGGTTTCTGAGAAGAAGATTTTTTTTTTTTTAGGTTTCACTATATATAGAAATAAGCCCCGCCCATTAAAGCTATGTTTTTCACCCGATCAAAATTCTTCGAAGGAATCTTATAAAGGATCATCAAAGGATCATTTCTGTAAAATTTGGTTGAAATCTATCAACTGGTTTCTGAGAAGAAAATTTTTAAAGGTTTCACCATATATGGAAATTAGCCCCGCCCATTTAAGCTATGTTTTTCATCCAATCAAAATTCGTTGAAGAAACCTGATGAAGGGTCACCAAAGGATCATTTCTGTGAAAATTGGTTGAAATCCATCAACTGGTTTCTGAGAAGATTTTTAAAGGTTTCACCATATTTGGAAATAAGCCCTGTCCATTAAAGCCATGTTTTTCAACCGATTAAAATTCTTTGAAGGAATCTGATAAAGGGTCATCCAAGGATCATTTCTGTAATATTTGGTTGAACTCTGTTCAGTAATTTCAGAGGAGAAGATTTTTAAGGTAAAAGTTTACGGACAGACTCATGGGAGGACACAACAACATGACAAAAACTTGCAGGCTTTCAGCCAGTGGAGCTAAAAATCAGCATATAAATTCTAAGTTATGTTGATATAAACAGAAAGCTAGAAGGACTATCTTAAAATCCCATTACTCAATAGCAAAATTTTAGACTGGTCTGAATTCAAAGAAGTCACAGAAGACAACTTTTAGTTGATGATTTTTTTTATCCTTTCCTGTATGTTCTTTAGGAAGAAAATGTTGTCGATAATAAAGGCATTAATTGTGACTAGCAATTACTTCATCTTCCAAAATGTTTTCCAAAGCTCTGTTTAGAGGATCATGTGTAATGTGTGGAAATGGGATATATAACTCTGATTGATATGGCTTTGATATAAATATATAATCTATATATCTTATGATGGTTATACTTTAGTATTATACCTTCACCTACCCTCTGTATTAAACTAAGTTCTGCTTCACGTCTTTTTCTCTCATATCTTAATTCTCGCTGTTCTTTTTCATAGTTTTCCTTATATAATTATTAGAACATGTATTTCTTCACCATTTGAATATTAAATCAAATGAAAATGATACTTCATGACTTGCGAAACTTAAAAATAAACCTTTCCCGTTCAACCACTTGTTTTTACGGCCCTTTAATTTTATATTTGAGAAAACATTTTTGAAAAAGTAGAAATTGCTTGTAACAAGCAATTTCTTCTTTTACCAGAATATTTCTACCCTACTGAATGATGATTTTTCAAATAAAATCAACTGTAATATGCCGTCTGCAAAACCTTTGAATTTGGACAAGTCAAAATTTTTGTAAAACATATAAAGGTTAAACAAGAGGGCATGAAGGTCCTGAATCACTCTCTGAGTAATGATCATATATAAAAATTCACTTGAAAATTAGAGTTGTACCTGTGTCAAACCCTCATGAGACCCAAATAACATTATTCAATAACTTTAAACCCTTTCCTGAACAATCCCTTCTTTTTACGTCCCTGTGATTTTATACTTGAGATAACATAGTCAGAAAAAAAGAAATTGCTTCTCACAAGCAATTTTTTCTTTTCACACAATATTTACTAACCATTAGGTTGATAACTTTTCAAATTGCATCTACTTTTAATTGTTATCTGCATTTTTTTTTTCTAACCGGGACAGTCTAAAATTCTAAAAACATGAAGGGATTAAAGATGTAAAGTCACATGAATGAAAATAACCTTTGCCTCAAGATTTGCACAGAAATTTCTAAAGATTTCCAATTTAAAATTGACTGTGCCGAGGCAGAGTCAATATGGAACCGAAGGGATATTACATTGTATTTTGATTTTGCAAATGGCCATCTAGAAATGCTACATGCAAAATATCCTCTTTGACATTTAAAGTCTCGTAACTACACCTCTAACTTCAAAAGTCTTAATGAAACAAAGAATATTTAATTTCAGGGTCTAAAGTACAAAAAAACACAAAGTTACTAGACATTAGGGCCCGTTTTTGCATGACATGGCTTCACTGGATGAAATTGAGAAGTATGTCTATACATAACTATGGGCTTTTGATAAAATTATTACATTATATTTGTAAAATTTCGAGAAATGTAGACCAATACATAAAGGATATATTAATGAACTTTAATAAAGTACCCTTTTTCTTGATAACGGTTTTTGAGAAATCACTCTGGAAGAAAGGTCTGACAGACAAAATCGAAACTATATGCTTGCCCTACAGGGATATAAATGAGGTGTGCCTGTGCAGAACCAAAAATGGACCCAAAGAGCATTATTTCAACAAATTTTGTAGAGGGACACAGACAACAAATGGAAAATGAGCAATTGCAGATGATATTTTGTAGCTGATGAAATTTTAAAATACATTTGTCTTTTGGAGTAGAAAGTGTTATGGATAATGAACAAATTGCAAGAATGATTGTGTTGGAATGATTTATATATATAATTGAGCCTATGCGTGACATTTCCAACCATTTCGCATGTGCATGACTCACACATTGACCACCCTGGACAGCCATTCCGGGCAATTAGAACATTCGTTGAATGTTTAAAGAAGCTTTGGGTCAGTATCTATCTACAGTGCGCAGAGTGAAGACTCTTATCAGACTGTGCTGATCCGAGTCTTGACTTGGCGCACATGTGAAATGGTTGGAAATATCACGCATGCGCCCAATTTACTTTGAGAGAGGGAAGAATACTCGAACATATGGAGTTCAAAGAGGAAAAGTATGTTTAGTTCTCTAGTTTTTCACCTCAGAATATTATTCTATTTCTAATGAAGAGACAGACTATTTGAAAATTATGGAAAGGGGAACTATAAATGCTTGTTAAAACAGTTTAGAGAAAAAGAAGAGAATATACCAAAATGAAAAAGAAAGTATCAAATCACTAGTTAATGCAAGTCAGCAGTCACCCAGTGTCTCTAGAAGGGTCTACATAAGTTAAGGCCGATAAACTTACTAATGAACCTGACTTTTGACTGTGCACAGATGCACTGCCGACTTCAAGGGGACCATGCCCAGTCTTTGTAATGTCAGACTGCGCAGCACTAGTGCTAGATTTTACGCGCCAACTATCTAAGGATGGCCATTTTTCAGCTTGTAATTTTCTCTCCTCTAGAAGTTCTCTCTCCTATATTTCATAAATATTAACACTAACATCATATTTCTGTTTCTAAATTCAAAATCTAAGAGAAACTTCCTTGAACACATTTTTTAGTATTTGTTATTGCTAGTCACACTGTTTCTAAACTTCACACAAATCTAAGAAAAACTTCAGTTTATACACTACCACTCAATCAGTATTTTGACACTTTGCAGAAATACAACTTAAAAAACAGCATTTGATATAGAAGAGATAGCTTGTAACAAGCATTTTCTCCTTTTCTCACAATCTTTTCTTCCCTATTTCTCACTTATTTTTCAATTTTTAGCACACTTTGAACCGCTTTATGCAACTGCTTTCATTTTGGACCCATCTAAAATTTTGATAATTGGTAGTGGATTAGCCATTTCCTGTAGTCATAGTTTTCAAAATTCTGAGATGGTGTTTCAAGATACATCAAGCGGGAAAAGATAGTTGTTGCATGTGACAAGCAATTTTTTCCTTTCCCACAAGGTTTCCTTTTTTTATTTATTCTTTTTTTTTGAAACTACAAACACTTAATCAATTGCAACATGAATTCTATGCTGTTTAAAATTTTGTTTGAGTGAAAGGATATATACATTAACACTACTTGACCTGTTTCTGCACAATCCCACTTTTTAAAGCCTCGAAGACAATAGCTTTGGAAAACACTGTGGAAAATGAAGAAATTGCTTATGACAGGTAATTTCTTCATTTTCCACAATGTTTTCTACATCAAAAGAGGAAAAAAATAAATTTTTCATCAACTAAATAGTGACGTCTAAAAAATTTTTCAGTTGGACCAGTCTAAGATTGTGTTGTTTGGGAATGGGTTAAACTAAATAAAAGAATCAACTTGTAGGTTCTAGCAACCAATATGAAGTAGATCTGGTAGATTAAATTTATTTTGCCATGGCCAAGTACTGTGACAAAGAAGAAAAATCTTTATATCCAACATATCAAACTGTTTCATCTGCTCTCTAGGCTTTTCTAAAACTCTACCAATCAAGTCATTCTTATAACCTTTACTCTTGCCATGCTGAACGTTCCTGTTTGACAGGAGGTACAGACAAAACCAGCTTGCGTGTGTGTGCAGACTGATCTTAGTCTACGTCACCTGCTTGTCCCCTTACAGTCAAATTTAATTATTAGATGAATTTTCAAAGTAAATATTACACTATTTGATTTTTATGCAATTCTGTAAAGTGTTTAACCCATTCCCAAACAATTCTGCTTTTTGATGCGCTCACACTTTTGAAAACATCGTTGAAAATGAAGAAATTACTTGTTACAGGCAATTTCTTCATTATCAACAATATTTTCTAACCACAGACAAAAATATTCAAACTTTCATCAACTAGATCAAAAAATTATCAACTGCAACTTCTTTGAAATTGGACCAATCTAGAATTTCATGATGTGTTAATTCAGAAAGACAGGGTAAACCTTTCTTGACTTTAGACTTTTCATATTTTTTTAATTTGTAAATAAGGTACATCCTACACTAACCTGTTTGACTTTAGCTATAGCATTTAGTTGCTTCATAGAAAATGTTGGTAACTTCCACTCCTCTTGTTTCTTCTGGGCATATTTATCTTTGGTTTCTTGTGGCCATAGCAGTTTTACAAGGATCGAGTTAGGGATGTAGCCACTAGGGGTTAGGGGAAGAACCCCACTCATGGGGGAGTCTACTGGAGGGATCATTTTAACAGCTTCTTTAGCCGGAGGGAAAAATCCTGTGGGCTCCTTCTCTGGCTCCCATTCTGGTTCCACTGCAATACCAGATCATAGTTATATACAACTACATATAATAGGGAAGAACAAAATCTAAGAACTTTATTTTTCCTCTTACTCTATCATCATGGATTTTAGTAGAATTGATATATCATGGCTGTCAATCAAAGGATCCATTGATTGATTGATTGATTGAATTGGGTTCAACGCTGCTTTTAACAGTATTTCAGTCATATTGCGGCGGCTGGTGTACCTAACAATGGATTCCTGGTATTTCTCACACCAGTACTACCACAACATCCTTTCCTAGCCTGCAGCTGCTAACCCACTTAGGTTTACGATTATCCACCCATTGGTGAGAGACAAATGTCGGAAAGAATATGTGCCGCCGCCAGGGATCGAACCCATGACATCCCATGATTGAAGATGAGGAGTCTGACGCGCTACCAACTGCGCTATGACGGCGGCTAAAGGATCCATTGAACCAATCAAATAATTTATCTAGACCCAAAGTAAACTTGAACTCTAGCATTGGCCAACATTATTGCTTCAAGCTGTAGCTATGATGTTCAAGTCACCATCAACTTCTTTACATTTTTGGTACATGCTACTGGCCATAGCTTTTACAAAATAATGTTGTTTAAAAAATGAAGTGGAACTTCCGGTCGGAGCTTAACCCTTTCCTGGATAAACCGTGATTTCAGTCACTGTGATTTTATACTTGAGAAAACATTGTGGAAAAAGGAGAAATTGCTTATAATAAGCAATTTCTCCTTTTCCCACAGTGTTTTCTACCACATAGGATGGTTTTATTTTGAATTGCATCCAATTTTCATTGTTGTCTGCATCATCTTTCAATTTCGACCAGTCCAAAATTTCAAAAACCAGGAAAGGGTTAAAGGGCAAGGACCGCAGACTCAGTGGGCATGGCCAGCAATTGGTCAATTGTCCTATTGACCCACAACAACAATCATCTCACAATTTTAACAAGTCTCGATTTTTGAAATTAGGCAATTTCCCCAAACATTCTATTCCTTTACAAGTTTCATTCAAATCACTGTGCTTCCGACTGCTCGTAATAATTTTGATTACCCAATTCATCGTCTTGGAATTTAGAATTAGACAATTAATTCAGAGTGTTTGATAACCCATTCCCACACAAGCAATTTCTTCATTTCCCACAATTTGTCCTGTCCAAAAAGACAAGCAAGAGCTCCACAGAGCCCCGCATATACACCCAAGGGGCTTGTCATTGGAATATTTTATTTTACCAAAAGTTTTTATAATAAAAATGGCTTTGAAAACTGACCTTTACAGATAAGATTAAACTTGATATCAACAAAATGGCAGAACCCAAAGGAATACAAGTGTGACTGGTCTTACAAGAGGGAAATCTTGAAAGTGTAAAAAGTTTCAACCTAGTGAGACTGCGCAAATTGTGCAGGCTGAGCAGAGTTGGAACTTTCACTTTTGGAATATCTCTTGCATCTAGAATGATTATCCTACCTTACAATATAACAATTTTTGTAATGCCAGTTGTAGTTGACCTATGCACTATTTCAACACTAAGATGCATCACTGTGAAACACAGTTTGTATTAACATCACTATGGGTCACATTGCACCTAAAAACATGATAATATTAAGTAATTCCCTAAACAAAGTGGAGACAATTCAGTAACAATTGGAAAGACAAAATGTAAAAGATCTAAAGCAGAAGTATACATTAAGGAGAATCATTGTAGTAAATTTCAATCATTTTCAATCAACACTAGGCACAAGTTATAAGCATTTCAAAAGTTGCTTACACTAGAAATTAGGCAATTTTTCAATTAAAGGGCAGATAATTGATGAAGAACTATAGTTATCTTTATTTTAAAGGTTTAATGCTTCACTAGAGATTGTGCAGATTCATTATGCAATGTAACAACTTCTTTTGATTGAAATTGTTAGAGGAGTTGGGCACACACAAAATATGGTGATTTATTTCAATTCAAGAAGGACTGGAGTGACATAACAGAGATAGCAAGTTTCAGTTTGTTTGCATTGATACTGAGAGAGGAGATGCCTACATATGAAATATAGTAAATTGCTTTTTCAATTCAATGGCAGATAATTCAAGAATGACTAGAGTCATTTTGATTTCAAAGGTCTAATGCATAACTAGACATAAAAGAAACACATTGTGGCAAGTTTCAGTTAGTTCCCATTTGTACCGTAGGAGGAGTTGCACAAACATGAAATATAGTGATTTTATTTTTTCAGTTCAAGGGCAGATAACTCAAGAATGACTAGAGTCATTTCAATTTCAAAGGTCTTATGCACAACTAGATATCATATGGAATTATTGTGGAAAGTTTCAGTTCATTCCTATCAATACTGTAGGATGAGATGCACACTAAAAATTGCTAAAGTACAGTCAGGCGGACAGACAGACGGATGGAAGACCAAAGCCATAACATAATACAGTCTGCAACTTCTTTCTTCAAATTGGCCCAGTCTAAAGTTTTGTTGGGTGGTAATGGAATAAATTAAATATTAGCCAGATAAGGACTGCACTCACCTTGAGGTTCTGGAGATTTTACTGCAGCCTTGACTGTGTCCTCCGGATATGGGTCATCCTTAGGGATCTAGAAGGACAATAGATTAATTTTTTTGTTAAATCTCATCAAAACACAGCTTATTTATTAACAAGAGCACCATATGTAGATGCCTGACACTCACCCCTTGAGTGAAAAAAATCCAAGCAGTAAAAAAGGAGACAATACTATCAAGAGTATCATCTTTAAGTGCCTCATGCTCAACTGTTGGTTAGTGAATAAAACAGCTTTGTTGAAAAAGGGACTAAATTCATACAAAAATTATTCTAGAGCTACCACGATGTGGATTATCCTTTTAATAGAGAATATTCAGCCTATTACCAAATAAAAAAAATATCATCTAAATTCAAAGACAATAATTTAAAGGTAATGAAATTTTCAAAACTTCTATCTTTATGGAAAAGAAAACATAGAGGAAAATGAGGAGCTTTGACGTTGACATTAGAACTATCTCAAAATTCTTTCACATGGCACATCTACTCATGATGGAGAATAATTGTGCCATTTTATTTTGAAATCTCTATAATTGTAGGAGTAATGCTCTGGACAAATTCAGACAGTAGGATGGATGGACAGTTAACACACTTATCCACATACACCTTCTTGTCATAGTGACAACTATATCTCGCTAACCGCAAGCGGGCTCGACAATAAAAACCATAGCCGAAGATCACAGTTTTTGCCTGACAAAGACATCACACACAATTATATCAGGGCTTTAGCCGAATACAGCCAATCTAAATATGCATATGAGGTTTGAAACTATTATCAATAGTTCTTTAACTTAACTTATTTGAATCTGATAATTATCTGAATTAAAGATTTGCGTACCTTGAAAATGAACACTCAGCATTTAGTTTGTCTTCTGTTACCTTAATCAATTTCAATATGCCTGACAGATGGTAGGCAACATCAACTGAACTGTGACAGGAAGCTAGAATTTGATGCTAAACATTTTTATATTGCAAAATTTATGGTAAATTACATGAAAAAAAAGTTAAATGGTCAGCCAATAAAAATGCTTCACATTTATGTTAATCAATGTCCAAGTTCAAAGTTAAATTCTGGTCTATATGTATGATTCAATCGGTCTATTGAATTTTATACTGACAGCACCTATTTGTTCACATGCTTTTGAAAATAACGCGAAAAATGAAGAAATTGCTTGTCACAAGCAATTTCTTCATTATCCACAATGTTTTCTACCCCAAAACGACAAAGACTTTAAAGATTTCATCAACTTAAAATTGTCGTCTACATAACCTTCAAATTCTGATTAGTCTAAAATTTTGTCTTTTTATAAATCTGTGAGGAAAGAAGGATTTCCAAATCTGTGTACTTACAGTTGGTTTGGGTTTATCATAAAACATCTTCATATATTGGTTAAATGCAATCTTCTTGGTTCTGGCTGTTGATTTAGGTTTATACGACGAAATGAGTTCCCCTTCCTTGATCTTATTGAGTTCATCTTCTCTCTCTTGTAAAATGTTAAATGCCTTTTCTTTGATCAGTCTTTCTCTGTTTATCTCTTCTTCTTCTGCAGGGGTCAGAATATCAGTGAATGTTGAAAACCTGTTGGCAAATAAATGTGCATTATTATTCAATTTTTAGTTTCGTCTATCAAAAGTGAGCTTTCTGATTGGCCATAAAGAATTATACATACCTCCATGAACAAAATTTTGAGTATGTAGCCATTTTGTATGCTAGTAATTTTACTATATATAGATAATCCTTCACTGTTTTGAAATTTTAAGACCAGTCCAAATTCAAAGGTTTTGCAGATGACAATTTAAAGACGATTTTATTGGAAAAATTAATCATTTAATAGGGTAGAAAATATTTTGGAAAAGAAGGGATTGCTTGTAACAAGCAATTTATTCTTTTCCACAATGTTTTTTAAAGTGTAAAAACACTGGGACTTATACATTAGAGATTGAACAGGAAAGGGTTAAAACCGTTTATAGAGAACTCTGCTGATAAAGATATCACTTCTATAGAATAAGAGCTGATAAAGATATAAGTTTTACAGAATAAAGGCTGATAAAGATATAACTTTTATAGAATAAAAGCTGATAAAGATATCAGTTTTATAGAAAAAAAGCTGATAAAGATATCACTTCTATAGAATAAAAGCTGATAAAGATATCACTTCTATAAAATAAAAGCTGATAAAGATATCACTTCTATAGAATAAGAGCTGATAAAGATGTCACTTTTATAGAATATATTCTAATTAGAAAGCTTATATTTTAGTTTTATCCAGGTCCTCTCATTTATAACATAGTCATATTGTAACAAGCAATTTCTTGATTTTCTACAATGTTTTGCATAACTTTTTTTTGGGGGGGGGGGAATCAAAAAGGGTGATTAAGTGGGAAATGAGTTAAGGATAATTGAATATTACTTGTTAATTGTTTTATTGTCATAGTATATGATGATTTCTACAAGAAATTTCTTCATTTTTAACATAGTTTCAAACCACCTAAAGACAGAAATATTTAAAATTCTTTTAAATTGAATTTGTTGTCTGTAACATTTTTTTTACTTTGGACCAGACTAATTTTCTTTTAACTTGTAATCGGATTATAAAAAGACATTTACCGTGATCCCTAGAATCATGATAACTAGAGCTTTCTGTACCATTACCTCCTATAATTACATTACCAGTATAGAAGTTAAAAGAGTTCTCAAAAGGATTGGCAAATTGTGGGAAGTTATCTGGAGTATTTAATTAATCAAAACTAGATACCAGACATGGATGCTTCTGCATAATTGCTTGTTATATGACCTGCAGTTGTGATCTTGAATTTTGGAGTATCCAACACAACTTTATGCATGACACTAATACTCTTCAAGGGGAACAACTGTGCTAAGACATTTTGGAATCCATCAATAAATATCGAAGGTTTGCTCTGGGCATGAATTGGTCACATTAACAAAGACACACACTAACAAAGACACACACTAACAAAGACACACACTAACAAAGACACACACTAACAAAGGCACACACTAACAAAGGCACACTCTATCAAAGGCACACACTAACAAGGACACACAATGATAATAGCACACACTAACAAAGACCCACACTAACAAAGACACACACTAACAAAGACACACACTAACAAAGGCACACACTAACAAAGACACACACAAACAAAGGCAAACACTACCAAAGACACACACTACCAAAGACACACACTAACAAAGGCACACATCAACAAAGACACACACCAACAAAGACACACACCAACAAAGACACACAATAACAAAGACACACACGCTAACAAAGGCACACATCAACAAAGACACACACTAACAAAGACACATATTAACAAAGACACACACCAACAAAGACACACACTAACAAAGACACACACTAACAAAGACACACACTAACAAAGACACATATTAACAAAGACACACACCAACAAAGACACACACTTACAAAGACACACACCAACAAAGACACACACTAACAAAGACACACACCAACAAAGACACACACCAACAAAGACACACACTAACAAAGACACACACCAACAAAGACACGCACTAACAAAGACACACACTAACAAAGACACACACCAACAAAGACACACACCAACAAAGACACACACCAACAAAGACACACACTAACAAAGGCCCACACTTACAAAGACACACATACTCACACAGACAGAGTTAACTCTGTATGCCCATCCCCAATACATGACAGGGGCGTAAAAACGTGACAGACTGATTTCCAGTAAGGAGAAAACAGTTTTCAAGATACTTACTTGAAAGAGGAGTGTGAATTTTTCATTCTTGACAGGTCATGTTTACTCATTTTTTGTGTTATAATCGAGTTTTCTGGCAGTGGACCTTCAGCCATCTGATCTGTAAACTTCATACTAACCATTTTAAACATATAGGCTTTAGGTAGATCTGAAATACAATTTTTTAATACTAGAATGCTTCAAATATAAATGAAAACAAGGGTAAAACAAAAACAACCAAGCTAAATAATGTTGTTGAAGATTACATCACAAGAACTCTATTCAGAGGTAAAGTTTCATATTTGGTACCTTCACAGAAACTATTGAAAATCACATAAGTAAAACAGATGCCCTGTAAAGTCAAAATTTCCGAAATATGAGCTTGATAATTTACTTATTCAATTGATATCTGACAACCTTCATAAGCAAAATGTTTATAAACAAAAGGAACTAAGAAATCAAATATTAGTACTTTATACTTAACAGTCTATACAAATTAGATTACAACATTTTAGAATAGTCTATACCCACACAATGACGCTTTTTGATGCCTATTAAGCAAAAAGACTTTGGAAATCATTGTGGAAAAATGGAAAAAATTGCTTGTTATAAGCAATTTTTTCATTATCCACAATGTTTTCTATCCCAAAAGATTTAGAATTATAGAATTTCATCAACTAAAAGCTGTTATCTGCAACTCCTTTCAATTTGGACCAATCTAAATTTTTGCTGACTGGGAATGGGTTAAAATATATAGCAGGCAACAATTTCAAATCTGTGAAATTTGAAAAACATTTGCCTTTTAGGGTAGAAAACATTATGGACACTGAATTGCTTGTAACAAGAAATGTCTTTATTGTCCACAATAGCTTTTTTCTTGAGGGGGCAGAAGGGTGAACAGATTTAACAGATAAACAAAAAGATGGACGACTGTAAAGTATTTATCTCTAATGCAGCCAGGAGACATAAAAATCATTTATCCTATCAAGGATCAATGATGGATTTTGAAGTTCCCAGAATTTCATACACAAAATCATTAATATCTGAAATAGATATCATTTCCATGATCGGTCAATCTGGATTGACATAGAAAAATGACAAACTTCTAACTGTTGAGTTAGACAGAATCATTTTTCCTTCTGTAATGCTTTCTCAATGACTATCAAGGTTTCTGGTAAATCATCACTCGATAATTTCACTGTAAAAGCAAAACAAAAAAATCACTGTTTTGAAAGATTTAGCGCTACTTCCATCATTTTGCGCTAAGCATGTATGCAGTATGAAAAGCTTTTGGAAATTTTAAAGAAAAGTCCTATTTTGTATATTTTTGCATTAAGAATATAGAATAATTGTTTGTTTCTGTGTAAAGCCTATGTATCTTATCTTGGCTCTGTCACTCATGTTAACATAGCTTTTGTGTTCACTCAATTATAGATTAGTTGATCTTACACTTAAACAAACAATTATCCTCTATATATTCAGAAATTTTCAGGAGACAAAAACTGTCCTCCTACCAAGATTGATAAGTATGACATGGTCTGAATTCTTTCTCTGTTTGAAAACTGCCCTTTGTACATCTTTGTACTACAATTGTAAAAGTTTCAATCAAAATATGTACTTACAGGCATAATGTGGTATCTTGTACAGATGGTCCCCTATACCAACTAGTAGATCACCTCTAGCACTGCTAAATCCTACACTGTATGGTATAGCTTTTAGCTTTAACAATCTGAAATGAGCAATGTTATAGGTATGATCTAAATAGGACATCTGAACAAAAGAACCTAGCCCATCCCCACACAATCCTGCTACTTTAATGCTCCAAAACAATTAAGCAAAAAAAAATTTGGAAAACTAGACCATCACTGAATGTGATCAATACCCCAAATGGCTGCATGGCAGAGAAAAAAAATTTTTTAACTGAAATTAAAAGGCCATAACTCCAATAAAAGTAATTAAGCAAAGAAGTGCAGATTTTAATTTGGTTTCGGTCCAAATAATCAAATCCTAAATAAAATCTACACATCTTTGATTGACACTTGAAATTTGAAACAAATCAAACAAGTAATGTAGTAGAAAATTGGTAGACAAGAAAAGCTCCAGATAGACCAACAGACCAACCAACAAAGCGACCAACAATAACAGTCAGACAAGCTGAATCCTATTCACACCTTGGGGGTATTATGAATGTTTTCTACTCCTAAAGAATACAGTTTTATAAACTTCATCAATTAAAAATTGTTGTCTGTATCTTCTTTGATTTCGACCTGTCTAAAATTTTGTCATCTGGTATTTGATTAACCACATTTGAAAAATTTTGTAAGATAACTAAGATATTTCAAGAATTTGCTAGCCTGTTAGACTACCTAGTAATAGCATCACAAACAGGTGCCTGATGCTAGACTGCTGGATGCAAAATCCAAATCAAACATAGAGAGAAATTCTTACTAAAAGCATTTAGAGTTCCCTCGATACAATTTTTTTCTCTTTGGTGGTGCATATATATCACAAGTTTCAAGTGAAAGATTTTAGTAATACCAGAGACACCAAAAATACCTATTTTTCATAATTACAATATTGACAACATGCATAATTTGTTAAATTACCCAGAAAACAAGGTAATGACAATATCTTGGGGCTTGCTCCAAAAACAGCCAAGCTTACAATATTTACATAATAAAAGCTTAAGCTAATGACTATGTATAAGCTTTTTAAAAAAAAAAAGCATATTTTAGAAGACAACCAGTAGAATCAGTTCTTATCCATAACCTGTTTTATCGAAGAAAAATCTAGTTAATAGATTGATGAATGTCACTAGCAGGGGCGGATGGTCCGTCAATTTTATGGGCGGGCATTGACTTAACCCAGTGCTACTTCTCCAAATCTTGATGGTTTTTGATGAAATTTTCAAAAAAATGTTTGTCATGCGACTTAGTGTATATTATCAGAGATTTGTGATTAAATGCTGCATCATGGAAAAGGAGACTTATGGTCAAAATTCATGTGTGCTATAACTCCTACAATTCTTGATTAATATGATGAAATTTTCAACAAATGTTTGTGTTCATGAGACCTAACACATATAATCAGTGTTTAGTGATCCAGTGCTGCGTCATGAAAAATGAAGAATCATTTTCAAATTTGTTTGTGAAAAACTACTCCTACAATTCTTGACGGATTTTAATGAAATTTTAACCAAATGTTTGTCTTCATGTCACCTATTGCATATTATCAGCACTTTGTAATCATACACTACATCATAGAGTAAGGGGAAATCTTGTCAAATTTCTTTTGTGTGCAACTCCTGCAACATTTCTTGATGAATTTATTTTTAAAATTTCATAGAATGAAATTTAGTATCTCATGAGCTCAACTTCTCCATAATTTAGAGATAGATTTGAATCAAATTTTTATATTGACAGATTATTAGTAATCAAATGTTCTAGTACTTAAATGGCAGTACAATTGGTGTCTGATTTGCTATGTCACAGATAAAAATTTCAATTATAAATTTACAGTCTAATTTTAAGGAAAACATCCTCTGATATACCTTGATATACAAGAATATTTGAAATACCTCCATTCAATAGGAAAACAGAGTGACAAGTGTTAACTCATTCTCACAGAAGCCCTCCTTTTTACGATCCTCAAAAATAAAGCTTTAGAAAACATTGTGGTAAATGAAGAAACTGCTTGTTTCAAGATCCACAATGTTTTCTATTGAAAAAGATGAAAAAATTTAAAATTCCACCAACTTGAAATTGTCGTCTGCACCTTCTTTCTGTTTGGACCAGTCTAATGATTTTGTTGTGTGGGACTGGGTTAAACATTGTAATTGCTCAATACTTGAGCATGTTTATCCTACAATGCTGACTCATCATTTTGTTCATAACTAGATTAAGTGAATTGTGTTCAGGTCATTGAATGATGTTCAAACATAAATGTGAGCTTACATGAGTTTTGTTTTGCTTCAATGCTTTCTCAATCAAATGTTTGTTTGAGTTGGGTTTATCGCCACTTTTTTACAGTATTTTAGTCATATTACTTAGCAGCTGGAGCACCTAACTATGGATTTCTGGTATTTCTCACAACAGTACTACCACTACCTTTCTGAGCCTCAAGCTTCTCATCCTGTCTAGGTTTAGGATTATCCACCCATTGTCCACAAATTGATTCAACCCTGGACCTGGATCTCATGATTAACCCTTGTCATGCTGCAAAATTACCTAACTGATATGCTGTAAAATCAAAGGACTGAAAGCACTGATAAAACTTGTTGCTCAAAAATCAACATTTCTTTTAGAAATCAACTTCATAAACAACCCTGACAGGAAAAGTACAAGCAGGAGGTGCAGACTAAGATCAGCCTGCACATAAGTGCAGTCTGATCTTAGTCTACACCTCCTGCCGAAACCGGAATATTCCGGGTTCAGCATAACAAGGGTTAAGAGTCTGAAGTGCTACCAACTGTGCCATGGCTGTGGCCTCTCTATCAATCAAATATAAATATTTCCTGACAGGTAATTACATAATCAGAAATCAGGTGGAGAATATTTTTAATCTCATTAGGTTTGCAGCAGTTATACAAGCAATGCATGAGTATACATTCAACATTTATAGTCAATATATCTTTAAACTATATTGTCTTAAATGAGATGTAATGATTATGGACTGTAAATGTTTTTGTCATGTATGGAAAGGCATGCATCATTGAAATAGATAATTTAATTGGTAATGTATGAAATTCCACGGATTAGACAAGCCATAGAAAACCATGTTTTGTGACAGTTTTTCATCTTGATCTTTGTGTTATTGAGTCATTCATTCTTTCTCTAATCATGTACAAATAAAAATATAGTCTTTGGCATTTCTGAAAATGTGAACCACAAATTTTCCTCATACATTATTTACAAAAGCCTTGTTTTTCTGTCCCAAAACACTGTAATATAGCTGAAACAAGATACAACTATAATGCTTTTGAATAAACAAAATGAAAATACTGTGCATTCTCCTAGATAATCCAACATAATGCCTGAACCAAAACCTTCATATCATATAGTATACTCACCTTACAAGTGTATTTGTTTCATTCCAAACCCTTATTGTACCATCAAGACTGCAAGATGCATACAGTTTCAGACGTGAGCATGCAGACAGTCCTGTGATAGACTCTGAATGATCGTCACCTGGTTCGTGATCATAACGATCTAGGATGAAAAATAGAGTAAAAATTGTTATAATAGATATTTATTTCCTATCCATCAGAATTGCTGACAAAATCATTCTTTACATGCCAACTACAACCTGCTTTCATTACAGAATACGCTATAATATATGAAAGTCTAGATCTCAATCTTCTATATGATAAAGCTTAAATTATAAATTCAGCCAAAAAAGCTTGAATGGTATTCAAAGTATATCGGAAATAAGCAAAGGTTGCATTAAATTATGGGAAAGAACAAGAATGATAGCATGTAAATCCCTGGACAATCTGATGCTTATGAAATGCATCACTTCAGTTAATTATAGATTTATTTCTTTACCTTTTCAATTTTTTTCCATACAAGGCTATGTTAAAAACAATACATACATAATAACAACATTTATTTTCTAATCAAACCAACAAAACAGAATAGATTATGAGTAACAAACAAAAATATAAAACAGTCAATTCTTTAAGCCAGAAATGTATTTCATAATTATCTCTATAGAGATAAAATGTTATATATCTCAATATCTGACAAGAGTAAGGAGCAGAGATATGATGGAAGTATATCTATGTGCTTTTCTGAATTTGATTTTCATAATATAAGCCTCTGAGCAAACAGCCTCATTCTTCCATTTATATAAATTTAGTCAACATATTTTTTCTGAATCTATGAATAGGAAAATCGTATAGTGCAAAACTAGTGTAAACACATACTGGTACTTTATATTTGCCCTACTTCAAATTCATGTACTAGTGTAAAGAATGTGCTAAGCACTGAGACTTCAAAAAGCATTTTCCATTACCATACAGCAAAATTTTTAACAGGTCCAAATTGAAATGAGTTGCAGACGACAATTTAAAGTTTATGAAACTTTAGATTTTTTCTAACTATCTTGATTGAAAACATTGTGGAAAATGAAGAAATTGCTTGTAACAAGCAATTTCTTCATTTTACACAATGCTTGCCTAATTGTTTTTCTTGAGGGATGTCAAATTTGTCACTGTGTTGGAATGAGTTAGAAGCTTTAAAAACAGAGTGGCCAGTGGCATACATCTTTTGATATTCATATTAAGACAAAAAAAATCAGGACAAGTTGATTTTGACTGTGTGTTAACCTTACAATCAATTGTAACATTTTTGTAAATATTTTTTCGGTGATAATAGTCTAAAATTTTTATTTCTGTTTTAGTTTTTACAAGACTATGATACCTAGCATCTATGTGTACTTTTACAACACCAAGGAAAAGGTGTGGGTGCCAACACCTTGATAAATGATCAATAACGAACATTTTTCTATACATGTAAAGATAGTAAAATAAAATATATTAACCCTTGTTTTTCTGAACCCGGAATATTCCTTTTTTGTTAGGTGGTATAGTCAAAGATCAGTCTGCACATATGTGCAGTCTGATCTGAGTCTACACCACCTGCTTGTCACTCTTAGCCATAGTTGTTTGCAAGACATTTTTTTAAATGAAATTTCGACCCACAATCAGTGCCCCCAGTGATTTCAGTCCTTTGATTGTAATCCGATTGGGGTTTTTTTTGGTTTTTTTTGTCTTTCTGGAAAGAATTCAATGTTGCAAATAAAGAAATTGCATATTAAACCAATTTCTTCATTTTAAAAGCAATTTCTTCATTTCAACTATTTTTTCCACAGCTCTAAAATAATATTCATATATTGCACTATATATCTTTTTTGCCAATTTGTAGTTTCGTTAATGGAATATACTGACATGAAATTGAGGTTTAGCAGCCCAGATACAAGAATATTTAAGCTGGACAAAATAAATAAATGGACAGTTTTGATTTAAAGTTAATGCATACTCTGCTTGCAGACAGGCTAATCCAGATTATATCATTAAGTTAAACCCATTCCCACACAGTAATGCTCTTTAACGACACTAGGAGAACAGCTTTGGAAAACATAATGGGCATTAAAGAATTTTTTTGTTACAAGCAATTTCTTCAATATCCACCTTGTTTTCAACCTCAAAAGATAAAAGATTTCATCAACCAACTAAAACTATTGTCTGCAACTTCTTTGAATTTGGACAAGTCTAAAATTTTGTCATCTGGGAATGGGTTAGTCCACATTAATTTACATACAACAGATAAAAACATACATTGCTATGATTATGATTAAAGCAACATGCATTTTATCACCCTTGGTTAATATATCATACCTAGACATTTATAAAATACTCTCTTGAGCTATAATTTATAAAAAGGGCTCTTCATTAAGCCGAGATGTATCAGCCATGATCCAATTTAGTTTCTTGCAATCAGCTAATCCTTAAAAAATCTCACATTTTCAGAAAAAAGTAAAATAGAAAGACAGAAGTACCAAAACCTAGAAGTTTAAAGCAAGTCAAGACCTTTTGTATCATATTAAATAAAAACATAATTGCTTGAGTGATTGAAGATATTAATTCAAAAGGCCAAAACTAAATCATGTTTTTTCATAAGATGTGTGTCCCTTTTTACATTTATTAGCTCATAAGTCAGTTGACCAGATATTGATTTCATTTTTCTTCATAAAAAAATATTTTCATCAGCTAATGTCAATCAAATGCTCTGGCTTTGACATCAGAAGGACTTTACAAGAAATCTGCTCATACTCATTTTGTATATCCCTGCTTTAGGAGATCTAACCCTCCTTGCTGATTGTATATTGAAAGCTGATCTGAAAAAGGTACCTTAACCCATTACTAGACAGCAAATTTTTTACTAATCCAAATTGAAAGGAGCTGCAGACGGCAATTTAGGGTAAATGAAATTTTAGATTTTTTCAACTTTCTTGGAAGAAATCATTGTGTTAAATGAAAAAATTGCTTGTCACAAGCAATTTATTCATTTTACACAATGTTTTCCCAATTGTTTTTCTTGAGGGGCATCCAAAAGTGTCACGGTATGGGAATGGGTTAAAGTTCAGTTAGTAACAAAGTTACATTACTTGGATAGAATAAACTGGTCAACCAACTTATAAATTTTCCAGATTTCATACAGAGCACAGTGTACTTACAATGATCCCCTTCATCAAATATTTTTTCTAGGGACAAAATGAATTGAAATTTGAAATATATAGTTTTGAACTGACAATTGTTCAACCAATTTCCAGTCTATTAAATTTTAGACTGGTCCAAATAAAAGGTGATGCAGATGACAATCTAAAATGTATGAAAATTAAACATTTTTTTTCAAATGGCCCCAAGTTCTACATTGAACACTGCAGCTTCAAAGCAGGTCTCATTTTTTAGACAGAAGAAGGATACATAACTTATAAAACATATTAATATTAATCTAATATTTGTCCTAAAATCTGACATTTTGAAGACACAAAATTCATACATATACAAGATCTGAATATTATCTAACTTATCATTCTGAGCAATTCTCACAATGACAAAGCTAGAACAGTGGCCTCTCAAGCATTAGCTTGATGTTCCTAGAATTTGACCTTGTGACCTACTTGTCTCAACAAAATATATATTGTTAGTGTATTTCACAATAATTGTGTATAAAGTGCATATAGTAGAAGTGTCATTTAGGCCCCTTTTCTGTGTTTTCCAATAACACAGTTCCTTTTACAATACGGTTCATCCTTACAACCACAAAAATATCTTACAAAGATCGAGTCAATATACTGGCTCCTACATAGTGAACAGTAAAATTGTAATCAAGACCTTTTTTTGGTGCTCCTATATGGAATAACTTCATTTTTAGAGGGGTCTATCCTTATGACCTGGCAATCATTCTGGCCAAGTTTCAACAATATCTAGCCAAATAGTGTGACTTTTTACTGTGTTTTCCACTGGAACTGTCCCGTTTAATATTCATCATTATGACATACATAGATCCTGACCAAGTTTTATCAAGATTGTTCCCAACTTGTGACCTCCAGCGTGTAAACAGTAAAACTGTCAATAAGGTCTCCTTTCCCCATTTTATTTTTGTTTTTTGTCCGAACATAATCTCAAAAATTCCATAGAGTTCATCCTTATGACCTGACAAATATTTTGACCAAGTTTAAACCCATTCCCACACAGTGGCGCTTTTGGACGCCCCTAAAGAAAAACATTTGGGAAAACATTGTTTAAAATGAAGAAATTGCTTGTTACAAGCAATTTCTTCATTTTCCACAATGTTTTCTACTTAGTATGTGGAAAAATCTAAAATTCCATCCACTTTAAATTGTCATCTGCATATCCTTTCAATTTGGACCAGTCTAAAATTTTGCCGTCTGGGAATGGGTTAAAAGGTTTGAGGTCAGACTGTGCAATCTAGAGTGTAAACACTTAAATTGATGACATCAGGCTATGCCCAGCAGATGATGGCCTATCAGGGATTATAAATGCCTCTACATGATCACTTTGTGCCTAGGTGAGCTAAAACTTAAAGTAAATTATAGAAACAGCATGCCCTAAGTTTCATTCAGAATGCTTAGTTTCCATTCAATTAAGATCAAATTCTGATTCATTTTTCCTTTTTTAAACAGTTACTAGAAATAAGACAGAACAATAAGAATTTCAATAACATGACAAAAATGAAGTGAATAAATCTTTTGTGATAGCAACACAAATTTGTTAGCATCAATTACATGCAACAAAGATTTACGGTGCCTTCACCTTTTAAACATCTGAGGTTATTCAAGGAAAATAAAAAAGTTTATATGAACTTAATGATACTACAAAACAAGCAAGTATTCAGTAGGTGTACATATTTGGGTGTGATATAAATGCAAACCTTTCAATAACAGCAATATATATAGTTAAGCTGGGATAGATAAACTTCAACCCTGTCCTGTTTAATCCCTGGTTTTTAAGTCCCTGTCTTTTTATACTTGGCAGAACATCGTGGTAAAATAAGAAATTGCTTGTAACAAGCAATTTCTTCTTTTTCCATGATATTTTCTACCCTACTGATTACTTATAAAACAAATTGAACCTTAAATTATTGTCTGCAAACCTTTGAATTTGGACAGGTCTAAAATTTAAAAAAAAAACAGGAAAGGGTTAACACAGTAACATAAAAATCAAATATTTCATGGTAAAAAAGATGCTTTGTTCAATTGATGAATTGCTGGCCACACCCACTGACCTCAGACAATGCAGTTCAAATGAGACAAAAGTTTGCATAATACAATTTAGGTCAGTGGCATAGAACTAAAGGTAAATTGTTGGTTGGCACCTAAATGTTGTAACTACGAACTAACCCTTTACCGTTCAATCCCTTTTTTATGTCCCTGTTTTTTATACTTCAGAAAACATTGTGGAAAAAGAAGAAATTGCTTGAGACAAGCCATTTCTTCATTTTCCACAATGTTTTCTACCACATTGAATGATGGTTTTTCAAATAAAATCAGTTTGATAATGTTGTCTGAAAATCCTTTGAATTTGGACAGGTCTAAAATTTTGCAAAACAGGAAAGGGTTAAATAAGCCATAGTTACAATGATTAAGACACCAGACTAACAAAATTGTTTAACATACATGTCATAAATCAACCCTAGCTTCCAATCTAAATGAACAATTTGATTGATCAATCAATTTGTTTTATTTACAGCAGCCATCCATCAATCATTTGTCTCCTGTAAAGATTATATAAATTAATGATGACAGGCAGTCAATGTACAAAATAGAATTTAAGCCAATCAAAGCAGCGATCTTGTGATGCAGCATTATAATGGACAGACCACAGGTAAAAGATGCGGTGATTTATCAGTTGGTGATAGCCTCCCCCCACCCCCTCAAAAAAAAAAAAAAAAAAATAGAAAAAGAGTCTTGAATTATACAAAAATATTTTTTTTTATCTGATATGTAAAAAAAAAAAAAAATTCTATAAATTCATATTTTGGGTTGAAATATTTTTTGTATAATTTTAGGCTCTTTTTCTATTTTTTTTTTTTTTTAAGGAAGGGTGGGTCGGTGTTGGGTAGGCTATCACCAACTGACCAATCACCGCGTCTTTACCCTGTGGGACAGACCACTGGCCTCTGGTAGGAAGTAGGGGATATCAAAGAGTTTAATGGTCAGTAACATATAATAGAAAAAAAATTGGCTTGTTTGCGACCTCAATGTCGTAACTAAAGCTTGAGAAAGCTGTAGTTACAACTCTTAACCCATTTCCACACAGTCCAGCCTTTCTATGCCCTCTAGAAAAAAGCTTGTATCAATCAATTACTTCATTACCTACAATGTTTATTATCCAAATAGAAGAAAAAGTTAAAACTTGAAATTGTTGTCTGCAGCTGCTTTAAATTTGGACTTGTCTAAAAATCTGTTGGAATGGGTTAAGTCACAAAATCAACAATGATGCTTCATATAAATGTGAACCAATATCAAAGTTCAAAGTTCACTTCGTGTGTAAGTGTATCATTTGATCAGTCTATCAATTCTTTTTTCAATTGACAGCCACGTTCTGTCAATCTGTATGGTATAAAAAGCATGAATGCTAAATATGGCTGATGAAGCTTTATGGTTATATCATATATACTGGACCTAATGAAAAAAGCAAATTGATAGGTCAGCACAAAACAGTTGTAACTGCCTATATGTTTTAAGACAGATACAACTGTTTTGGGCTGACCCATTTACATGATATCAATGTTCTCTAAGCAGGGCTTGAAAATTCCACTTGTTCCTCATCCAGCAAAATTATTTTATTCTTTGTCAATATACGCAGGTTGAGTGGAATTTGAAAGATTTGATACAGAAATCAATATTATACTAAATATTTTCATTTTGCAAGACGATGATTTAAGAATTCCAAGCCCTGATTAGCTTTTTTAAGTACATGTACATGTAACTACAGTGGAAACCTGTTAATCGCAACACCAATTTGTCAACACTTTTGTTGCAATAAACCAGAAGTTGCTATTAAAAGGAGTTATTTGTTTGTTAGCTCTGATGTCAGCTGAAATTAATCAATTTTGCAATTAAGCGGATTCCACTGTTCTGATTCAAACTACAGATGTAGTCTGTTGGACTGTATGAAAAAAATATAATCATTTTAATAATAATGATAATGTTTGTTAGTTATGTAATGAAAACTCTTAACATGTTGAATTAGCTCAAAAAAGAAGCATTTATTGTAAGCTTAAATGGTTTATATATATACATAAATGTATTTGTATTTGTGAACAAAACTTACTCCTAAACCTTGAGGTGGTATCTAAATTTCCAGGAAAGAGACAAACAAATTCAGATTTATGAATGGTTAACCAGGCGAAAAAAAGACTGATAATTTTAATCTAGGGCCAAGACTGCTATATATTCAATATTTAACGTAAGGGGTAAGAGCATTTTGAAAAAATTCAGGGGTCTAGCCAAAAAATTAGGGGCCATGGGCGACTTGGCCCCTGTTAGTCTTTTTCCCTGTTAACCCATTATAAGGTAGTATGTTTTATGTTGGGGCTGAATCTTCAAATAGGTTACCTTTCAAACTTCTTGTATTAAGATAAAATAACAAAACTAAACCTGATCGCAATTTGCAACATATTTGTGTTATGGCAATATGAAAGTGTATTTTCTTTAAAAAAAAAAAATGTCCCTTCTTCTACAGTAATTTGTTTGTTTGAATTGGGTTTAACGCTGCTTTCAACAATCTTTCAGTTATATTGCGGAGGCTGGAGCACCTAACAA
The DNA here is from genome assembly GCA_946902895.1 of Fragum fragum. NCBI lineage: Eukaryota > Metazoa > Mollusca > Bivalvia > Cardiida > Cardiidae > Fragum > Fragum fragum. The sequence goes on along the minus strand of OX336373.1, from coordinate 51,811,019 downwards.
TGGAATCCTGGTTTTTCTCACACCAGTACTACCATTACATCCCTTCCTAGCCTCCAGCTGCTATCCCACATAGGTCTACTATTATCGACCCATTGGTGAGAGATGAATAGTCAGAAAGGATGAGTACCGCTGTTGGGGATTGAACCCAGGACCTCTAGATTGACAGTCCGACGCGCTACCAACTGCGCTATGACGGCGGCTTCTTCTACAGTAACAAAACATATACATTTGAAATAAAGAAACAATGTGTGATAACATCTACCGATCCTAAATGACCCATGTGCAAACAAACTACCAAAATAAAGATTCATGAACTGCAAAAAGTGCAATGAAATAGTTTAACCATTACCACATGAGAACATTTTAGACTGGTCTAAAATGAAAGAGGTTGCAGAGGACAATTTAAACTTTTATAAAATTTCAGATTTTTTTTAATTTTCTGGGTAGAAAACATTTAAGAAAATGAAGCAATTGCTTATTGCAAGCAATTTCTTCATTTTCAACAATGTTTTTAAAGCTTTTTTACACACTTAAGGGTCCTCAAAAAGCTTCATCGTGTGGAAATAGGTTCCAAAACAAACATCTGGCTCAATCTGTACATTATATAACAACAACCATTGGACAACAGCAAAGCCAACCAAAGCTGTTTGTCATTACATCCATCATGAAATGACCCACTGTGATTGAGCCATTACCACAAAATGAATTCCTAGACTGGTCCAAATTCTAAGATGTAGCAGACGAAAAATTTTTAGTCAATGAAATTTAAAAAAAAAATTTTGCCTTTTTGGTTAGAAAATAATTGTGGACCATGAAAAAATTGATTTTTACAGGCAATTTCTTCATCGGCCACAATATATTCCAAAGCTTTTTCTTGAGGGGCGTTAAAAAGAAGAACAGTGTGTAAATAGTTTAAACTTAGTTAGAAATTACAACCTATAAAATGTTCTAATTTGTGCATATTTTGTGGATGACCAAAACTATAGTAAGTTAGTAAACTCTAGACCCTCCCTTATGTGGATAGAATGTATGAATTATTCATTCACAGGCATTATTATATAAAAGGTTAACTTGAAAATCTTCTTTATGTTTGACTGCATTTTAACCCATTACCAGATAACAAAATTTTAAACTGGTCCAAATAAGACAAAGTTGTAGACCACAATTTTTGCTGATGAAATTACAAAAAGCTCTGTCTTTTGGGGTAGAAAACATTGTGGATAATTAAGAAATTGATTGTAACAAGTCATTTCTATGTTGTCCACGATGTTTTCTAAGGCGTCGAAAAGTGTCATTGTGTGGGAATGGGTTTAAAATGAGTATCTATTTTCTCAACTAGAAATAGGAGCAATTTTATGAAGTATATCACATTAGTTTAATCAAGTATCTGCCTATTTTGTCAAAGCTTCTGGCACCCAGATGTAGCCATAGTTTGATAAAGTTAAACTACATGGCTTTTGTCAATGTTGTCATTATGTTGGCTGAAGCAAGAATTCAAACTCATTACCCAAAGATAGAAAGCCTAGAGTGCTACCATCTGCATTTCCAGCGCTAGGCCAGAAAAAAATTGGGAGTAAAACCACAGAATATGACTTAATTACCTACAAATAAAAAATGTTAATATTGAAAAATATGTTGTCTGTTTAATGTTAGTAAAAATGGGAGATTATATTCAATAAAAATTACTTCCCCTGACCAATACATTTTTTTCCCATAATTCAACTCAAATCAAGGGAGAGAATAATTACACTACTGCGCTAACTTACTGTCTGGGTCAAAAGCATCCATATGAGTTTCAGTATGAAACACTAAAATACAGAAATCAGCAAAGTTTGCTAAAACAAGTCTAAAATTTCCTCGTAAGTTTTTAGAGGATCATTTGTATTGAAAAACAGACCATTAAATTGGTCCAACTTTAAGAGGCAATCCAAATGCATGTATGAGTAATCTGAAGGTAAAGGTTTCTTTGCAGATGAAAATACTGTATGCAAAAGAATTTCTATTTACCAACAATGTTTCATTTTTTATACTGATGAAAAATTGTTAAAAAATAAGTTACTGCACAGAAAAAGGAGAGATTAGCATGCATATTAGTTCTACATGAATCTTAGCTATCATCCGCATTTTTTTTTTTCTTTTTAATTTAACCATTGTTGTGCTGAGCCCCAAATATTCCATTTTCGGCAGGAGACGTAGACCAAGATCAGCCTGCACATAAGTGCAGTCTGATCTTGGTCTACACCTCCTACTTGTACCTTTTTCTGTAATAGTTGTTTATGAAATTGATTTCTTAAAAGAATATTTATTTTTTAACAACAAGTCCTATCAGTTCTTTCAGCCCTTTGATTTTACATCAATTCAGTAAGGTAATTTATACAGCATGACAGGGTTAAAAGTAACTAATTTGTTGGACCATCCTTTAGAAAGATTTCTGATTAAAAGTACCATCTTCATTAACCACATTTTCTACACTTCCTATAGAAACATTACGATAATTTTCTGATAAATGATGAGTTATCTTTGAGATCTATTTTGTACCATTCAAAGAAATGCCCTGGTTTACACTTGTCCCCTAGTTAAGTTGCCTTGAAAAATATATTTGTAAGCAAGTAGAAAAGCCCATCTCTGTCAAATCAGGCACTGGGATTTTAACACCCCTGATGAGCCAAAGTATACTTACTTCTATCTCTAAGATTATACATCACCACACTATATGTGGCCGTAGAATGATCCTGGAAGGCAACACACAGGTTAGTCTTGATCATTGTCATGTGGAGAGGTAGATGGGCACAGAAAAATGACATCAGAGGAGCTAGGGCTTCCTGGACAAACGGATACACTCTCCAAACTTTGATTACATTGTCTGAAAGAAAACAATATATGTTTGTGAATCAAACATTAATGACTAAGCTCAAACAAAAAGTTTTTTTGACATAAACTCATTTCCACAGGACAAAATTTTAGACCAGTCCCAACTGAAAGAAGTTCCAACAATTTCAAGATGATAGAATTTTAGGAATATTTTTCTTTCTTGGTTGTAACAAGCAAATTCTTCAGTTCAACAATGTTTTCCAAGCTTTTATCTTGAAGGATGTAAAAAAGTGGGATTGTGAGGGAATAGGTTAATAGAGAGACTTGTCAAATGACCTTGACATTTACATAAGCAGATGCAAATTCATTTGGGGTACCTTATAGCCAAGAGCAATAATTGAATTTTAACCCTTGTCATGCTAAACCCGGAATATTCCGGTTTTGGCAGAAGGTGTAGACTAAGATCAGACTACACTTATGCCCAGGCTGATCTTAGTCTACACCTCCTGCTTGTACTTTTCCTGCCAGAGTTGTTTTCTCCTCAAAACAATGAAAAAATGTTTAATTTCGTACACTTAAAAATTGTCTTCTGTGACTCCTTTCAATTTGGACCAGTCTGAAATACTGCTGTCTTGTAAAGGGTTAAAATTCAAACACCTACCTCTGCCTGCTGAAATCAGTTGGTCTACCTTAGCATTGGCTATCATACTCATAACCCCTTTACTACCATGGGCCTGGAACGACAAGTAAAAAAAGTCTTAAAATCTAAATGTGGCATCATTTTTTACAAAAATGTATCAAGAGTTTATTCCTTGATAAGATTGATTGCTCTTTTAATGGTGAACATACATGCCAAGTTTGAAGCAAATACCTTCAGTTATAGTTGAGATTTGAGTATGGTATAAGTGTGTCAAACAAACCCTTACACCTATTCCAAAACTAGAGAGTATCACCCTGCTCAAGAAAAATGGAAGGGATCAAAGTAATTCCAGGAAAGGGATTCCCTCAGGATCCTTCAATATTTCTCAAGTACAATAGATCAAAACGTATCATTTAATGCTCCTGATTTGCCAAAGGTGTTTCAGTAAATTTCGACTTGTTCTTTGACTTTAACCATTTATCAGACAACAAAATTTTTGACTGGTCTAAATTCAAAGAAGTTACAGATGAAAGTTTAAGTAAATGGAACTCTAAAAATGGTTTTCGATAGAAACAAGATGTGTTTGTGAAACACAATGCCCCCGCTGTACATGAGGGGTTATTTTGGTATTTGACCTTGGTATGTGAACTTGACTTTATCACATGACCTTGACATGAGGAGATGCATATTATGGAGATGTACCATCATGCCAAATAAGAGTATTGTATCTTGAATAGGTTGGTAGTAATTGGCAATGTTAAGTTTTTGGTTAAGTTTTGCAGACAGACAGACAGATAGATAGATGGACAGACGGTCAATGGTAAAACAATATGCTCCTTATCTTTGGATGCGGGGCATAACAATTGTGGATAATGAAGATTGTAACAAGGATTTTCTTCAGTTTCCACTATGTTTTCAAAAGCTTTTTTTCAAGTGAGGCTTAAAAGGGCAGTATTGTGTGACAATGAGTTAACATGAGGAGGGATTCCTGATTATCTGGAGGAAACCCTTATATAATAAGTAGGGATTCCTGTTAGATACAATTGAAGCAAAGCTAGTATAGAGTCCTGCCCACTGGCCTGAATTTACTGATTCACCTATTCAAACTCAATCTCCTTTTTGCATGACCCTCGACAAAAAGCAATTTGTTCAGTATCATCAATGATTTCCAAAAGCCAAACATCTTTTAAATTTCACGAGCTTGAAATTCAACTTTTTGAAATATAAACCAGGTAATGGTCAGGTCATGGGTTAATGCCCAACTCAGATAAGCTTTTTTAAGACATGGAAATCATCAGAAAAGCAAACATTCTTTAGTCTAGAAATGATAAAAGGATCAGGCAAATTTACCCTTTCCTGTACAAATCCCGGATTTGTAACGAGCAACTTCTTCTTTTCCCACAATATTCACTACCACAAAGGATTATTTCATTTTAAATTGCATCCAATTTTGATTATTGCCTGCAACCTCTTTCAATTTGAACTCGTCTAAAATTTCAACAAACAGGAAAGGGTTAATTCAATGATTCTTTTAATTAATTGATTTTCTTTTTTACCAGAAATTTGATTAAAGGAATCTGTTTAATAATCATGTAAAATTAGGCTGATATTTTCTAGGGAAGATTTCACTATATATTCTATCAGGAAATAAGCTTTGCTAATAAAAGCTATAACACTTGTCTGATCAAAAGTTTTTCCTGTGAATCTGATTAAGGGTCGACAGATGATTATTCACATGAAATCCAGTCTTTTTTTTCAAAGAATCAGATATAGGATCACTTAAAGACCATTCCTGTAAAATTTAGTCTGATCCAGCATGTAGTTTCTCAGGTTATACCATATATGGGAAAAAACTTGCCCATAAAAGCTATTTTTTCATTTAATTGATGTGAAATTTGGATAAAATCCAGCCAGTAGTTTCTCAGGAGCAGATTTTAAAACTATCACTATATAATACATATATGAATAAAAGCCCCATCCATTAAAGCCATATTTTCATTTGAGGGTCACCCTCATGATCATTTCTGTGAAATTCAGTTAGTATCCAGCCTTTAGATTCTCAGACGATTTTCATAGTATTCGCTATAAACAATATATGGAAATAATCCCACCCATAAAAGCAATGGTTTTCATCTAATCGAAATTCCTGAATCAGACATAGGGTCAATGTCCTATCCAACAGACCCTCAAACAATAACACCTATAATGTGTGGCTTCAACTCTTGAAATTTACAGATAGATAAAAATTTATAGTGTACTACAAGGCGGACAAAACAGCACTTATAAATGTGTGGTTTACAAATGAACAAACAGGGTAAATAAAGTTTGCCTTGCAAGGAAACACCAGAGGTAAAAACTATTCTTTTGGAAAAAAAACTCTGGAACCTTGTACCTATTTGTCAATGTCCAAATAACAATCTTTATTATCTTAAGAATGGAACATATGGTCTCGATCTACAATGATCCTATGGTGGAGAAGTATCGATTGTGTATTTGAAATACATACTGATGCCAAGAGAGTCTCAATAGAAGTGAACCAAGTCAAAATGAAATCTAAATGTAGCTATCACTCTCATTTTTTGTACAAACCAGTTTGGCAACCAACCGTCCAACAGGACAATGGTACTCGCTGTACAGTGCATTTTTTAGTACCAACAAGATCATTCATATGAAATTGGATTGAACTCCAGCGACAAGCAATTTCTTCATTTTCCACAATGTTTTCTACCAGAAAGTTGAAAATACGTCAAAGATCGTAAACTTTAAATTATTGTCTGCAACTCCTTTCAATTTGAACCAGCCTAAAATTTTGTCATTTTGGAATGGTTTACGTAAAATTACTGTCAAGAACATCCAAACTTACATCTATTTTAAAGTCCACTTCACCAGTTTCCCAGTTAAACACGCAAATGTAGCCATCTTTTCTGCCTCCAAGTAGAAGAGTTCTATTTACATTTTTCTTCTTTTTCTTCTTAGAACTAGCGTCATCATCATCATCATCATCCTCTTGACCCACATTTAAACTTTTTGTGGCTACACCACGTTTTATGGCAGCCCATGTGTCCGTTTTTAATTGAATATCCACCACATACTCATACACAAACAAATAGTTACAAGCCTCTGTAGAATAAAGGGGGATTATTTGGATTTCAGTTCATTTTAAGACTGAAGAATATTTATATTACCAGTAAATGTGGTAAAATAAAGTAACTGTCATCTTAATTTTTGTTCATTTTTTTTTTTTTATAGATATCTTCTTCAGAATTATTATTGTTATTATTTTAGTTCATTTGTCTAATTCTTTAAGGGTTTTTTTTTTTGTGTGTGTTTAAATTCATTTATATAAATATTTATATGTTTATTTTAAGATTCTTTTCTTTTCATCTATAGGTGCTGCTTATAGTTAAGACATTTCAGCATCTTTATTGTGTCTTACCCAAGTTATTCTATTAAATACAAAAGCTGTCTGCTCAACCTTATTTGTCAAAAAAAGTACATACACGATGACCAAATGCCAATAATTTGTATGAGATATACAATGTTTATCATGAAATATGTACATAAGTTAAAAAAAGATGTGTTTCTGAAACATCATGCCCCGTAGTAACCTTTTTTTCAGAAATGTGACCTTGAAAGATGACCTTGACCTTGATGGATGACCTTGACAGCACAATCAACTGATGCCTCTCAATGCAAGGAACCGATGTCAAAAATCTGTGCAATGTGTCTCGAAAGGTGCTTGAATAACAGCAAAATTATTAAGTTTCTAGAATAGGGATTGAATAAAAGAAAATTGTTAAGTTTGAAAAACTCAGAATTAGTGACCTTGATAAGTGACATTGACCCTGTTGGTCTTACTATGGACTGATGCCTATCAATGAAATGAACATATGTACTGAATATGAGCCATGTATTTTCAAAAATGTTTAAATAACAGCAAAATGTTAAGTTTGTCGTTAAGCTTAGAGTTTGTAGACAGGTGGGCAGACAGATGGATACTGGTAAACCAATATGCGCCTGATCTTATCTATGCTGGGACATTAACCCTTGCCATGCTGTATAAATAACTTTACTGAATCAATGTAAAATCAAAGGGCCGAAAGCACTGATTGAACTTGTTCAAAATAAATATTTCTTTTAGAAATCAATTTCATTAACAATTCTGGCAAGAAAAGTACAATCAGGAGGTGTAGACCAAGATCAGACTGCACTTATGTGCATGCTGATCTTGACTACACATCCTACCAAAACTGGAATATTTTGGGTTCAGCATGACAAGGGTTAAAAGTAATTTCTTTCAAGTAGGTCAAAGTCACAAAACTAGAAGGCATATAAAAGCATAATATATGGCCTGATGGTGTTGTATGGAAAATAAAATTATCAACGGTGTCAGGGGTTTGAAAATATTGGCACATTTGAAGAATTTGATAAGTTGGTCAAAGGTTAGAGCCGAGGTCACATTAATTGATGCCAAGTGAGAGTCTACCACCTGATGAATATACATGTCAAAAATTATATTTTTCCTAAACGGAAGGAATCTTAAATATAGGTAAGGTCAATGTTCATAAAACGAAGGTCAAGAGCAAAGCTCAAGCAAAGCTCAAGCAATCATATTACTTATTTATCACCTAATGAGGGATTAAAAGCAATTTGGTGGTCATTATGAGGTAAAAGAAATCTGAATATACAAGCAAGATAAGCCTTTTTGAAAAGTAGATCAAAGGTTAAGGTCTGAGGATTATGGGTTTTTGTCTAAAATGAGAGATTCTCACTCAGTGTATTTATAAAATCTAATGGTTCTAAAGGAATCAGAAAATATTATCAAGTCTTATATTTTTGAAATGTAGATTATTCCATTCCCACAGGACAATATTTTAAACTGATCCAAATTAAAAGAACCTGCAGACAACAATTTAAAGTTGACGGAATTTTTTTTTTTTGTCTTTTTGGATAGAAAAGTTTTCAAAATCTTTTTTCTTGATGGGCATACAAAGGAGAGATTGATTGGGAATTGGTTAAAGATTGATAGCAAGGTCAGATGATGATGGTAGTTGGTCAACTAGAGGTGCTTGAGCTGATTCGCTCCACTGGCTAGAATTCACTTATCGTTCCAGAGAAATTTTGTTGAAAACCATCCTGCAGTTTGCAAGAATAAGATTTTCAACATTTCACTTTATACCATTTAAGGACACAAGCCCCCTATAAAAGCCATGATTTTCATCTGAGCCATATTTTATGGAAGAATCTGAAAAGAGTCTACAAAGGATCACTTTGTAAATTTTTTTTGAAAACTTATAATCGTTTGTAATCTGAGAAGAATGTAAGGTTTCACTGTTTACCATTAATGGAAATTACCCAAATCCACTAAAGCAATATCTACAGCCAATAATTTTTTTTTTTAGCAAACTAATAGTGGGTCACCAAAGGATCATTCCAGAGAAATTTGAAATCCATCAAATGGATCCTTCTGAGAAGAAGATTTCACCATATATTGAAATTAGCCCCACCCATGCACTAAAGCCATGTTTTTCATCCGATCAAAATTCTTTGCAGGAATATAATGCAGGGTCAACCAAGTATCATTCCTGCAAAATTTGGTTGAAATCCATCCATTGATTTCTGAGAAGAAGATTTTTAAAGGTATCATCATATATGGAAATTAGCCCCACCCATGCATTAAAGCCATGTTTTTCATCCGATCAAAATTCTTTGAAGGAATCTTATGCAGGGTCAAACAAGTATCATTCCTGTAAAATTTGGTTGAAGTACATCAATTGGTTTCTGAAAAGAAGATTTTTAAAGGTTTCACCATATACGGAATTAGCCCTGCCCATTAAAGTAATGTTTTTATGCGATCGAAATTCTTAGAAGGAATCTGTTAAAGGGTCACCCAAGGATCATCTTTGTGAAATTCTATTAAATTCAGTTCAGTACTATCTGAGGAGAAGATTTTAAAGTAAAAGTTTACTGAGAGATGCAGGCAAGCACACACGCATGGACGGATGCATGACGGGCACAACACCATGACAAAAGTTCAGTGGAGCTAAAAATGAAAGCCTGTCACTTTGTGAGTAAATATTGAATTTGATGGTCATAGGGGTTAGGAATAAAAAGTCAAGACAGGTTACTTCTGAAGGAAAGTAGGTGAAAGGTAAAGGTCAAGGTCACCAGGACAAAGTCTTAGATGTCAATAAACATGCATTACTAGAGGAGTTGACAGGTCGGATAAAATGGATATTTTTGCAATAAATGAGTATGTATTTAAAAGAGAGGGTATAGCTCACAGCAAGTAATTATATTGGATAATAAGTTAATCCATTCCCACACAATGATACTATAAATACACCCAAATAACAAAAACTTTAAGAAAAACATTTTTGGAAATGAAGAAATTGCTTGTCCACAATGTTTTCTACCCTAAAAGACACAGATTTTTGAAGTCTATTCAACAAATAATTGTGGCATGCAACTTCTTTTAATTTTGACAGTCCAAAATTTGTCAAAACTTTGTTGTGGCAAACACAAAAAAACACAGCCTTATATTTTGGTTGACAAATATTACATCAGCATGAACATCAAAGTTGCTATTTGTTTATAAAAAATGTGATTGCAAAATCCTTATTTTATGAGAAATTTGCTGAAAATTTGCCACTTAATTTTTCTGAGTCATTAAAAATTGATTACCTTTGTTTTGTGTTTTACAACCTGTGGAATCATAATACACCTGGAAGTTGCTTAAAGGTAGAATACCTGTAAAGCACTTTTACTTAATCGGCATGACAGCGGGATTCCTGGGGAAATGTTGTAACATTTCAATTTCACTGTGATTACTATAATGATGTAATAGTAATTACTGTCATTTTACTGAATTCTGCTAGCAAATAAAAAAGGTACATATTTACCAGAAGATTTCCTATGTTCCGAAATTGCACTTTATGAGTATTCTACCTTAACAGGTTAGATTTGTTTATTTGAATTGGGTTTAATGCAATTCAAATAATTTTCAGTCTTATCACGGCAGCTGGAGCATCTAACAATGAATTCCTGGTATATATCGCACCAGTACCACCATTACATCCTTTCCTAGCCTCCAACTGCTATCCCACTTAGGTTTACAATTATCCAACCATTGGTGAAAGACAAATAAAAGTAATGAACTGTAGGTCTAAAGAATAGGTAGGTATTGAAAACACATATGTCTATAATAAATTGTATGAATATGTCATTGAATGAAATCATTGTAGGATCATTTTTCTGCTGCCATTATTGAGGATACATATCTATTTTCACAATTTGTTTGAAATGGTAAAATAAATGCATTGTTAAGACGTGATGAACAATATTATCCCCTTGAAAAATGCCTAAATGATATTCCTCAGTAGTGGAAATTGTATTCAATTAAGTTCTTGACAATCCTACATAATATCTGTAGTTAAATGAACAAATACTAGGTGTTGTTGGTTGGGTTATGGAAGGGAGTTTGATATGGAAATATTAAAGGAAATCGTGGAAGTGTCAGCTATTGGATAAATAAGGGAAATGGTTCTTTTTTTGGCTTATTTCAGGCAATTTGATTAAACTACATACACATAAATCAATCATCTAAATCCTTTAAGAAATCTAACTTCACAGAGTCATTTACTATATCATTGGGCAGATTTATATCACTATGTTTACACTCACACTACAAAATACTTGAGCTGTTAGGTTGTGCATGAATACATGGGTGGATATATAGTAATACATATAAAAGTGAAACACATGGTGCTGCCATATTAGATTATATACAGTGAAGTAATGTACACTGTAATAGGTTAGAAATATTTACTATATCCTATAAATCAAGGGACAAGTGTAAGGCTATTCTAAAAGGCTATACAATATATCAATGCCCTGATGCTAAACCCATTACCACACACCTAAACACTAAACTTTAAAAGAGTTGTAGGCGACAATTCAAAATGATTATTATTGAAAAAGTGTGTCAGGAGGAGAAATTGCTTGTAATGTAGCAATTTCTTTTTTTTTTCCCTCATTATTTTCTATCCTACTAAATGGTTATTTTTCAAATTAAATCGATTTAACCCATTCCCACACAAGCCCTCCTTTTTACGCCCCTCAAGAAAGAAGTTTATGAAAACATTGTGGAAAACGAAGAAATTGCTTGTATCAAGCAATTTCTTCATTACACACAATGTTTTTTATCCAAAAAGACGAAACAATTTAAAATTCCACCAACTTAAAATGGTCGTCTGCAGTTTCTTCCAATTTGGACCAGTCTAAAATTTTATTGTGTGGGAATAGGTTAAAATTCTTTTTGAAATGAGTGAGCCCAACTTTGCATCACAAGAACAGATCCACCATCCAATATAAGTAAATGAAATACTTGTCACACTTTGTATAGGGACATCCGACATTTCAAAAACAAAATGTTCAGACTGTACCAAGTAGAATGAGGGTCCGTGCAGATGGTAAATCAAAGAAAATAATTTCTATTTTTTAAGGTAAAAAATAAAGAAAAAATTCAATTCTGCTGTTTACTATTTTTCCATAATATCTTCTTTAACCCTTTTACAGAATTGCAAACTTTTAGACCTGTCCAAATTCAAAGGTTTTGTAAAGTTCATTTTTTCTAAAAATAACCATTCAGCAGGGTAGAAAATATTGTGGAAAAAGAAGGAATTTCTTATTAGAAGCAATTTCTTTTTTATCCACAATGTTTTCTCAGTCACAATTACACAGGGGCGTAAAAACATAGGATCGATCAGAAAAAAATTAATATAAGAGATTTAGAAATAAATTGTAAAGGGTAAGTTTTTGGCACAAATTAGGATCTAGCAAGAAATCTTTAGATTTGGACTAAACCCTGTTCTTTCTCCTTCCATTATTTGACACAATCCATTTTCATTTGAATAAGCTGTAGTTACAGCATTTAAGTTACCAAACTATAAGAAAATGCTTGACATAAATATCGGGGTAAATTTTCACTTCCAGTCTACTGGTAAATAAACAATCTGGTTGGTCAACTGGATTTTTGATTGACTGCAGGGATCCATCAATTGTTAATAATCTATATGAGGTATAAAATATATGGGTGCTACGTTTACACAGTGTTGTTAATAATACCTTTCTCTGGGTCGGGACATTTCCATTCATCAATGACCCGACATGGATTAGAGTTGGTCTGGACCTTTAAAATATCACCATTACCTAATACACAGAACATTTTCTCTGAAATAAAGTAATAGATTTGAATGGCTACGTGTTCATTTGTGTTAAACACTAAGTTCAGTGTGCCTAAAGGAGAAAATCAAAGAAAAGGGGCATTCACTAATCTTTTAGAATTATGCTTTAACTCTTTCCTGCACAATCCCTTATTTTTATGTCCTAGCAATTTTATACTTGATAAAATATTTTGGGAAAAGAAGAGATTGCTAAAAAGAAGTTGTTTCTTCTTTTCCCACAATATTTTCAAACCCTATAGGTTGGTTACTTTTAAAATTTAGAATACACTTATTTTAATCGTTGTCTGCAACTTCTTTCAAACTGGACATGACTTCAATTTTGAAATTCAGGGAAGGTTTAAGAATAAATGCATCAACTTAATATATTCCTTTTCCAAATGAACATTTTTTTCTTCATTTTTGAGCAAATATAACAGGAAAGCTATTGCCTTTACACAACTTATACCACGTTTATCAGATTCTCTTTAAATTTCTACAGGATGTATGAAGGTTTAAAACAAGTATTCCCTTGGAAATTAGGGAGGATTGGAAAACTCAGGAAAAGGGACCATATTGAATCTGAACTTGTTTATGCAATAAAGTCTCTGAATATGATGAGATTCTCTTGAAACTTAAGGATATTTTTAATACCGCAACGATCTTTCCTTTGGAAATTGCGGAGGATTTGAGAAATAGTGCCTTATATAATTCTAATTCAAACATTCCAATATTTGCAAAAAAGTGTACAAATTCATGTATCATGAGATTCTCTTGAATCTTTCTCATTGTTGCTTGCTAACTCCTTTTAAAATTTCAAAGGATTTGTAAGAAAACACAAGCAAATGGATCGAAGTAAATCACATTAACTATGTATTCTTGTAAAACCAATAAAGTCAACAATTAACCATTTGTTGATTATCTTGAAACTTTCATTGGCTTTTAGAGGGTCACAAGGATTTTTCCCTTCAATGTTGGAAAGAACCCGTTTGAAAACACAAGAAAAGGGTTCTAACAATATTTTATTCAAGCCATTCTTCTTAAAACGGCAAACTCTACAAATATCTTAATCCTTTAAAGAATGATTGTAGCATTATAAGATCCTTCATTTCAAAATTAGAGAGAAACCACCACAAAACATGAGAAAAAGGTCACAAGAACAATTCCTTTGAAATTGAGCAGAATCAATGAAAGGTCACAAGAAAGGGAACTCTTTGAAATTTCACTTTTTTCACAATTATCATTACCCAATGAATATCAGATTTCATTTGAAACTTTAAAAGGACCTCTAGAGGCTTGTAAAGGATGGTTCATATCCAAAATTGAGAGGAACTTCCAGAAAACATGGGAAAGGGGTCCGTAATTATTTCTTTAAGTAATTATTGTTTACATGATTTCTTCAAACATCATTTTGGATTCTCTTCAAACTTTCAACGAGACATTTACAAGGTAAGTACTACCAGATCTATTTAGAAACAAAGAGGAAAAGGGGTTAATGGGACTTCTATTTATACATTTTAGCTTTAACCCAGCACTATACATTTAGAAATTTAGACTGGCCCAAATTGAAAGAGTAACAGGTGACAGTTCAAAGTGTGTTAAAATTGAATAAAAAAAATTGGTTGACAACCTAAATGTTGTAACAACAACTTGTTTACAATGTTTAAGTTGCAATACCAACAATAATGCATAACATTCACTTCTGGTATAAAAGAGAAATATGTGAGTCAAAACTCACTGAGTATACCCCTGCATGCACTACCCCATACTTTAATGAAAATGAAATTCTCCCTCAAAGGAACATACTCGGTAAGCATCATATTGGACACCTAGCTTTACCTCCATATGAAGCATTGAAGAGATAACACTATACCAGGATATGTCCAAACATTAAATTATTGGCTGAAAATAAACTAAGACAGAAAAAAGGAAAAAGATCTCATGCAGTGCAATGAAGAACCCCAAGATGAACCTCCACATCAAGTTTCAAGTCGATGCTATGAATGGTTGCTGAGGAAAATGTGATGGAAATATACCATTTTACCAGGCAATGTCCGAGAAATAAACAAAGTCATAAAACAGGAAGTAGGTAAGTTACCGACCTATAGTCGTCAATTAAGACCCATAGATGAACCTCTACACCAAATTTCAAGTCAATGCTATGAATAGTTGCTAAGAAAAGTGTGATGAAGATATTGGTTACAGACTGACAGATGGACTGATAGAAAGATGGACATGGGTAAACCATTATACCCTGTCTTCTTCGTAGTATGGTATAATAAATGATTTAATTGGTCAAGTGATCTGGACTGTCACAATCTACCAATTATAAAGCAGATTTCTATTCCATCAAGCAAAGGTTATTAAAGCTTTGCAGAGAAAGGAATCTATTTTCTGCTGTATTTGGGACTTAATTTACACTGTAAATTACTGTCTTCAACTTCTTTCAATTTCAAACTCTTATGTTTCTTCTCTAGTAGAAATTTAGACTTTAATACATTCCCCCACAATGATGTCTTTTGATGCCCCTTGAGAAAACAATTGGGAAAACATTGTGCAAAATGAAGGAATTGCTTGCAATTTCTTCATTTTCCATAATGTTTTTAACCAAAAAAGTTGAGAGAACCTGAACTTTCATAAACTTTAAAATGTCGTCTGCATCTTTTTTCAAATTGGACTGGTCTAAAATTTGGTTGTTTGGAAATGGGTTAACTAACCTTCTTCTATTGCATATGCTACATCGATAAGGTTTAGATGTGGATTCAGGAGAAGAGTTGTGATGATGTCCCCTGATACAGGGGAGATAATTCTCACACTACTATCTCGACTCATTACCACGGAACGGATTGAGAAGTTGGGATGTGATGTATGCTTTATCTTCACTGGCCTTTGTCTGTAGAAAGGGAAATAAAACGATAGCAAACTTCACTTTATGATCATGTTACACTTATATGATAAATAATGAATGCATTTTTTTAAAAAAAAAATTAAGAAAACACAGATGTATAATACATTATAATTCTTTTTCTAGGGGTGTGGAATTCACGTGCCCAACTTTCCTGACATGGACTATTCTGCTAGGGGAAAAGGACACTTTTCAAGAGCACTTGTTCCAGGACTATTAAATACCAGGGAAAATCTTGGAATTGTAAAATATAGATCTCCAAAGATAACTCTTTATATGTTGGAAAATGATCATATTGTTTATACTGAGGTTATAAAATATTTTAGATAATTAAGAAAAATACCAGGTTCAATCATTTCCTTCATTAACAACATTTCCTCAAAATCTATCTTTTCATTTTTTTGCAGACAAGCTGATTTCAATTTTGGACAATAAGAGAAGAATCTCTTCCTTATTCCATGACAAGTAGAGAAAATCTGTATTTCCACAACTCTGATTTTTTTCTTTTTGAATCTATCTGTTTCTTTTCACAGCAAATTTGCATTTATAGAAGAACAACCTATCACTCTCTGCATTAAGTTCAAATTTTGACTTTGGCATTGCTTATAATGTTTGATAGGAAAGAATAAGCTATAAATAACAAACCCTATAGATGTGTGTATCTGAAACAAATGCTGTATTTTCCACAGATCGACAGAATTTCCTACATAGGTGAAGAAAATATCACAGTCTAGTGTTGTCTGTAGGCTTTTTACTGGCTTATCTAGGATTGCTCTGTAACAAAAAAGAAAACAAATAATGTATATCTAGAGCTGAATGTAAATATTTTTGCTGATCTTGAAGCCCCCCCTCTCTTTTTCAAAACAAATTTATTAAAAACTCACATAAAAATTGGACCATTATTTAATGAATACCAAATGCAATGAAGGATACCGGCATACTGAATATGCACCTTGTATCTTGAACAGAATAGAACAGATGGATAATTTTTTATTTCACGTAAGTTTTGTAGACAGACAGATAGAAGGACAACAGATAGAAATATGCCCCTTTTCCTTCTGATGCTTGGGCATAAAAAAGAATCATTCTCACTTACCTGTCTACTTCATCACATGTGTCCAGGTTCCAGACTCGTATTGTGTTGTCGAAAGATGAGGAGATGATAGCTGACCCATGTGGGTAGATATCCAGGGTATTAACCATACCAGTGTGACCCACAAACACCATTTGTATGTGCCACTTTGGGTCCCATACCTTAACTGTATAAATAATGAAACATAAACATGCATTGATTAATACCAATAATGACTGTCCCATATACATATGTAGACATCCAGATAACTAACAATAACATCACACACACACATTTGATAAGGTCCAACCAAACCACAGAATTAAAGCCAACCCACTAGTATGACCATCTCATAAGTAATATAAAACACAAAGTTCAGAACCGGGTCAAGTTGATAGAGGTTGCAGACAAAAATTGAAAGAGATGTTTGTATTAGAAAGTAAGTTAATTAGGGTAGAAAATGTTCTGAGAAAAAGGAAAATGCTTTGACATGTCATGTTTTTTACAGATTCTTTTGTCAGCAAGTCAAATTACAGGATTGTGGGGAAATGGGTAAGCACATTCCAACCAAACATTTTTATATACAACCCTCAAGAAAAAGTTTAGTAAACAATGTGGGAAACAAAGAAATTGCCTTTTAAAAGCATTTTTTTTTATTTTCCAAGATGTCTTCTACCAAGAAGGACAATTATTTTCCAAAAATACCGTCATCCTGAAGGTTTTGTCTTCAACTTCTTTGAATTTTGATGGCAAAGTTGAACACTGGTCCAAATTGAAAGAGTTGCAGATGACAATTTAACATTTATAACATTTTAGATTTTTTTATCTTGGAAGAAAACAATGCGTAAAAATGAAGAAATTGCTTGAAGCGAATTTCTTCATTTTGCACAATGATTTCCCAATTGTTTTTTTTGAGGGGTGTCAATAAGCGTCATTGTTTTAGAATGGGTCAAAACAAAGTAAATGTAAACTTACTAGTTCCATCTATGGCTCCAGTCACGAGGTATTTGAGTGGATTAAAGTAGGTCATGGCACTGATGTCTCTCTCATGTAGATTCTTTCTGTAAGCAAGCTGGTTGCCTTCAAACACATTATAAACCTGTAATGATGTAATACACAATATGAAATGAAGCTTAGAAAGTCTTTGATATTTCACATAAAGAATACAAGATGATATGCAGGAATGCATATATGTCTACCTTGACCAAAACCCTCTCCTATAACTTGCAAACCAATGACACTTACAAAATCAAAGTACTGAAAGTACTTTAAGCTAGCAAAGAGGTTGCAGACAAAAATTGAAAGAGAATCTTTCCCTTGTTGGATAGAAAACAGTGTGGACAATGAAGAAATTGCTTTTTACAATTAGTTTTTTTCTTGTCCACAATGTTTTTTCAATATTTTCTTTTGGGATAGAAAACATTGTGAACAATGAAGAAATTGCTTGTCACAAGCAATTTCTTCTTTTCACTATGTTTTCCAAATCTTTTTTTCTTCAGGGGGGCATAAAAAAGCAGGGCTGTGTGGGTTAAATGAATTCAAAGCAAATAGAAGTGAAAGAACAAACTTACGACAACTGAGTTTAGGACAGACAAGAAGATTTTCTGGGCCCTACTAGCTGTCCCCTCCAGCACCATATTGGTAAACATGTTGTTTTCTCGGAACTCTGTTCTGTTCATCTTTCTAGGAATCAAATGCCTGGCTCCATATCTAAATGCCCATGTCTATAAAAGAAAATTGATTACTACATGATTCTAGGTCATTTAGCTGCAAATTTTCAACTGTAAATAATTTTTAAAAAATTCTGCTTAACACGTTCCAACACAACTCCACTTTTGGATGCCCCTAACCAAAAAATTTTTTGAAGACATTGAGGACGTGAAGAAATTGCTTGTAACAAGTGATTTCTTCAATGTCCACAATGTTTTCTTCCCTAATTCCAAATTTCAAAGCACATTTGAATTTTTTAAACATGAGCACCACCTACGGGTGCCTACACTCAGCTGTTGGGTGCTGGAAAGTGGACAAAATGCATCTAGAGTTATCCCCCTTGATAGTATAGGTTGCTCTTTTGATAGAGAACAAGTTTGCCAAGTTTCAAATGAGTGCCTTTAGTAGAACCAGAGAAATCACAGAGTCAAAGTTTTCGCACGACAACGGCGACACCAAGGCTATCGCAATACCTTGGGTTTTCTCCGAAAACAGCTTACCTAAAAGCAAGTGCTGAATAGGCTAGAGAGCATTTCTCTTTTTCTTAAAATATTTTCAATTCTTATTTCCTTCAGTATGTTAATAAACAGAATCACGTGTAAATGGAGTGAACAAGCTTAAAACCTAGCAGCGAAGTCATATCATAACCATAAGTAGATAAAAAAGTTTAAGATTCATCAAATTTTCAGTTGACAAAAGAAATGTCACTTACCACGAAGAATCCTGGTCCCACTGTTATAAACTCATGAGTATGCTTATTATAGCCTGCTAAAACTATCTTGGAAGGTGCTCTGGATTGGGATATTATCTCAAACTGATTGGTCATCAACTGTGAATTCAGACAAATAAATTCATGAAAAAAAGAAACAAAAGAAAAATTGATTGATTAATTCATAGATTGAATGGGGTTTAACACCACTTTTGACAGTATTTCAGTAATATTGCGGTGGCTGGAGCACCTAACAATGGATTCCTGGTATTTCTCACACCATTACTACCACTACATTCTTTCCTAGCCTCCAGCTGCTATCCCACTTAGGTGTACGTTTATCCACCCATTGGTGAGAGACAAATGTCGGAAAGAATATGTGCTGCTGCAGGGGATCCCATTACATCATGATTTAAAATTAGGAGTCTGACACGCTACCATCTGCGCTACGATGGCTGACACAACAGATCTAGAGCGTCAACAGATACATCAAGAATATGTTTGTTGGTTATTTATTTCAGAGTGACAAGTTGAATAAAAGTATTAGAGATAAACACAAATGTGACATTGTATTTATCCCACAATCTTGATGATATTAACCTATTACCAGACACAAAATTTTAGTCTGGTCCAAATTCAAAGGAGATGCAGGTGACAATTTCAAGTTTATGAAATTTACAATTTTTCAAATTTCTCGGCGGAAAACAATGTGTAGAATGAAGACATTGCTTGTTGCAAGCAATTTCTTCATTCTACACAATGTTTTCCTCGTTGTTTCTCTTGAGGGGTTTCAAAAAGTGACATTGTGTGAGACTGGGTTAAAATGCAGAAATAAAACAATGTCTTCCTTAAGAAAGCAAGGTAACAGTTCATTGAAACTATTTAGTTATAATTTAATGACATCATCACAAGTGTTATCCAAAAGGTGTTATCCACCCCTGTATATTAGATTATGGTATAAAATGATCTTATGAAATGCTTATGCATTATACCCTTGGCAAAATTTAAACTTAACCCATTCCTACTTTTTATGCCCCTTAAGAAAGAGCCTTTGGCAAACATTGTGGAAAATAAAAAAAATGCTTATTACAAGCAATATCTTCATTAACCAAAATGTTTTACCTCTAAAAGAAAAATCTCTTTTTCAATTTTTACCAACTTTGAATTGTCTTCTGCAACATCTTTAAATTTGGACCAGTCTAAAATAATTTATGTGGTAATGAGTTAGGCCAAAGACTCAAATTCTTGTCTCTAGAGAGTTTGATATTGAAAAAAAACACAATATCTTTAAAAACATCTTATTTTGTAATCATCATAGAATCATCTTTAAGAATTAAATTATTTCCATGGATAAAAGAATGCAAACCAGCAACTAATTTTTTGGACAAGAAATAGCATTTCTAGAATGCCAGCAGCTCCCTTTTCCTTTAGTAGGGACTTATGTGTGACTCTTAAACCAGGGTTTTGACCCTAAAAAATCTGAAAATATCCAATTTGATCCTAAGAAATTTCTCGAACGGTCAAATCAGGGAGTTTCAAAAAAAAAAATTTCAGTGATGCATGTTATGTTCAATTGAAAATATATAAATTAACTATTAACTTCATAAGAAATTTAAAAAAGTGAATCAACATAAGACAAAAAAAAAAGAAAGAAAATTCACTGTTTTATTGTTGTGAACCCCTCAAAAACAGTTTTGATCCCTAAACCTTCTTGGTAAGGGAGCTAACCACTCCTCAATCTCAAAGGCAAACACAAGCCCCGTTATCTCTTCAGGAAGTCCAAGGGTAAACTAGACATTGTCGCAAAGCAGACTAATACCCCCCAACAGCGTTTGTCCAAATACAAGTGCTTTCCGCCAGAGGGCCATAACAAAAAATGGACTTTTTAATTGAAGGGCAATAAATCCGCAAAAAATCAATGGACCATAACCAAAATAGGTTGTTTCTGTGAAATTTGAATCAAATCCGTCTAATGGTTTTTGAGAAATTGAGCGGACATGACTTTTCACCAAAGGGTCATAACTCCGTCAAAAATCAATGGACCGTAACCAAAATTAAACATGCATATCTCTGCTTGATACTGATTATATCAGTGAAGTTTGAATCAAATTTGTTTAATGGTTGCCCAGAAATTGAGTGGACATGAAAAAGCTACAGACAGACAGACCGACCGACTGTCGGACCGACCGACAAGCTGACTCCTATATACCCCCAAACAAAGTTTAGGTGGGTATATAAACAGCAAGAAACAAGAAAGTACTCACAAACAGTTCATCTCCTTCAGAAAACCACCCAACATATTGTTTATAGTAAGCACAATAGGCAATGTTATCCATGGGCTCTTCTGTAGCAAAAGTTTTCTTCTTACGACCATCAGACATAAATGTTCTGATACACTGACCATCAGTTGTTAGGTATTCCTGCCAATACATGTACTTATAATTTATGTACAATGAGCATTTTGAGGTATTGAATAGCAATACCAAGTCCCCTAATGGCTTTATATATATATGGCAAGCGAATTTTTTTGTGGTCTTTCAAAGTCTTACTGTTGTATCTGACTTTAAGTGCTATTCTTTTTCAAGGAGAAAAAATTCTTTTTGTTGTTTATGAAATTATACTTCATAAGTACATGTAAGTAGTGAGAAGATAAAAGACAGAAGCTGTACATGACATTTCAAGTGTGAAGTCAATTCAAGAATAAAGCATTTATTGTGAGGGAAAGCTTGTTGGATTCAAATAAATTGTTGAAAGCTAAAATGGGTTTGTTTCCAACAACATTTATTCCACAACCTTAAATTTCAGGAATATACCCATTATTAGAAGACAAAATTTATTTTAGACTGGTCTACATTCAAAGAAGTTGCAGGCGACACTTTTCGATTGACTGGAACGAAACTAAAACTTGTTCTGTATCTCATTAATGCAGACTCACATACCAAAAATCAGCTTAATACCTGCCAGCATTTAGAAAAAAAAGTCTGCAAACTGTAATTTCCAAGTAATTTCTTAAGTCCAGCATCCATATCTTTCGCAAAAAATCAATGGATCGGAATGAAACTTGATATTTTCTGTAACTCATTTCTGCAGATCCACATACCAAAAACCAGTGTTTAAAAAAAAAAAAGTCCGGAAAACTGATTTGCCGGACGGACAGACTAATGGACAGATGGATTGACAGATGAATGGAAAGCAAACCTAAAGATTCCTTCTGCTTTGCTGGTAGGGGATTTATAACAGTTTTCATTTTCATGTAAGACACACTGTAACAGAGATCCTGTTTTACTTAAAGAACTTACGTCTAATTCCTTAATAAAAATAACTTGTTTCAGTTCTTTCTCATGGTTAATTTTTCGTTGATGATGAATGCCGTGTGAAATAAGGACAGTTTTAATGTCAGCATCTTGAACTGCTTGGACTGTACTACGGATGGAATTGCGGAGGAGAGCCCAGTGGAATCTTGCTTTACGGACTTCTTCTTGCCGCCTTCTTTCCATAAGAATCTCCAGCTGCTTGCTGATTGGTTCCTACAGGAAAAATTGATATAAATCAGGTCTATGAGCGCCCAATCAAACAACAGAATATAAACATATTTCATTAATTGGCATAAACATAGAAGATTGTAGTCTTGGCAAAAATATATTATCGAAAACACTGTGAGTAAAGGTAACTGCTTGATACAAGAATTTTTCCACCTTCTCTTTTTAACATAGTTACAGACAGCACTATCTTACAAGACCTTGGAATCTCAGACATAGATTTATATAGTGTGAGGTATAACCATTACTAAAAAATCAAAAACCTCGTTACCTCTTCCTCCTCAGTCTCATCATAAGTTGAATGTTTGCTTTTGGCTAGTAAGCCAGCAATGCCAACAGCGGCCATCTTTCTAATGCTGTGTCACCACACCATGTCACTGAAGTAGAGGAAAACTAACTCTTGAAGAACTTACACAAAAATCCATACTAAGCTACACATGCCAAATTCAGAAAATTTTCAGGAGTGATATAAGGCATCAACAACAATATAGATTACTTAATGCAAGAAAAATAAGTTGAAATATCTTAAGGGATACTTTTGAAGAGTAAAAGTTAGAGTCAAAGTTTATTCTCACAAACTGAAGTATAAAAAATATATATATATTTGAAATGTTAACTTGCTTTTTAATTTTTTAACCCTTTCCTGGTTAATCCCTGGTTTTTACGTCCTTGTAATTTTATAATTGAGAAAACATTGTGAAAAAAGAAGAAATTGCTTGTGACAAGCAATTTCTTCTTTTTCAACAGTATTTTCTACCCTACTGAATGGTTATTTTTTCAAATAAAATCAACTTAAGATTTCGTCTGCCAAACCTCTGAATTTGGACGGGTCTAAAATTTTGCAAAACAGGAAAGGGTTAAATGATTCATTTAGGAGGGGTAATGGGCATGACACAATTCAACATTTGAGATTTCAATTTTGCTTCTGGAAATCTTTGGCACAGGGACCAATGACTCTTGAATTACAGAAAACCCAAGGTAGTATTCTTAACTAGTATAAATTATCTAAGGTATTTCAATGGACTGTTTACTTACCATATGTATTTATACAGATTTGCATTTAAAAAGATCAGTTCTCAGGGAAAACACAACAAACAGACAAATTTTTATTTCCATCATGGTCCTTTCTTATTCCAGATTTTACTATGTGCCTAAGAGAAAAAGGCGATGTACTCTAATCACCGCTATCCTTTTCTCCAGCTTGGTCACCTTAATTTCTGCTTGGTAAGTGTTCTACCACATACACTTCGTGCCTACATTGGAACCCGCTACTCTTGTAGTTTTAGGGGAAGAAATTCAAAGTAATGAATTGTTACGAAAATTTGTATCAAATCATAGCACTGGTGCAGCACAGTAGGAGTGATCTCACTGGGATTTTCTTCCGGCTAAGCTGCTGCATTTAATCTCTTTCTCCATTTGAACAATTTATGGAGGGTTTTCATTAGTACCCAATAGTCAAGAGTCATTAACCCTTGAGCCAAAATTTTTAATAGACAAATTTGAAATCCCAAGAGTCCAAATGCGATATGTCCCCTCCCCCCGTCCCCTTGGTTGCAATTTAGTTTGAATGAGGTTTTACGCCGCTTTCAACAATCTTTCAGTTATATCGCGGTGGCTGGAGCTCCTAACAATGGAATCCTGGTATTTCTCACACCAGTACTACCATAACATCCTTTCCTAGCCTCCAGTTGCTATCCCACATAGGTCTAGGATTATCAACCCATTGGTGAGAGACAAATAGTCGGAAAGGATGAGTACCGCAGTCGGGGATCAAACACGGGACCTCTAGATTGACAGTCCGACGCGCTACCAACAGCACTATGATGGTGGCAATTTAGAAAAAAAATAATAACAGATAAAAATAATAAAAATGTTCATAAATCTTTTCTCAGATTGAAACATTTCTTCTATTTTCAATACAAGCAGGGCTCCCGCTGCCGATCGCCAATGGGGCCAAATGCGACAAAATAAAAATTCTGACCCCAGAATCGGCGAATTGGCGATTTTACTGGCGACAACTTTCAAAATAAGGCAAAGGGATGTTGAGTCCATTGAAATAATTAACGACGTGCAACTTTAGCATTCACACATCTGCTTATATGTTTGGGAGACACGCGACCATCAATATCCTTTACATATCCGTGTCAATCAAGACAGATTAGTAACGCATCACTGACCTAATTGATTCAAACACCACTCGAGTTATTGGGGTTTTCCCAGCACCCCGCTGGGAACCAATATGTAAACCAAGATGGCGGATAGTCACATCGCTTGGGCTAACAAATTGACAACCGTTATTCCTTGATCACTTTTTGTGATTCATTAGAGTGCCGAATAAAAAGCAAAGACAACAATTTGCTTATCTATTGGTGATTTAAGTAAGAAAGTCTGAGCAATGTGAAATGGACATTAATAATCAAAGTACTGAGGACATTAGTAATCAAAGTACTGTGGGTTACCAAATATTTGACTTGTCATCTGGTATAGCTGTAGGTGTTCTTGGCATTTTATTTTCAAATGACAATTCTCTTGTTTTTCACCTTTTAACCCAATTCATTCAACATAATATATTTAGATAACAGGTTATTTGTTTTCAATATTGTAGATTTATTTCATTCACTTATTCATACTGGCTTCACTTCTGTCTCCAATTGGCACCATGTGGCCCCAAATTTTTGCCATTGGCGATTTCATTGGCGCAAGAATAAAATTTGCCAGGGGGAGCACTGACAAGATAAATTGTAGGGAAAGTTTAGTATTCATGCTTATATTATTAGTCTGAATTAATTTAGAAAATCTCTAAGAGGATTAAATTATTCTTATTTTTTCATAAAAAGAAGTGCCGATTTTGTGCACCAAAACCAATGACATTTCTTGAGCAACATTTGCCTTGGTTTCATTTTACTTCTTAATCATATTTTGTGAGGTTTTTGATAAAAGTAATAGCAAATAATTAATTTCAGTAGGATTATAACTCTGAAATGGGGTTTCATCATTAATATCATAAGTGTCAAGTACCTGTCAATTACGATCACGGATGAATGTCCATCACCCGAGGGTGTTAATTACCAATCAAGCTTGGTGTTATCTGGCACACTTATGATGACACTTTAGGCATGGCTGCTAATTTTCCAGAGTCAACATGACGCACAGTCAAAAATTTTCATGCGTCAAAATTGCTTCTTTTTTTCTAATTTCCCTGCATCAAAAACCCAGATCTCAGGTCAAATGAAACCCTTAAAATAATTATCAATTAAAAAAACAAGCTTGATAAGTAATGGTTGTAAAAACGTTTTGACACATCAAATCAGTGCACAATAGTGATTGACACGATCAAATATTTACTTTTTCATGAGTCCTGCATGCATTCTACAGTTAAACACTTGATATAGCTGTCTCTGTCCTTGACTTAATATTCCAGAGTAAAGAAAACAGATGAGGGTGTACCAAAACTAATTGTTCTTTTCCTAGGTGGAAAAAAGACAGTGTTAATACAATGGCTGAAAGCAAAAAATGTATCATTAATGACCTAGGAATTTGGTCTCAAAAGACAGACATATGGATGTGGATAAAGCACTAAAGAGGTCAAATGTTTACAAATGTTTTGTGATCTGCTACAGCATCATAAACTTGTAAAATTTTATATTGAACAGGAGGCCAAAAATACGGTGGGGTCTGCCCAGTAGATCGATTCTCACCAACCTTTCACGGAATCATGACGAAGAATGTGAAATGTGAACATCAGCATTTGGTAATCTCATTGCTAGGGTCCTTAAAGGCCGTATACTTATGGGGGAATATTACCTTTGAAATAAAGTCTTGTCTGTGAACCGAATGGAAATTAAAATACATTAACTTATTTTTAAAAACATTGTTTATCCTCCATCTTGAAAATCTCCAGGAAATGACGTCTCATCATTTAGTTTATAATACGGATACTAAAGCAACCTATTTGATAAGCTTATGTTATACCGATTTTTTTTTACAAATTAGGATAGAAAATTGGGACCAAAAAAAAATTAAATAAATAAAGTAATGTAAAAAACAAAAATTGAGTTTATCTTTTTTTTTTTATTTATTTATTTTTAGCTCGTTCTTGTTCACGCAGTGTATGGAGTCACTAGTAGCCAGTCCCAGCGCCATCAAGCCTCGTGCTTGTGGATAGTTGGCTATAATTTCGAATTTTTCGTCCATTTGCTTAGAAAACATTGCGGATAATCGGAAAATTGCTTGATACAAGCAATTTCTTCATTTTCCACAATGATTAAAAAGCTGTTTTCTTGAAGGGCATAAAAAGGAGGGATTGTGTTGGCGGAATGGGTTAACACATGTGGTATAATTAGAGCCCCATTTAAATATGTTTTAGCCAACTAATAACATACGGACACTAAAGGGTAACTGTTCAGCTATTTCAAACATATTACATTTGGAAATTTTCAAGAATCATCGCTTGGCCTAAAGTCATAGCGGATAGAAATCTACCAGTAATCCGTTTTAATTTACCAATCGCGATGTCAATCAAGGAAACAATCGACCTATTAAATCATTCATTCAGCTCGAAAAATGAGTTTTGAACTCCGGTATCGACAGCCATTTTTGTTAGCATTTTGTTGGCTTTGCGACCTAATTGTCGTGACTACAGCTTATTCAAGCTGTAGTTGCAACGTTTAGGTCACCAACCAAATATTCTTCGTTTTTCTTACATGTTACTGGCAAATTGATTTTGTAAAATAACGTCGTCAACTCATTCTCCATAATTGACGCCCTCCAAAGAAAAAAAAAGGGAAAATATTGTGAAAAATGATGAAAATGCTTGTTACAAGCATTTTTTTTTCATTTTAGACAATGTTTTCTTTTCGTAGAATTGAAAATATCTAAAATTTTATAATCTTTGCATCTCCTTTAATTTTGAAACTGTCTAAAACTTTGCTGTCTGGTAGGCCAGGCCCCTTCGGATTTTCGGCCTTCTTTGTTCTATATAAAATTACACATGTTTATGATGCAGTTGCAGATTACAAAACATTCGTTTACATATGACCTCTTTAGTGATTCATCCTCATTCATAGTTCTGTCTTTTAAGACCAAAATTTATAGGTCATAAATAGGTCATGAATGATGTTTTTTTCTAGCCATTGTAACCTAGGAACCTAGGAAAAGGTCGGTTAGTTGGGTACGCCCTAATCCATTTGCCGTCCTCTAGAATATAAAGTCACGGGCGGAGACGGCTAAATCAAGCCTTAAACTGTAGAATACATGCAGGACTCATGAAAAAGTAAACATTTGAGCATGTCGATCACTAATGTGCACTGAAAATACTGTGTTCGTATTGAACTAGTTTTTTTTTAAAAGAACTAACTTCACTATACAACAAATAAATTCCAGTGAGGTCAAACCGGTAATTGGTTAAAATCGAAGCGAGACTTCATGTTGCAGTCAGTGGGCATGGGCTATCCGCCAAATGATATACAGAATACGACAATTTTAAATTATCTTTTTTGTTAAATTGCACGCAAAGATGTACATCTTTCAGGTGACGGGATAAATGTGTAAAAAGCTCAAGCACTCATTTAACCCATTCCAACACATTTGAATTGTAGACTGGTCCAAATTGAAAGAAGCTGCAGACGACAATTTTAAGTTGATAGAATTTTGAATTTTTTCGTCATTTTGGGTAGAAAACATTGTGGATAATGAAGAAATTGCTTGATACAAGCAATTTCTTCATTTTCCACAATGTTTTCAAAAGCTTTTTCTTGAGGGGCGTAAAAAGGAGGGATTGAGTTGTAATGAGTTAAGAGATTATCGGCCACTGCACGAGGAGTTAATTGTAACAAAAAGGGAGTGGGTGATCAGAGACCTTCCCCTGTATCATTGCGATATCATTTACGTCTCCTCTTATTCTGTCTGCCATCAGTATTTCCAGCTCTTTGATCAAGAAAAAAAAATGAAAGGTGCCCAAGTTTATTACAGCACTCTTGGCTTATCAGTTCTTTTATCTAAAAGGCATTCATGAAAGCATTTTCATGGGAGGAACCGATAACGTTAGATCAAATGATTGATTCACCAGTATATTATCCCGAACAGCCAGTTTTATTAGCAACTGTTAACAGAAATACACACATGTATTAACACCCTAACGAGAAACATGTAACTGGTGTTCAATTATCTTAGATCAACCGATCACATCAGATCAAATTTTGAATAACTAGTGCATATTTTCATTTTTTATATTTTGCTTTTTGAGAATATTTGATATAGTTGTTGAAATAATTCAAATTCCACTCAAAATACTCGGAAATAATAGTTCTATAGTACAAAAACAATCTATTTAATATTGTAATTTTTATTTCGGAATAGAAATGAATTGGAATTTATATAGTGATATAGTTATGCGGATTTAACGTTCACTGCATGACGGAAATTGTGTAAAAATGTCTCATCTTTTTTCTTCACTGCGATATTTGGTAGAAACATAAGAAATTGTTTCAATCACCGATTTTTCTCATGCCGCTCAAAAAGAAAAAAAGAAAAAAGACAACAGAAAGATTGTTGTCTTTCATCAAAACATTTTTATGATTTTTTGGAATTATTTTATCGAACGTCATGTTAAACCATTCCTGCATTTTAACGTCGCTCATGAAAAAAATGTTCGGAAAACAGTGGACAAAGAAGATATTACTTGTAACAAGCAATTTCTTCAATTTCCATAGTGAGTTTTTAATCTAAAAAAAAACCCAGAGTTTTTCTAAATGTCTTCAACTGGTTATTGTCGTCTGCAATCTCTTTCAATTTGGACCAGTCTAAAAGTTTTTCGTGTGGTAATGGGTTAAAGTGAAGGTTAAAAAAGATAAACATTTTCAACGTTTGAGGAGCTATATATAAAGTTTGAATTTGGCCTTGAATATCTCGCCTGCAAGCTCTAAACGAAAAGTTTAGTACAATGATATTATGTGTAAAATTGTCGAATTGGTCATGTTTCAATAATGATAAAACAAAATGGTTGTCGAAAAACTTTAATTTCGTTATGTATTTTAGCCCCTAAAACAGAACATGTATAAAGGAACTTGTTAGAAAAGATAAATTGCTTGTTACAAGAACTTTACTCACAATTTTCAAGACAAATAAAAACAGTGGTCCAAAATGTGAAACAAGCCAGAACACCAAAACATCAATAGTTAAGGGTAATACTGGCGTAAGTGCTTACATTCACTTTAAGACTTTACGACAGTGTCGCTCTTATCCCTAGACTTAACCCATTTCCACACAGTAAAATTTTAGACCAGTCAAAATTGTAAGAGGCTGCACTTTCAGGGTGATGAAATTCTAGATTTGTGGTTCTCTTTGGATAGAAAACGTTGTGGATAATGAAGAAATTGCTTGATACAAGCAATTTCTTCATTTTTCACGATGTTTTCCAAAGTTATTTTCTTAAGGGGCGTGAAAAGGAAGGATCGTGTTGGAATAGGTTAAGTTATCCCGATTTCTTTAATTTCCGTTTTTTTTTTCTTTTTTGTCTTGGGTGATCTCATATCTTATCTATGGAGTTGGGGGGAAAAAAATTGAAATTGATGCTCGCAGAAATCTTTTGGCAAGCCTCGAGAATTCCGGCAGGAAATTGTCAGATATGTGATAAAGTCTGTAGCTTTTATCAATGAAATTGACGTAAATAAGCGAGGAACTCCAAAGGTAGTCTGAAAGCACCGTGTCATGCACGTGGAAGCTATCTAGTGTCCAATTAGGGTTCATTTCGAAACGTTCGGTTGCTGTGTCTTATCGTTGTGTCCATCGGTGGTTTTGGTGATTGGTTAAACTGTGATGTATCTGCTTGAGCAGAATATTGTTTGTAATAATTGTGATTTGTGCTTCAGGTTGAATGAATTTACAAATATATCATTCGTGTAATTTTTGACATTAGTCCAAATGACAATTATATGGGATGCCAAAGTATAGTATACCAAAGGTAGACGATTAAAATGTCAAGGGCTAACAGAAGGTTATCAATAGATTTGACAAATAATGGGGAATCTAAACTCAACCAGCGTCGCGCATCTGTAGACTTTGGATCTAGTTTAGGTCAGCAGTTTTCTCGCCGCCCGTCTGTGGACTTTGGTTCGGGCACCGGGCCGCTGAGTCCAACATCTCGCAATAACCCACCAGATTTGTTGAGCCCAACTGGTACTCGCAACCGTCGTGGATCTGTAGATTTCGGTTCAAGTTTTCCATCCCAGGTAAGTTATTACAATAGCCCGACCATGCTTTCTAGAGTTTAACCCTTTCCTGTTTTACAAAATGTTTAGGCCTGTCCAAATTCAAAGATTTAGCAGGCGAAAGTTTAACCCATTACCAGACTAAAGAATTTTAGACTGGTTTAAGTTGAAAGGAGTTGCAGACGTCAATTTTAAGGTTATAAATTTTCAGATTTTTTTACTTTCTGGATAGAAAACATTGTGTAAAAATGAAGAAATTGCTTGTTACATGCATTTTCATCATTTTACACAATGTTTTCTCAATTGTTTTTATTGAGGGGCACCTAAGTAAAAGCGTCACTGTGTGGAATGGGTTAAAGCGGATTTAATCAGAAAAATAACCATTAAGTAGGGTAGAAAATATTGTGGAAAAAGGAGAAATTGCTTGTTAAAAGAAATTTCTTCTTTATATGCAATGCTTTCTCAATTATAAAATCACAGAGACGTAAAAACCAAGGGTTGAACAGAAAAGGGTTAAAGTTCCTCAGACCTGTTGTACCCAACGTTTAGTTATGCCACTGGATGCAGTTCTACCCAACCCTCTTTTCGATTTTTCCGATGTGGTGTGCCTTGGTTGAGGTAGAGCGTCGGCTCAGTGAACAAGAGGTTCTGATTCCCGGGAGTGGCCGTCATTTTTATAGGCCCATGCAATTGGCCAGAGAACTGCTGTTCTAAAGGTTGAAGAACGATTAATCCATTACCAGACGGGGAAAATCCCAGACTGGTCCAAACTAAAAGAACGTGCAGATGATAACTTTAAGTTGGTGAAATATTAGAAAGTAATTTTTTCCTTCGGGGTTGAAGATAATGTGAAAAAAATTAAGAAATTGCTTTCGACGACAAATTTCTTCATTTTCCACATTATATCCTCAAGCACTTCTCTTGAGTAAGGTAAAAAGCGGGATCGAGTGTGAATGGGATAATCTTAATCATACGAGAAGGTAATATGAACTCGTGCAATATGTACAAATTGTTTTATAATCCAAATCTGGCTGGTCACTTCTAAAGAGCTACCACGATAAACAAAGCCTCTATCTTTTACCTTTGATATGAAATTGTTTCTTAGTCCAGGTTTAACCCAATCCCACACAGTCCCGCTTTTTAACGCCCCTCAAGGAAAATATCCTAAGAAAATTACTTTAATACAGAAACACTCGCACCAAGCTTATGGTACGACAGAAAGATCCTTACCTGAGCATAAAATGTTAGAGGTCGTAGCGTCGTGAAATCGTACGAAATTGGTGGATCGCCAATGTCGATCAAACATTCGATTGACCAATCAAATTATATATTTAGACCAGTTGTTAATGATGAACTCCAGCTCCATGTCAAATATTTTTGTTGGGTCGGTGTCTAAAACGTCGTAATCACAGCTTATTCAATGTGTAGTAACAGCATTTAGATCGCCAAGCATCTATTAGTTTCTTTTGGTATACAATCCTGCCAATATATCGATGGCTTAGAGCAAAAACATAGTATGGCTCTATACTTTGTATAGAGCCATACTATGTTTTTGCTCTTAGCCATCGATATTTTGAAAACGTACGCTGTTTGATATGTCAGTTGTACCGCTGTGTCGGAGGTCAGTCGGAGTGGCAAACGATCCGTAATAACGGTAGAATTGATGAATATCGTTGTTGGGCATGCAAAATGTTGTAACAACAGCTTTAGTCAAGTTGCAGTTACGAAATTTTGCACGCTCAACGACTTTTTAATGATATCATTCCCGTTGCTTATGTTTTTCGATTTTGCGGTTGACGTGTATAATCTGTAAATATGATAGATAAATGTGGGAATGCACCAGCATTTCACGTCTCAGAGCAGAGCCAAACTTACTTTATAGTAATTCCTCATTTCTCTCTTTCTGTTTCTCTGTGAGATTCACTCTGTCTGTCTCGCTGTCCGCCTGTTTACTATTACACCTTCTTTATCCTAGTTGCCCGTATATGTGACTTTAGTTTGGGAATCATAAATGTTTCAGGTCTTCATTTATATAGAGAAAAGGAGAAGATATTGAAAGTTTCGGGGGACGGAGGCGAATATTTAGTCACACAACGTCGGTGTGTAAGCATGGTATCGTAATTACAGCTTTATTAAAGCCGTAGTTATGACATTTTGCTCGCACATCGACGATAAATTGTAGACTAGCTACGTTCAGGATGGCGAAACACTTGTGATCGCTTCCCTCTTTAAGTTCGTCTTGACAAAAATACGCAATCATTCTCTAAGTGTTTTTATCATCTGATTTAAATAGGTTGCAGATTGACACCTTTTACACATTACAAGACGGCAAAATTTTAGACTGGTCAAAATAAAAGGGAGTTGCAGACAATATTGTAAAGTTTATGAAACTTTATGTTTTTTTCAACTCTGTGGATAGAAAACATTGTGGAAAATGAAAAAAAATCACTTATTGTAAGCAATTTCTCTATTTTACACTATGTTTTCCATATGGTTTTGCTCGGGGGATGTCAAAAAGTGCCATTGTGTGGAATGGATTAAACTGAGATCGTTATGTACTGTAGGAAAGAAACCGTGATTGTAAAAACTGATCCTTTATATGAATAATCTTATTTCCACAATGCCTCCTTCTAAAAGTATTATTTTTCAGTTGTAAAAAGACTGATTGCGAAAAAAGTCTTATTTATGACGGATTTATAGTAGTTGACAAAAATGTTAGAAAATAGGAAACCCTACACAGTTGTACAAGTTATAGTGAGCGATCAACGGTCAATTTAGACTGTACAGTTATAGACAAAATTGACCTATGATCACTCATTATTACTCATACATCTATACGCTTTGAAAATCCTATGCAAAAGAATAGCAACTACTCTTACCTGTAAAATGTTTATAGATCCAAACAATATAATCGTGTAATCTTGGAAAAAAGGACAAGTCTTTTCACCGTTATTGACAAAATGGCCTTTGATATACCACTTTACTTGTTGAAATATAAAAAAAATACTTGCATTTTGCATTACTACCGGACGACACCATTTTAGGCTGTCCCGAACTAAACAAAATCAAGAACAAAGAAATGACAAAATAATCGCGAAGTAGAAAAATGCAAGCATTGGATAATTTGATTATTAGAAGTAAATTGTTCATTTTCTCAATACTTTCCCCAGCTTTTTATTCATTTAAAGGCTGTCAATTGTTTTAAACTATTACCAGACGACAAAAAAGTCTGACTTACACTCAAAAAAGTTGCACATAACAATTTCGTTTGTTTGATTTTGAAAAGTTTTGTCTGTTTGGGTAGGAAACATTGTGAATAATTAAGAAAATTGCTTGTACCAAGCAATTTCTTCATTTTCCACAATGTTTTCTTAAGCAATTTTCTTGTGGACCGTAAAAGGCACAATTTTGTGGAAAGGGTTAAATACTGCGAAATGCTTTTGCAACAAGTTAAGGGTTCACCACGAAAATCTGTACATAATGCGATGTTTATCTCGCATACTATCACCTAGCATCTCCGAGTGGGTTCAGTACGTGCCAAATTACACAGGAGTTACACCATCAAAGGTCAGGCTGGGTCGAAGAAGCAGAATAAGAAATATGGATAATCTTTGTTCAATATAAACCGACTAATACTAAAAGTCCATAAACTTTTTAGCGTTGGTGCGCGCGAGAAGAAAAGAGAGAGAGAAGGGGGGGGGGGGGGAGAGGAGATTTTAATGAGTTCAAAAAATATAGGATTAAGCGAGAATTTAGTAATATCACCAAAAATGTGTTTTAAGCGATCATTCCCTTAAGCAACCAATTTGGTCGTCCAATGAGTGGTGGCTTAGTACAAGATTTACTATCATATCGAGGTTTCATAGTGTTATCTTGTATCTTGAGTTCTCATAGTATTCCTATTCAGCTTTCTGAAAACGTGTATTCTGCAAAATTCAAAAATTGTTTTCGATCTACTAAAATGACGAAGACTGACCCGTGCTTAATCGTATTTTTAAGATAACGACATAATTTGAAATATAGATTTAGGTTACTGATTGAAGGAGGAGAAAAAGAAATGATAAAATATTATGAAGATTGTATTTGAAATCGCTCGCGGAAGTGAAATGTTATTGGTAGATCCAGATGCTTAATTAACTAAATTTTGGATCAATTCATTTCTAAAAATCCGTGAAATTTCAGGTGGTATGGTATATCATGCCAGTCATAATACTACCATCACCTCGGTCATTGTCCGCTCGCATCGAGCCGAGATACACTGATGAATCCGGATATCTGATATTGCCCAACTTTAAAATGTTAAACTTTCCCTGTCCAGTCCCTGGGTACATCCATGTGAATTTATCATTGAAAAAGATTGTAGAAAAGAAGAAATGCTTGTAACAAGCAAACCCGTCTTTTTGAAAATATTTTCCAAAGTTTTTTAGGGGGGGGGGGGGCTGGGAGGACGTCAAAATGCGTCGTTGTGCGGGAATGGGTAAGAAAATTAAACATAAAAAAACACTGCTTTTAAGGTTCGATACGAAATGCTTACACTCACTATTGACCTGACCATGCCCTTACTGTAGAGAACGATGCCTCAATAAGACCACCCGCTATTTCTGTAAACTGCAAATTATGTTCTGAAATTATTAATGGAAAATGGGTGTAAACAAGTTTCTTTCGTCAGATACTTCAAATTGAATTTTCTGATATCAAAGTTTTTGATGAATCCCAGACCATAGTTCATTTTTCGAAAAAACTTCACGTTTCTATTAGTCAGCTTTTATTCCTTCAATTTAATCCATTCCCAAACAAACCTTCAAGGAAAAAGGTATAAAGAACATTGTGGAAAATGCATCATCTTTACTTCTTTAACCATCCATATGATTTAAGGCGACTACAAAAAAAACATTTCACCCAAGGTATGAAAGAGAGAGTGAGAGAGAGAGAGCGAGAGAGAGAGAGAGAGAGAGAGAGAGAGAGAGAGAGAGAGAGAGAGAGAGAGAGAGAGAGAGAGAGAGAGAGAGAGAGAGAGAGAGAGAGAGAGAGAGAGAGAGAGAGAGAGAGAGAGAGAGAGTTTTATACCTGCGGCTAATTGATTATAGTCCCTTTGACTTTTAACCGTCTTTATCGCATGATATTTACAAGTTCTGGCCAATGTCAATGTTATTTTGAATACACTAAAAATTGGAAAGCGAATTTGCAAAATGACTTTGACCTTGATAGATAAACTTGGCGTTGTTACCGACGGAATAAACATATACCACATGGAACGTGTTTGTGAAATATTGTGGGACTACAACCCATTAATCCAAAGTAATTGACAATGACATAGTTAGCCATTTCCCGTTATTTGAAATTATAGACTTGTCCGAATTCAAAGGTTTTTTAGTTTTAAAGTAAAATTTATTTGAAAAATAACCATATAGTACGGTTCAAGCAATTTCTTCCCTTTTTACAACGATTTCTCAGGTATTAAAACACAGGGACGTAAAGACCAGGTATTAGCGGAGTAACGGACAAATAGAGTAACGGACAAACGGGCAGATAGACCGGATTAAGGTATAGACCCCCAATCTATCGATGCGGGGAATAAAATGGTATTATTCAAATGTTGAAGAGAGTTATTCTGTGTTTTTTGTTCGTATAGAAGTTAAACGGACTATGCCACAGAAGTTGAAACGTAAAAGTGGTGGAATTCGTACTATATCTATCAACGTTAATTAGACAAATTGTTACACAGTGGTTGAATCAGGTTTAATCGTCTGAAAGGGTACTGGAGAGCAACCGGTTCACCATAAAATCTTGTAGTCTTGTCAATTCGTGAAAATCTGAACCACTTTAATAACATATTAAACCATTCCCACATAATCCTAATCTTTGACAGCCCACAAGAAAAAGAATTTGGAACACGTAGTGGAAAATGAAAAAAATCTTGTTACAAGCAAAAACTTCATTATCCACAATATTTTCTACTCTAAAGACAAAGATTTTTATAATACAATCAACTCAAGATTGTACTCTGCAATTCATTTCAACTTGGACCATTCTTAAATTTGACATTTGGGGATGGATTAACCCTTTTCTGTTCAATCCCAGTTTTAACGTCCCAATGATTTTACATAAGAGAAAATATTGTGGGAGAAGAGGAAATTGCTTGTAACAAACAATTTCTTCTTTTTCCACAATATTTTCAACCATATGGGATGGTTTCGTTTAAAATTGCACCCAATTTACACTGTCGTCTGCAAACTCTTTAAATTTTAAACAGACTAATGTTTCGGAAAGCGGGAAAGGGTTAAAGAATGATTGATGCAAGAAAGGCATTGACTCATGCTATCATAATGAATAGGATTTGCTCTGAAACCGTTTTAGGAAAAAGAAATCGTATTTCCGTCAGAATTTTGGATGCAAGCATTTGTGAATTTAGTGTACAGAAATATGTGTTTGGTGCAGATTTCATAATTTTATAATTTCTGCTTAACCCATTCCCATATTATCTCGCTTATTGACGC
The DNA here is from genome assembly GCA_946902895.1 of Fragum fragum. Lineage (NCBI taxonomy): Eukaryota > Metazoa > Mollusca > Bivalvia > Cardiida > Cardiidae > Fragum > Fragum fragum. The sequence continues at coordinate 51,773,708 of OX336373.1, read as the reverse complement.
CCGTGAGAATAAACTAAAACAAACTTTGGAAAAAATTATGGAAAATGAACACATTGCTTGTTACAAGCAATTACTTCATTATCCCCAATGCTTTCTATCATATAGGATAAAAAAAACTTTAACATTTCATCGACAAAAAATGCCGTCTGCAACTTCTTTGAATTTGGACCAGTCTAAAATTTTGTCGTTTATTTGCCCTTGTGTTATTAGTCAGCAGGTTTAACCCTTTCCTGTTCTATCCCTTGTTTTTATGTCCCTATATTTTATATTCGAGAAAACATTGTAGAAAAAGAAGAAAATGCTTGTCACAAGCAATTTCTTCCTTTACTACAATCTTTTCTACCCTACTGAATGGTAATTTTCTAAATTAAATCCGCTCTTAATTTTCGTCTGCAAAACCTTTGAATTTGACCAGGTCTAATATTTTTTTCAAAACAGGAAAGGTTTAACTAAGTTTAGGTAACTTGATTTTTTTTCTCTTAGACCTTATAATACTAGAAAAATAAGCACGTGGGTATTTAAATTACGTATTTCTTGTACGCTGCCAACCAACTCTGGTCCATTTTTCTCACGTGCCGGGGATGTACGTGATAATTGACTCCAGGTTGCTCGCTCATTCAGTATAGTTACATGAAGATTAGCACACATAATTACCCCGACCTGCTGTCTCTGTTAATAGGTTACATATGTCATTATTATCTACCTGGTGAATCGTAATATGTGTAGGTATCTCAGGTCGGCTGGCTGGTTCGAGCCTCAGAAAACAAAAGCTGGTGTCAGGCCTAATCCATTACGAGACGCCACAATGTTAGCCTGGTACAACTAGCGATGAATACCAAATTAGAAGAAAAACATCATGAGGAAAAGGAGAAATTGCTTGTTATAGTCAATTTTTCCTTTCCTAAAATGTTTTCCGTGCTCATATTTCTTTAGGGCATTAAAAAGTTGAATTGTTTTGATAAGGGAAGAATGCATTTTAAGATGGACTTCTTCTTGTTCCTAATCTGCCCAAAACAACAATTGTGCTACGAAATACGAATATAAGAATCTTGTGTAACGATAGCGATACAGGAACTTGTATTTGCTTTGATAATTTTACGAAGGTCCAGTGGAAGGTTGAGTGGAATATTAAAATATTCTTCCGCAGTGAAAAGATATTACACGATGTTATATTTCTATCGTAATTTAGTATTTCATTTATTATATGCCTATTTTTCTATTCAAAGTTAATCTATAAATAATGTATTTCTACGCGTATTTTCACTTTGATAACATTTATTCACATGACGTCATCCATAGATTGAAAAGACGTAATCTTATCATACCTTTAATGCACTGTCAGATATGGATTTTTTTCCTGACGTATCCGATTTTGTCTGTGAGGAATGCGTATATTTTACAAGAATTATTTATAAATATCTAATAAAAATGTTACTAGACGCGTTGCGTAACGTCACAGAATGTATTTAACGGATGGGTTAAATGACGTTACCGTTAAAGCATAAATATTTCGGTTTATGATCTCAATAGGGTTGGAATCGCATTTTCACGCACTGAAGAAAAACAACAATGTAAAATATATGGGGACATGCTGGTGATAATCATTTTCTTTTTTCCCCATAATATTATTAACCCTATGTGACATATGATTAAATGATTTGGTCACTTCTAAAAAGTCGTCTACAACTTCTCTGAATTTGGATCAGTCTAAAATTTTGTTGTCGGGTAATAGGTTATACGCCGAAAAATCATCGACCTTGCCAGACCGCACAAAGTTTATAGGCTGGCAATTGTTACAAATCGTTTTCAATTTTTTCCGAATGTAGAATGATCGCTGTACTTTAATTAACCAATTAGGAGACGCCACAACTTTAGACTGGTCAAAATTTAAAGGAGTTGCAGGCGACAAATTAAAGTTTATGAAATTTTAGATTTTTACAACTTTCTGTATAGAAAACATTGTGGAAAATGAAGAAATTGCTTGTTTCTCCTGGGGTGCATCAAGAAGCGTCAATGTGTAAGACTTGGTTAACCTATTTGTATTATGACTTTATATATCGTTTTAAAAAATTAGCCTCGATTGGATAAGTTCACTTGTTTACATGCGTCCTCAATATCACTAGCACTATGCTTGGGCTAGGAATGCCGTGCCGAAGACATAACAAATTGAACCCACAACCCTCGACAACTCTCAGATCACGAGTCCCGCACCTATCCACAGAGTTACCCAGAATCTAACCATATGATGCATTTACAACTGAAAACCAATTGAACCTTTGCGTGACCTTTCCAACAATTACTCATTTGCGTCAAGTAAAGACTAAGATCAGGTTGCGCATTCGCACGGTCTGAAAAGACTCTTCAATGTTCTCTCTGAAGATAACTACTGGCTTAACCCATAACCAGGCGGCAAAACTGACTATTCCAGAGAACCTGCAGACGATAATTTCAAATACACGTGTACTTGGAATTCAGAAAATATCTGCCTTCTGTGTAAAAAGCAGTGTGGACATTGGAGAAATTGCGTGTAACAATCAATACTTTCCAAAGCTATTATCTTGAGAGGCGTTAGAATTCGGGATTTTGTGGGAATGTGTTTCTGTAGACGGTCATATAATACTCGTAACCGACTGTGTGGATGTACATGTTTTCTACTAGTCCCACCAGCCTCACCCTCTATAGCACACACATATGGGTTCTTGAAGATATCACGCATATGTTCAATGTTGCATGTTGATCGTTCTAAATATTTAGAACTGTATATCAATAAAATCACGGCGGACTCGAAGAGCAGAGAGATCTATTTTGAGCGCAGCCTCGGGTTCCAAAGAAAGACAATCGAGATAGAAATAATACGTTTAATAGAAGAGTGGTCTTTCTTTTTTAGTCGTTTGTTCACTTGCTTAGAAATTCACTTGTATTTATTCTAGCTTTTTTTATTGATGTGTTACATCCTTATACCAAAAATGGCATCTAAAGTTTTCTAAAACCTTCTCTTAAATGTGTATCAACTTTAAAAAAAAACCAGGCCCAGACTGAACGCCGCTGTTAAAAAAAACACACAAAAAAACCCCTCGATCGACCAACAAAATTATTCATATATTACGGATTTCATGTCAAAACAAATTGTTGGCTACCCAAACGTCGTAAATATAGCTTATTCAAGCTGCAGTCACGACATTTAGGTTGCAAAGGTTTCCAACCAACGATTTGCTTTTTGTTCTATGTACCTGACCGGATTTTTTACGGGGTTCGAAAGTAGTCATGTTCAAATTAGACGAATTTTTTTTTGGGGGGGGGAGGGGTTCAAATGTTAAATGCCTCTGTCTCATATTTCGTGATAAAACAATATGAAATAATTCTTCTTTTTCAAAACTAAGCACCATGATTTGTTTAAGATAAAACCTTGTGATGCTGAATTATAAAATCTCTATAGATTTTAATTAAAATCAAAGGGCTGAAAGCACTTGATGCACTAATTTTAGGTAAATATGTCTTCTGTAAATTTATCTTATAAACAATTCTGGGTTAATAGGGACAAGCAGGTGGTGTACACTAAGATCAGACTGCACATATGTGGAGGCTAATCTTTGTCTATACCTCCAGCTAAAACAAACAAACAAACAAAAAAACACAAAGAATCAAAGAGAATATTTATTTCTGTTTCATGAATCAGAGTCATGCTGTTCGAAACAGCGAACTAAATTCATACCGAATTGTCATGAAATTTTCAATTTCATATCCTCAATGAAAAAAAATAGTCCATTTCTTTGCTTATCATTTGATATAAAAGATATCAAATAAGAAAAAGATCGTCAAGATTTTTAATGTTTTTATGTGCGCATGGATATTATACCACCCTTCTTGTCATAGATATTATTCCATTAGAAGTTTCATTGTAAGCTTGTCCTCCTTAATCTATTACCAGACGGCAACATTTTAGACTGGTCCAAAATGAAAGAAGTTGTAGACGAAAATTTTAAAGTTTACAAAATTTTAGATTTTTTTTCAACTTTCTGCATAGAAGCATTGTGTAAAATGAAGAAATTGCTTGTTACAAGCAATTCCTTCATCTTACACAATGTTTTCCCAATTGTTTTTCTTGAGGGGCGTCCAAAAGCTTTACTGTGTGGGAATTGGTTAACCCATTGTCATAAAATCTGTTATTGCTTACGATCCAATCGAATCGGAATTATACGTAGAAAAACTTTAAAAGCATTTTTTTTCTCACAACGATTTCTTCCCTATATGATATTTATGTTCCAGTTAATACTACTTTCAAAATGTCTTTTATTAATGCTTTCAATTTAGATCTGCTTATAAAATTGTCGCCTGGTAGAAGTTTAAGTGATAAAATTATATTAGTCCTCTTTGGAAGATTGTGAAAAATACCAAGTCAAAGAAATTATTTGGTTAAAATTGAAGCTACGAAAGCTGTTTCACAGATCATTCTCTATGACTTTTACCTATTCCCATACATTTTTTAGACTGGTCTAAATTAAAGAAGCTGCAGACGACAGTTTCAAGTTGGTGGAATTTAGTTTTTATTTTGTATTGAAACATTGTTGATAACAGCAATATCTTCACTTTCCACAGTGTTTTCCAAAGCTATTTTCTTGAGGGGCGTAAAAAGGAGGGGTTGTGTGGGAACAGGTTAAAGATGTTCGTATATTCTAGTTTTACAGCTCATTCTCTCTACGGCTTTACAGATGTTCGTTTAGTCTGTCAGTCAGCCTCTAACAAACATTTCTTATCTTTACTCTCCAGAAAACACATGTTCAACTTTTTTTTCCGTCTGCAGATATCGATAAGATACAAAATTCGACTTGTTACTTTTAGACTTACAACCTTTCCATTTACTGCAAGCATATCTTCAAGCATCGATTAACCCATTGCCTCTCCTTTTTAATCGCTGATAAAATATACGTAGTAGAAAACACTGTGAGAAAAGTAGAAGCAATTTTTTCTTTTCTCGCAATGTTTTCTACTCTATTAATGCACACCGAAATTAACCGCCTTTGAAATATCGCCTGCAATTTCTTTCAAATTTTGATTGGTCTAAAATTTTGTCACCTTGTAATTGTTTAACATACTGTCTTGTTCCTTTGGGAAAAGCAAAGAAATATATGTCCTTGTCCGAAAGCAAACTTACATACAAACAAAAAAACGTAATTGTACCAATTTCTACCAATATTACAAAATAAAAATGTAAATCTCATCTGTAACCCTAACACTAATTTTAGTATTTAGTATTTTTACCAAATGACCTGCCATCAGATTGACTGAAGACAAGTTTCATACCGCCATGGAAAAAATGAAAAAGAAAATTTTGTGATTATTTTCTTTCGCACAATTTCATACAAAACACATGTTTAGTACCATACAAAAAACTGTTTAAAGTAGTGCAATATTTTCTTTTGCTTAATTGCTTATTACTTTAAGATATCAATGTATGCCCGGGTATTAATAAGAAATGAAGTGAAACCTTTTATCATGGAACTAAAGAATGTAGTCATACTGTATGAATTCCACTTCGCGACTACATAAATTGTGATTAAATAGATTTTATTTGTTTGTTTCTTACTTATTAAACCAAACAAACAAAATTTTAAAAAAATCATCTGTTAAGTACTCATCATTATTATTATTTTAGCACGAAATCTACATTTGAAACTTTTCCAGATCTTGATTTTCGGTCAAATCGTTCATCGTTAACCCATTCCAACTCAACAAAATTTTAGACTGGTCCAAATGAAAAGAAGCTGCAGACCATATTTTCGAGTTGGTGGAATTTAAATTTCTTTGTCTTTTTGGATAGAAAATATTGCGGATAATGAAGAAATTGCTTGATACAAGCAATTTCTTCATTTTCCACAATGTTTTCTAAAGCTTTTTTTCTTGAGGGGCGTAAAAAGGAGGGCTTGTGTGGGAATGAGTTAAGTAGGTTCAACTATTCTTGGTGGTAAATTCGAGATCGTGATGAAGAGAAACATGGCCTAATGGTGATGACATGGGCGTATTTCGATGTTCTTGTTTATTATGGAAAGTTTTATGTCAGAAAAAATCATCATGAAAGTATAATCTATTATACACATATTCTACAAGAAACGATGTCTTTTATCGGCATTCCTTCATCCATTCCAATACAATCCCGCTTTTATGAAGCGTGTAAAAAGATATGAAATGGTTGGTTTGCGACCTAAACGTCGTAACAACAGCTTAAACAAGCTGTAGTTACGACGTCCTATTCGTTAAAGCAATAAAAATGCTATACGTAAATGCTAGCCTTAAAAGTGATCTGATTGATTAAGAAAAATAGCAAGTGAGACGTCAATCATCCTGTAAAAAATGTATGCGCAATATACAACAGATTCAACTGACGTTTTAAGTTCCAGTGGCTGAAAGCTAGTATTATGGCGTTGTGTCCGTCGTGCGTCTGTCCGTGCGTCCGTTCGTCCGTCCGTCCGTAAATTATTACTTAGAAGTACTGAGCAGAATTCAACCTAATTTGACAGAAATGATCCTTTGGTGACCCTTTATCAGTTTTCCTTCAAAGAATTTTGATCAGATGAAAAACATGGCTTTAATGGGCGGGGCTAATTTTCATTTATGATGATCCCTTTCAAAGTCTTCTTCTAAGAAACCAATTGAGGGATTTCAACCGATTTCAACCGAATTGCACAGAAATGGTTTTTGGCTGACCCTTTATCAGGTTCCTTCAAAGAATTTTGATCGAATGAAAACATGGCTTAATGGGCGAGGCTAATTTAAACATTTAAAAATCTTCTTCTCAGAAACCAATTGAAGAATTTCAGCAAAATTTACAGGAATGATCATTTGCTGACCATTTATCAGATTCCTTCAAAGAATTTTGATCGTATGAAAAACATAGCTCTAATGAACAGGGTTAATTTCAATATATTTTAGAAACATTTAAAATCTTCTTCTCAGAAACCAGTCGATAGATTTCAACCAAATTATACATGAATGATCATTTGGTGATCCTTTATCAGATTCCTTTAAAGAATTTTGCTCAGATGAAAAACATGACTTTAATTGGCAGGGCTAACTTCCATATATGGTTAAAAATACGAAAATCTTCTTCTGAAACCAGTCGATAGATTTTAGCCTAATTTTACAGGAATGATCCTTGGCTGACCCTTTATCAGGTTCCTTCAAAGAAAAATATAGCTTATAGACTGGACTAATTTGCATATATGGTAAAAGTTATGAAAATCTTTTTCAATGAAACCAGTTGATGGATTACAAGCAAAATTCACTGGAATGACCCTCTTGTGACTCTTTTTCAGATTCCTTCAATTAACTATTGATTCGTTGAAAATATGGCTTTTATGGTTGTTGCCTATGTCCATACTTTGTATCCAGTGATTTTTTTTTTTTTTTTTTTTTTTTATGTTGTGATTACATTTTTCGAATTGGTAAATGAATTGACTTTTTTAAAACAATGAAAAGGTTAAAATATCAAAAACATTTCATTGACAATATTTATTTGCCACATATGGTCAATATGATTCCTGAAAACACGTTTTGCTTATTTGTACAATCAGGCCTGTAGAGTGAAACAGGCGCTCAATCGCCTCTAACTCTCTTTTCCGACTCTGGGACAGTTCTAGCCACGCAGTTTTAAATGGTTTTCATTAAATTTATTTTATGTATCTAATATTTCTCTTTTTTTGTTAGAATAACTACTTCGTGATGTTTTAATGCAATAATAGGGCTATTTCAGGAGTATATTTTTCGGTGGTTACGTAAAAAAATGCAGGTATACAATAACAATCCATAAACTTAATGTCATATTAAATATGTTGTACCGGAAGTCATGTCGAACGACTGTAGTGAAGCCGTATCGGAGTTGTTATTTTTTATAGTAACGTTTTATTATGGTAAATATTACGGTTCACATACAAATTGAATGTTCTAAAATAAATATTTCTTACAATATTATCAACGAATAGGCATGTTTTCGTATTAAAATCGACCTTTTGCCCAATCTCAAGAAAGGGCAAATACTTTATTTTTACTATTTGCCCATTCTTAAGAATGAGCAGTCTCAAAAATGGGCACGAAATATATACTGTTATTATCATCATTATGATCGTTTATTAAGATTATAATTGTTTTTGTTACCAGATATTCTCATCATTATGATCATCATTATTATCAAATGTTGTTTTGCAAAGGGATAGCACATGCATATACTATAAAAATTTCTTTCGTTAACCACATTACCAGACTAAAAAATTTTAGACTGATCCAAACTCAAAGAAATTTCAGAAAACAAATTTAAGTTTGTAAATTTTTAAGAAGTCTTAACTTTCTGGGTAGAAAACAATCAGGATAAAGAAGAAATGGCATTTAACAAGCAATTCCTTAATTTTCCACATTGTTTTCTCAAACTCTTTTCTTAAGAGCGTAAAATGCAGGTGATTGTGTGGGTGTTGGTTTAAATACATTCTTTAACCCTTTCCTGATCAGTCTCTGCTTTTTACGTCCCTGTCTTTTTATACTTGATAAGATATTGTGGAAAAAGAATTTTCTTGTAATAAGCATTTTTTCTTTTTCCAAAATTTGTTCTACCCTACACAATGATTAATTTTCAATTAAAATCAATCTTGAGTTGTGGTCTGCAAAACTTTCGAATTTGGGAATTTTGATAAACAGGAAATGGTTAAGCCAACATCAGAGAAGAACAAAATCTCTCTCTACAATGCCCATTTTGCAGAAACAAGACCTGTGATTGTCATATATATGTGGGATATCTGTCAGAGTCTACCTGTTATAAATAACCCATCATGTGAGAGATGAGCCACGTTGTTACCACGATCATGTTGTTGGGGTAAAAAAATGAGTTTTGTAGTCAGAGTGGAGTCGGAACCCATTATATATGACAGGCAATGATATGTCTGTAGCCGAGGTGGTGGTGTGATGGGTATCAAGTTTTAAAAAGTGACTAGAATTTGAAGTCAATTTATATCGGTGTGGGTCAATTTAAAGCCATATTTAGCCCGCTACAAGACGGCAAAAATTTTAGACTGGTCCAAATCCAAAGAATTTGAATACGGCATTTTAAAGTTTTTGCAATATTAGGTTTTTCAACTTTCTGGGATAAAAAGCATTGTGTAAAATAAAGAAATAGTTTGTTGCAAGCATTTTTTTCATTTTTCACAATGTGTTTTCCAGACTGATCTTCTTGAGGGAAGTCAGAAAGCGTCATTGTACGGACTGACCCATGTCGTCTCGATCCCGCTTTTTTATGACCCCGTTCAAAGAAAAGGCTGTGAAAACATTAAGCAGTTCATTCGGAAAATTATAAAGTTATTTATAGGGTGCAATTTCTTCATTTCCCATAACGTTGTCTTCCAAGAAATACAAAATATTCAGAATAATTAATGAAATGTTATCTGCAACAGCTTTCATTTGGGTAAAGTCAAAAATATTGTTTTGTAATGGGTAAAGCTGTAGTTACGACGTGGTCGCGCATGGACGATATAAAAGAAAGCGCGGGCTAAGTGCAAAAGGATTGTCACTCCCTTTTTATAATTTTTTCCATATTTGTTTCCTACATACATGTAATACCAATACACAATCCCATAAAATATTGCAAGAAAATTTCCACTATTGAAAGAGAAATTCAAAAGTGGTAAAGAAGTTGTATCTCACAAAACCCCATTCATTTTTATGCAGAATGGTTTTAACTCATGAGTTACAACCATTTTGCATTAAAAAGTAATTTATAAAAAGTAATATATAGTTACTATTCTTTATTAGCAAATAAAATACCATTACTACCTTTGAGACCTTTTGAGAAGCTACTTGTTTTGTAACAAAAACAACAACAACAAGATTAACAACAACAACAACAACAAAACTTTATTGTATTTTTTATCAAGCTTTTATCTTATTGTGTTTTGCTCTGTACTCCGTTATTTTAATAGTTTTCAATTGGCACCATAAAAAAGTAATAAATTTCAACCATTTATTTGTTACTTATAAGCTTATGACTTAAAAGATATCTGGATATCATTTTACATAACTTGTGTAATGATAATTGTTTGTGTTGAATGAACTACCATTATACCTCGAATTCATATTCAGCACATCATGGCTAGAGAAGTTGGCCTACAAGTATACCATGTGAGCTAGTATCCTTCTACAAAACCAAACAGGATATGCCAAGAAAGCTTTAAAGACCAAAAATAGAATACCTTATTATCCTTTCTGTAAAAGAATGTAGTGTCTTTTTGTCCGTCCATCTGCTCCCATTGCATAGTATCTAAGAAGTAGCCAGGTTGATGAAGATGACTTAGTGGCACTTGTTTTGCTAATTTAGCAATTCCAGAGATCATTATGTTTTGTTTGTTACTTCTTTATTTGAAAACTGCCTATTGTACAATATCTTAATTAAACCATATTCTTATATTCATTGGACATGACTTGTATTAACTAGCTTTCTAAAGCTATTTAGTATTTTCTGCATCTTCCCATTAGATTTCAAAACTTTTAAGAATTGCTTTGCAATTCCTCCCTTTATATGGTTGGTTGGTTGAATGGGGTTTAACGCCGCTTTTAACAGTATTTCAGTCATATCGCGGCGACTGGAGCATCTAACAATGGATTCCTGGTATTTCTCACACCAGTACTACCACTACATTCTTTCCTAGCATCCAGCTGCTATCCCACTTACGTTTGCGATTATCCACCATTGGTGAGAGACAAATGTCGGAAAGTAGATATGCCGCCGCCGGGGATCGAACCCCTCCCTTTGTATAAATTGCTCTTTTTATGAAAATCTCTAATTTTGTCACAAAATCTGCATCATGGGGACTGATAAAGGCCTGCTTTGAAAGGGTTATATCATTTCAACAAAACTATGAGCTTGTTATTGCATATAATGAACAACTAAATAAGTGTCATTCCCTTTTCTCCCTTTTTATCTTATTTTGACTCTAAGAATTTCTACACTAAACCTATTGATCATCGGTCAGGTACTTTGTATTGAACCTATGAAAAGGCTTGAAATGATGTTATTTTTGTTATTTGTTTTATTAAATCATATAGAGATAGAATGATTTTCAAACTAGAAATGTGTCGCAGACATGGACGCCCCCGATGAATTTACTTGTCACATGACCTTCAGTTGTGACCTTGAACCCGGGAGTATCCAAAAAAAATTAAGCATGAAACTAGTGTTTGTCAAGGGGAACAACTATTTTGAAATCCATCAATTTATATAGAGCATATGCTCCGGACAAGAACCGCACACACACACACACACATCCATGTACTCACACTCAAAGAAAGACAATTCTATTATCATTGCTAATACATGACGAAGGCATAATATTTATGAGTTGACACTTCTTTTCCTTCCAACCTTTTTGCATAAAAAAAATATTTAAGTTTTTTTTTTTAAATTTTTCTCGCAAAATGGTTGTACCTCAAAATTTTGAAAATAACATATTTAAGAAACATTTTCACAATTTTGAAAAATAATTTGATAGATACCTATTGAAATTGATTTTAAATATGTTCATATTTCTACAAAAGAACTTCCCGCTTTAATTTTATTCAGTTTTTCCCTCTCCTGCAAAAAGGTAAAAAAGTGAGTTACAACCGATTTGCACTAAGCCTGCGATTAAAGAAAATCTCAGATAGTGGGAGAAAGTACCGAATCGATCATGGGGTCGATATTGGTAGTTCGTATTTCATATATCGATAGAGTTTCTTTCGTAACAGTTTTGATATCTCAAACAATTACTTTTACTTTTATATAATATAATTTCTTGGTTTCTCTGTGAGTATAAGTCTCAACGATCGCACAAAATTTAAGGTGACATACTTGTTAACCCTTGTCATGTTGTATAAATTACCTTACTGAAATGCTGTCAAATCAAAGGGTTGAAAGCACTGATAGAACTTGTTCAAAAATCAATATTTCTTTAAGAAATCAACTTCTGGCAACTCTGGCAGGAAAGGTACAAGCAGGATATGTAGACTAAGATCAGCCTGCACATAAGTGCTCCGGGTTCAGCATGACAAGGGTTAATTGTCAACGTAACTTCTATCTGTGGCTATGACGGGATCTTACAAAAACAACAACAACTCTTTACCCTTGTCATACTGTAAAAAGACCTCTAAAGCATTGCAATAAAATCAAAGGGCTGACAGTACTGGATGCAAACATTGTTGGTTAATAATTCTTTTTTCTTTGAAAAATGATCTTATAAACAACTCTGGCTTAAAAGGACAAGCAGGAGGTATAGAAAAGGATCAGCCTGCACATGTGTGCAGGCTGATCTTTGTCTATATCTACTGCCAAAACAGGAATATTCCGGGTTCAGAATGAGAAGGGTTAAAATCTAAACTATGGTGATTTAATATACATTCCCTACTATATCAACAGCCAGAACTCTGGGGTAAGATCAGGAAAAAAATACGTACCGCCATGAATTGGCTAGAACGAAGATCAGCAACACACCACAACGTTCGCACACCGTCTGTACCACATCAACGAATTCTCCACCATGTTCATGTCCTAAGGGAAGTAAATCATTTTCCATAGACGACCATTATAACATATTCGCTTAAAGCTCTGTCCAAGAGTTTGCGAGAATGACCAGACCTACTTTAAATTAAAGAACATCCATTCATACACCCAAAAAAATAAATTTTAGTATGGTATGATCCCTTTTCTCTATGACTTTTGACTCCATTTTTGAGGTGACCCTCCCTGAACAGCTGTTTCTATGGGCAATTCAAAAAAAAAACGTACCCGCTTTTAAAACCCGCTAGTCAATTGCCAAAATGATTCAAAACCGTTACTTTTGACTTCATATTTTTTCAACGGAACATAAATGGTCCTGAAATAATCATTGATTTTGAATTTCAGTAATATTGTCCAACCAGAGGCCACCTTGATCTTGTGTTGAAATGGACCGGAGTTTCCCTAAGTGATGACGGGAAAATGATTTACTTCCCTTAGACCTAAAGGGCAGTACCTGTATCACGTCATTGTGGTTTCGACCTCGTACTTCATTGCGTTCGTACCATTCTACGATTTAACACGATTTTTAACAAATGTCATCCATTTGGCGAAAAGGGTCTTCCCGGGTGTTCCTTAAAACACATACTTTAAAGAACAATTTAGGTCACGCAGAAGTCAGAAGAGGTTTCATCCGAAAAATATAGAGATTAAGGTAGAATGGTAATTCTTGATTCACAAATTAGTAAAAGGAGAAAGTTCTTACCCCAGTCAGCTTGGCTGGTTGCCCGAATGGTTAGTGTGATCGACTCGTAATCGAATGGTTGCGAGTTCGAGTTCCCTCGGAGGTGGGTAGGACACTTTATAGGCAGAGCCCCAGTCTACTCACCTGTAAACGCGGATAGCAGTAGTAAGAACCCCATGTCCCTCTTTCTGGTGAGCACGGTAACTCCTGAAACGAGTTAGGATCAGAATGAAAATGATATTTCGTTCATTAATCGTGTTATTTTCGAGTAAAAAATATCCAGCGCAATCTGCACTGTCTGACCAAGTTCGATGCTTTTCGTACTTTGTCTGATTTGGCTAAGATAGCTCCTCGTCCTATAATACCATTAAGACTAGGTTTTCTACCTGGCCTGCAAGTTCAATTTTTTGAAATTATAAAAAAATCGATATAGGGTGTTCTTTTAGCTCACCTGAGCACAGAGTACTCACGGTGAGCTTTTATTTTATTATCACATTCTGTCCGCCGTCCGTCGTGCATCCTGCAACAATAATTTCTTAAAATGACATCTCTTCCTAAACCAGTTGGCCAATTTTAACAAAATCTGACCTGAATGTTCCTTAGGGGACCCCCTTTGAATTTGCTAGAAGAATTCACATCCATAAAAAGGACTAGTTGTTATGGCACAAAATTGAAATTAAATATATATATATATATATATATATATATATAAACAGACACGCACATTTTTTCCTGAGGCAGAAGGGCTTAGAGCCTTGATATTATTCATGAAACATCAGTACATTGACCGCTTTCAAATTGTTAAAACCCTCAGGTTCCCAGGGACGGAGCTTCTCCAAAACTGCATTGCCAAATAGAATCAACTTTGGCAGGAATGTTTCTAAGGTGGCCCTCTAAGAATTTGCCAAAAGAATTGAAATCCGTAAACAAAATTGGTTGCCATGGCAATAAAGTGAAAAATTAAGAAAAATCTTTAAAAGTTTTCTGGCCCACAAGGCTTATAGCCTCGTCTCAGGTCAGTGCCCCAGGGCCAATGATCCTCTTGGGGTTTGTTTTGATTTTTTTTTTTCTTTTTTTTTTTTTTTTTTTTTTTTGCTTTTCTTGTTTTGCCCCCCACCCCTCCGAAGTTTTTTACTCTTTTTTATCAGGATTTGTTCATCCAGAAAACATTGCATAAATTAAAAGCTTCGCCTATTGGTAGGGTGCACAGCTCGCACATTCTATCCATGGTCGATGTTTCTTACAGTTCAAAGGAGGTCTACTTCTTCGGTAGAGCCAAAAAATACAATGTATAACTCTTAACTGGATTTTGAAAATTATGAAAGATCCAAATTGAAAGAGGTTGTAGACGACAATCAACCAGATGCAATTTGAAATGAAACAATCCTATGTGGTAGAAAAATTGTGTAAAAAGGGAGAAATTGCTTGTTACAAGCCATTTCATCTTTTTTACACATTGTTTTCTCAAGAATGAAAGCACAGTGAAGTTAAATCCCATGTTTTTACGGGAAAGGGATAGGTGAAAGTGTTTTACGATTTTTTTGCCAAAAATATGTCTAAGTATACAAGTATTGTTGGGTAAAACACTCTAAGAGCTTCATGATTTGTTTTCCTTTCGCCAGTTCAAAAGGGCTTTTTATGACTTTTTCTTGGATGCTTTCATATAACACACGTGCTTTTAAGATGTTTTACTCTTAACACTTAGGATATAACATGAACAAAGCTTGTTAGTGTTGTAGCGGTATTGAACCCATTTCAATGATTGATTGATTGAATATTCGATCGATTTGTTGGGGTTGACGCCACTTTGATTGATTGATTGAGTGGGTTTAACGCCGCTTTTAACAGTATTCCAGATATATCGCGGCGTCTCGAGCACCTAACAATGGATTCCTGGTATTTCTCACACCAGTACTACCACTACAATATTTCCTTGCCTCTAGCTGCTATCCCACTTAAGTTTACGATTATCCATCCATTGGTAAGAGACAAATGTCGGAAAGAATATGTGCCGCCGCCGGGGATCGAACCCATGACATCCCATTATTGAAGGTTAGGAGTCTGACGCGCTACCGATTGCGCTATGCCGGCGGCTGAGGCAACTTTGAACAGTATAATGGTACACAGTAACGCGGCGGCTGGACCACCTCACCATGGATTACTGTATTAATCACACAGTGCTAAGTACTAAAAAATCCTTTCCCAGCCTCCAGCTCCAATTTAAGAACACGACTGACTTGTCAAACGAGAAGGACCTCCTTGGGGTTCCGAAAGTCAGCAGAGGTCAATTTGAGACACTTTTTTCCTAATATATATTGTGATAAGATAGAATGGTCATTATAACTTGGATAATCGCCAAAGAGCGAATATGGTCGACCTGATCAAGCCGTGCAATCATACATGTACCAGGTCGATACTTTCGCACTTCCTGGGAAGTTTGTGAGCCGTTTTCCTCGTTCTTACACCGTTTGTCATTATAAATAAATAACTTTAAAAATGCCTTTACGTACAAGTAAGAGACATCCATTTTTAGCATGTTTGTATTCCTCTGTTTGAAACAATGACAAGGTCATCTAGCTAGGTCAACTTCAAATATAAAGGCCATATTTCTGAGCAATGGCTGTTTGTTAGGCGATTCTGTTTCATACGTATATTGTTGATGATGTTTTACCACTAATTAGCTTGCCATACATCCTTTGTTTGAGGTAGAAAGGTAACCGTTTTACCCTAATAGCCTGGCTATTAACGGAAACAATGACCCTTGTTGTTCTCAAACAATCGCTTTTCGTCGATAGGCGACAAAAATGTCGTAACTACAGCTTTAATAAAGCTGTAGTTATGACATTTTATTCGCCCATCGACGTCGTAACATCCCTGAAAGACATTACTGATACGACTGTATACGTGTAAACATGTGTTCAAACGCTTGTGTACTAGATAGACGATGGGGAAGTTGGTTGGTTTGTTGGTTGACTGGGGTTTAAAGCTACTTTAAACGGTATTTCAGTTATAGCTCAGCGGCTGATGTACCTAACCATGACGTCCTGTCTTTTCATACACCAGCACAAATACAGCATTCGATCCGAGCAACCAGCTGCTCATCCAACTAAGGAGCACCCATTATCTTTCGCTCATTGATGAGAGACAAGTGACTGATTTTTGTGATGAATTCATTTGTCAAATGTCGGATATCAAAATATTAGTTCAGAGTATTTCGGTAACAAAACATTCAAACATGTTTTTAATTTCATTTAGACAAAAAAAAAAACCGCTAAGAAAGCAATACCTTATTTTTAAGCAGATTAACTTGAATCATTTGTCTGAGCCAGTTATGACTATTTGGTTTCAAAGAGAGTAGCTTTATTTGAACCCATTCCTATACAATGACGCTCTTTGACGGGGGTCAAGTCTCTCGTGATAAAAACAGTTGGGAAAACACTGTGTAAAATGAGCAAGCAATTTCTTCATTTTTCACAATGTTTTCTTCTCAAAAAGTTGTGAAACGTTAAATTTTGTAAGTTTTAATTATCGTCTGTAACTCCTTTCATTTTAGACCAGTCTAAAATCTTGTCATCTGCTGATTGGTTAAGTCAGTCGTGGTTACGTCAATTTGATGGCTCATCTACGAAAAACTTTGATATGGTTGTCTAAAGGGTGGAACATGGCAAAAGGTTAGAAGTTATTAATAAGTATTACCTTCAAGAGAATCGTTTAGTCTTAGATAATTGTAAAACAAGAAAACTGGGGCTTATCAGCACACAGGTACATTCGCCTCTATTTTTATGATTATCATGCATACGCGTGTAGCGCGTTCCCCGTGCATTGCTTTTTTCATGCAGAGATTGCCGGCTTGAGTTACAAAGCTACATCAAACATGCATAAATAGGACTAGAACTTATCTGAACGGCAGATCTGAACCAAGGCTGTGATAATATTATTTTGTGTGGCTCTCTCATTGGGACTCTCTTCACGTTAAGTTGTGTTTTGGGGGTTTGAAACGATAATAGTGCTTGATCTTTGATATAAGTGATAGATGTAGCTATTGTTTTTCTGTGTTTGTTATAAAAAATTGGAATTAAAGAAAAGAAAGAGAGATATAAATAAAGTAAACTTCCACAATGGCGTCCCTAAGACAAATGTTATGTGACGCCATCTCAACTAGCGGTCATATTGGACAGCGCGAGGAGGAGGAAGAGGTTTGAGATGTTTCATTTAGATGATATTTTAGATGATCTAACAATAACGGTTTTTCTGGTTTGATATGTGAACCTTTGTCATGCTTAACCCGATCTTTTTCAGAATTACATTAAAATCAAAGGGCTGAAAGCACTGGTATTTTTTGCTGTTCAGTTGTCAATACTTCTTTTGAAAATTAATTTCATAAACAACCCTGTTTCAAAAGGACATACAGGAGGTGAAGACTAAGATCAGACTGCACTTATGTGCAGGCTGATCTTTGTCTATACTTCCTGCTAAAACCTTGATACTCCGGGTTCAGCATGACAAGGGTTAATTGTTTTCGGTAAAAGCACATTGAAACTATGCATCACGTTGTGAACAACAACGTTTCCAGAAAAAATAAAAAGCACACAGACACATACCAACACAAACACTCAAATACATAAAATACACAAAACAAAAGAAAAAGTGCCAGTAGAACATTAAATAAAGTGCAAGTATCAATATATTTTAACCCTAGGATTAATCGACTCCTGGTGAACGAAATATCGTAAATGAATCTTGAATAAGCTGAAGTTACGATACTTTTTCACCCATTGATGTTATTTGTGACCTGTTATATAGAAAGGACGGTACAGAGGAAACAGCTAGAAGACCTTTACAAAAATGGGTGAAGGCAAAATCTATACGTAAGATATCTTGGGTATAAATGAAAACACGTTGACATGTAAAGAGATATCGTCGGTTTGCGACGAAAATATCGTAAATACAGCTTTGATCAAGCTGTATATACGATAATTGGTCGACCAACGTTGATACAGTCTTTCTTAAATGAAATTCTTAAATATATTCATTCGAATTTCCGAATTGTTGGCTAAACCTTAATAAACGTATCTTTGTATCAAGTTGATTCTAAATAACATAGTTTAGATTTTGGCTGACGCTGAAAACTTAAGCCGAGCAAATTTCTAAATGAAAGTATTTTTGTACAGAATTTCACATGTGAAGCCCAAGATGTCTTGATTAGATACATCTTAACCCAATACAAAATGTTAGACTGGTCCAAATTCAAAGAAGTTGCAAAACAGTTAAAACTTGGTGGAATGTTAAAAAACTATCTTTTAGGGGATAGAAAAATTGTTTTTAACACCCAATTTCTTTATTTTCACTGTGTATTCCGAAGGATTTTTCTTTGGGGGCGTTAAATAGCAGGATTTCTGAGCATTGGCTAATGAAAAAATATGCCCTTATAATCATTGCAAACACACACAAACTACCGTGCAGTCATATCTTATAAAGGTGTAAACAGTTTTTAGGCTTCAGCCCAAATAACAAGACTTTTACTAGTTATGATATTCTAATAATTTTGCAATTTATAACCGATATTTAGTAGAATCATACACAGTGTAGATTTAGGACCCAGTTTCTACTAAATTTGTTCTTTTATATTTGATAGTTCGAATGATGTGCAAACAACCATGGTTTCCAAATATTTTAAAACTTTGAGTATGTATATATAAACTATGGTGAAATTATTATCAAAATGTGAATGGTAAATTCAGATGTGCTACTTGGTCAGTTATAAAACTCGAAATGATCAACTATAAAAAGGAGAGGTTGGGCAGATTAAACCTCGTAGCTACAGCCTGAATATGTGAAAGTTGCTAATATTTAACACTAATGATTATATGTAATATAGCTATATACGGTCTGGATTTAAACGTACACATTAACCCATTCCTACTCAGTGACGATTTTAAACGCCCCCAAGAAAAAAAACTTTGGAAAACAAGTGAAAAATGAAGAAATTGCTTGTTACAAGCAATCTATTCATTTTTCAACAATGTTTTCTACCCAAAAAGACGAAAAAATTTAAAATTCAATCTGAATGAAATCATCGTCTGCAGCTTCTTTCAATTTGGACCATCTAAAATTTTGTTGTGTGGGAATGGGTTAAAACGTTATGACAAGGAATCCGCTTAGCAGCCTTCGTATATGACGTACGTATGTCTGGAAAAATATCCTTTTTTCATATTATTTTTCTGAATATGTTTTCTTCATTGAATGAAAATGTGACATCCTGTGGTAATATGTTAACTTAAAAGTTTAACTTTTTGTTATAAAGATATTTTCCCTGACTTAATTTAATAGTACCTATGGTTGTTTGTACATTAATGCGTCAAAAGTTCAATCACATTTTCTTTGAGTACCAAATGGGTAATCAAGTTATGGAATATAGATTTATAGATTCGTTATGTACCATCCGTGGTCCGAATTGACGGATCGCTCGCCCCGCACACTGAACTCCAACAAGAAGAGTCATGTAACAAAAGATAAGAATTATAGGTTGCCGACCTAAATGTCGTAACTACAGCTTGAGTAAGCTATATTTACGACGTTAAGTCGCCAAAACAAAAAAAATTGCTTGACACAAATAGCGTCCAATGTTAAAGTTCAAAGTTAGATTCCTGTCTAAAAGCATGGTTTGATTGGTCTATTGAATTTTGATTTACAGACGCGATCTGTCAGTTTTCTCTATACCACGATGGCTTCACGTCACATTACGAGTTCCGAGATCTACTGCGTACGCACTGATATGTGTATATCGAACACTGCTAATTATCAGCATCATAATTTGGTGTATTCCATATTGATACTTGAAGGCTTTTCAAAACAACGTTATTAATACGACTTATTTAAATTCATTTCATTCATCTTGATATCATGTTTTATCTTATAGAAATACTTATACATGTAATAATATCTGCTTTTCTTACAGATTTGTTAATTTAAGGTAAGTCTTCATCGATAGACATGTTTTGTATTATGTTAATAAAATTTGAATAATGGATTTAGTCAGCATGTCACGGGTTCAGTGTGATCTGTCACACCAAAAGTGGCGATACCTGAAAACTGACTGAAAAAAAGAAGAAAATGCAGGAAATGTTTTATCACTTGCCGTATAAGATACGGTAGGATACATTGTGGGAAACGTTGGAATTGCTCGATATCATTATTCCATTACAACTCTTCAACGTTTTCCTCAATTTTGTAATAAGGGGTTAACGAATTGCTCAAAAGGGGGTTCAAAGACATTAGGGTGTATAGAAGTCGGCATACGACTTTTTAAACCAAGTTAAACGCAAACCTAGCGTTATTTTTTGTTGCTATAAGAATTTTATTTTTCTAATGTTACAAAGTCTTCTCGGTGTTTTCGTTAAGCAATTTTACAAAGTCCGTTCCCAGGCCCCCTCTCTACTTACGAATGGTTCTGGAATAATCTTTGGGTACAGATACAGATTAATCCATGACATATACACGGAACAGAAATGTTGGTTTGACGAACAAGAGAGGCTGCAGGAGAGAAAAAGGCTTGTGGAGAGGTAGAGTTTGTATATGATGGACGATTGTATGTCGAGAAATGTTGCGAGGCAAAGTTCAGTTGGAAAATGAGAATTTGATGTGGGATGGCAAGGAATATAAAACACGTGCAGATAAGACGGCAATGTGTGGTTGAGAATAAAAGAGAGATTGAAAACGATTACATTGAGCCCTAAGTAGATTACTGGTTTGTTGTTATTCCCTAAAGTAGAACTTGGGGGAATACCGTTATTTTTGCAGAAGAATACCTTTTTAAGTTATAGATATTGGTCTAATTTGAGCTTTACAAAGATATATTAAAGCCAGTACACATGTGGGCCAAGTAATGACTCAGATCAGCCTGTGCTCCCGCATAGCCTGATCTGAGTCTTCACTTTGCGTTCTATAGATAGGTACTGACTCAAAGCTGTCTCAACCTTAAAATATTTATCATTTAGAGCATGTGCCTGACATGCAATCATTGCACAGGTGCGCCATGTAAAGACTCTAATCAGTCCGTGCATCCGCAATCTGACCTTAGTCCTCACTTTGCGCTCTGAAGATACATAATGACCTACAGTTCCTCCAAACAATGATCAACATATATGTTATATGGTCTGTGTTGCTTTCCAGGCTGCTCAGAGTCGGCACTTCACGCACATGAGAAATGGTTGGAAATGAGGTTCACTGGCTTAAATGTCGTTTTGTGACTGTCAATCAAAAGATCAATCCAATTATTCATTTAAAACGGAAGTGAAGTTCAAATTTCAACACTGGCGAGCATTTATGTGAAACATTTTTGTTGGTTTGGTGGCTTAAACATCATAATTACAACTATTTATACTGTATTGTACTTAGGTCACGAACCAACCATTTACTTTACTGCTACATGTTATTGTTCATTAAATTTGAGAAATTAATCCGTTTAATTTCAAAGTGGAACTTCCTGTCATAGCTAAGTGTGCTGGACCAGCGATTGTTAGTTAAACTCTCATAAACGACCTTTCTCTTGCATTTTCCTACCAAATTTCTGCAGACAATAAATTGGTTTGAAATATTTACCATGTTTCCCAAATGCTAAATAGATAAGTCTTTACCGTATCGTTTACCAGAATTAGCCAAATGATTACTATATCATTGGTTGACCTTTTCAACTGTAAGCAACCCAATTGGGTTAATTAACGGGATGTAATTTTATCATTTTCTCTTGAAATCATTCCAATGTAAATATCTTAAGTGAATCATCTATCTTGAAAGATGATCCAAAATACTGTTGTAAATTACGGTTCAACAATCTTCTAGACTTCATTATGATAACACGAGTCTTCTTTCCAAACAACTTTCTCTGTCAGGGGTTTATCGCAATACCATCGTAAGGAGCCTATATTGATATAGGCCTTTACGATAGTGTTGCGCTAAACACTCTATTTGCGAGAAGACCTGGCAATATTAGCCTGGTCAGTCGCACATTTTATTATATACCTATAAAAGATATGGAGTAAAACCTGGCTGTCAAATACAACTCGACAGAAAAAAAATCGATATTCGGCGTGTAGCTTCGTCGAGTACCGTTAAACACCGACTTCTTTTTTGTGTAAGTTGGTTATTTCTTAGCCATTTAAGAGAATTTTCTTGATGTCATTTCCTAAAAGGTATATAATAAAAGGAGTATTACAACAGTGTGTTTTTCTATCTGTTGTTATCGTGTTCTCGAATCGTGTGTAGGTATTTTTATTGGATTCGACCTTCGGTCTCATCCAATAAAAAATACCTACACACGATTCTCGAACACGATAACAACGCATAGAAAAAGACACTGTGGTAATATTCCCTATTTATTTACCAATTACAATGCGACACATTTTAGACAGGTCCAAATTGAAAGAAACTGCAGACGAGTGCATTTAATTTGGAAAATAAGTCCCAAATTAAAAGAAAAAGAAAAGAAAGAAAACATCGTGAGGAATAGCTTGTCACAAACAATTTCTCCTTTTTTCCACAAAGTTTTCCTTAATGTTATTTCTAAAGGGCGTATAAAGTATCGATTGTGAGTTAAAGGGTTTAGACGTTTTGCTTATTGTCTAAATTTGTTGAAGCAGTTGTTAGCTATAGCATGTATCGTGAAGATTCTGATCTGATCCTGATATGTAAAGGTTGATCTGAGTCTATATCTGGTGCACCACGTTGTCGGAAATGTCATGTTCAGGCCAAGGAAATGTTTGGAGGTTTTAATGCTCATTTTTGACAGAGAAAAAATTAAGAAAATACGAAATCGATTTTTGAACATGGTCGAACAAAAAAAAAGAAAAAAAAAGACAACCCCACACACACATAAGAGGACGGGGCACAAGCTGTACGGACTAACATACGGACTACCATAAGACAAGAACTGATTGCGTGGACAGACCAATCGATGGATCGGTATAAAATAGCGCGTTTGATAATTGGTTATTTGTTTTTTGAATGTGGTTTGAGCCACTTTTATCAGTATTTCAGCCATATCGCGGCAACTGGAGCGCCTAACAATGGATTCCTGGTATTTCTCAATCGAGAACTACGACACATCCTTTCTGAGCCCCCAGCTGCTCATCCCA
The DNA here is from genome assembly GCA_946902895.1 of Fragum fragum. Taxonomy (NCBI): domain Eukaryota; kingdom Metazoa; phylum Mollusca; class Bivalvia; order Cardiida; family Cardiidae; genus Fragum; species Fragum fragum. Next base: position 51,750,328 of record OX336373.1, on the reverse strand, counting down.
CTTAGGTTTACGATTATCCAACCATATGTGGGAGACAAATGCCGGAAAGGATATTTGCTGTGACCAGAGATTGAACCCAAACCTCATGATTAGCAGTTCAACGCTCTACCAACTACGCTATAGCCTCGTATCGGTAGAACTTCAAAAAATACAATAAAAGTAACGCTATAGGAATTAATATTTTGTATGTTTGAAGATTCGGTCGGGTCTATGGTTCTTCTAGCCCCCCCCCCTTTCCATACACCCCCGAAAAGCTGTTACAATATGAGATGATACTATCAGGCCACCGTAATTTCTGTAGAAAACAGTGTATCCAAAGAATTATAATTACGGCATTCATTCCTTCAGTGTCTTGTCTTCTTTGCCGTAGATTTGTTATGTTTTCCATCTGTTTTTGTCTGCTTGGAGAATCACTTGTTCGCGCTCTGGAAGGTATATGGAGAAATAATGACTTGTTTTCGACAATAAACACTTACCTTCCTTCGTAGAATGGAAGACTTCGTTAATATTTATCAGATTATTAGAAATTCCGAATCGATGAAGGGATCGCTGAACGCGTCCTCTGAGTTCAGAAGGGAAAATCTACATAGATATTCTTCCTTTCCCGTTTTTCGAAATTTTAGACTAGTCCAAGTTGAAAGAGTTTGCAGACGACAATGAAAACTGGGTGCCATTCGAAATGAAACCATCCTATGTGGTAGAAAATATTGTGGGAAAAGGAGAAATTACTTCTTACAAGCAATTTCTTCTTTTTCCACAATGTTTTCTCTAGTATAAAATCAAAGGATCGTAAAATCCCTTATTTGAACGGGAAAGGGTTAAATTAAACGGTAATTATCAGCAATACTTAATGGCAATATTGAGGCTTAATGACATGTAACGAAAGAGTAAAACAGTTGGTTGGCGACCTAAACGTCATAACTGCAGCTTGAATAAGCTGTCGTTACGACATTTAAGTCTCGAAAACAACAAAATTGTTTCACATAAATGTCTGCTGATGCAGGAGATAAAAGTTCAACTCCTGTCCGAATGAATGATTTGATTGGTTGATCGATTTTTTGATTGACAGCCGAAATCCGTCACGTCAGCCTTTTAAGCGACATTTCTACCAAATTTACGTTTTTGATAAATGAACACTTAAGTCAGCCAAGGCATTCACGTAGTCTGATCAGTTTTATTCACGTTGTGTTCTGTACAAATCTATTAACTCAAAGTGTTTTAGCCGATTTCCACGCAATCAATTTGAAGAAAAAAATGTGAAAAACATTATTAAAGAATAAAGAAATTGTCTGTATCAAGCAATTTCTTCATTTCTCAAAATGCTTACAACCAAGAAAATCAAAGATTTTTTTTTAAGAAAAGGTTGTATCATCTTCAGATTGTCGTCTGTATCTTCATTGAAATTTGACTAGTCTAAAATTTTTCGACTGGGTTAAAAGAACCATTTGATATCCTAAATGCGCCGCATTTGATGATCACATTGCTGAATGACATCGCTAATAGAAATCATGAAAAGTTTTGGATCGCGATCCACTGCGGCGTTAATTTTTGACTAGGGTAATAAACGGCATTATTTTGTAAAAAAAAAAGTTGTCTTAGACTTAAATTCAGGGTAGAATACCCGTAATGCGCTTATTTTTTATTAATTGGCACGACGTCGGGATACCTCGGATAACGTCGTAACATTTAGTTTCGCTCTGATTACCATACTGACGTACTTACTACGTCATATTAATATCTTCCGATAGCATATCAAGAGCTACGAATTTACCCGAATATTACCGATGTTCCAAAATTGCACCTTACGGGTATTTACCTTAAATCAAGATCATTGGTTGGCGACTTAAACGACACAACTCTAGCATGAACAAGCGAAAATGCTTGACTTAAATGTCTGAGTTACAAGAGTTTAAATGTCCTATCCATAAAAACGAACTATTAGGTTGTCGTATGTCGCCTAAAAAGTTTTATCCAACCTTAAAGTTTTATCCGTGCTTGCATTGCTTGCTTTGAAAAAAGTTTTATTAAATCTTGCATTGGCTTCTTAGAAAAGTTTAATCCAACCTTTCATTTGTTTCTTTGAAAAATTTTACTCAATCTTGCAGTGGTTTCTTTGAAAAAGTATTATCCAACCTAACATCGGTGTCTTTGAAGGCAGCCGTTAATTCTGAATCTTTATCGAAGTTGAGTGGGTCTAATTCATGAAAAATGATAATTTCAGATGATATCGCCATTTTTACATCCGTCTACCGAAATAATGTGCTGGGCTTATCAGTTAAAAGATGGGTTATAAACGATATTTTGTTATCGTTGTTGGGACAACTGCCAGCATCTTGATTATATTTTGTGATAAAATAAACATGTAAACATCTTCACATTTTTCTTCAAGTCAAACAATTATTTTTACATAAAAGTCCTACATCAACTCTTTCCTGTTTTTCAAAATTTTATACCTGTCTAAATTCAAAGGTTTCGTAGACGAAAATTTAAAGTGGATTTACTTTGAAAAATGACCATTGTGGAAAAAGAAGAAATTGCTTGTCACAAGCAATTTATTCTCCTTCTGTCATGTTTTCTCAAATACAAAATCTCGCACGGGATTGAACAGGAAAGGGTTAAAAGAAGGCGCGAGGTAGTGTACGGTCTATTATACACAGGAGTGAATAACACTACGGGTGCCATTCTGCAGCAATTTTAACTGAGAAATGTTGGGAATAGATAGACCAATATAATGATTCATTTGGACGGGGAGTTTGAACCCCGACATTGCCCAATATTTTTGTAAAACATTTTCGGTAGTTTGGCGACTTAGAACTCGTAACTGGAGTCTATTCAAGCTGCAGTTCCAAGGTTTATGTCGCCAACCAACCACTTTACCCTTTTATTGGCCATAAATTTTCCAAACTAACATCATTTTATATCTAAATGGAAATTCGTGTTGGAGTCAATGGGCGTGACCAGCGGCGTCAGTAGGCGGGGCCAGCGACCAATCGGAAGCCCCGCCCCTTACTCCGTTGACTTATCCCATTGACTCCAACAGGAAGTTTTGCTTCATTAATTAACCCATTCCCCCACAGAGACGTTTTTAAACGCCCCCCCCCCCCCTCAATATAAAACTTTAGAAAACATTATGGAAAATGAATAAATTGCTTGTAACAAGCAATTTATTCATTTTCCTCAATGTTTTCCATCCAAAAAGACAATTATTTTTAAGGTTCCACTAACTTGTTTTTGTCGTCTGCAGCTTCTTTGAATTCGGAATGAACTAAAAATTTATCGTGTGGTAATGGGTTAACGGCGTTATTTCAAAAAAAATGACCAGGAGCATGGAAAAAAAAGTAGAATGGTTGGTTAGCGATCTCAACAACAAGTTGAATAAGCTGTAGTGACGACGTTTAAGTCGCCAAACCAACAAAAAAGCTTAACAAAAATGGCGGCCAATGCTAGAGTTCAAAACTTGCTTCTGGTTTTAATGCATGATTTCATTGGTATACTGTCTGTTTGACTGACAATCCCGATTGGTTATTTACGCATGTAAAATAACCTCTGGAATTATGCGTGATATATTCAAATCCTTGTTTATCTTTATTTTTCCTGGATTCATAACTGCAGCAAAATGATCGTGGTCGACATAGCGAATGGACGAGCTTTTGTTTCGATTAAATGTGTCATGTATTATCCACTCGACGCAGGCATCAAAAAGTTGTCTCTCTTTCCTTGCAAATGTATGGCGAATCTCGGAGCACCTGGTTCCCCTTCTTTTGATGTTTTTTCCACACTGTTTTGTGTATAGAATTGCTTGTTCTCTAAAAGCCGTGCAGTTCAACCTCTTGTCGGTCTTTTTGTTCAGATTAAATTCGAAGTATTCATGTCTGACCACGTTTATGTTTTCTGGTTGTCCGCTGCTGTTAAAAAGTTGAGATTTCAGATAGCTGTTCAAACAAATAGTAAAATATATAGGTCCGGCTTCTTTCAAGAGACTCACTGATTGTCTGTAAGCAGGGAGCTGGTCCAACAAGTGTCGGAAGAATGCGTGCTTTGGCTTACAAAGAAATCCGGCATTACTTAACACCGATCCCATGTTTAAGGTAAAAACGGCGTTTTCGACTGGTTCCGGTCCGACAACACAGTCACTCTGGAATGTCAGATCGTCCAATGGAATGAAGGGATATGTGTCTAGATCAAAATAAGCTCCGCCCATATAGTGCATGACAACGTAACGGAGGGCATCGGCTTTCGTTACATTTTGGTCATAGCCGTCGTAGACGGGAAGAAGGTTAGGCTCGACCTTCTTTATATATTTTCTTCCATATTTCAACGTCCAGAAATAAAATTTCCATGTAGGGTGGATCTCTTTGAATCGTCTTAGATTATCAACGAAATTAATAGGTAAAATCTCGTCATTCCATATGAAATGCAACATCTTTGGAATATTTGCACTCTGTCCCTTTTCTGTTCCGGATATGAACTGCTCTGAACCTCTTTCGGACACTAGATCTCGCTTTCTATGGAACACGTAAGACCTTTCAATGTTGAAATTAAAGTTGAATTGGTAAGCGGATCCTTTATCGGTGCAGATCTGCCCCTCAGGCGTCAGAATACTTGTGTTACTTCTTGACAGAATTTCCTCTCTGTCTATTGCAGGACTTCCACAAAGACATCGGCCCGTCTCTCGTAATTCAGGTCTATCACTTATTTCCTTTTCTTGAATGAACAGATTTGTTCTTATATTCGACTTATTATTTAATAAACGTTTTCTTTTCCATGTAAAAATTGGAGCAAATGCTATAAAAAGTGAAATAAGAATGAAAATCCAACAAATTTCCCTTTTGTATTTCAGCATTTTTTTATAAGAAAACAACATCACATTCTTAAAATCGCAGTCAATATCGACAATTTGATAAACCGTATAAAATACACATGTAAAGCATAAGAAATGCTTCGGGTGACAAGACTGTGTTTGGTTTAGCAATTTGATTTTTGACTGTTTGTGGACTAATTCCTTTAACTCGTATAGAATTATATCAATAATGCGGTAGTAATATGTACCAAAACAAGGTGTCTAGTTATGATATTGTTACATAAGTGTTTCAAAAGCCGTTCTCTGGAACACAGATTGTTGGTAGCATGTAAACACTTTAATCTGTCTGAACTTCAGAAGATTTATAAGCCTTATTATCTTTGCCTAATAACTGGTCGCGTAGATTTCAAGTTTGGATTGTTTTATCTGCACCGAGTCTTTCAAAATAGCAACTAACAAACGGCGTAGCAGGTAGCAACCTACAATTCAAGGTTGCACTATTTCCATACCTTGACGGTTGCTTATTGTTGTTGTTGTCCCATTAACAAATTCGATGGATTGAGTAACATCGGCTGAATCGCAGAAGGTTACGCTCCTTTGAAGTTAAAAGAGAATCTATTGAAAGTCTCCATTCAGATGTTTTATACAGCACAACTGAGTCATTGGCATGTCATGTAACACATCCCAACTGAGACATTCATGCAATATAACTCAGCACAACTGATACATTCATGTAATGTGACACATCACAAATGAGGCGTTCATGCCATCTAACACAGCGCAACTAAGACAGCCATACCATGTAAATCGGTGCAACTAAGACGATTATGTCATGTAACACAGCACAACTAAGACGATTATGTCATGTAACACAGCACAGCTGAGACGGTCATATCATGTAAGTTTGAAATGAAGTGTATATCCGTAAGTGGGTAACGCCGGTGCTAAATGACGGATCGCCGCTGTCAATCATTGGGTCGACTGACCATTAACCCTTGTCATGCTGAACCCGGAATATTCCGGTTTGGGCAGGTGGTGTAGACTACGATCAGACTGCACTTATGTGCAGGCTGATCTTAGTCTACACCTCCTGCTTGTACTTTTCCTGTCAGAGTTGTTTATGAAGTTGATTTCTTAAAGAAATATTGATTTTTTTAACAATAAATTCTATCAGTGCTTTCAGCCCTTTGATTTTCAGAATTCCAGTAAGATAATTTATGCAGCATGAAAAGGGTTAAAATCATTTATACAAAACGTCATTCTCTTTAATCGGTATTGAATAGAGGAATAAAGTGCCAATTCATATACGAAATATAACAAATATGTCTACCTTCAAACGCTGCTTGAATTGTATTGTGTTACATTTGTCTCCAGATGTATACAGAAAACAAGAGCTCCCCATGCGGATCCCAATGCTAAGTCAAAAAAGCGCATAACCCGTCAAAAATGCATTTAGAGTTATTCCGCTTATCGTTATAGGTTGCCCATTTGTTGTCGAAAATATATTCCGAGTTTCAAGTAAATGAGTTCGGTTATACCAGAGATATTACAAAATCGTCATTTTTTTTTTTTTTTTCGGACGACGCCGCAGGCAAGGGTGCAGACGCAGACGAAAACGACGTCCTTGCGATAGCAATACCTCGGAATATTTCCCAAAATGGAGGAGTTAAAATCGTAGTAGTTTTTACTCCATTAACAATTAGACCAGGTTAATAAATTGGCGGTTGTCTAGAAAATTCATGCAGTATTCATTTAGCCAACATCTTTCGCGACTGTCAATCAAGGAAACAAGCAATCAATCAAAATACTTATTCAGCCCGGACCTGAGCTTACAACTCCGACATTGACCGCCATTTTTGTTTACCTTTTTGCTGGTTTGGTGACTTAATCGTCGTAACTGCATCTTATTCAAGCTGTAGTTACGACGTTTAGGTCACCAACCAACTATTCTATTTTTTGTTACATGCTGTTTGCCATACATTTTTCAAAATAACGCCGTTAAAATCGAAGCGGGACTTCCAGTCGGAGTTGATGAGCGTGGCAAATGAAGTAAGAGGGCAGGGCCAGCGATTGGTCAGTTAAATTACATATAGTGAGACGGCACTATTTGTTACGAGTCAGTGCTATATGTATATAAACCTAACTAATTACAAGACAAAATTTTAGACTGGTCTAAATCGAAAGTTGTTATAGACGACAACTTCTAGTTGAGTCTTTGTTTTTGTTGGTAGAATACATTACGGAAATGAAGAAATTGTGCATTACAAGCAATTTCTTCATTTCCCAATTTTTACCAAAGTCGTTTCTTAGGGGTGCGTCAAAAAGCGTCATTGTGTAGGAATGATTTAAGGAGACAATAGCGCTGGATTTCGGGAAACGTCGTCGCGGTCATTGTGTTCACCACGTGACTACTACACTAACAGAGGGGTGTATTTTAACATTTCCCAACCCTTGTCATACTGGATAAAATACTTTCTATAAAAATCAAAGGGCTGAAAGCACTGTACGGCTTGATTAGGTGTCAATATTTTTGGATGATAAATTTTATAGACAGTTTTGGCTTAGAGGAAACAAAAAGGTGGAATAGACTAGGATCAGACTGCACATATGTCCAGGCTGTTCTTATGCCTCCTGCCAAAACAGGAAACTCGGGGCTCAGCATGAAAAGGGTCAATATTTCGTATCGGTATCATTCCCGCGATATGAGCAGAAATATCATGCTGGGGCATGAGTAAATCTTAAGGAATATCGAAATTCTTGGAAAAAAGAACGAATTTCAATATTGAACTGTTAACGCATAACCACACTATAACACTTTTTGACGAAAAAAATTGCTTTGGAAAATTTTGTGGACAAAGAAAAATTGCTTGTAACAAGCAATTTCCTCTATATCCACAATAATTTCAAACTCAAAAGACAAAAAATAAGATTTCATCAAGTGAGAATTGTCATCTGCAACTTCTTTTAATTCGGACCAGTCTAAAATTTCCTCGCGCGGGAATGGTTTAACCAAATCCCACACAATGACACATTTGGACGCCCCTCAAGAAAAAACAACAACCAACAACTACGCCCCTCAAGAAAAATAAAACTTGGAAAACAAGCACTTTCTACAGTTTACACAATGTTTTCTATCCAGAAAGTTGAAAATTTCCAAATTGCATAACTTTGAAATGTCGTCTGCAACCCCTTTAAATTTTAACAAGTCTAAAAATTTTGCTAATTGGTAATGGGTCAAAGAAAATTTTGTGGGTTTTGAGAAAGTGTCTTCTTTATATCTAAACATATTCGATCTTATCTCAATTTACGAAAACTTTTGAATGGTTACTGGAATTTCGAGCCGAATTCACTTTGTCTGAAAAACTGACAAATGTATTTATGACATAAAACATAGTTGTGAACTGAACGAGTGTCTTTTTTCTAGTATCGAGCGACAAAAACAGGACCTTGTACGAAAAGCAACTGGAGAGTACAGAACTATAAGGGTTAACAAAATTGAATTTTATATCTCAAAGAAAACAAGAATGAAGAAATTAATGAGAAAATGATGTTCAACATTTATGAAAGCTACCAATTTGTTTTTAGGGTGACAATCGTTCTCAAGAAAATAAAAGTTGAAAGAAATGTATCTGCGTCCTGAAACCAAACATCTTTACCTAGACATAAAGTCTAACTACGCCATAAGAAGTAGTTCCAAAATCTCGGTTAATGCACACTTTTACCTGCCGATAGAATTAGAGTCTGAGTCGATTTTTAGCCTTTAATATGAAATTAACAGAATAGCGCTTAACCTTCACAAGTTCATAGTCAGTTACATAGAAACAGATAAATGGTGGTCAATCAAATGTCGTAACCTCAACTTTTCTCAAGCTGTAGTTACGACATTTTGGTTGCCCAACGACTTAATATAAGCACCGTTACTGTAACTGAAATATGTAAAGTAACACAGAATTTCGATATAATGGTAGATCAGCTGATTGTACGTGGTAGATAACTGCATAAGAAGGAAATGTTATAAATCTATCGGAATGAATAAATTCCCTGCTGCATGAATACATGTAGAAAGATATTAATTCGGTCTATAATGAGCTTCTGTAGGGGCTTTCTATAGTACACCGTCATAACCCATTACCAGACGGTAAAATTTCAAACTTGTCAAAATTGAAAGGAGTTGAAGACGATAATTTACAGCTTACATTTTCTTACTTTTAGGGTAGAAAAAATTGTGGATAATGAAGAAATTGCTAAATATGTTTTTCATTTTCCATAATTTTTTCCATAGCTTTTTACGTCATTGAGTTGGAATGGGTTAATTGTCTGCTATGTTGGTCTTAATCCATCATTGGCACCGTCTGTATTGCTTCGTAATTCAATCTACATTGAGTTTTCTAAAGGAGGCCTCTGGTACACTATTTTTACTGTCCTTCTTTCTCATTTCTAGATCCACACCATATACACCCGGAGCAGACAGCTTGAGCATGTAATTTCTGAACTTTGGTTTCTGCATATCTTCTATCATTTCATCTGAAATAACGTTTAACCTTAAGTGAATCATCTACTTCAAATTCCATACAGACAAAAAGTCATACACAGAAAAAGTGACTAATCGCGACTGCCAATTAAAGAACCAGTCGATCAATAAAGTTATCCGTTTAGACAAGAAATGAGTTTTGATCTCCGACATTGGCAGCCATTTTTAAGCTTTTTCGTTGGTTTGGCGACTTAAACGTCGTAACTACAGCTTGTTCAAGCTGTAGTTACGACGTTTAGGTCGCCAACCAACTATTCACATTTTTGTTACATGCTGCTTGCCATAAATTTTGCATAATAACGCCTTTAAAAATTGAAGCAGTACTTCCTGTTCGGAGTCAGTGGGCTTGGCTTACAGAGTAAGTGGGCGATTGGTCTATTATTAGCGTGAGTCGACAATTTCTTTTGAGAGAGGGAATTTGGTGAGACGTTATATTAAAAACAAATTTAAAATGAATTTAAACATTTTTTGAAAATCCAGCAAAATAAGAGCCTTAGATATATCATATTGATATACACAACAACGGAACGTAAATCATTTTTCAAGAAGGTTTTTTTATTGAAAGGGATTTAACACCTCTTATAACAGTATTACAATCATATTGCGGCGGCTGGAGCAACTGAAAGTGGGTTACTGGTAATTCTCATACCAGTACTACCACTACATAAAAAAATACATCCTTTCCTAGCCTCCAGCTGCTCATCTAACTTAGGTTTACGATTGTCCACACATTGGTGGGAGACAAATGTCGGAAAGGATTTTCACTGTGACCGGGGATCAACCAATGACCCCATGAAAAGGAGTCCTACGCTCTACCAGTTCATATCAAAAATCATGCATCATTATAATATATTTACTTATAGTTGACCTACCCACAATCTTTGAACATGGTCCAATACGTTCCCCCTCGTAATCGTCCGGTAGATATTCGTCGGGAAACATCGACTTCTCGAGTTTTTCATAAACTTTCGCCATATTTTTACCCATCAGGTGCATCTAACAAATACAGAATTATTTCAAGTTAACCACTAAAAAAATGACAAAATTTGACGCTCGTTCCAAATGAAAGACATTGAAGACAACATTTATAGTTGGTGAAAGTTTAAAAAACAAACTTTTGTCTTCTTTTGGGAAGAAAACATTGTGAATATTGAAGAAATTGCTTGAAACAAGCAATTTCTTTATTTTCCACAGTGTTTTCCAAAGAATCGTGTTTCCTCTAGGAGCGTAAATAAGCAGGATTGTGCGGGTTATAGCATTGAGGAAGGCTAATTACTCTAATTACTAGATCTACAATTTTACGCCTCAGTTTTAAATATATATTTAATCCATTACCAGACGACTATGTTTATGACTGGTCAAACTGAAAAATTAAAGACTGGTCCGAACTGGTTCTAAATGAAAGGAATTGCAGACGACAATTGAATTTCACGAAATTATATATATATATGTATTAACTTTTTGTGCTGAAAATATTGTGGCTAATGAAGAAATTGCTTGTGACAAGCAATTCCTTCATTGTCCACAGCGTTTTCGAAAGTCTTTTTTCTTGGGGGCGCCGAAAGAGTGACTATGTGGGGAAGGATTAAAGCCACCAATTACCTTTTTTTGTTTTAGCATATAAGAGTCGGTTAAAGCTTATAAATCTTAACGCTCTCTGTGATATTTGTTTTAATTAACTGGGAAATTCTACCAGACTAAACATTGGTCAACCAATGGCTAGTAAACGAAGTATATTGGCCTATATAATCAGTGGTTATCTTGACCTTCGGTTATAGGACAAACAGATTATCGTAGATAAAGGAGAAAATAATTTCCTGAAGCAATTCCCTATTATTCAACAATATATTGTCCCCTGTGAGTCTTATTCTGTTAGTGTTTATTAACATTTGACCGATTACCAGACGTCAAAATTATAGGCTGGACAGATTTGAAAAAAAAGTTGCAGACGTCAATTTAAAGCATATGAAATTTTGGAATTTCTAAATGTTTTGGGTAGAAAACATTGTGGATAATAAATTGGTTGTAACAATTAATTTCTTCATTTTCCACAATTTTCCAAAATCCTTTTTCCAAATCCTCTAAAAGCATTGTGTGGCCGTGGGTTTATTGTCCTCTGCTTCGGGCCAGTCTTATGTTTTTCGTTACCAAAATATTTGATACCGATCTAATGTGTGTACCAAATTGGCTTGTTTTTATGCTTTTGTTACGAATCTCAGGGACTGTGCCAGTATTTGAATCATTGACCCCTTGACCATAAAACTGAGGAGTCAAAACAACAAAAAGAGCAAATCATGAGTACAAAGTGCCAACAGACCTATTCTTGCAAAAAAAATCATCATCAACAAAAAAATGTGAAAAAATGTGGGATAGAACCCTGGTTTGACCCTTAGAAATTTCTTTCAATGGGGTCAAATGCCGGCAAGTCCTGTTGAAGGCATTGGTGGTAATCGGCGGTACGTAAATTTTGGCAATGCTTTATAGAGATTATCAATGGGTTTTCTGTATGTAACTAGGCCCATTACCAGACGACAAAAAATTTAGACTAGTCCAAATTGAAAGGAGTTGCAGACGACAATTTAAACTTTAGATTTTTCAATTTTCTGGGTAGAAAACATTGTAGAAAATGAAGAAATTGCCTGGTTCAAGCAATTTCTTCATTTTACACAATGTTTTCCCAATTGTTTTTCCTGAGGGGCGTCCAAAGGCGTCACTGTGTGGGATGAACTAGTGGGGTAATATACCTCTCCGGTAGATGAAAGTATGTAACAAATGTGAATTTCCATTCAGGCGCGATCGTTTTGTCACGTTCCACTACTTACCCGACTTTTTAGTTTGTCAGATAGAAACCCCGAAAACATGGCGTACAATACGTCGAAGAATTGGGGCTCATTATACAAGAACATTCCCTTCAAACGCATCGGCAGAGCTTTCTGAAAAAAAAGAAGAAAAATACATGGTTGTGACACTTCACTGATAAAAGGAATCCTCTAAGAATTAGCGTGAAGTTCAGACACAAGGCAGTCTGGGTAGTCACTTAGATTGATTGACTAACCAATTACCAGATTACACATCTTTAGACCGGTCCAAATTGAAAGGAATTGAAAACAACAATCTAAAGTTAATGAAATTTTAGGGGTTTTTTTTAGTTTTATTGGTGGAAAACGTCGTGGAAAATGAAGAAATTGCTTGTTCAAAGCAATTTCTTCATTTTACACAATGTTTTCCTAGTTGCTTTTCTTGTGGGACGTCTTAAAGCGACTTTGTGTGTAATTGGGTTCAATGGGGTTTAGCGCCACTTTAAACAGTTTTGTAGTCATATCGCGACGGCTGGAGTACCTCAACATGGATTCCTGTTATTTATCTCACACCAGTACTACCACTACATCCTTTCCGAGCCCCAGCTGCTCGCCCCACTTAGGTTTTCGACTATCAACCCATTGGTATGATCTCCCGTGACCGGGGATCGAATCCTGGACCCCATGATTGAGAGTCTGACAAACTACTACTGCGCTTTGGTCTCCGCCCAGTCATTTAGAGTAGTTAGAATATTTGCTGATCGAGTACAATAAACTTCAGTATCTATTTGTAAAACGGACAGTGAAGACTTGATCAAACTGAGCAGATGCATAGACTTGTCTGAGTCTTTATTTGGCACACACGTGGAATGCTTAGAAATGTCACGCAAGTGCTCATATTAAAAAGCGAGGATCACGTGTTTGTACCTTTGTATGATACTAAATTTACAGTAAGGAAGAGTTTCCTTTCTTCATGCAGACAATCCCCTAAAAACGAAGGGAAAAGACATTGTGTTAACCGTAAAGTCTGGTCTGATAAATAGAGGATATTACGCATATAATTGGTCAAAATATACTGGATTTATTAATCGAATCACTTGTAGGTCTAAAAAGATGGAACGAGGCTATGCCGAGTTTTTCTGTGTTCGGTGACGAGTTTAATAATTTCGGGGTTTTATGAACACAAATTTGATATTCTATTTATAATATGACGTTAATTTTTTCAGTTAATCTCTAAAAAATTAATAAAAGTCATTGATATATATGATATTCCGCTAAACGTATAACGAAACGCCGTTTGTAAAATGACGTATATGCGTTTTGACGTCATTTTGGTGGTATAAAATATATCACCAAAGGCTTCGAAATCATTTGCATAATTATTACACTAGTGTAATTTCACCCGTGGATCATCAAAAAATAATTCAATGGGTTTATTACACTCCCGGGCCGTTATTTCAGAGATCATAATTGACGAATTGACCACGCCCACTGACAATCGGAAAGGAAGTAAGGTGGTAGGCGACCTAAATGTCGTATCTACAAATCCAATAAGTTGTGGTTACAGTACTTCTCTTCCAGACTTAAGTCTTGTCCAACTTGAAAGACTTGCAAAAATCAATTAAAAGCGAGTAGAATTTTAAAAGTAGCCAACCTACAGGGTAGAAAAGATTGTTGGGAAAGACGAAATTGCTTGTTACAAACAAAGAAATTGCTTGCTACAAACAATTTCTTCTTTCCCCACAATATTTTCTATAGTGTAAATCACAGAGAAGTCATAAACAGGGATTGTACAAGGAAGGGTTAAGTAACCAAACCAACAAAAATGCTTAGCTTAAATGATTGAAGTCAATATTTACTTCCGAACAAAATGAATGATTTGATTGGTCAATCGAATTTTATTGAGGATCAAACAAGTGAAACTAATCTAAACGAAAAGAACGATCCTTAATCTTCTCACATACTGATTTTCTGGATTGATTTAAACATTTTCAAAACTGAAAAAAAATCAGAACATCTGTAGATTTGATTGGTCAATCGATTTTTCATTAACAACGGCGATCTTTCAACTGTCTAATACTCGCTGTTTATTTGTTCTACTTGAGCCTTACTTGAAAGTAACTCATCAAAGTGCCTTGGTGTTCAGAAAACAGGAGAGCTTGAGACATCGTCATCCCCGTGTAGTCTGAGAATATTTTGATTCCGTTAACCTGCACGTTTTCGTCTGTGGTTATCCATTCATACATCATGAATGCTGCTTTTAAAACAAGATCAGGACCCCAAACTTTCTTCGTCTTATTCAAATCAAGCAAATCTGAAACATATTTGCGATTTTGTTAAAAGATAAATAATTTGTCGAATGTCATAGGGTAAATTGTAACTGAATGATCATGTGTCAATCAAAGCATTAATCGACCTATTGGAGCGGGCTACGACTCTTTTACTAAAGCGACAGAACAGCTAATGTGATTTATTTGAGCTCATCATATTCTCGTGTTTCTTCAACAGATATGTCACACTTTCAAGTGTACTTAAAACGTAAAGCAGCCGAGAAAATCTTGGTCTTAATGTCAGCCAATGTCAGAGATCAAAGTTCTCTTCCGGTCTAAATAAAATATTTGATTGGTTTATTCATTCTTTGATTGACATCACGATCCGTCAATTACAATGAGAATACAATGTACCTAGAATCTAGCGTCCCAGATTCTTGTATTTATGTTTTCATACTAAATAAAATTAAAGTGTGGCCTTTTCGGAAAGAAAAGGCATACATTTTAATACTTTCCTGCATAATGCCTTGTGTTTAATGTCACTTTTAATTTTTATTTGAAAAAACATTGTTGGAAAAGAAGAAATTGATGTACCAAGCAATTCTTTCTTTCTCACGATATTTTCTAATCTATAGGTCTGTAACTTTTCAATGATACTCAATTCATCAATCGCCGATTGCAACTTCTTTGAATTGGGACAAGTCTTTAATTTTGAAAAACGGGAGAGGGATAAACATATGTTTTCACAGCTATGTGAAAACAATGAGCACACTAAGCTGCATGTTCCTTTTCGACAAGAGACTTTAGGCTGTGTCAAAAGTGTTGGAAGTAATGGAAATTATTTTCGAAAAAGAAGCTGAGAAAAACATTGCGGGAAATGAAGAAATCGCCTATAAAAATCAATTTTTCCGGATTTTCACAATGTCTATCTAGAAAGATAAAAATGATTTGAATTTCATCAGCTCTACAAATGGCTTCATATGGACAGGTCTAGAAATGTGTCGTTTTGAAATGAAATTAAGTACTTGGTTAGATATATACCTACCATACCGAATAATAAGCAGACGACATCCATCACTATCCAGCTTTTTGGAAATTGTTAGTGTTCTGAAATGTTTAATGTAATTATTCCATTCAACTAAAAAATAGCATTGACTTTTAAGACACCAACTGTCATCAGAGACATATATAGCAAATATAAAGAGGCTTACTCAAGTGAGATCTTAACCTTAAATTCTAGAAACCGGTCACCGGTAAATTATTGGTTTACAGACAACTTCCATTCAAAATTATATTGATTAATTAAATTTGTTAAGCGCCACTTTTAACAGTATTTCAGTCATATCGCGGCGGCTGGAGCACCTATCCATGCATTTCTGGTATTTCTCACACCAGTACTTCCACTACATCCTTTCGGGGTATTAAACTGCTTATCCAAATTAGGTTTACGATTATCCACCCATTTGTGGTAGACGAATGTCGGAAGGGGTATTCGCACGGCCGGGGATCGAACCCGGTACCCCATGATTAGGAGTCCTACACGCTACCATTGCGCTATGACTGCGGCCCTCCAAACCTAATTTGAAAAATTGGTTTAACGACAAGTTAATCGACTGAAACTTAAGTTAAAATGGTAGGAACGTTGGTCCAAGTCGTAAAAGGCAAATACGTGTATTTCATTTTGTATAAAAAGGTAACTTTGATGCAAATAATGAACAAAATGAAAACCATCATTGATCAATCTCAACTTTTTACTCTGTTTTTCAAATGTTTGATCTTATCCAATTGAAAGAAGATGTAGACGACAATAAAAACTACAGGGTAGAAAATATAGTGAGAAAAGAATAAATTACTTGTTACAAGAAATTTCTTCTTTTCTCAAAATGTTTTCTCGAGTGTAAAATCACAGGGACATAAGCTGGAACGTAAGATGTAGTTACGACGTTTGTCAAACCAGCAAAAATACTTCACCTAAATGTCGGCCATTGACCGGGTTGAAGATTTACTTCCGGTGAAGATATATGATCTGATTGTTCTGTCGATATTTTGATTGACAGACGCCATCCGTCAATTATTGAATTGGCAGACGGACCCAAAAATCAAGAAGCAGTATTAACGGGAGGGTTCCGAAACGGGATTTACGTTTGACACAGTAACAAAATTCCTCTTTTTTATTTGGCTTAATTTATATAGGAAGGTTTTTCATTAAGAAAGGGTGCGATAGTTTTTTAAACGCAGATACATTGTATAAGCATTTATAATAATGTCGAATTTTCCAGTAATTCACACATTTCTCCAGCTACTCTTCCGTGTTGTATATAATTCCTTTCAATTGTTTGTCGATATGTCCACCCCTTTTTTATTTATTTATTTATTTTTTTTTAATTGTATGTTTGTATTTGATATGACAAGAAATTGTTAAGTTTACATCAATAAAGTATCTATCTATCTGTAATAATTACCCTGCCTTAAATATATCGACTAAGATCGGATCACACGGGTCCACGTTAGTAAACCAGGCTGGATACTTGGTTCTCGTCGTCCAATAGTGTTCTAGAGCTTCACGCGCACTCAACTGCGCATATTTACGGACCCGGAGACGGCGTATCAAAAACTCTGTGCCTATAAAAAAAATAAAAGCACATAGCCTACTATAAACTTGACTGGTACCACTGTCGAGTAAAATAAAATTGAACGGGACGATTATATTATTTAAAGAATAGTGTGGACGTAATGTGATGATTTAACCCATTTCCACACAATCCCGATTTTTATGCTCCTAAAGAAAAAAGGCTTGGGTAAAATATTTTGGACGTGAAAAACTTGCATTTAACAAGAAATTTCTTGATTATCCGAAAGGTTTTCTATCCAAAAAGACAAAGATTTCAACAGCTCTGGATTGTCGTCTGTAACTTTTTTCAATTTTGACCAGTCAAAGATTTTGATGTCTGGTAATGGGTTAATAATTGACATTTGTTTTATATACAGTTGTATTTAAGGATCTCTAACGAATATAATTTATAGCGCGACCAATTTGAATTCTTATAACAAGGTATATACATTTAGAAAATTGATAATGAGTGGAAAATCATCTGTGGTAAACCAAAATCTCGAAAATGAATCCTTATTCGGGCTTTAGATACGATATATGACCTCAAATCAGTAAGTCAATTAGGATTTGGGGTCAAGATAATTGTCAGATATCAACCACTTTTGTCTGATCTCAAAGGGGTCTTTAGATATGAAAAAGGCTATTCGATTTTTCCAAAAACGTCTTTGTTGAAGATGAATGTCACCGTATGGTCGAATTCATGAATGAATCGTAAATATACACCTAAAGTTTTGTTCTTACCGACAGGGCACTTTAACCACGGCTGATCTTTCACCCATTTTCTCAACGTGTCCACGGCTATCAGTCGATCTCGGTCGTTGTTTTCATTCAATTCTTTCTTTGCCTTTTCTTTACTTTTCTGGTCCAGATTACTCTCAAACGTAACTTCATCTAAATTGACCACGTCTGTAAAATGATCTAGGCTGAATAGAACGATCTGTCCATGTAATTCTTAGATCTTTTTATCGGGTACTAGTCCTACCAATCAAATCTTTCATTTAGATCGGAAATGAACTCAAATCCAACATTGGGCGAAAATCATGTGGAGTAGTTTTGTTCGTTTGGCGAATTAAACGTCGTAACTACAGCTTAATGAATCTGTAGTACGACGTTCAGGTCGTCAATCAAATATTCCATTTTTTTATTTGTTACTTGTTACTAAATTTTGCAAAGTAATTTAGTTTAACCCATTCCTGTACAAATCAGTGTTTTTACGTCGCAGTGATTTTACCAAGGGTGGTTTTATTTAAAATTGAATCCCATTTTCATTGTCGTCCGAAACCTCTTTCACACTGGACCATTGTAAATAAGAAAATAATAATAAAACAGTAAAGGGTTGATATCGAAGTAGGGTCTTCTGTCGAGACGCAGCACACGGCGGAGCAAGTGATCCGTGAGTTGGCGGAATGTATCGAGCATTCTCCCCCATTAATCCATTACCAGACGACAAATTTTTATAGTGGTTCAAATTGAAAGGAGTTGCATACAACAATATAAAGGTTATGATATTATAGATTTTTTCACATTCGGGGTAGAAAACATTGTGTAAAATGATTAAATTGCTTGTTGCACTATGTTTTCCCGATTGCCATTCTTTGGGGGCACCAAAAGCGTGATTGTATTTGAATGGGTTAAAAAGGGGATTCAATTCGCACACATGAAATATTCGACCTAAACAAAATATTCGAAATTTCCTTCACAAAGATAAGCAATCTCGGTTATGAAATTGCGTTCTACAGTCATTACATCTTTGTATAAGTTATCATTTCTCCCTATGTTATGTAAATTTGAAATGCTTCAATAATTTTGTATATTATATTTCAAAAATAACATGTGGCCTACCCGTGGAAAGTTTAGTGGTTCAGTTACCAGTTTCAGTAAATAAAGGCAGCAAATGGAAAGTTCCTAGACTAGACGGTTTTCCGATTTTAGCTGATTTAGGGCAATGTTCGACATTCTAACTTTCGGTGACAGCTAACCCTTTACGAGACGACAAATTTATATACTGGTCCAAATTGAAAGGAGTTGCATACGACAATATAAAGGTTTTGATATTATAGATTTTTTTCAACTTTCTGGATAGAAAGCATTTTGTGAGATAAAGAAATTGCTCGTGACAAGCAGTTTTTTCATCTTCCAGAATAGTTTCCCAATTGCTTTTCTTGAGGGATGTCAAAAAACGTCACTGTGTGGGAATAGGTTTTCAAAACTATAAAACTGTACGATCTACACAACCTCGGGGTCTCGGACTATTCTGTCACAGTTATAACGTATTCGACTTGGCAATAGTTGTGAATGGCCTGTGGAGACGTGAACGGTTTCTGCCGACTTGTAAGAAAAACTACTTTAAGGAACTCTGTGGGAAATGAAAAAATTGCTCATAGCAAATTATTCTAAATTTTCCATGATGTTTCCTCAAACATATTGCACTATTTATCAATTACATTGAATTGAAATTGCAGTCTCTTACTTTTTAGACCAGTCTAAAATTCTATCGTCTATTCATGGATCAATAAGCCAAGATTTTCGGTGTTTCGATAACCATTGTTTAAAGTTAATGAAATCGACTCACCTGTATCCGCCATATTTTGAAAAGTTTACATTCAATCCATGAAGTCCTGGAGGTGATTTGTCAGTAAATCCGACTTTGCGAATTGTCAATATTTGTACAAGATTACATAAAACACTTGAATCCTTGTATGTATATTTCATCCACGTTACCTGTAAGCATACACCCGTGTTACAGCCGGATACGTGTCACTGACTACCGATAACAGCTGTTTTATTCATGAACTAGAATTAAAAATAGGTTATGGTCGATCCTCTGGCCACTGATAATGTGATCCCTAATCTCGATCGGCCCTTAGTTAGCAGATTTACTATACGCATTTATTTCCTATCATATCGACAGGTTAAAGCAAAACAGTTATAAGCGCGTGTATATTTGTACGCAATTAAAATTGTTTTGAATAAACTTATCGATAATCTCATGAAACCCTAAACACGCGGGTTCCTTTCCGATCGTATAAGAACTTTGTTTTGGGGAATGGTGGCAAATTAACGCACAAGTCCACGTGGTTTACGTAGAAAACATTTTCTAGCTTAACTGATATCAAAATTTAAAGCTAAACCGTTTTGAACAGTGGTCCAATTTATCTCTTATTACCGTCCCCTATGCGTCATAGCGTAATTGTTGTAACGAGCGATAACTACAACTTAATTTATTGTATTCGTATGGCGGGTTAACTATCTTGACTCCTTGACTTTATCAGTAAACTTTCGGTGCTTTACCAAAACCTCGTAACTACAGCTTATTCAAAGCTGTAGTTACGAGGCTTTTGGTAGAATAACGTCGAAATAAGGAGCTCCGTGGTCTAGTGGTAGGACGCGGAACTCGGGATCGGAGGGCTCACGGGTTCGAATCTCGCCCGAACCGTGGGAATTTTTCTGAGCAAAAAACTGGCTCCACATTGCTCCTCTCTACCCACGTGTATAATTGGGTACCTGTTAGGGATGTAAGTCAGTGTGCTGTGGCTGCCATGGGCGTCGTATGTTAACAGCCGACTTGCAATTCAATAATCGGGGGTTAAAGTGTAAAGTCGTTTGATTGCGCAAGGCGTAGAAAAAGACTATAAACCCAAAACTTCAAACCTTAATAAGTTCCACGCTACAAATCTCTAAAAGTCATCTGAGGTGCGATCTTTTCGTCGAGATGAAAAATCCCGCTAAATAAGACTTTTGAGACATTTTAAAGAACGATTTTTGTTATTCTTAGTGAAAATATTCGACGTCGTCAAAGCTAATTGTTTTAAGCCAATACTGATTACGCTTAAATTCCTCATTAAGAATTCTTAAGATTCTTTTTTAGCCGCTTAAAAATCTTAATCTAAAGAACGATTTATCTTAAAAATCTAAATAAGAATCTTAAGAATCTTGACGAAAAGAACGCACCTCTGGTTTCTAGTGGGTATATAATTTCCGAGTTCGATCATCATGTTGTGATTTCAAAATAACGTTTTCTCGTACCATCTCGTTCTTTTAAATTACAATTCGTCACTGCGCGTGCAAAATGTTGTAGCTACAGCTTGAATAAAGCTGTAGTTACGACGTTTTGCTCATGTACCGACGATATAAGATTTTTTTGTTGGAGAATTTTGTAGGATATGATGCAGGAAAGAAAAAAAATACTTGTTACAAGCAACGCCATTTTATCCTCTAACATTTACTCCGAATTGTTGTTAGCTCCTTTTTTCAATCGGGACTCCTCGTGTAACTAGATGAAACACTGTAATATACATGAGTTGAGCTCCGAAAATATAGCTAAGCCCAACAGCCGCTGGTCATAGAAGTATTTAAATCGCTATTCAAACGTGACGGACAAAAGCTTTGATAGAAAGCCCATGTCCTAGTGAAAAACTGAGCCTTGACGACGTGGAATTTTTATACTCAAAATAACAAAAATCGTTCATTTAGATATCTCAAAAATCTTATTTAAGGGGATTTTTCATCTTGACGAAAAGAACGCACCTCTGAGTACGCTTGAATACCTCATTAAGAATTCTTAAAATGTAAAGAACGCATTTTCCTAAAAATCTAAATAAGAATCTTAAGAATCTCGACAAAAAGAACGCAATAGTAGTGACATCTGGTTTGTCTACCTATAAAAGAACGACAACTACTATAGTACTATGTTTTATGTTTGGATGAGTTGTTTAACTTAAATAAAGTCTTGATACTTGTACACTGCATAACTGACCAATCGCGACTGTCATTCAAACAACCAGTCGACCAATGAAATCATTTTTTAGACACGAAAAGGTTTTGAATTCAAACATTGTCCGCTATTTTTGTTAACCTTGTTTGTTTGCTAGCTGTAGTTACGACGCTTAGGTCGCTTACCAACTGTTCTACTTATTTGTAACGCGCTACTGGCCATATATGTTTTCAAAATAACGCAGTTAAAAATCTAAGCGGGATTTCCTGTCGTAGTCAGTGGGTGTGGCCTTACGAATAAGCGGTCGTTGTCAGCGATTCGTCAAATTCTGACGAAAGTGATTTGGTGCTTATTTTACCCATTTTCAGGGAACAAAATGTTAGACCTATCCAAAGTCAGTGAAAATGCAGACGACTATTTTTAGCTTGTAAATTCAAAAAATCTTTATCTTTGAGATAAGAAAACACTTATAAATAATAATGAAATTAATGCCCCACAGAATCAGTTTCCTTATTTTCCACATTTTTTCCCAAACGTATAGTTGAGGTGTGTAAAAACTGCAGACAAGAGGGGAGGGGGTGAATATCAATGTGTAAAGGAACAAACTAATTATCCCTTTCCCGTTCAATCCCTGATTTTTACGTCCCTGTGATATCATACTTGAGAAAACATTGTAGATAAAGAAGAAATTGCTTATAACAAGCAATTTCTATTTCTCCACAATATTTCGACCATAAAGAAAGATTACTTTTTCAATCGCACTCACTTTATAATGTCCTCTGCTACCCCAATGACTCCATTGGCCACAATCAAAGGGGTAGCAGAGGGCGGGGTAGACGGGGCCAGCCTTCCGCTAAATGTCAATAAAATTTAAAGATTATTTTTTCAATGAAATATTTTCTATTCTTTCCATGGTGTCTTTATACAACCAAAACATCGAAACATCGAAACTTTTTAAAAGTTGAAATTCGAGTGATACGTGAGCTTCATATCGGTATACTTCTTTCAAATACGATCAATCTTGCTCAAGCGACCACTTCTACTTAGTGGCCGCTTTCATTTAGAGACCATAATCAAAATTTCCTTTTAATAAATCAATATCCATTATCCAACTCCCACACAGTTACAATTACGCTTTTGGACCCCCCCCCCTCAAGAAAAAAGATTGGGAAAACATTGTGTAAAATGAAGAAATTGCTTGTAGCAAAAGATTTTTTTATTTAATATAATGTTTTCTACCCAGAAATTTGAAAACATCGATAATTCCATAAATTATAAATTGTCTTTTGCAACTTCTTTCAATTTACACTTTAATTAAATCAATATCATTTAAGAATATGACGTATTTACAAAGGGTCGTAACTAAATCCTATGTTGCTGGAACTCATTAGGGTCGTCTCATTGAGACGATTCTAATGAGTTCGAACTAACAAAGGATTAAGTAAGAAGTCTGCAATAACTATTAATGCAATCGAATCAATCTTTCACATATATTTAAAACGTGTATAAAGCGACCATCAACTCATTTTGGTCTTTCTCTCGAGTTGCCGCTTAGTACAAGTTTTACCGTACATTATACCTTATTCAATAATCAGACGAAAAAAATTGTCAAATTCTCGTAAGATATACGTGAGCTACAGGACCTGGTTATGACCCCCCCCCCCCCCTCCAAAAAAATTTACTTACATCACATCACGTACCTTTGTAATTTGGCTCTAGATGCCATGTTTGGGGCATGAACATAGGGATGGGTGTCATATTGCATAATAATTGTGTGAAACCAATCCTTTTTATATAAACTTTGATTCTTAACAAATAATCCTTGAATGACCTTAAATTTACTTGCTAAAATAAAAAAATGCTTTGACCCATTCTTGTACAAACCCTGAATTTTACGTCAAATAGACGTTTGTTTTCTTTTTTTGTGAATCATAAAGATAGCTTATTCAAAAATTTGGAGGAAAAAATTGTGTGTGTGTGTTTCATATGGGCAAGTTTTCCTGGGGTAAAGATCAAATGTTTCACTTATTACCAGACGACAAGTTTCAGACTAGTCCGAATTCAAAAATGCTGCAGACGACAAATGTTAATCTATGAAATTTTAGATTCTATTTACTTTTTTGGTAAGAACACATTTGAATAATAAGGAAATTGCAAATTCTTGATTATCCACAACGTTTTCCCGGCTTTTTTTCTGTTTTTTTTTTGGTGGCGTCAAAAGGCGTCATTGTGTGGGAATGGGTTAATACGTGTGTTATTTTACAAGTCATCATGATTTCGGATAAATCAACATTTTTTACGCACCCGAAGAAAAAAGCTTTGGAAAACATTGTGGAAAATGAAGAAATTGCATGTATCAAGCAATTTCATCACAATCCACAAGGTTTCTAGAAAGAAAAATACAAAAAAGAAAAAATAAATAAATCTCTATTAACTTGAAATTATCGTCTGCCAGCTTCTTTTAATTTGAACCAGTCTAAAATTGTGTTGTGCGGGAATGGGTTACAGATGAAGAATGGCGTTCGGAAGTATTCTTGAAATGTTATTTTCTTGATTAGTTTTAATTTTGTTCGGCCAGATATGAGTGCCAATATGCTCATGGTTGATATATCTGACGGAGTCTACAATATTTCTGGCATGTTTTCCGTGTTTGGCCCACTCGACACAAGCATAAAACTTCACGTGATCTTTAGATTTGATATCCTTTGTTACTTTATCAGCACAAGGTTTATATGTTTTTGTTCCACTACATTGCTTCATAAAATTGTGGATCTTATCCTCGAAATGACCACATTGTATTTTAAGTTTTGAAATTCTATGGAAACCGAACTCAAAGTATTCATGTCGAACAATACGAAGGTCACTCGGATCATCGCTGCTGGTACTTATATTATTTGCTAACATCGATGGAATATAAGAATTGACGCACCTTGTTAGGAAGAGTGGTCCGGCAGCTGCCATTGTATCTTTATCTTTACTAACAGCCGGGAGAGAATCAATCACAAGCCTAAAAAATGGGTGTTTTGGTTTACACAGTAATACGGCATTACTTAAAAGTGAATTTTCGTGAAGAATGAATACGGCATTTTCCACTGGTTCCGATCCGACTAGACAATCACTTAGTGTTGTAAGATTGTCTAAAGGTATATATGGATATGTATCTAGGTCAAAATAGGCGCCGCCATAGTGATACATTAGAACATAGCGTAACGCATCAACACGGGATACAGTTTTAGTATAACCATCAAACCCGGACAAAATGTGTGGCTCCAATCGTTTGATAAGTTCGCGGCCGTGTCTCATAGACCAAAAGTGAAATGTCCAATTTTGATGAAGTTCCCGGTATATCTTCAGATTTTTGATAAAGTTTGTTGGTATGATTTCATCGTTCCAAATAAAATGAAAGATTTTTGGGATTCCATTGTTGTTGTTGTTGTGAGTGTTAAGGTTTGTATTATACAGACTAACATTGTTCGTCCCTAAATGTCGTCGATCCACTGTCCTAAAATAGAACGACCTTGCGATGTTGAAATTAACATCTACCTCAAGACTTTCATTTGAGTTTGCACAATAAAATGTACCATTGTTGCCGAACGATATTCTCGGACCAAACTCGTATTTTTCCAGCGCAGGTTTAGCAAAGAAACATCTGAGTGCATGGCTGGTATGTCTTCCCGTTTCCATTCCTTTCACGGAAGCGTTTGTAACAAATACGAGAGTGTTGGGTGTAACTCGCCAGGATTTTAAAATTGATGAATACGATACAGACACAAGAAGAGTTACACCTGTACTATAGATAAACCACTTAAATTTCTGCTTCATTGTAATTCTATTTTTGTGCGACCTTTTTAGTTGAATTTCCAGTAATAAGAGCTTTTCCAATGCACAATCTTGATGACTTCACCAACGTCCCCACTAAAAAGTAAAATACATTGATCACATATCACGCAAAATACCATTTCGGAAGTGCTTGTTGAAATTTTCACATATCCCAGATTTTCCTCACAAAAATAAATATTCTGCTTTATTTCATATTATTTTGGGATTGACCAATCGCGACTGTCATTCACGGAATATAGCGACCAATCAAATTATCCATTCAGTCCGGAATTCAGATTTAAACCGACATTGGCCGCCATTTGTGTAAAACATTTTTGCTGCTGTTTGCCGACTTACACGTCGTAACTACAGCTTATTCAAGCTGTAGTACGACGCTTAGGACGCCGATCAACGATTCTATGTTTTCGATGGACTCCGTAGGAGTCCATCAATGTAACTCAGTTTGGAAAACCCAGTAGGATGATACTATGTTAGAAGAGAAGTCGTACCCAGTTAAATTTATCATTTTTCAAGACCTGTCTCCCCCAGCTGTACATTTTGAAAATCGTGAAATCCGAGGATTCTCAATAAATCCTCTTAACCCATTCCAACTCAGTCCCTCCTTTTTACGCCTCTCAAGAAAAGAGCTTTGGAAAACATTGTGGAAAATGAAGAAATTGCTTGTATCAAGCAATTTCTTCATTATCCACAATGTTTTATTTTCAAAAAGACGAAAAAATTCAAAATACAATCAAGTTGAAATTGTCGTCTGCAGCTTCTTTCACTCTGGACCAGTCTAAAATTTTGTTGTGTGGGAATGGGTTAAATACGAAAACACCTACCAAAAACCCGCTTAGCGTAGATGCGGTCACGGTTTTAAAAAACGCAGAGTCTTTCAATTATATAGTGAGTAATTTGCCTTTTATTTTAGAACTCGGCATACCAGCTGTATACCACGGGAGTGATAAGCTATACAGTTACATATATTTAACGATGTTAATTATTATTTTGAATTAGCCTTTTCAATCTATTACCAAACGATTAAATTCGGGTTAGTTACAGACGGCAAATCAAATCGCTTTGAGATTGAAAACTAAGGCCCAGATATGGGAGAAAAAAAAGTGAAACAAGGAATTTCTCCTTTTATCACAATATTTAATTCAATGCAATTCTCCAGTGGCGTAAAAAGCGTAAAACCGCGGTTGTTAGTTGCACCCAACCATGGCTTCCTGTCATTTTTCACAACAGTAAATTTGCAACAATAAATCTGGGTCGTTACATGTCTAACTGATCAGCCAACTTTTACGACAAATCACTTATCATATTTCCATATGCGAGAGAAATATCACGCGTAGACAATGGCATTCTTGTGATTATGCTAAAGACTATAGAATTGAAATATCCAGTATAATATGTACCTATTAAACAATACAATACAAACATTTTAATTGCAATTGAATGTGCTATTTGCACACATAGCAATATACAAGTTACAAACAACGTCAACATGATGTAGGAGAAAAGTGAGTGAAGAAACAATATTACCTATTACTTGTTATAATTTCTATTTGTCTTAAATTATTAGCCTCAAATATAAATATAAACAAACCAGGCTAGGCGAGAGATTGTGCTAAGAAAAAACTATGAAAATAATACCATTTTGTACAGCAATACGGGCATATCACTCTACTATGCCAATACGGACGTCCATCATCGGTAGTTTCATTGCTTTGATCGTTACATGCTGCTGACCATAGTTTTTGCGAAATGACGCCGTTTACAATCGAAGCGGGACTTCCTGTCGAAGTCAATGGGCGTGGTGAAAGGAGTGATTGGGCGGGGCCAGCGATTTGTCACTTGCTCGTTTGGGTTGACTTGTACTTGGTTTAATATCTCTTTTTAAAAGGAGATTTATAGAATAATCGTAAACCTAAGCGTGATGAGCAGGTTGGGAAAGGATGAACTGGTAGTAACGGAGTGAGAAATACCAGGATTCCATGGTTAGGTTTGGTGCCGCCACGATATGACTGAAATACTGTTAAAAGTGGTTTTTAACCCCATTCAATTAATCAACAATCACCCATCACTAGATAACAAATTTTAGCTTGTAACAGGCAATATCTCCACAATGATTTCCAAAACATTTCTTCCCTAGGGGTGCTAAGAAGTGTCATTGTTGTGGAATGGGTTAACCCATTACCAGATACCACGTTCACTAACAAGTTTGAAGAACAGTTCCAATCAAAGTTTCACAAAAGAACTAAACTTGACATGTTCTCGTCTTATATGAGTTCTCGTTATGAAAATAAATAAAAAAAAAAAAAAACACACACTTGAAACAGCCATTTAACAGATTTTCATGAACATTTCATGTAGGAAAAATATCTACTTTCCTAATAATTGTTTAAGTTTTTTTTAACAAGTATTCTTTCCTCGTGTTCAAGCTACTTAATTCAGTTTAAGTTTTATCGTATGTGATAAATTCCCCATTCCCTACTTTGAAACATCGGAATTTATCGGATGAGGTGGTTAGTCTTCGATATATATCGAATACTACTTATTTGCTATCGGAAGTAAATGCCCTCATAAACCACAAATAAGGCAATTTTCGATTAAATCGACATTTAAAGTATTTACCCGATGAACTCCGGTTCCATTCGGGTTGAACATCGTTGATTTATTTCGTGTCTCGTAACGCGAAAAAATTCTGCTTTTTTTTAAAGTTATGAACAGTCATTTTCATTACAAAATCGGCCTAATCACATACTTTCAATATCTGAAAATATACTGTGAGAAATTTGAAATTGAGAGCCAATTTTTTTTTTCTTTCGTGATCTTTTCAAGAGCCGTTTCAAAATGAAAAAGGACCCAAATAACAACTGCTAGATTTTTCATAATACAAAGAAATTGTACACGAAATAAAACTCTGGTCAGCTCAGAATAATTTGTGTATAAATATGAAAATATCAGCCGCTTTATTATAAAGCAAATTCTTTAGACGATTTATAATTAACCTATTCCCAGTCAATGAAGCTTGAGACTGGTCCAAATACAATAGTTGCAGACAATTATTTAAAGGTTATGAAATTTTAGATTTTTTTTCAACTTTTGGTAGAAAACATTGTGTAAAATGAAGAAATTGCTAGTTAAAAGCAATTTCTTCATTTTACACAATGTTTTCCCAATTGTTTTGCCTAGACGGGCGTCCAAATGCGTCGTTATGGGGGACTTGGTTAAGCACGACATGGGTTAATTAATTTTGAAATAAGCAGTTCGGGATGACCACATATCAAATAGGATTTTTTTAAAAATATTTTGTTGCCACTATTTTACAACCATTTTCATAATATATATTTGACACATACAATCAATGAAATTAGCAGAAAAGTTTGGCCACAAGTTTTAACAACTCAGTTTCGGCAGGTCCCTTTGTTCAACCTACATATTTTCATTCTTCTGTGGGTCTTAAAAGGGTTGATAAAATTGACTAATCGCGGCTGTCAATCAAGGAATATATCGACCAATCAAATCATTAATTCAGACCGGAATTGGGATTTGAAGTCCAACATTGACCACCATTTGTTTGAAACATTTTTGTTGGTTTGGCGACCTAAACGTCGTAACTACAGTTTCTTCCAGCTGTAGTTGCTACGTTTAGGTCGTCAAACAACCGAACTATTTTTTTGCAAAATTACGCCTTAAAACACCGAAGCTGGACTTCATGTTGGAGTCAGTGGGCAAAGTTAAAGGATTAAGTGGGTAGGACCAGCGATTGGTCAATTGAATTTAGCACTGAAAGTGTCAAGCCACAACTAAAAGGCCACTGTTACCTTTGTGCTGAATTGGCGTGTGTATTTCTGTATATCTATTGTCTCTACCGCAGCACATGTCAATATGGGCAACGCCTCCAGAAGACGGTTAATTCTTACAGGTAGCGAACAGATACATTACGAAACTGCATAGAGCTCCGCATGGTTCTTTAACGTGCTCGATGGAGAGCATCGTCACATGGGGCATCGGTTTCATGTCTCATTCGGAAGACAATTACGTGTAGTTTGTTAGTGGATATGGTCATCTCAGGGTTCGAATCCGTGGTTCTGGCTATGTATTACGAGAATTTCAAGAAATGAGGGAATCCAAAGTTCACTTCCGGTCAAATAAATAGTTTTATTGATCGAGAGTTATTTGTTTTAGTTGAACATTTCGCGAACAGTCATTAAGTATAGGAAATCTAGCTTTTGATAAATTTTACCTGTCATGTAAAGGGCCTTCCATGGTGTTCAATAAAACATCTTCTTGAAAAGGTAATCTTATCTAGCAGAGGTCTCTCGGAGATAGTGTTTTGAGAAGAACGGTTCGATTAGCTAGAATGGTCTGTCTAGATAAAAAAAAATTCCGCTAGGGACAATGTTCACAAGAGATTTGATTCGTAGAATTAAACGAGGAGTTCAAATCAACGTAATTCCCTTTATGCGCCATTATGAAACATTGGAGATCTTCGGGTAAATTCGTACAGGGGATGTAGAATAAGATAAGACTGCAGTTATGGCAGGTTTACAACGAGTTTAGCATGACAAGGGTTAAAACAAAATTTTGCTTTCAACCCTTAAGAATTGTGTTGTTTGTCAATATTTGATTATTTTCAGGCATTTTGATATAATTGTGAGAATCTTTTATTTTTATGTATCCCATTTTATGAGTTTTTCTTTGAAAGAAATCCATATTATTAATGAATTTTCACCAAATGGTAGTTTGAACAAAATGGTAAAACTCAGAAACCATTCCATGGTTATGTCCCATGACAAAATGAACGTACCCTTTTCGGGGTAAAACGTCCATGACGGCGTGGGGCAAAAGGCATACACTGAGCTTTTTCCCCTGTTTAAGTTTTTCTTTTCATATTGCTTCTCTGGTACGTTTAGGTCATTATGGACACATAAATGCGGAATTAGAACCCAGAGACCTTTAGCCAATTTACAAAACCCTAAGATAGTTTTGAATACGGCTGGGGTCGTTTACCCATTCCATAGCCGAGAAGTTTTTCCGGCCTTACCTTGAATGCTAAAATATAAATCAATGAAAACGTATGAAGATCAAGTAGTCTATAATTATTCAAAAGAAAATAGGTAACAAAAGAATTCTATTTTAGATTTGTCCAGATGTTAGTCGATATAGCTTAAAGTCCATTGGAAGGCTTCTTTCCCACTTAGATATGCGTTTTAGTTTATTCATTGACTGGTGGTTATGAAGAGAATGAAAAAAACTTTTTTATTTATAGTAAAAGTAACATTCTACATGTCTTGCAAAGACTATAATATATGCATCTGCACATTTTTATAAGCGTCAGATAAAAAAAAAAAAAAAAAAAAACACTTGTGGGACGTGTGTATTAAAACCGTTAACTTCCGATAGGTGGCATTTTTCAAATACTGACCTATCTAATTTGAGCATTCTTGGTTTTGTCAACTCGGCCGATTCCGTCGAACTACATTCAAAATGTCAGCGCCCATGAAATGCACGCTTGGTATTCTTGATACCTCTTCTTGGAGCACATGTAAGACGTGAATGCCTTCGCAATTTAAAACAATTATTTTTCTAATTAACTTTGGGCAACAGTTAAGTTTGATTTTTCTACAATTGTAGGTTTTATTGCAATTATCCACTTGCTACTTTTTGGCTATATAATATGGAGTTATGCGTACGACGTAGTCATATTTATCCCATTCAGAATAAGTGATACGGTCCCAAAGACAGGTCAATTTTCGGAGAATATGACATGCGCAGGCAACGACATCAAAACATCAAAGAAATTTGAACTATAACACGCCCGGTAATCTCGGGCTCCATCTCTTTTGGAGAACAGTGCAAAAAGGAGACAGTGATACTTCCGATATGGAGCTAAGGACCGGAACTTGATAGAAAAACGTAAATAAAACATGGCTCCTCGCGCACAATTTGATCTCCTATTAACCTATTATACATTTTCCCAAAAGGTCCAGACTTACATACCACATAGAAATGATTATATTATCCGTTGTCGGTAATAGATTTCAAAAATAATTCCATTTGTGAAAAGAAACTTGAATCAAAGTTTGGTCATCGGACCCGATCAAACACGAAAATGCGCGTTGAAATCGTTCAAATCCATGTAATCAACAGTTCTGAAAGATATAAGTGGCAATGACTGTGAAATGAATGATAACGTGTTGATATATAATAATGTTACCACAAAGAACTGCGTTTTCCTTACCTTTTTGCGGGTTTTCTTAGATGAGAAGGAGACCAGGATGCGGTGCGGGAGACAAGATTCACAGGGAGAGGCGATATAAAAGAATACAGCGAATGATTTTCTAGGACTGTAACTTTATGAATATTACAGGACACTTTTTCTTTCCCTTTTACACAGTAAATGTGTCTCTTAGTCTCTCTAGAACAGCCATATTTATATCTGGTCTATATTCTTTTCCTTTTTCCAAACTGACGTACCGGGCCACAATGGTGAATATAAAGTGAACGTGTAATAATACTTGTAAATCTATTCTAACGAAACATTTTCAAAGTTAAATAAATAGCTAATTTGAGAATTCAGGTCATCACAAAATTTGAAAAAAATACGCTAGGTTCTTAGAAATATGTTCCGCGGAAGGAGTTCAGATCTGAAATAAACGGACGTTCTGTGCCTTATACGTGGTAAAGGCTCTATAACAATAATCGCCTCTCCCTCTGAATTTTGTCTCCCGCACCGCACCCTGGTCTCCTTCTCATCTAAGAAAATCCGCAAAAAGGTAAGGAAAACGCAGTTCTTTGTGGTAACATTATTTTATATCAACACGTTATCATTCAGTTCACAGTCATCGCCATTTAAATCTTTCAGAACTGTTGATAACATGGATTTGAACGATTTCAACACGCATTTTCATGTTTGATCGGATCCGATGACCAAACTTTGATTCAAGTTTCTATTCACAAACGGAATTATTTTTGAAATCTATCACCGCCATCGGATAATATAATCATTTCTATGTGGTATGAAACTCTGGACCTTTTGGGAAAATGCATAATAGGTTAATAGGAGATCAAATTGTGCGCGAGTTGCACTGTTTTTCTTACCTTTTCTGTTCAGTTCCGGTCCTTGGCTCCTATATAGGAAGTATCATTGTCTCCTTCCAAAAAGAGATGGAGCCCGAGATTACCGGGCGTGTATAAAAGACCTTTTCACGCAAAGCGCCAGATGACTATAAAGTCTGTATCCGTAGACGCTTTCAAAGAAAAATAACTACAACTGTTTTCCACGGCGGGGAGGATTCACTTCCAGTTTTGTTTTCCCGAAAGCCTTATATTATTGCGTCCGGTTATTTCTCGATGCTTTATGGTGATAATCACGGGCCAAATAATGCAGATAATATTGCTGGAAACGTAACGACTGTTTTTTACAATATTTTTTCTCCGTTGTCCGAGTAATGTTCTTCTGAAGAATAAAAAGTACTCTAGATAAGCGGCCTTAAGGAATAAATGACGGGTGTTTTGTTTCATGATCTATTTTTTCACCATATACAATGAAAGTTATGATAACCCGGTATAGAGTTCGTGTTGAAACAATGGTGAATGAGGGAGAATGCACCATGAAAAGGTCGTTTATCCGTTTTTACTCCAACAACCATTAGAATCACCAAAACTCCTATTCCTCGCCGCCGGAAATACCGTAGTGATTATAGTTTGTCCGAGAAAAGATTTAATTAAAGATCAATATGGTCCAGACATTATATAATCGGTGGGTAACTTAAATGTCCCAACTACATATCATCTCAAATTGTATTTACGACCTTTTGTTGGCCATCGATGATATTCTGGTTATAATATACATATTGGCCCCTTGATCTACTAATAAGGCTAGATTTTCAAATATTAAAGCTAGATTTTTTTTAGATGAAAGCCTATCTGGTAATATACCCTGCAGCAAAAAAATAAAATAATAATAAATAAATAAAATGAATAAGTCCACTCAATGATAATAATCCTATTTAGATAAACACCATGTCATGATATTACCGTGCCGACAAGAAATGAGTATTTGGCGGCATATCGGTTGAAACAGAAAAAGAAAAGGATTGTTTCATCTAATCATAAATTTTACCAATTCAATGCAAGAGTGTGCATTATTGTTTATCGTTTATTGTTTATTCTTTGCAACATGTTGCCGGTCCCATAATAACCCCATACATCGTGTTTTACTCTTTATATCAAGGCAAGAGTACCTGACTTCAAACCTCAAGATCACGGGTTCTAGACCTGGGCTGACCAAATGTACTAACAAACTAATTGTCTTCCGAATGAGACGTTAAACCGAGGCCCTGTTTGACGGTGCTATCCATCGAGCACGTAAAAGAACCAGGCGGAGCTCTTAGCAGTTTCGTCCTGTATCCTTGAACTATCCCACGTAACAACTAACCGTCTTCTGGGGGCGTCGCTCATATGGGCATGTGCTATGGTAGCGCCGATAAATAAACTGATATACACACACACATAAAGGCTATTCAACAGATCATTCTTCTGTTCAACTCTCTAATCATTATCATTACATTTAATCATTTTCAAACTTTTCTTCGCACTATTGAAATCGTCACCATCAATACAATTTGTGCCATTCATTCATCGTTGAAATAATGCCTCCCGTTTTCGCATTTGAATATAAGTCGTATTCTTTTTTAATCGTTGTAGCACTTTTTAAGAAAAATGGATTATATATATGAAAAAAATCCTTTCTCCTGTTCTTCCACATCTCTATTGTTACAATGATAAGACTATTAACCGACGTCATGCTGAACTCGGAATATTCCTGTTTTAACAGGAAGTCTGTGCATGCTTATCTTTTTCTATACCGCCATCCAAAAACAGGAATACCCCGGGTTCAGCATGACAAGGGTTAAACGTTTTAAACAGAAGCGACAATGTATGATTTTTTCACTATTTTTCGTGTTTACTTATTTCGTAATCACATGATCTCTATATTTGGTAATCATGTGGCCATCGCTTCAAAGAACGCTGGAACGGTTTCGTTGAATGCTAGTTTCACTTTCTCAACGACCGAAAAGCACTGAGAGCGCCAGGGACGGCAATCATGCCAGTAAGCTGTCAATTTTGCCTTTTTACAATACAGATTTCATTGACGAAAAACAATGCAGACATCAAAATAAAGAAAAGTTAATATAGTTAAACAGTAAAGCCACATCTTCCCTCAAAAAACACTATAAAATTAAAAAGAAAACCATACTCCAGGCACAAAAGCATAAATAAATATGACAAGTGAATTTAAAGGAACAACACGATTGTACGCAGTAAGCCTATTCACGAAAGAAGTTACGACATTTTAATATTTGACCCAATACAATTAAGGGTTTGTTTCGTTGTCTGCGCATGTCGTATTCTCCGAAGATTGACCTGTCTTCGGGACCGTATCACTTATCCAGA
The DNA here is from genome assembly GCA_946902895.1 of Fragum fragum. Taxonomy (NCBI): domain Eukaryota; kingdom Metazoa; phylum Mollusca; class Bivalvia; order Cardiida; family Cardiidae; genus Fragum; species Fragum fragum. The sequence continues at coordinate 51,715,316 of OX336373.1, read as the reverse complement.
TTGGGATAAATATTACTACGTCGTACGCATAACTCTATATTAAATCGCCAAAAAGTAGCAATTGGATTATTGCAATAAAAACTTCAGTTGTTGAGAAATCAAACTTAATTGTAGCCAAATTAATTAGAAAAATGATTATTTTAAATATCGAAAAAATTTATGTTTTACCTGTGCTCAAAGTAGAGGCATCAATAATTCGAAGCGTGCTTTTCATGGGCGCTGACATTTTGAATGTAGTTCGACGGAATCGGCCGAATTGTTACGAATGACGTTACCCAGAATGCTCAAATTAGATAGCTCAGTATTTGAAAAATGCCATCTAGCGGAAGATAACGGGGTTTGTTTAGATCAAAATATGACGTCCGTGATGACGTATTAAGTTTCGCTAGTCATTCAAACAACTAGCTAAGTCACGAAGATTAACCGGAAATCGTCCGTAAATTTTAGTCATCAACTCCTGTGCATATAATAGTCAATGGCGAAGATTAGCGAAGATTTTCGATGAAGTGTGCGGTGCTTCGACAAATACTTTTTCTAGAGAACATCACCCATACTCTGCTATTTCATATCGATACTAAGAAAGCTCATGTTTGCTTTAGTGACCAAAAAAGCGATATACTGTTTCAACTTTTTTTAACTTCCTCGGAGGGCAGCTGAGAACAGTTTGATTCAAATCAATCACAAGCCAATAGTTCTCAGTCATCCTAATTTTTTCAAAAGAAAACGGAAGGGTTATTGCCCAGAAAACTCCAATTCTTTTAATTTCAGCAGACTTTATTGTGCACTTTTGTTCTGAAGTTACAGTCATATCAATGTTTGTGCGCCGCAAAAGTAGACTTATATTGGTATCGCCTTCTCAAGCTGTCCGTCTTAAACATTTTTTTTTATGTTTTCATGATTTTAACAAAATGTAAATGTTATTTACAAATCCAGATATGATAATATGCAAATATGTGTATTTTATAAGTTTGCATGAATTTAGCTTATTGTTTGCTGTTGCGGTTATTCAAAAGATTAATGTCACAGAATTTATCTGGTCCATTTTAGATGAAATATAAAAAAGCAATGTGTTCACAGTTTGTATAAGCTTTGGTAAGTAATATCCATCATGAAATCTACACTCTAATTGATAATAAACACTTTTCCCCTTATTGAGATTCTATTCCTTTTCGGTTTTAAAAAGTACATTATTGCACAGTCATAGCCACGGTTTATCCCCATTTGACCTTGGCACAAGCCAGATTTATACTGTTATGGATCAATCTACACTGAGTTTTCTAAAGGACGCCTCTGGTACACTATTTTTACTGTCCTTCTTTCTCATTTCTAGATCCACACCATATACACCCGGAGCAGACAGCTTGAGCATGTAATTTCTGAACTTTGGTTTCTGCATATCTTCTATCATTTCATCTGAAACAACGTCATACATCTTATAAGAAACAGTCTTGAAATAATGTCAAATACTATATAAAACCTTAATTGAAAAATAAACAAGAGGGCCGTTGGCCCTAAGTCGCTCAACTGAGATAAACATTTTCTTTCAACAGGCTAACTTACATATATAGACTATGTACCTGGGGATTCAAAAGTCTAAAATACAAATTCAAAGGCTGTAGGGCAAATTTGAAAGAAGGAAATAACTTTTATCCCTCTGGATCCATGGGTTATAACTCCAGAAATAAGAAAGAAGTCTGTTAACTGACGCTACATGTCTATAGCCCCCTCCCAGGGCTCCGCCCCTGGGGACCCGAGAATCATGATTTTAGCTATATTGAAAGAGGTCAATTTACTGATGCTTCATGCAAAACATCAAGGTCTACGCCTTCTGGGTCAGGAGGAGAAAATTTTTAAAGATTATTTCAAAAATATCACTTTTCTTGCCATGGCAACCAGAGTTTTTAACGGGTTTCAATTCTTCTAGCAATTTAAAAGGGGACCTCCTAAGGAACATTTCTGCCAAATTTGGCTCGAATTGGCCCAGTGGTTTGAGTGGAGATGTCATTTAAAAATCATTCTCTATTTTTATATAAACCCCATCCCCCCAGGGGCTTCGTCCCTTGGGACCCGAGAATCATGATTTTAGCTATTTTGAAAGAGGTATACTGATGCTTCATGCAAAATATCAAGGCTCTGCGCCTTCTGGGTCAAGATGAGAAGATTTTAAAAGATTATTCCAAAAATACCACTTTTGTTGCATGGCAACTATAGATTTTTAACGGATTTCAATTCTTTTTGCAAATTTTAAAGGCGACCACATAAGGAACTTTTCTGCCAAATTTGGTTCAAATTGGCCCAGTGGTTTGAGAGGAGATGTCATTTTAAGATTGTTCTTAATTTCTATATAAACCCCATCCCCCCCCCCCATTAAGCTCCGCCCCTTGGGACCCAAGGATCATGATTTTGGCTATTTTGAAAGAGGTATACTGATGCTTCGTGCAAAATATCAAGGCTCTACGCCTTCTGGGTCAGGAGGAGAAGATTTTTAAAGATTATTTTAAAAATATCACTTTTGTTGCCATGGCAACCAGAGTTTTTGATGGATTTCAATTCTTTTAGCGAATTTTAAATGGGACCACATAAGAAACTTTTCTGCCAAATTTGGTTCTAATTGGCCCAGTTGTTTTGGAGGAGATGTCGTTTAAAGAAATTGTTGACGGACGACACACATACCACGACGCACGACGGACGGACGACGCACGAATGGTCATAACAATTCGTGCTCAGGTGAGCTTAAAAAAATAAACAACTTTATCAAACAAACAAACATTTGAACGTCATAATAAGTCGTTTTGCCATAGGAATAAGATTTACATGCCAACTTCTGTCGGTGAAAACAAATGTTTTAACCATTTCCACACAATCCCTTCTTTTTGCGACCATGAAGAAAAAAGCTTTAGAAAACAGTATGGAAAATGAAAAAATTGCTTGATTTAAGCAAAATCTTCATTATACACAATGTTTTCTATCCAAAACGATAAATATATTTGAAAATCCATAAGCTATGAAACGTCGTCTGCGACTTCTTTCAATTTTAACCAGTCTAAAATTTCGTTTTTTTAAAATGTTTCCTTCGTAATCGTCACCATCATAAATTCCGTAAATTAATGGGAAAATTGACATACCGACAATATTCGAGATCGATCCAGGACTGTTTTCTTCAAACTCATCCATTCATAATTTTTTCCATTAATTTGTGAAATTGATATGCCGACATTTCCTTCACAGTCGTCACCATCATGGATTTTGACAACAAAATGAGGAATCGACAATTTTTGAGATTGGTCCAGTAATGGGTCCTCAGTAGTCACTATCTTAGATTTTGCCAATAAAATGTGAAATTGACATACAAATAACTTTGCAGGTTGAGCCAATACGATGTCCTTCATGGTCATCACCATCACAGATTTTTATAATAAAATGTGAAATTGACATACCGATAAATTTCGTCACCGATCTTGTACCATTTCCTTCATAGTCGACACATCGTAAATTTTGCATATTGACGTATCGACAATTTCCAGTACGGTTACCTTCAAAATTGTCACCATCATGAATTTTGCAAATAAAATGAAATTGACATACCGACAATTTTTGAAATTGGGCCAGTACTCTTCCTTCAATGTTGTCAGCATTATAAATTTTGTTAATAAATGAAATTGACATACCGACAATTTCCATTTCCGTTTCCTTCAAAGATGTCACCATCATTAATTTTGGAAATAAAATGTGAACTGTTCTTACCGACAATTTTCGAAATTGATCCAGTGCCGTTTCCATCAAAGTCGTCGGGTAGATATTCATCGGGAAGCATTGGCATTTCTACTTGCTCATATACGTTCGCCATGTTCTTACCCATCAAGTTCATCTAGGATGAATAAGATATTCAAATATTTAACCTTTAACAACAAAATTTTAGACTAACACAAAGTCAAAGAAGTTTCAGACTACAATTTTTAGTTCATGAAATTTAAAAAAAATCTTTGAGGTAAAAAAAATGTGAATATTGAATAAATTATAACAAAAAGCAATTTCTTTATTATCTACAATTTTTCCAAAGTTTTTATTTATTTCTCATGGGATTCCAAAGGCGACGAGAGAATGTGCTTTGTTTTCATTGTGGTATGAACCTTCAAACATTATCACACTGTATAATTACGCAAAGCAGATTCATACATTTATGTGAATATGTTTGTTGTTTTTTTATTCAATGATATTTTCTTCATTTCTAAGAATGCCTTTATAAATACTGCAGTAACATCTGTGGCACACGAAATCATCCACTTATATCACCGGAAATAGAATGGAATTTTCAATATCTTGCCAAAGGATAGATCAACTTTACTAGTAACGCGATCTTGAATAATGACGGAGAAAAATCATGTAGTAACACTATTTAGTCGTTTCTTGAGAACGACTTAATCTAAGACAAAAAATTATAATGGTCCGAATTCAAAGATGTTGTATACGACAATTTCAAGTTCATATTCTTTTTAAAACTTTCTCGTTCTTGGTAGAAAAAAATTGTGGCTTATGAAGAAATTTCTTCACCTTCAACAATGTTTCCAACGAGTTTTACTTTTCGGCGTAAAAAAACATGAGAGCGTGGGTACGGGTTAACCCATTTCGACACTATCCCGCTTTTTACGTCCCCCAAGCTAGGAGTTCTGGGAAACTACATGGAAAGTACAGGTATTGCTTGTCACAAGCGAATTCTTCATATTCCACATTGTTAACAACAAAGACAGACATATATATCAAAATTCCAAAGTGTGTTTTCTTTTAATTTTGACCAGTCCAAAATTTTATTATGTAGTTATAGGTTAAACGCTACAGAAGTGAATTAAAAGTAACGCGAAGTTAATCAGATCGGCAATTATTCTGTTTCGGGGGTTATCCAAATAAAAGATTGTGATGATAGATTAAGAAAGGACGTTTTTAGAAACAGATACCCACAGAATTTTTACAAAAATTAAATTTTCATGTTTGAGGACTAACTTAGCCTGTCTCCAAGGTTGCCAATTGACCAGTCGTGGGTGTCAATCAAATAAACAGACGACCAATGGAATAATTCATTGAGACCAGGAATGAGTTTTGATCTCCGACATTGGTCACCATTTTGTTAACCTTTTTTGTTGGTTTTGGCGACTTCAACTTTTTTTATCTACAGCTTATTCAAGCTGTAGTTACGACGTTTAGATCGACGACCAACTATTCTACCTTTTTGTTACATGTTACTTGCTATGAATTTTGCAAACTAACGCCGTTTAAAATCGAAGTGGGTCTTCTTGTCGGAGTCGATGGGCGCGGCCAAAGGAGTAAGTGGGCGGGTCCAGCGATTGGTGTGTTAGTGGTCTGTTTGAAAGCAACTAAGGCACATCAATTATACTTTATATCTAATTCCCTGAAATTACCTCCCTTACGTCTGACGAACTGACACTTAGAAGCATAATAAGAGATAATTACTCGAGAATTTAGATACTATTCAACTAAAATTGTACAAATCTTAACAACATAATATTATTGATAATTGGAGAAAGTCTTACCCTGCTTTTAAGTTTCTCGGACATGAATCTAGAAAATATGGCGTAGATCATATCAAAGAACGGCGGCTCATTGTAAACATACATCCCTTTAATACGCATCGGTAAGGCTTTCTGAAAAAAACAATTCTAGGGCAAATACAACCTGACATACATGAGACGCTTTATGCGCAAACGGCTCTTTTTGACACCTCTGAAAAAAATTATTTGGAAAACAATGTGGAAAATGAAGAAATTGCTTGTTACAAACCTCAAACGAAAGAAAAGTCACCAACTAAAAATTGACGTCTAAAACATATTTGAATCATTCTAATTTGTTATCCTGTGGAAATTTGTTAAAGAAATGTTTGCAAAACAAAATAGAAACAGAACAGGTCGATAATATTCGGTGTACAAAAATGAATAAATTTCCAGACTTTTCGGTTTTCAGATAACGACATTCTGTTGATTACGAAACATACTTATCCAAATTCAAAGAAACTGCAGGCGACACTTCAAAGTACGTTAAATTTAGGGGAAACAAAATCAAGCAGAAAGGGATGGGAAAGAGAGACATTTCTTGTTACAAGTATTGTCTCCTTTTCCCACGAAGTTTTCTATAACAATAATTCTTCAATGCGTCAAAAGGCGGGATTGTATGGTTATGGGTTAAGTAGGATAGAGAGCATTCTATGGTTGACTGAGTGGGGTGTAAGTCACACACTTTCAACAGTATTTCAGTCATATCGCGACGGATGGAGCACCTTGCCTTGGATTCCTGGTATTTCTCACACCAGTACTACCACTACATCCTTTCCGAGCCTCCAGCTGCTCATCCCAATTAGGTTTACGATTATCTATCCATTGGTTGGAGATAGATATTCGCCGCGGCCGTGGATCGAACCCGGGACCCCTAGACCAGGAGCCCTTCGTGCTACCACTGCGCTATGGCCGCTCCAGACTAAAAGGATCTAATGACACAAAATTAACGCATTGTACTTTTAAATTGACGGGTCGCTTTCATTGACGGCTGACTTCAGACATAACAGCTCGCATTAGGTATCGTTACAACAGCTCGAACGGGATGTTGTTACGGTGTTTAACCCATTTAAACACAATCCCGCTTTTTGACGCCCCTCAAGAAAAAAAAAGTTTGGAAAACTTTGTGCAAATTGATGAAATTGCTTGTAACAAGCAATTCCCCCATTATCCACAATGTTTTCTAACCTAAAAGACTGAGGCTTTTTCAATTTCACCAATTTGAAATGATCGTCCGCAGCTTCTATTACTTTGAACCTATTCTCAACTTTTTATGCTTCGCTCCCAGTCTAATGTATCGGACATCCGTAATTTCTTCGCAAGAGCAGACGTAAGTTATAACATTTTTGCTAAAGTTAAGTTAAATGTGAAATGAAGGTCTGTGTTCTTCGCTTTTGGCAACTGACGGTTAGACCTTCGAAAACAAATGATAATAAACAAAGCACACACACACATACATACACATACTCAGGCGCGATTATTCAATTTTCACAAGTAAACGAAAATAAAATCGTTTCCTTTACTCTGGGAAAAAGAACAAACGTATTATCTCCGATATATTTCATTGTCTCGTTTTTTGTGTCTTCCCGAAAGGATGATATATCTAATTTTCGTTATACCGACCTCGCCTATATTCATACCCCATATTTTTCGACACTTTTAAGCAATTTACACGCAATCCCTCCTTTGGTCGCCCGTTTAGATAAAGATTTGGAAACACCGTGGAAAATGAAGAAGTTGCTTGTATCAAGCAATTTCTTCATTATCCACAATGTTTTCTATCAAAAAATACTTTTTTAAGTTTCACCATCTAAGAATTGTCGCGTGTAGCTTATTTTCTGTAATAGGAACAGTCTTAAACGTGGTCGTGTTGTAACGGATAAACATTTTAATCATAAACCTTAATTTTTTCCCCAAATTCAAAACAACGCCACTCTTTCAGCTTAAGGACGCTTTGGTGAAACGAATTTACTAATTAAAGAAGAATTGTACAAAAACTTGTCAATATAAGACGCTTTTGAAAACACCAAAAGTAAAGAGGATAAAAGGAATACCAGAATTTGAATAATTTCGCTGGCAATCAAAAATTCGAATAACCTATCTAACCATTCATTTACATCAGATGTGAACTTCCGAAATCAGACATTTATGTTAAGCTTTTTTGTTGATCTGGCGACTCAAAAGTTCAAGCTTTAGTTACGACGTTTAGGTCTTCAACCAACCATTTCAATTTTTGTTATATGTAACTGACAATACATTTGTAAAATAACGCGGTTTTATAGCAAAGAAGAACTTCCTGGCATGGCAAGCGTAGTCAGTGGCTTGAATAAGCTGTAGTTACGACGTTTAAGTCACCAAAACAACAAAAGGATTCACCAAAATAGCGACCTATGGCGGAGTTTAAACTGAACTTCGATTCTAAATGAATTATTTCATTGGTCGAATAATTATTTGATTGACCGCCGCGATTGTTTAATTATACAGTGGTCTTACTTGAAAGTAGTTTAGTAATAATCCCGACTGTTCGGAAAACAAAAACGCATGCGCCATCGTGATGCCTGTGTAGTCCCCAAATATCTTGATTCCGTTCACTTGAACGTTTTCGTCGCTTGTTACCCATTCATACATCATAAACAACGCTTTCCATAGGTTTTCTGTGCCCCAAACTTTCTTTATCTTGTTGACGTCCATTGCCTCTGAAAGCGTTCAATAATACTTTGGACTAAGGAATGAACGAGTCGCTGGCTCCGCCCACTGACCCCCTTAACCACGCCCACTGACTCCGACAGGAAGTTCGACTTAGACATTAACCCTTTCCTGTTTTGTCAAATTTTAGACCTGTCCTAATTCAAAGGTTTTGCAGACGAGAACTCAAAGCGGATTTAATGTGAAAATTACCCATTCAGAAGGGTAGAAAATATTGTAGAAAAAGAAGAAATTGCTTGTTACAAGCAATTTCTTCTTTTTCTATAATGTTTTTTCAATCTTAAAAAAATCACAGGTAAAACCAGGTATTGAAAAGGAAAGGGTTAAACGGAGATATTTCGAAAACTTTATGGCCAGTAATATGTAAAGAAAGTAAAATGTTTTGTTCGCGAGTTAAACGTCGTAACTTCAGTTTGAATAACCTTTAGTTAAGACGTTTAAGTCGCCAACCCGACAATATTACTTCACATAAATATCGGCCAATGCTTGAGTTCAAATCTCATTTCAAGTCTAAAATAATGATATGATTGGTCGGTTGATCATTTGATTGAGAGTCATGATCTGTCTATTTGATGACGACAGTGTTGAAGGAACAGTAAATGTTACATTCGTGGGCAATCCCCAAGCAGAGTTTTCGTTGGTTACTTCTTTTGTTACAAGCAATTTCTTCTTTTTCTAATATGTTTTTTTTTCTCAATTATAAATTCACGGGGACGTAAAAAACAGGGATTTAACAGGAAAGGATTAATCAATATAAAATCTTACCATATCGTACAAGAAGTAGACGGCATCCGTCACTGTCACGTTTTTTAGAGACAACAATCGCTCTGAAATATACAAAATCAAAGAAGTTTTCCTAACCCATTACCAGCTGACAGAATTATAGACTAGCCCAAATTAGAAGAAGTTACAGACGTAAGATTTAAGTTCATGCAATTTTAAAAGTATTTTTCTTTTCGGGTATAATTATTGTTGGTTGTAAAAATCTCGCTTGAAACAAAAATAAATCTTAATTTTCCACAATGTTTTCAAATCTTCTTTCTACACTTCCAAATTGCCTGTAAAGGAACAATTCGATTAGGGTCGCTTCTTTAATGCTTTCAGGTGGATTATCGAGAAATAACGGTAGATTATCATTTGATAAACTCACCGACTATCCAGTGAAATTATCAAAAACTTATGACCCGCTTTCGTTCATTTTACCCTATCTGACGTTATCTAAGTAGGGCCAAATAAGTGACGAAGTGAAGTGAAGCGTTGCCTAGCAGTCACGTGCAAAATGACGCACTTAAAGAAAAATTGTATATTATTTTGTCTATCTTTTGCATTAAAAAAATAGAACAATCGTTTGTTTCAGTGTAAGATCGATTTATATTTCGTTTCGTGAACAACAAAAGCTATATTTCACGAGTGAAAATAAAGCTTTTGTTGTTCACTCAATGAAATATAAATCGATCTTACACTGAAACAAACGATTATCCTCTATTTATTGGTTGTTGTCTATGAATAGTAGTGGTCGTTTGAGCAAAATTGGCTGTAGTTTATTTATTGAATATCCAGAGGGGCTTTACCCCATGTCGATTTCACAATGAAATCGTCGGTACGCGAGCAAAATGTCGTAACTACAGCTTCAACTAAGCTGTAGTTACGACATTTTGCTCTCTCACCGACACTTTAATATGAAATCAATACACCAAACGGACAATAAAATAGCATCCCCCGAATGTCTGAATAATTTTATTGGCAAATAATTTAATTTTAGTTCCGTCTATCAAGATTTAACCCATTCCAACACAAGAAAATTTTAGACTGGTCCAAATTGAAAGAAGCTGCAGACGACAATTTCAAGTTGATTGAATTTTAATTTTTTTCGTCTTTTGGGATAGAAAACATTGTGGATAATGAAGAAATTGCTTGTTTCAAGCAACTTCTTCATTGTCCACAATGTTTTCCAAAGCTTTTTTCTTGTGGGGCGTAAAAAGGAGGGCTTGAGTTGGAATGGGTTAAGCGATTAGAATGGCTAAATTGTTTTTTTATTTATTGGTTTTTTTTTTTTTTTTTTTTTTTTATTCCAAGGATTAAAGTAAATCCTACTAAACTATTTTGTATAACTGCAAAAAAGTAGATCCATAAAGTTTCACCAAACACTAGTTAAGAAGTTGCTTTATTTTGCTTGGTGACTTAAATTATAGGAAATAAAGAGAATGTTTTGTTTTGTTTTTGTTTGTTTGTTTAATCCGTTTATTTATCGTCGCCAAAGTATCACATGCCCATATAAGCGACGCCCCCAGAAGACGGTTAGTTATTACGGGGGAAAGTGCAAGGATACAGGACGAAACTGATGAAAACTCCGCCTGGTTCTTATACGTGCTCAATGGATAGCACCGTCACACGGGGCCTAGGTTTCACGACTCATCCGAAAGACAATTAGTTTGTTATTTTGGTCAGGCCAGGGCTCGAACCCTTAATCTTGAGGTTTGAAAGTCAAGCGCAAGACTGCCTCGATGGCCGAGTGGTATAGGTGCTTGACTTGTGATCTGAAGGTCATAGGTTCGAGCCCCCCGCCACCGTCATCGGGATGTGTTCATGGGCAAGGCACTTAATAGCCAGCCTCAGTCTTCAAGCTGAAAAGGGGCTAGCAGTTGAATTAAGCCACTGCCTCTCGTTCAGGGACGTGAAAAGATCTGGATTGTGAGTGTTCGAAAGCGACTCTTTACGCTTTACGCTTAAAGCATTCGGCGCAATCGAACTAAAATAAATTCGTATAAACTAAGTCAAACGCTCAAGCATTTGAGCTAATCGGGCTGACTATTTTGATTTCCCGAGGCACTAGCTACACTATAGATATACAAGATAAAGTGAGTGATCAAAGTTCAATTTTGTCTTAGCCTTTATAGATATGAATTAGTACATGAATCCGCTTCGCGTATTCATACGGGCGTGACTAAGTTTAAAAGGTTTTACCACATGTAAGATATTCTCTTCAAATTTTTTCAACTCTTTCCTGTTCAATCCTTGTTTTCTACCTCCTTGTGATTTTATGCTTGAGAAAATATTGTTGGAAAAGGAGAAATTACTCGTTAAGAGAAAGTTCACCTTTTCCACAATGTTTTCTACCATACAGGATTGTTTCATTTCAAATTCCACCCAATTTTCATTGTCGTCTGCTAGTTCTTTAAATTTGGACCAGTCTAAAATTTCAAAAAAACGTGAAAGGGTTAAATGAACGGTTTGAATGACAGTAGCGGTTTGTCATTTTCATGTTGGTACAGCCCAATGCTAAGTTTGATCATGATTTTCGAAATTTGGCAGAAAAGTATAAGTAAAAAACTACTCTTCAATTGGCTAATAAAAACTACTCTATTGTGTACGTTGTGTTTTACCACTGAAATAATGTTAATAATAATGTTTTACCCTGTGATATTAAATAATGTTCAGATTTATCAAAATCCTATTATAAAACCTCTTCGTTCAGATACTGAAGGAAAACAGTAATGCCCAGAACACGAACGGAAAAGAACGTAGCCCGTAGATGCAGTAAATCTTGTTTTAACCGACCACTCATTGAACGAACATATGTGATCGCTTAAGGGAATTGTCACTTGAAACATTTTTATTGAATATTGGAAAGGATTGGTTCGATTGAGTACCTGAATCATTGCAGAATGCTCGCTTAGTTCTATGTTTTTTGGATTAATTATAATCGTGTCTGTGAGGCGGTTATGATGAGTTCCAACAACATTGGATTTAGATATGACGTGTTTTATAGTGACCACGGCCACTTCACTATTGGAGTTATTGATTCTAAATGAGAATTTCGATTGTGGTCGATTAACCCATTCCCACACAGAGACGCTTTTAAACGTCCCTCAATATGAAAGCTTTGGAAAACATTGTGGAAAATGAAGAAATTTCTTGTAACAAGCAATTTCTTCATTATCCACAATGTTTTCTACCCCAAAAGATTAAGAGTTTAAAGATCCCATCACATTAAAATTGTCGTCTGCAACTTCTTTAAATTTGGACTGGTCTAAAATTTTATCATGTGGGAATGGGTTTAATGGGCGTGGTCGCTTAATGGAGGTGGTCGCCCGAGTTAGATTGACTGCACGTTGAAGCTTTATACATACCCAGATTTAAGTATTTCTACTAACACAGGGTCACACGGGTCCGCGCTCTGGAACCAGGCTGGTAACTTTGTTCTTATCGTCCAGTAGTTTTCAAGCGCTTCACGCGCACTCAACTGCGCATACTTACGTACCCGGAGACGGCGTATCAAAAACTCTGTTCCTACGACCAAAAAAAAGAACACCTTAGAATGAATTGGTAACCAAGACCTATAACTTGGATAGAATGAGGGTTAATGCCACTTTTGACTACATTTAATTCGTATCGCGGCGGCTAGAGCATCAAACCATGGGTTCCGTGTATTTCTTACACCAGTAAAACCACTTCATCTTTTCCGATCCTCCAGATGCTCATCCCACTAAGGATTACTATTATCCACCAATTAGAAACAAATGTCGGAAGATATTTCACACAATTCTATAATTTTTCACTATTAATAGAATATTTCAATCAATAAAATTCTTTTCAAAGGGGGCATTTTAACTACGACTTGTCTTCCACCAACCAATTTGAAGTTTCCTATGATATCAGAATTTCACTTACCTATGGGGCATTTTAACCAAGACTGATCCTTCACCCATTTTCTCAAAGTTTCGACGGCTATCAGTCGATCTCTGTCGTTGATCTCATTCAATTCTTTCCTTGCCTTTTCTTTACTTTTCTCGTCAAGATTACTTTCGAATGCCAGATCGTCCAATGCGATCCTGTCTGTGGAATGAATAGGATATATCGAACTATAAGTCAATTCGTCTTGATGTTATTGATGTCATTAACCTGTCTCTCTCTTTCTCTCTCCT